>LR738709.1:361278771-361347513 GCA_902687465.1 Secale cereale
ATGGGATATTCAAAATTTCTTGTGGATATTTGAACTGAACCCAAACACACCAGCAGAGAAAGGAAACAGTAGAAAAATGCACGAACAGAGAAGCTACCGAGTAACAAATTCTTCAAGGTAACTATGATAACTAAGATACTATCATCACATAAGTCACTATGATACTAAAACAGTAAGCCACTATGCATACAAAAATAGTAAGCCACTATGCATACAAACATGACTGAGAACTAGCACAGAAGAAAAGCTTCGACGAAGAATAACCACTAAGGTATACGAAAAAACATAAGTATCAAACAAATGAATTGGGAGAAAGAGATACAAGGTGAGAAAATACGACAGAACAGAAGATCAATCAATCTATCATCACAGAGCACTAGTATTCATTGCTGAACGAAATATAGAGAGGTGTATAGATCCAGTGGTGGTCGATGGCGACAGAGAGATTTGGTAGACTAGTTCACCCTTCTGCCAAAGGTCTATGTCTGGTTTGAGGGGATGTGACTTAGCACGGAAGATAAACTCTCTTCACCCTATTCTCCTTCAACATAGAGCTGGCCAGACTTAGCTTGATTTCACTCGTGGTAGATCCTTGCCAGCGCTCTGCAGACCTTCAGTCGATCAACGCAAACCACAATACTCTTGGTTTATCAAGATATGGCTCAGTGAAGGCAACAACTCTTCAACACTCGAAGCCAAAACCTATCCGTCTAGAGAATGCGCATCTCTCAAGAGTAATAGGTACAAGAACTCCCACTCAGAACTACAATGATGCTAAACCATTTCTAAGTTTGGGATCTTGATTTTTGTCTAGGTGCGTCTTAAACTCAAATTACTCGGAGAGGGGTTGCTCAAATCAATCTTCTTTAGAAATCTTAAGTAGAGCAGCCAACGGTCAAGATTGGAGCGGGGTGGCTATTTATAGCCGCAACCTTCACTGCTGGGAAAGGACCAAATTAGACGTCGGGTTCAGCCAATAGCCGAACGACATGAATCCAACGGTCGGATTTGAGGACAATGGTAACATTGCTTGTGGGGCAAGGAATGCTAACTCCTCGGTCTGAGGTAAATCTCTCGTAGTGAAGAAGATCACAGTCTCTAGCTGGCAAGTATTTGCTCAGAACACAAAGAGATTTCTCTTACAACTTTCATAGGTGTAGGCTAAGCATCACAATTGATCTAAGCTACGAGAACCTATACCCCTCTTCATAGTATGGAGGTCCTATGAATCAAAAGAATGAAAGAAGAACAACAAAAGGAATACTATGTCTTCACTTTGTCTTTGACTTCCGTCACTACAGTCAATTTCTTTGGATGACTATACCGAACAAATGCTTTGCTTCTGTAATAAACTTTTGAGGGGTCAATTTCTTCACATTATGTCGGTGTATTGGGAACGACACCTATGGGATCACAAGAATCCCTACTACGGTTGCGGGGTGCGGGGTTGAGAGAAGAGCGGATCAAACAGGTAGAACACGGTTCGTTTATCCAGGTTCGGGCCGCGAGGATGCGTAAAACCCTACTCATGCTTTGGTGGATTGTATATCTGTGTTCCTGCTAGGCTTCTCGCCCCTCGTTGGTTACCCCAAGTGGAAGGTGTGAGATGTAGTGTTGCGGAAGTTTTTCCCTTGGCAAAGATACCAAGGATCGAATCCCCAGAGACTCCTAGGTTCAACAAGAAGGTGTCAACTGCTAACGGCGCCAGATATTAGCAATCAACGTGGACCTGCACACAGATACAAATAACTTTGCTCCCAACGAGTACAGAGAGGTTGTCAATCCCTCCGGCCTTGTAGTTTACAAAGGATTAAACGCAAATGATAGTAGTGATAGATATAATTGCAATAGTATATAAAAGCGAAAAGTAAATAGCGGATGTGATCAATGATGGTAATATGGACCGGAGTCTCATGATGTTCACTAGTGATGTCTCTCTCCCAAAAGACGATAAAACAACTATGTGAGGTAAACGAATTACAGCTGGGCAATTGACAGGACCACGAACGCAAACCAATGCTAACTACATTGCAAGAAAGGTTGAGGTTCAAAGCATGGGCGGTACGCCAAAGTAAGTAGACCAAAATCCATCAATATCTACTACTAATCATCCACCTTGAGATATCTATCCAGAACATCTCGTTGGTATTAAGTTGCGAGCCCCACCCATAGTGTAAACTCAAAGTAACAGACAACTGCATTAAAAGAACTTTGCGTAAAGTAAACAATCCTTGCACCCGCGGGCACAAGCACCGTTGTTTCCCCCCTTGTGGCAACAGCACATCCCCTAGACTCATGTTTCTGTCACTCAAACTAGTCATCGAGGGGCATGAACCCACAATCGAGCATAACGTTCCATCTTGGAGTCACTACCTATTACTTGGCCAAAGCAATAAATAACAACGGAGAACATGCAAGAATTACTTATGAACATAAATATAAAAGAGGTAGATCAAATATATTACTCAAGAACAATCTGAACATAATCTCATAATCCATCGGATCCCAGCAAACTCATCATAGCAACAGCATAAGGATTACATATGTGCCTCGATCATGTAGGTCAGCTCACGAGGACTAATTAGTGAAGCACAAGAACGGGAGGAGAACATCACATAGCTACTGGTCATGGACTCATGGTCCAAGGGAGACTACTCACAACTCATCCGGGAGGCGTCTATGGTGGTGGAGAGACTCCCGATGATGATCCTCCCCTCCGGCAGGGTGCCGGGAAGAGTTCTCCCGGTGCTCCCGATCTTGGAAGCGGCGGTGGTGGCGGAACAGAGATGAGATCGCGAAAAGAGTTCCTGTCCCGAGGGTTTCTCGAGACGCTTTAAATATATGCCAAAGGGGACATCGAAGGAGCCTTGGGGGGCCCAGGCGCCCCCCCGGCGCGGCCCAGGGGGGGGGGGCGCCGCTAGGGCGCCTGGAGCCCTGGTGGCCCCCCCGACTGTCCTTTGGGCGCACAGTAGTTTCTGGAACGCTGATTTTTTATATAATTTTTCTGGATTTTTCCTGGCAGTTCTCGTAATGTGAAAACCTGAAATACAAAAACAGCCGAAAACAGAAACTGGCACTGGGGTGCACTGAGTTAATAGGTTAGTCCAAATATGATCAAAAGTGTATGGAAGTGTATAAATAGCATAGCAATATCACCCAAAAGAGGCATGGAGCAAGCAAAAATTATAGATACGTTTTGGACGTATCAACATCCCCAAGCTTAATTCCTGCTCGTGCTCGAGTAGGTAAATGATAACAAGAATAATTTATGTGGTGACATGCTATTAACCATATAGGACTTTTTCTTAGTCATATGACAAAAGCTTACTGAGATAATGAATCTATAGTAATTAAGTTGCCTCGTGAGAAAATCACAAAGAACTGAAAGTTTTACAATATGACATTGAAACATCAAATAGATTTGCAATGAACATGATGTGCAAATATGATAAAGTGATATCTAGCTTGCCCCCTTTAGTGAAGCAAAACATAAATGCAGGGGCACCTTCAAGGTTTAAGTGATAACTAGATACAATGATTTCAAAATAAACGATATCACAATCATGCAAAAGACAATGCTACTTTGGGACAATGCACATTACACTCAAAATGACAATCATGCTCTCAGTAGTTGGTGCTTTTAAAAGAAGGTGGAGACTCAACATAAAAGTAAAAGAATGGCCCTTCGCAGAGGGAAGCAGGGATTACTCATGTGCTAGAGCTTTTTATTTTGAAAACATAGAAGCAATTTTGTCAACGGTAGTATTACTTCATATGTGTTATGCATAAGACATCCTATAAGTTGCAAGCCTCATGCATCGAATACCAATAGTGCTCGCACCTTGTCCTAATTAGCTCAGATTTCCATGGATTATCATTGCATTACATATGTTTCAACCAAGTGTCACAAAGGGGTACCTCTATGTCACCCGTACAAAGGTCCAAGGAGATAGATCGCATTTGATTTCTCATTTTTGATATATCTCAACTTGAGGACATCCATACCGGGACAACATAGAAAATAGATAATGGACTCCTCTTTAATGCTTAAGCATATTTTCATAAGAGATTGAGGATTAATGTCCAAGCTAAAACTTCCACCATGATACATGGCTTTGGTTGGCGGCCTAATGTTCTTATCTAACAATATGCATACTCAAACCATTCAACCCATGGCAAATCACCCTTACTTCAGACAAGACGAACATGCATAGCAACTCACATGATATTCAACAAAAGTGTAACAGTTGATGGCGTCCCCAGAAACATGGATACCGCTCAGCAAGCAACTTATAAGAAATAAGATACATAAGCAACATATTCTTTACCACAATAGTTTTTAAGCTACTTTCCCATGAGCTATGTATTGCCAAAACTGAAGGTTTTAAAGGCAGCACATGTAAATTTACTTGGAGTGGCGGTGAAATACCACATATAGGTAGGTATGGTGGACTCATATGGCATAACTGGTTTAAAAGGATGTGGATGCACAAGCAGTCAGTCCGCTTAGTACGGGTGGAGGTTAGCAAAAGACTGGGAGCGACCAACTAAGAGAGCAATGACGGTCATAATCATGCAGAGCGACAAAGCAACATTGAATCAGGCATGGAAGTTATATCGCTACTCAGAAATAAAAGATCATCAAGGCTTGACAGACTTCCTTTACAGTCTTAAAAATGCGTGAGCATACGCCAAGTCAATCAAAATAAATTATTGAAGAAAGATATTACTAAACCATACCACATCATAGGCAAACAAATCACGTTGGTACTCGAATAATACATTGGGAATCCCCCAGCTATTTGAGACTAACCATAAGAAAACCTGAACTACTAAGCGCCATCATGCACGTAGCATCTTTATCATAGACATATCGACCAATGCAACGGAAGCAAACTCTCTTAATAAGGTGAGCATGATAACTAAAGAGAGTTCAAGCAACCAACTAACAAAAGCTCTTTGAAAAGATAAGCATGAATACTAAGAGCTGAACATGATAGTAGCTATTAAAAGACAAAGAACACACACATCAAAGATAGACATGAAAATTCTATGTTATGTTCTAGGTAGAAGTGGAGCGTGTTTCTCTCCCACGTAAAGAAAGCTGAGTTCCGACTCGTTATGAAAAGCTAAAAAGGAAACTAAAAGCAAGACGCTCCAAGCATAGCACATAACACATGAAGTGATTAAAATATAGTGGAACGAAAGACGAACTGATAATGTTGATGGAGAAGGGGATGCACGGGGGCATCCCCAAGCTTAGACGCTTGAGTCTCCTTGAATATTTCTTGGGGGTGCACCGGGGCATCCCCAAGCTTGAGCGTTTGACACTCCTGAATCTTTTTATCATCTTCCCTCGCACACTTGAAAACTCCCTTCATACATAACTCATCATAATCTGATTAGCGAGGTTAGTACCCATAATAACATAATTGTACCTTGCTGGAAATAAAGATATTCTTGAAGTTCTACTATTTCTCAAGATTGCCAAAAGGTTTTTGCAAAGAAAAAGCAAGCTCTAGGTTCGCAAAATGAAGGAAAGGCAAAACAGGAAAGAATCTGTGAAAAACAGAACATCAGGTAGTAAATGATTTGTTCGGGGCACTTCTGCAACTCTAATAAAAAAACTCAGAACAGATGCACGAAAGAAAATTTTATATAGCACGCTGTCGAAAAAATTCAGACCAAAAAGATGATCCGGTGATTTTATACGAATTTTTCTATCCAAGGACAGAATCTGTTTCCTGGACAGCACCTCACAATTTTTGAACTTTCTAGCAATCAGAGGCTACACTTGGCACAAAATTGAAAAGCAAAGATACAATGATGATGCTACTGTAGTAACAACATCAAGACACAACAAAAGCAAAATAAAATTTTATTCATTTGGGCTGCCTCCCAAAAGCGCTTTCTTTTATGCCTTTAAGCTAGGCATAAGACTTTAATGATGCTCTCGTAGGAATAAGAGTTGAAGAACAAAAGAGAGCATCAAGAAGCAAATACCAAACACATTTAAGCCTAACATGCTTCCTATGCATAGGAATATTGCAATAGAGTAATTCATTGAAGCACAAAGCAATAAGCATAGGAAGACAAAACAAGTGTAGCTTCAAAACCTTCAACATAAAGAGAGGGAACTTGATATTATTGAAATATCTATAAGCATGTGTTCCCTTCTCATAATAATTTTCAGTGGGATCATGAATAAACTCAACAATATAAGCGTCACATAAAGCATTGTTACCATGATCCACATGCAAAAAGGTACTCTTACTCTCCACATAAGCATCATGAAGAGGATAAAACTTAGTATAAAAGAGAGACATAAGCTCTTGCCAATCAAGCAAGTGCGAGTTATCGAGAAGCTTATACCAATTTGAGGCTTTATCTATAAGTGATACGGCGAACAATTTCCTCATGACAAACTCCCTTGATACACCTGCAAGCTTAAATAATGAACATAATTAAGATAGATATAGCAAGTGTTCACAGGGATGTCTGTCTCCTGCGTAACGATTAGCCAAAACATAATCGATAATACCAGCTGGTATTTTATAGGGCACAATTTCAGTAGGGGGAGGAGCAACCACCACAGGTGTGGGGCGTCTTCCCGCAAGCAACGATCCAATAGCAAGGTTGTCCATAAGCATAACTAGTTAAAAGACATAAAGAAAACTGAAAGGTAAACTAACAAGACTAAAAAGCAAAGGTAAAAGATAGCATGCAACTCCCCTATCCTGAAGAGTGGAGTCCCCGGAACGGCGCCAGAAAAACTCTTGCTAGGCTTTTCGCCCCTCGTTGGTTACCCCCAGTGGAAGGTGTGAGATGTAGTGTTGCGGAAGTTTTCCCCTTGGCAAAGATACCAAGGATCGAATCCCCAGAGACTCCTAGGTTCAACAAGAAGGTGTCAACTGCTAACGGCGCCAGATATTAGCAATCAACGTGGACCTGCACACAGATACAAATAACTTTGCTCCCAACGAGTACAGAGAGGTTGTCAATCCCTCCGGCCTTGTAGTTTACAAAGGATTAAACACAAATGATAGTAGTGATAGATATAATTGCAATAGTATATAAAAGCGAAAAGTAAATAGCGGATGTGATCAATGATGGTAATATGGACCGAAGTCTCATGATGTTCACTAGTGATGTCTCTCTCCCAAAAGACGATAAAACAGCTATGTGAGGTAAACGAATTACAGCTGGGCAATTGACAGGACCACGAACGCAAACCAATGCTAACTACATTGCAAGAAAGGTTGAGGTTCAAAGCATGGGCGGTACGCCAAAGTAAGTAGACCGAAATCCATCAATATCTACTACTAATCATCCACCTTGAGATATCTATCCAGAACATCTCGCTGGTATTAAGTTGCGAGACCCACCCATAGTGTAAACTCAAAGCAACAGACAACTGCATTAAAAGAACTTTGCGTAAAGTAAACAATCCTTGCACCCGCGGGCACAAGCACCGTTGTTTTCCCCCTTGTGGCAACATCACATCCCCTAGACTCATGTTTCTATCACTCAAACTAGTCATCGAGGGGCATGAACCCACAATCGAGCATAACGTTCCCTCTTGGAGTCACTACCTATTACTTGGCCAAAGCAATAAATAACAACGGAGAACATGCAAGAATTACTTATGAACATAAATATAAAAGAGGTAGATCAAATATATTACTCAACCACAATCTGAACATAATCTCATAATCCATCGGATCCCAGCAAACTCATCATAGCAACAGCATAAGGATTACATATGTGCCTCGATCCTGTAGGGCAGCTCACGAGGACTAATTAGTGAAGCACAAGAACGGGAGGAGAACATCACATAGCTACTGGTCATGGACTCATGGTCCAAGGGAGACTACTCACAACTCATCCGGGAGGCGTCCATGGTGGTGGAGAGGCTCCCGATGATGATCCTCCCCTCCGACAGGGTGCCGGGAAGAGTTCTCCTGGTGCTCCCGATCTTGGAAGTGGCGGCGGCGGTGGAACAGAGATGAGATCGCGAAAAGAGTTCCTGTCCTGAGGGTTTCTCGAGACGCTTTTAATATATGCCAAAGGGGGGCATCGGAGGAGCCTCGGGGGGCCCAGGTGCCCCCCCGGCGCGTCCCGGGGGGGGGGTGCGCCGCCAGGGCGCCTGGAGCCCTGGTGGCCCCCCCGGCTGTCCTTCGGGCGCACGGTAGTTTCTGGAACGCTGATTTTTTATATAATTTTTCTGGATTTTTCCTGGCAGTTCTCGTAATGTGAAAACCTGAAATACAAAAACAGCCGAAAACAGAAACTGGCACTGGGGTGCACTGAGTTAATAGGTTAGTCCAAATATGATCAAAAGTGTATGGAAGTGTATAAATAGCATAGCAATATCACCCAAAAGAGGCATGGAGCAAGCAAAAATTATAGATACGTTTTGGACGTATCAGTTCCTCAGCTAGCTACGGGGCGTGAGGAGCTCCAAAAGCCGAATCCTCCTCCTGGTTGCCTCGGGCCTCCTTTTATAGCAAAAGGGGTTGCCACAGTGGCACACAGGAGGTGGAAAGGGTACAGTGATGCGAGTTTATCCCTCGCATTACATGACAAGGCGCACTTAATGCATCTTGCTTAGGTGTCCTTGCTTTATTGGGGACGGGGGAGAGATTTGTCTCGTCCGTCGCCGCCCCTTCTTGTGTCGACACGCGCCCTGGCCAGCGATGCCTGAGATGCCATGTAGGCATGCAGGCAGCTGAGGTGGCGCAATGGTGGGTCTTCACGAAGATCTGCATGCCGCCACGCAGGTGCCTGCCCAGCTGGTTGGGTCGGCTGCTGCATAAGGCCGTGGAAATTTAGTCGTCGTGGGCCTGATGGTGGCCCCGCGGATGTCCTCGGCAAGGGCCTTGCTGGGGCCCCGACAAGGGTCTTGCGCGGCGCCTGCTGCCATCCCCGGCAAGGTGCATGCCGGAGGTCTTGTGGTCTTCCTTGGCTGGGATCCCTCCAAGGGTCATCGTCTTCTTAGTGCGTACCTGATCTTGAATCTCTTCACCAAGATCTGCATGCCACTACGGTGATGTCTCCCGAATCCTTGGCCCATGGGGGCAGTAGACTCAAGGGTGATCCGCTCCGTAGGCGTGGGGCGTGTTGCCGCGGCAAGGGTCTTGCCGGGGCTACCAAAACCGGCTCCCGGCAAGGATCTTGCCGGGGGAACCTGCTTCGTCCCTTTGCTCTTTGTGGTCTTGGCTTTGGTGTTGCTCCAGTTCTATTGAGCTTCGGTCTCACCCTGGCTCACCTCCCTTGCCTTGCTTGGTGCGGCGGTGCCCGTGGCTCAGACTGCCCGTGCACAGTCATATGGGTACAAAAAGTGTACCCCCCCTTTTTGTACACCGACAGGAGCCCCCGGGCCTGGGCCACACATAAGCGGGACGTGTTGTTGGGCTAGGCCCAGAATGATGCGCGGGGAGGCGGGACGGTTTTTACCGCGGTAAGATTTTCCACGCGCTGCGCCTCCCACGATCCGTGCGCGTGGCGCGGCGTGGAGGGGCGTGCGTGACGTGGGCGGCATGCGTGGGGCGGTTCCCACAGGCATGCGTCACATCGTAGTAAAGAGGCGGCTTCGCGCCTTCCCCAAAAACGGGGGGAGGCGTGGAGGCGCGGCCCATTTACTGAATGGGGCCGAGGCGCGGTCCTCAAGGCATCCACTCCCCACGATCACGGGGTGGGGAGAGGTCGCCTCACCCGTCCCCTCGGTTCTGCACGTCTGCCACGTGTCTCCCATGAACTTGGGGTGGCAAATGGTGGAGGCAGGAAACCGGGCCGTCGCTGGTTGGGGCGGCAGGTCGGCCCTGGCTCCCTGCGCCTTCCGTGTCTTGATTGGCCGAGCGGGGCGGTCGAGCCCCAGCCCCGTTCCTTTATAAAGAGCGGGAGGGGAGGGACGGCGCCCCGCATTCTCCCATCTTCTTCCTCCTCCAGCTTCTGCTCCTCTCTCCCATTCGTCATGGAGAGAGGAAATCCTGACCCTTCAACGGTGGCGGCGAGGGTCGCCGCTCGACAACGCGTCCCTCCTTCTCCTGCGCCTACGGTGGCCGAGCCGGCTGCGAGGGGAAGGGGGAGGGGGCGAGGCCATGGGCGAGGCCGGGGCGCTCAGGGAAGAGGAGGACGGGGTGGCCCGTCGGCCTCGCCCCCGCCAGCAGCTCCTCCTCCAACAGAGGGCCATGTTGGGGATGACCCTTGCGAGTTCTTCGTCAGGTTGTGCCGGCCGCCGCGCCGTCGCCTTCGTCTCCCGACTCCATTTGCGCGGGAGATGGAGCTAGATCCGCTGGAGTCATTGCGGCTGCACATGAGGGGCTGCGGGATCAGTGGCACGCGGGTCCGCGTCGACTTCCCTGCTCCTCATGTGATGTATCTTCGTCCGGGATGGAAGACGTTTGCTCGTATCCATAGCTTGACGGATGGGCTCACTCTCCATTTTAAGTTGATGGAGGGTGGCCTTCTTTCCGTCAAGGTCTTTGGGCACTTCGGGACTCGTGCTACGTGGAGAGCTCTTCTGATGAAGAAGATTCCTCCTCGAGCGAGAGTGACGAGGAGGACAGCGGCAGCGAAGATGAGGGCGGTAGGCGGCAAGATGACGGGTCCGACTAAGTGTCGGGCGCCGCTCCTGGTGGCACCGGCGACCCCATCATCCTTGTCGCCGGCTCCTTGAACTTCTCGGGGCCGTCCCCTTGGGCGGCTGGCGTTGGGGGGGGGGGGGGCTGCGGAAGAGGAAGAGGGTGGACGGCAAGGCCGTCATGTCGGAGTACGCAGGCACCAACGCCTTCAACGCGTACTGATGTCCTGCCGCCTCGTCTTCGAGCTCTGCTTCCAGTGCCGTCATCACCATCCAGCCTTTGGGCAGCCACCTAGATGTTCTCTCGGTGTCTTCTGCCACCCATAGCTCGCCTAGGCGCTCCTTTTGCCCTTCTCGCCTCCTTGACCTGCCTCCTGAGGAGAGGGACGGGAAAGGGATTACGGGCATCTTATTTCTTTTTAGTTTGTAAGCCTTCGGGCATCTGTTAAATTTAAAACTTGTAATCCCCTTGTTCATGTTTTTCATTCCCTATGGACTGTACCTGAGTGGAATGTTTTTAATGAAAATGGGATGTTTGCCGGGTCATTTGTTTGTGGGTGAAACCCACGACAAGGAATAAATCCTTGATATCTCTAAGATAAACATTTTCTCGCCCGGCAACAGGCCTTGCCGTCTCCCCACTTCGCTCAACCTTTCTCACGCCTTTGGCGGAGGCAGGGATGAAGTGGGTTTAGGCTCCTAGTTTTACCCCTTCGCTGCCACGACTACGACCCAACTTGGTCCCAGGAACGAGCCCCAGGGCCTAGAGTTAGGGGAGCACGGTAGTTTTAAGGAAAAAACGAGGTTTCACATACCTCGGTCCATAATGGGATGCACGATAAGGGATGAAGAACTTATCTGAAGCTGCAGCCCCCGGCAACCTTGGTTTGCCGTGGGTGAATCTTTGCTCTTGCAGCCCCCGGCAATACTGGCTTGCCGGGGCCCAGATGCTGGTCTGTTCCTTTTTTTCTCCCCAAGTGGTTTCGGCAAGGATACCTATGAGTGTCCTGTGAACCAAAGGAGATAAAATAAGACAAAGAGATGCAAACTCGACCTCTAAGCTAGGGGTTAGCCGCCGCTAAGCACTATCAACCCTAACCAAGGACGAGACTCGACCTAGCATGCATGCTATAACTTAGGGCGCCAGCGCTTCATTTATTTATGCTCAGGGTCTGCGCCTGGCTTTGTACAAAGGGTTACATGCCTCGCCGGCAAGGCTTGTACAAAAGGTGGCTTGCCCGGGGGCCCGACAAGCCGCGCCTTATGGGTAAAACTTGCGAAGATGCTCAATGTTCCAGGAATTGCTCACCGGAATGGCATTTTCGGTCTCCAGGCGGACCGCGCCAGGCCTGGTGACTCGTATTACCCGATAAGGGCCTTCCCACTTCGGCGTCAGCTTGTTGGTATTCTTGGCCGATTGAACGCGCCGAAGAACAAGGTCGCCTTCCTTAAAGCTTCGGGCACGGACCTTGCGGCTATGGTAGCGGCGCAAGGCCTGCTGGTAGCATGCTGCTCTCACAGCCGCCCGAAGACGATCTTCCTCAAGGAGCGTTGCGTCGTCTTGCCGTAGTTGCTCTTGCTCAAGCTGATCATAAGCGAGCACTCAAGGTGACCCGTATATGAGTTCAGTGGGGAGAACTGCCTCTGCCCCGTACACTAGGGAAAAGGGTGTCTGGCAGGTGGCTCGATTTGGCGTCGTTCTGATCGACCAAAGAACCATCGGCAACTCATCAATCCAGTGCCTTCCACTCTTGTGCAGCCTATCAAAGGTCTTTGTCCTTAAGCCTCGCAGTACTTCAGCGTTTTCCCTCTCAGCTTGACCATTGCTTCGTGGGTGAGCAACGGAAGCGAAACAGACTTTACTGCCGAGGTCTTGGATATATTGCATGAAGGTGCGGCTTGTGAACTGTGTGCCGTTGTCGGTGATGACCCTGTTGGGTACACCAAAACGGCACACTAGTCCCTTGAAGAATTTGACGGCTGACTGAGCTGTGACCTTCCTCACTGCCTCCACCTCTGGCCACTTTGTGAACTTGTCGATTGCGACGTACAAGTACTCAAAGCCCCCGACATCGCGGGGGAAAGGGCCCAGTATGTCGAGCCCCCAGAGCAAGAAGGGCCAGGAGAGAGGAATGGTTTGAAGGGCTTGAGCTAGTTGATGAAGTTTCTTTGAATGGAACTGACACGCTTCACACCTGGTGACCAGTGTGGTCGCATCCTGGAGGACAGTGGGCCAGAAGAAGCCTTGCCGAAATGCCTTGCCCGCAAGGGCTCTTGACCCTATGTGGGATCCACATATGCCTCCATGTATCTCTGCCAACAGCCCCAGTCCTTCCTCTAGAGGGATACACTTCAACTTCACACCATTCAGTCTCTTTCTGTACAGGACGTCATCGACGAACTGGTACATAGCAGATCGACGGGCTACTTTTTCCGCTTCTTCCTGCTCCTCAGGAAGTTCCCCAGTTTGGAGGAATCAGACCATATGTTGTGCCCACGCTGGAGCCTGGGGCTCGACTGCGAGGACTAAAGGCATTTCCTCCGCTATAGGAGCGGCTGTCTCGACGGCAAGAGCTTGACGCTCCGCCGGAGCTAGCCGTCCTGTGGCGGGCTTAGTGTCCTCGGCAACATCCTTGCCGGCGGCTCCAGGGAGCTCGGCGGGAAAGTACTTGCCAGGCCCTGATCTTGTCCGGATTGGCCTCTATCCCACGCTGTGACACAAAGAACCCGAGAAGCTTGCCGGACGGGACGCCGAAGACGCACTTCTCACAGTTCATCTTGAGATTGATCTTGCGTAGGTTTGCAAACGTCTCTTGTAGATCCGGTATGAGGGTTGCCCTGCTCTTGGTTTTGACCACTATATCATCCATATAAGCCTCCATATTTCTATGGAGCTGGGGTTCAAAACCAATCTGGACTGCCCTTGTAAACGTCGAGCCAGCACTCTTCAACCCGAAAGGCATTCGTACGAAACAATACGTACCACATGGGGTGATGAATGTTGTCTTCTCTTCGTCTTCTCTTGTCATGAAGATCTGGTGGTAGCCGGAGTAGGCATCGAGAAATGACAACAGGTCACACCCAGCCGTGGAGTCAATAATCTGGTCGATGCGCGGCAACGGGAAGGGGTCTTTAGGACAAGCCTTATTGATATATGTGTAATCAATACACAGCCTCCACTTCCCATTTGCCTTGCGCTCTACCACCGGATTGGCCAACCACGTTGAATGGAGCACTCCTCTTACCAAACCCGCTGCTTCCAGTTTCCGGATCTCCTCTGTGATGAACTCTTGTCGTTCCAAAGCTTGCTTCCTGACCTTCTGCTTGACGGGCCGCGCATGAGGACAGACAGCAAGGTGGTGTTCAATCACCTCCCTGGGAACGCCGGGGATGTCGGATGCTTGCCATGCAAACACATCGACATTTGCCCGCAGGAAGGTGACGAGCGCGTCTTCCTATTTGTCGTCAAGGGTGGAGCTTATGGTGAAAGCCCCTCCTACGCCGTCCTCCTTGGCAGAAACCTTCTTGGTTCCCGGCGGCGTGGCCCTGGACTTCTTGTTTCTGCCAGTGGAGCTCTCTGGCACGTCCTCGACGGGAGCACTACACTCCGAAGAGGTGTGCTTGCCGGAGTGGGTGCCCGAGGTCTCATCGGTTTTCTTGTTCTTCCCACCTGGGGCTCCAGTGGCAGGAGCAAGTGCCCTAGTGGCGGCAGCTGCTGCAACTGCTTGCTGGTATAGTTGGCCAGCGCAAATCAGCGCATCTTTCTTATCGGAGGGGATGGTGATGATCGTCACAGGTCCTGGCATCTTCAGGGTGTTGTAGGCGTAGTGTGACGTAGCCATGAACTTGGCCAGCGCTGGGCGGCCAAGGATCCCGTTGTAAGGCAAGGGGATCTTGGCAACATCGAACACGATCCTTTCTGTCCTGTAGTTCGGATCACTTCCAAAAGTCACGGGCAGCGTGACCTTCCCCTTTGATTGACTTCTCCCTGGGTTGACCCCCTGAAACGTGCCCGTCTCTTCGAGGTCTCTGTCAGGAATCTGTAGCTTCTCGATCACGGTAGGCGAGATTAAGTTCAGACCGGCCCCGCCATCGACTAGCATCTTTGTCACCTTGAGGTTGCGTATTGTTGGTGAAACCAACAAAGGCAAGCACCCGACCGCAGTAGTGCGATCAGGGTGATCCTCAGTGTAAAAAATGATAGGTGTGCTGGACCATATCAGCGGATTTTGGGCACCAGACGACGGCTCCGCCGCTGTAATCTCACGCGCCCACTGTTTAAGCTGGCGGTGATAAGTATGTAGCGAGGCGCCGCCATCGACGCACATGGCCTCCGTGGCTTTCTGAAACTCTTGGTCGCCGGACTCGTCGTCCTCTTCGTGATCGTCGTCTTCTGGCTTTCTGTCACGGTCCCGGGCGGGCCTCTCCTGCTGCTTATCCTTGCCGCGACGGCCTTCTTGGCCGTCATCCTTCTCGCCGAACCCCCCAGCACCGTCCTGGCCCTTCTCCTTGTCCCGCCTCTCATATTCAGCCATCTGCTTCTCAGCAAGGAGCTCAACCTGTCGGCAGTTCTGGAGATCATGGCCTTTGGTGCGATGGATCTTGCAGTATTGCTTGTCGGAGTTTCCTGGCTTCTCGGCAGCCGCCAAGGCCCGGCAGGCAACACTCCCGGAAATTTCCTTGCCGGGGTCATCTGACTTGGTTTTCTTGGCGGAGCCGGCGTCATCAGATTCCTCGACGGCAAGCACGGCTTTACCCTTGCGCTTCCTATTGCGGCATCGGCCTTTCTTTGCCGGGGTGACAGTATCCTCTTCTGAAGAGTCGGTTTCCACGCCGGCATCTTCGCCGGGGTACATCCTTCCCTCTTCAGCCCGGGCACATCTATCAGCAAGAACATAGAGTTCTGCCACGTCTTTCAGCTTGGTCATTGCCAGCTCTTCGCGCATCTTGCGGTTACGCACGTTCTGATGGAACGCGCTGATGATGGCGGCAGGGTGAACATCAGGGATATTGTACTGTACCTGGCTGAACCTCTGTATATACTTGTGCAGACTCTCGCCTCCCTTCTGGGGAATGACGTGCAGGTCACTCGCTTGGCCATGGGCTTGGTGACCTCAGTAATGGCGCCAACAAACTCATGGCACAAATCCGACCAGGAGGAAATAGAGTCTACCGGCAAGTGCATCAACCACGACATGGCGTTGGGTTTAAGAGCCAATGTAAAGTAATTTGAAAGCACCTTATCGTCGCGGGCTCCGACAGCTTGCATCGCGATGGTGTAGATGCTGAGGAACTCCGACGGGTGGGTCTTGCCGTTGTACTTCTCGCTAACATCAGGCTTGAAGATGCGGTGAGTGGGCCACTGGAATTCCCGCAGCTCATGGGTAAAAGCCAGACAACCTACCTCGTAAGGTAGACCTCCAGGACTCTCCGGTGCTGGGCGGTTCACAGCAGGCCCTGCTCGCCTATCTGACTGGTGGCGCGCTCCGCGCCGGCGCTCGATGGTGGTTCGAGCGTCTTCATGAGCTCGCTCCGAAAGAACTTGACGCTGGTCACCGTGGGTCTGTGGGTCGGACGACGCTATGGAGATGACGTCACCCGCAACGTCTCGAGGAGTCGACACACGCGGTACCGGGCGAGGAGGAGGCGAATGCACCGTGGCCGCGGTGCTGCTGGTCCTCCCGCCACCGGTGCGTGGGACCCCATCGGAACGTCGACCCCGGGGCCTCGCTGGACTTGGTTGATCCTTGTTGGCGACCGCGACAAGCCTTCGGATGGTGGCTCTCCATTCGTCGAGTTTCCCCGTAATGGGAGGAAAGTCGAGGAGCAACTGCGCGTGCGCCAGGGCTTCTGCTGGGGTTAGCGGTATCGAAACCTGCACGGACCGCGATGCGCTTCGACCCCTGACCATGTCAGGAGGAGCTCCATCACGATCCCGCGGTCGCATGCCGTTTCCACCAGTTCTTCGGCGGGCGGGCATGTCTTCTACGTCTCGGGAGTGGTGCTCGGGGCACTTCCCGCGGTGACGCCCGGGATCTTCGGCGTGATGACACCGTTCGTCGCGCGCTGCTTGGGAGGAGCGCGCTGTTGGCACCGGCGTGGGAGTCCTGGAGGCCCTTGCATCGCCTTCGGGTGATGTGGCAGCGATCCTAGAGGGCCCCGCGCCACCCACGGAGGGCCTGGCTCAGTCCATGGATTTGGCGGTGTGTGGCCCGTTACCAGGGGCACAAACATCGCCACCTCCCAAACTCCGGCTGCTTGGACGGTGTTGGTGTTCGCGAGCAGCGCCCTGGGTCCTTTCCGCAACCGGTCCACTGCTCGCCCGCGTCGGGACGGGCTGTCCGGCCTCCGACTGGCCAACCGCCACCGTTGTCTTCTTCTTGGGTGCCATGATGATGAAGGAGCGTCGAAGATGTCGGTGTATTGGAAACGACACCTATGGGATCACAAGAATCCGTACTACGGTTGCGGGGCGCGGGGTCGAGAGAAGAGCGGATCAAACAGATAGCACACGGTTCGTTTATCCAGGTTCGGGCCGTGAGGATGCATAAAACCCTACTCCTGCTTTGGTGGATTGTATATCTGTGTTCCTCAGCTAGCTATGGGGCGTGAGGAGCTGCAAAAAGCCGAATCCTCCTCCTGGTCGCCTCGGGCCTCCTTTTATAGGAAAAGGGGTTGCCACAGTGGCACACAGGAGGTGGAAAGGGTTCAGTGATGCGAGTTTATCCCTCGCATTACATGACAAGGCGCATTTAATGCATCTTGCTTAGGTGTCCTTGCTTTATCGGGGACGGGGGATGGATCTATCTCGTCCGTCGCCGCTCCTTCTTGTGTTGACACACGCCCTAGCCAGCGATGCCTGAGATGCCATGTAGGTAGGCAGGCAGCTGAGGTGGCGCAATGGTGGGTCTTCACGAAGATCTGCATGGCGCCACGTAGGTGCCTGCCCAGCTAGTTGGGTCGGCAGCTGCATAAGGTGGTGGAAGTTTAGTTGGCGTGGGCCTGATGGTGGCCGTGCGGATGTCCTTGGCAAGGTCCTTGCCGTGGCGCCTGCTGCCATCCCTGGCAAGGTGCTTGTCGGAGGTCTTGTGGTCTTCCTTGGCTAGGATCCCACCAAGGGTCACCGTCTTCTTAGTGTGTACCTGATCTTGAATGTGTTCACAAAGATCTGCATGCCACTACGGGGAAGTCTCCCGAATCCTTGCCCCATGGGGGCAGTGGACTCAAGGGTGATCCGCTCCGTAGGCGTGGGGCAAGTTGCCGCGGCAAGGGTCTTGCCGGGGCTACCAAAACCGGATCCCGGCAAGGATCTTGCCAGGGGAACCTGCTTCATCCCTTTGCCCTTTGTGGTGTTGGCTTTGGTGTTGCTCTGGTTCTATTGAGCTTCGGTCTCACCCTGGCTCACCTCCTTTGCCTTGCTTGGTGCGGCGGTTCCCGTCTGTCAGACTGCCCGTGCACAGTCATAGGGGTACAAAAAGTGTACCCCCCTTTTTGTACATCGACAGGAGCCCCCGGGCCTGGGCCACACATAAGCGCGACGTGTTGTTGGGCTAGGCCTAGAACAGTGCGCGGGCAGGCGGGATGGTTTTTACCGCGGTAAGATTTTCCGCGCGCTGCGCCTCCCACGATCCGCGTGCGTGGCGCGGTGTGGAGGGGCGTGCGTGACGTGGGCGGCATGTGTGGGGTCGGTTGCACGCATGCGTCACGTCACAGTTAATGTGAAAGGAGGCGTCCCGTGTTTTTCCCCATAAGAAGGAGTAACCACGGGCGCGCTGCTCACTTTCCCCTCTTTCCTCGCGCCTTTCCCAATCTCGGAGTCGCCGTTTCCTATCTTCCTTCCTTCTTAAGCTTCCGCCGTCGCCCGCCGCCGTTGCTTCTCCATCCCCCTCCCTCAGTCCTCTAACTTTCTCAACCGCCATGGCGTCCAAATCCGTCAAGGGCAAGGGGGTGGCCAAGGGCGCCGGGACTGTGGAGCCGCCGGAGAATGCGCTATTGGCGGACTGGACGAAGTCCGCCTTCTTCTTCCCCTCGACGGTTGACGTCCACGAGCTCCGGGCCTCCTTCAAGCCTCTATGGGGGGTAAAGACGGGGGGAGAGAATTTGGGACATCCGGCGACGCGCGTCATTCCTGCCGCTTGCGCCGATCCTGGCCCAAATCGGTATCCCTTCTTCGTCGACTATCTTTCTTGCGGGTTATGTCCCCCTTTTTCCTAGTTCTTCTGCGGCATCTTGCACACCTTCGGCTTTCGCCTCTTGGATTTTACTCCGAATGCAGTGGCGTGCCTGGCTTTCTTTGCGCACCTTTGCGAAGGCTTTGTCGGGGTGCAGCCCAACACGACACTTTTCCGCCATTATTTCTCCCCTCAGATCCAGCCGGGAGGTGCCGTCTCTGGGTGCATCACCTGGATCCCAAAATCCAAGGGGGCGTACCCGGACGGTGCCGTGAAGGAGAGGTGGGATGAATGACGTGGCCGGTGGTGCTGGATTGAAGACGAAGACCCGCCAAGATTCTGCAGGGTCCGTCGAGCGCCGCCGGTACGTGGCAATGATGGGAGCGACGTCGATGTCGCCGACGAGAGGCTCACTGTCGCCACTACTAGGATTCTCCGGCTCACCCAGGCTGGACTCACCCTTGAGATGATCGGGGCGGACTTTATTCGTTGTCGGATCGCCCCGTTGCATAACAAGGGGAAGCCAGCCTGGCTCTTTACGAATCCGGCTGATATTATGCGACTCCGTCCTGGCCTCGACCACAATTTCACGGTGATAGCACACGCCCATTTCTGCCAGCGGCTTTTTCAGCTTGATGTGGGTCGTGATGGCGAGGTCGAACGGACCGGCAAAGCCGCGAGGGCTACCGCAAAGGCCGGCAAGTCCATCAAGGGGCCATTTTTCAAGCTGCCAGCGGGGGTGGTCCCGTTGTGCAATAATTCGCACCGGTCCGAGATCAGCGCTATGATGCCGGACTGTAACGCGCACGACCCTGTCCCGAGCTGGAAGGAGCCGGCGGACGCGGATGTGCAACAATTCTTTGACACCCTGACTGAGGTGTATGTCAATGCTGACGCCGAGCGGTGGCTTGTCATGGACACCACCCAGGCAGAGCTGGACTACATCGCCACTAGGGCGAGGGAGGCGCAACTTGCCATGGAGGCTGGCAGTGCCGGGGGTGTGGAGGACAAGGCTGCAACGACTGCGGAGGAGGAGGAGCTCACCCGGTGGGCGGCGGCCGCCGTGGAGGCTAGCAGCACCAGCACCGGAGCTCCGCTTGTCAAAGATGCGACCGACGAGTCGTCGTCGGAGGAGGATGTGGCGGTGGGCTCGACACCAGCCAGGGGAAGAGGGCAAGTCCTGCGGCGGGCTAGTTCCGGCCAGCCGGTCCGGCCTGGCAGGGCTACGCGGCCTCAATTAACCCTGTAGGGGTCCGGGCGTCACACGAGGGCCACGGCAGCGAAGAGGCTGACGAAGGCTGCTGAGAAGAAGAAGGCAACAACCCCTTCTTCATCTGGGCGCGCACAAACCCCGCCTTCTTCGCCTCCTCGGGCAGACGAAGACTCGGATGTTGACGCGGAGCTCCCTTTTGATCTTGGGCCTCTCAGCCCGAAGAGGAAAAGGAAAGTGGTGGAGTAGGAGGAGGTGGACGACGAGTAAGTACTCCATTCCTTACTTCCATTTCCATTCCCCTGAACTAAGTCACTCATCTTGATCTGCTTTTGCTTTTGCAGGGATGCAGAGACGTTGGCCCAGAATGTGAAGAGGGCGAAGGCCTCGGCGAGCAGTCAGCTCTCGGCTGGGGCCTCAGAGACGCCACTAGTGGTGTTGAGCATCCCGGACAGCAGCCCCCGGCACAGCCCCCAGCGTAAGTTCGTCACCCTCCTCTTACTCGACATGCGGTAGGTGTTCGATGCTATGGTGCTGACCTTGTCGGGTTTGTAGGAAGGGAGCGGCAGCAGGAGGAGCCGCAGAGGGCTACCCCCAACACATCACCCCCATCGACTACGCCGCTGCGAGGGGCGTCCCCGGCAAGGGCACCAATCACGGAGCCCACACCCATGGAGGAAGAGGGGAACTTGGGTGCTGGTGGCTCTGCCACGGCGCCAAATACTGGCGGGGAGGGGGCTTCTGTTTCACGGCCTGGCACTGGTGAGTCGCCTGTCCTCCGTCTCTGTTTTTCTCTTACTCTTTTTCTTGGTTTCATTGCTCCCATTACCGCCCAGGCCCTCCTTCAACAGATATGGAGGACGTGGACACTGTTGTTGGGAATATTGCTGAGGAGGCCGCGACGGAGGCCGATAGGTTTGCCACCGAGGAGGCCGCCAAGGATGCTGACGAGGCCGCCGCTGCGGGGGCCGCCAAGGCGACCGGCGAGGCTTCTGTCGAGGGCGCCAGCGGTGGGCCTGCCGGGGAGGCCGGCAAGGCCATAGCCGAGGAAGAGGTGGTTGATGAACAGCCTCCTTCCTCCACAACCTTGGGCCCCAGGAGATATCTGAAGGTGGGCGACGATCTTTTCGTCCATCTTCCAGGGGCGTCAAGTTCCCGAGCGCCCGCCGGAGGGGAAGTCTTCGACGGCGAGGTGCTCGCCGCCACCGGGCTCGAGGTGGTAGATGAACCGGGTGTTGGCGGCGATGGTTCTCCAGAAGAGCAGCTTTTTCGTGCTATGGGGGCCAATTTCCGAAAGCTCCAAGTGCTCTACCGTGCCTGTCTGGACAAGGTTAAGTCCAGGATGGCAACGGTGGACAAGGCGGAGGTGGACTTCAAGGCGCGCGTTGCTGAGTCGCAGACCTGGTTTCACCAGACTCGCGAGGAGCAGAGGGCCTTTCAGGGGGAATTGGCCAAGCGCGATGTAGAGATCACCATGAAGATGTCTGACATCGAGAAGGCCCAGGAAGAGGCAGCGAATTTGGCTGCCGCGGCCGAGGCTGCCCGTAACTAGCATCAAGCCGCATTGGATTCCCAGGAAGAAGACCTCTCCGCGCGTGAGGCGAAGCTTGCTGCAACGCTCCGCGGCAAGGATGAGGAGCTCGAGGCCCTTGTCGTGCGGCAGACTCGCGAGCTAGAGCAGAGGCACAAAGAGGCTCTCGATGCCCAGGCTCTGGCCCACGCTGGCAAGGTGAAGGAGCTGGAGGTAGAGCGGGACGAGCTGAAGGAACAGGCCCTCAAGCTGTCCGACGAGAAGAGCACGCTCAACTGCGCCTTGGTAGAGGCGCAAGGAGCGGTCATCAGCAGGGCTGGGGAGCTCTCCGAAGCACAAAACTCCATCAGAGATCTCAAGCCAAAGTTGGAGAATCTCGAGAAGATGTTATCGGAGAGCACAACTCGGGAGGAGACCTCGACCAGGAGCCTGGAGGAGAAGCAGCTGCGGGCGAAAGAGGCTGCCTCCCACCAGGAATACGTGGCGGGCGAGAACAGATGGATCAGCAAACGTGAGGTCTGCCCCTGAGTGGGGCGGGACCGTCAACGCCAAGCTGACCCAGTTCTTCGAGGGCGTCCTTGGAGCCTTGGCTGATCTTCACTCCAACAGAGCGGCTACGTTGGCCGAGGAGGCCCGGCGACTTTGCCGGGGGGTCGTGACCAAGGTCCTCACCAAGATGGTGTACTGGAATCCCGACCTTGACTTCGAAGCCGCGATGGATAGCTTGCTGGAGGGTACTGACCTCACGGTGCTCAAGGAGCGCATCAAGCCCGTCATCAGCTGCATCGACGAAATCAAGAGGGTGGAAGGCCAGCGCCGGGATTAGGCATGTCGTTCTTCTTCACCGCTGCGGGTTCATGACCAAGACAAGTTTTATCTTTAGTTAGAACCGCAGCAATGACGTGATGTAACATAACTTTGAAATACTTTTGGGATTATGCATGCTATTTCCCTGTTTGTTGCCTCTTTGTACGTCCACCCTACGCTAGCTGGGTAGGCTTGCGGGCGCGGAAACCCAAGGCGGCGTTTTGGGGACGGGTCCCCATTGGCCTGCCGGGCGAGCGTGCTGCCGGGTGAGCCACCTTACCACCCTTAACGTAGCCGCTCGAACTGTCGAGTTTGACTCGAGTCAGAGTCGAGAGCCTTGCCAATTGCGGAAGGCTACCCTACCATTTCCAACGCAGCCATCTGAACCGTTGAGCGGACTCGAAACAGAACAAAGGCATTGCCGGTCGGGAAGGGCCCCATTAGCGTACAGGTTTCTTTTTGTACAAAGAATGACAGCTCCGAGGATAATAACTTTATATAATAGAATGGAAATATACGGGGTTCAATGTAACTTAGCTCGTGTTTGTAGCCGCTTGAGTGCTGATCTTCCGGCCTCCTTCCTTCTCAAAGAGCCACGAAGAGGAAGGAGTGCTGGGCCAACTGCTAGAGCCGATTCTCACAACTGCAGACCCCCTACCTGGCGCGCCAAAGATGTCGGTGTATTGGGAACGACACCTATGGGATCACAAGAATCCCTACTACGCTTGCGGGGCGCGGGGTTGAGAGAAGAGTAGATCAAACAGGTAGCACACAGTTCGTTTATCCAGGTTCGGGCCGCGAGGATGCGTAAAACCCTACTCCTGCTTTGGTGAATTGTATATCTGTGTTCCTCAGCTAGCTACGGGGCGTGAGGAGCTCCAAAAGCCGAATCCTCCATCAGGTCGCCTCGGGCCTCCTTTTATAGAAAAAGGGGTTGCCACAGTGGCACACAGGAGGTGGAAAGGGTACAGTGATGCGAGTTTATCCCTCACATTACATGACAAGGCGCATTTAATGCATCTTGCTTATGTGTCCTTGCTTTATTGGGGACGGGGGAGAGATCTATATCGTCCGTCGGCGCCCCTTCTTGTGTCGACACGCGCCCTGGCGAGCGATGCCTGAGATGCCATGTAGGCAGGCAGGCAGCTGAGGTGGCGCAATGGTGGGTCTTCACGAAGATCTGCATGCCGCCATGCAGGTGCCTGCCCAGTTGGTTGGGTCGGCAACTGCATAAGGCGGTGGAAATTTAGTCGTCGTGGGCCCGATGGTGGCCCCGCAGATGTCCTCGGCAATGGCTTTGCCGGGGCCCCGGCAAGGGTCTTGCCGCGGCGCCTGCTGCCATCCCCGGCAAGGTGCATGCCGGAGGTCTTATGGTCTTCCTTGGCTGGGATCCCACCAAGGGTCGTCGTCTTCTTAGTGCGTACCAGATCTTGAATGTCTTCACAAAGATCTGCATGCCACTACGGGGATGTCTCCCGAATCCTTGCCCCATTGGGGCAGTAGCTAGACTCAAGGGTGATCCGCTCCATAGGCGTGGGGCGAGTTGCCGCGGCAAGGGTCTTGCCGGGGAGTTGCCGCGGCAAGAGTCTTGCCGAGGCTACCAAAACCGGCTCCCGGGAAGGATCTTGCTGGGGGAACCTGCTTCGTCCCTTTGCTCTTTGTGGTCTTGGCTTTGGTGTTGCTCCAATTCTATTGAGCTTCGGTCTCACCCTGGCTCACCTCCCTTGCCTTGCTTGGTGCGGCAGTGCCCGTGGATCAGACTGCCCATGCACAGTCATAGGGGTACAAAAAGTGTACTCCCCCCTTTTTGTACACCGACACATTAATCTCCTCGACTGTATGCCTTCATCAGACATATCCCGTTATTCTCTACAACGCTGATAAGCTTCGGTGAAGTTCCTTGAACTAAGCACCGGAGCCAGCATTCTCTTTGGTCGTGTATGGACTTTCTCTCTCTGTATGCACTAGAAAACAAATCAGTCCGTACCTGTTTCTGTCAACAATCTCCAAAACACAAGGTAGGCAGATATTGCACCAACAGCTCCCAAACATACAATCCAAACGACGCGCAACACTTGAGGATTTTGTAAACTGTACAGAGAGCCTAGGACTGGAACCAGTCCATGTTAATGAAGAAGCAAAGAAGATCTCAAAAATACTACGCCTAACCCTAGTAAGGCTAGTATGAATACATGTGCCCTTTTTGGGCCTACCCCAACGATCCCCGGCGGCACGTATGAGCCAGGCCCGGGGGCTCCTGCCGGTGCCGTAAACGATCGTGTTGGCTGCCCGGACTTGTGTACCGGCGCACAATGGATCATACTTCAAGAATCCATGTTTAGTGCAAGACACGCCTGAGAAACCGCTCTTCGTGAGATCAAAGAGCGAATAAAGAAGACAAAGGCGACTAGAGGATCCTCGAGGAAGGTCTCCCCTATCGTGTAGGCGAGCCTTGCGGGGTCGAGACTAGAACTGGGACAATCACAATACTCTTCTCCAACTAGGTCTAGAGAATAGGAAATTGCAGGTAGTAAATGCCTGAGTGAATAAGATCCCATTATTTTGTATATGCCATTGAGACTCAACGTTCACAATTGACTTGACATTTGAGTATGCTTGGTGGTGAAGCTTCTCCTTGTGAGTGTTCCTTTTGAGTCCCCCCTTTGTTCTTCATGTACATAGTGTTTCACCTCGAATCCACCTCCAATCATGAAGGTTGGGGAACCCCTAGGTATATCCCCGTATCAATTTTATTACTTGGACAAGACATGTCCAGATTATATGCCCCATGTGGGATTTCACCTATAAGTCCCTTGTCCCATTGACCCTCATTAACCTCAAGATGAATTGATGCTCCCATTCAATGTAATATAACCAGCAAACTGGAGTGGAAAATGAGTTTGTTTTATGCCAGGCAATGACATCTTTTATCATATGATCTTTTAGGGAGATTCTCAAAATTCTTTTAGGGTCAAAATGCAAGAAACTACAAATAGTTCAAGATTCATACCATTGTGCCAAAGATAGGTCAATGAGATCATCCACTTTGTTGAAAAGAACATGCCCTTTCCTAGTTTGAATCTTCTCGGTCACACTATCTGTTACCCAATGAGCATCCCATACATCGATTCTAGTACCTGGTCGAGCTCCCTAAATATGGTCCATTTTGAATGTTTGTACACCAACAACTATAATCTGCCAGGAATAAGATGAACCGTTTTTAGGGCCAACTTGCAAGAGATATCTGTTTTGAAAATATTTTGCATGTCATAACTTTGCAAAAGTTATAGGTCGAGTAATCAACCTCTAACTTTGTTTTGCTAGTGTAGGTAGGTTAAACTCATGCAAATCACTAAATCCCACACTCCCATACATTGTTGGAATACCTATTTTCTACCAGGGGAATCAATGCATCCATTTTCGTTGATATGTATCTCCCCACCAAAGACCCGCCATTGCAACTATGATATCATTGCATACCTACTTTGGTATCTTAAAAATAGACATGGAAAAATATCGAATGAATTGCATGATATACATCAAAGAAATCTCCTTTTCCTCCATAGATAACTATTTTCCTTCCATCCTTTTTATGTGCTTAATAGTTCTTTCTAGTAGATGGACAAAGATAACTTCTATCAACACCAACCATAGCTGGCAGACCGATTTATATGTTAGAGACTACCTTTCTATCATAATGATAGTTTGAACATACTTGGGTTTTCACATCAACACTTACATTTGGACTAAAATATATAATGCACTTCATTTCACTCACTATTTGCCTTGAACTTGCACAATAAGGATCTAGTCCCTATCTCAATGAGGTTAAATAATTCATATGTGCCTTCATAAGTATTAGAAAATAATCGACAAATGATAAATGGGAAAATGATGGTGCATTTCTGCACACCCCAAACACCTTTAGTGCAAAAGACCCGCTCTCTACGAGTCAGAGTAGTTGATTAACCCTGAGCACATATATGAAATAAATAAGTTGGTGAGTGGTCACCCCGTCGGAGCCCATTATATGGAAGGAAGCCATCATTGCTTAACCATTAATTCTCACCATATATTTCATAGATGTTACACATGTCATAAAGAGATCAACAAACTTTGGGTGAAACCCCAAGTAAACCTTCATTCTCTCTAAAAGAAGCATCATTCCACATGATCGCATGCTATATGCATGTCAAGTTTCATAGCAAAGTACCATGACTTATAATTCTTATTTTTAATTGTGTGTGCACTCTCATCCTAACAAAGAATGTTACATGTAACCAGCCTGCCATGAAGAAAAGGTATTTGCATGATAATATATCTATTTTTAGGTCACCTCACATAAACATTGCGTATACACTATCACCTTTTATGGATATTTAGTTAACCTTGTGTATAAGAACAACAATTACTGGTTAGCTTTAGTTTTATACTATTCGAATAAGCAATATATCACTGACCGAGGACATGCCAACACTTGTTAAATAAAATAACATGCAAGCCATTCGTACATGGAGCTTTCATATCTACAATTGTCATCCATTTTTTTGACATCTCCAATTGTTTAAAGGGGTTCATTCATATCTTTCATTATTCACAGTGAAGGTAGATGGAGAGGTTTTGCTTTTTAGACAGAGAAAGTATTTTTAGAAAATAATGAGAGCGAAAGTAAATGGATAGGTAAGAAGAGAAGTCTTGTTGATGGATGAGTGAAATGTGGCCCATCCATCTAGCCCAATAATGCCTCCCTAACCCGATCCCTAGTAAATAAATAGGAAGCAGCCGAAGGCAAGCAAGCTTCGCCGCCGCCAGATCCAATAATCCCCACCCCACCCAAAACCAAGGAAGGAAGGAGGTATGGGGGTTGCCTCTCCTTCGTCGCCGCCTCCGACCACCGCCGCCGCTGATAGCCCGCGCCCGACCTACCCCAAGGTAAGCAAGATCATTCTGCTACTTCTCGAGCTTGCGTTGTATTCCCTCGAAGAGGAAAGGGAGATGCAACACAGTAGCATACGTATTTCCCTCAGTTTTTGAGAACCAAGGTATCAATCCAGTAGGAGACCACGCGCGAGTCCCTCGCACCTGCACAAACAAATAAGAACTTCACAGCCATCGCGATAAGGGGTTGTCAATCCCTTTACGGTCACTTACGAAAGTGAGATCTGATAGAGATGACAGTTTATAGTTTTGGTATTTTTTTATTATAAGAACAGAAATTAAATGCGGAAAAAGTAAAGTAGATGTATATTGATATGTGGAGAATAGACCTGGGGCCATAGTGTTCTCTAGTGGCTTCTCTCATGATAGTGATATTCTACGGCGGGTAAACAAATTACTGTCGAGCAATTGATAGAAAAGCAAATAATTATGAGACTATCTAGGCATGATCATTGTATATAGGCATCACGTCCGAGACAAGTAGACCGACTCCAGCCTGCATCTACTACTATTACTCCACACATCGACCGCTATCCAGCATGCATCTAGTGTATTGAGTTCATAAGAACAGAGTAACGCCTTAAGCAAGATGACATGATGTAGAGGGATAAACTCAAGCAATATTATATAAACCCAATCTTTTTATCCTCGATGGCAACAATACAATACGTGCCTTGCTGCCCCTACTGTGACTGGGAAAGGACACCACAAGATTGAACCCAAAGCCAAGCACTTCCCCATTGCAAGAACTATAGATCTAGTAGACCAAACCAAACCAATAATTCAAAGAGACTTGCAAGGATATTATGAGCACACATAAAGAGTTCAGAAAAGAACCAAATATTACATAGATAATCTTGATCATAAACCCACAATTCATTGGATCTCGACAAACACACCGCAAAAAGAGATTGCATCGAATAGATCTCCTCGAAGACCGAGGAGAACTTTGTATTGAGATCCAAAGAGAGAGAAGAAGCCATCGAGATACTAGCTATGGACACGAAGGTCAGTGGTAAACTACTCACAACTCATGGTGAGGCGATGATGATGATGTAGAAGCACTCCGTGGTAGAAACCCTCTCTGGTGGAGCTCCGGAACAGGCCCCAAGATGGGATCTCACGGGAACAGAAGGTTACGGCGGTGGAACTAGGGTTTTCTCTGTTCGTCTGATGGTTTCGCGGTACGTAGACTTATATAGGAAGAAGGAGGGCACCAGGGGCCTCATGAGGGGTCCACGAGGCAGGGGGCGCCCCCCACCCTTGTGGGCACCTTGTGGCCCCTTCTCCGTGGTTTTCAATTCTCCCGTGCGTGATTTTCTCCAAAAATATCTCTCCCGAAGGTTTCACCCGTTTGGACTCCGTTTGATATTCCTTTTCTGCAAAACACTGAAACAGGCAAAATAGCAATCTGGACTGGGCCTTTGGGTTAGTAGGTTAGTCCCAAAAATAATATAAAAGTGTATGACAAAGCCCATTAAACATCCAAAACATCATAAATAATAGCATGGAACAATAAAAAATTATAGATATCTTGGAGACGTATCACATTCTCTCCCACCTCTCTCTCCATACACTTCCTCTTTTTCTTTTCCATCTCGCTTCCTGCTCATGGATGGATGAATCTAATCTCCAACACAGATGATTACGCAAGCGCTCACTAAGCTAGGAGGCACCTCCTGTGGTACCGCCATCGCCGAATTCATGCTCGGTCGCTTCACCGACCTCCCTGCCACCCATGACGTGCTCCTCCCTGCCCATCTCCATCGCGTCGTATCGGATGTCGTCATCCACAGCTTTGCATCCACCTACATCTTGCGAGCCCCGTTCCGGACCCACAAGGACTCCCTCATCGTGTTGGGGACCAATAATTCATTGGATCTCGATTTGGATCCATCTAGAGGCTTACATGCGAGCAACAATGATAATAACTCGTCCAATGATGAGGATGACCACACTTGTGATGACGATGATGAAGAGTACACTGCGCGTGCAACATACATGCTGGGAACGAAGCGTGGCCGTGGACGAGTATCAAGAGCAGCCACGCCTGTGTCCATACTTGATTCCTTGAGGACCAAGAGAGGGCTTGGGAGACCGAGAAAGCAACCAGAAGCAATGTCAAGGAGCATCAAGCGTGGCCCCAGCCACCCTCGTAAGGACGCATCTCCCTTCCTGGCGTCGGCATCAACCACCAAGCACAAGATATTGTTTGATGTCAATTTGGTCCCATCTGAGGGATTACAAATTAGAAGTGATGATGGTGAGGATGTCTCCAGTGGTGATGGTGGTGGTGATGATGATGATGTTGACTACACTCCTATGCTAGGAGAAAAGTGTGGTCGTGGACGCCCACGAAAGAGGGGGCACGGGCCTCGTAAGGTTGTGTTTTCTACCAATGGAGGAGGTGCTTCCTGCCCATTGACAAAGAGACATCGTGGGAGACTAAGGAAGAAACAAAATGCTTATCGGCCAGAAGCTTCTTTTCTGAATGGAGGCGACACAATGGCTATGCAAACCCCCGGAGGTGATTTATCGATGCCAAAAGGAGGGCGTGGGAGGCCCACAAAGGAGACACAATAACTCTAACGAGTATCCAGAGGGGGCATGGGTGCCGAGAAAGGACGAACAATCACAAAATTAGACTCTTCTCCAACTGGGTTAAAAAAACAAAAAATTATATGTTATAAAGGCCCGAGCGAATAAGACCCCATTAGTTTGTATTCACCTTTGAGCCTCAACATCTTACAATTTACTTGACATTTGCCACAACCCTATAATTTATTTGTAATTTGTTGCATTAGTGAGCAGTATCATCCATCATCTAAATTTTAAATGAGGAAATTCTCAAAGCCTCAAAAACTTTTTAAAATGATAATATTAAAAGTTACTTCAAACGAGTCCAAGAAAATGCTCTTTTTAACATTGGAAATATTGGCAACAAGAATAATTCAACCAAATATTTTTGGCGGCTTAAAAACAATTTTCTTGGGCCTTTGAATTAATCCGTATATTATTTGAGTTTGATTTATATATATAATAGTTAGTTTATAAATCCAATAGTTTTGGAAAATTTTGTGTGTCTCTGGATAAAGCCAATTAGCAGAATTATTTTCATGAAGTATAAAAATGATTTGTATTTTAAACAAATCAAAAAAGAGAGTATTATATCAAAATATAAAGAAAAATAGAAAAGACAGAAGAGAGAGAAGGCCTACATGTGCAGCCTGCTACTGGAGCTGGTGGCCCAGCTCACCAAGGGCTCCCCTATCTTCTTCCTCCTCTAACAGAAGGACCGAAGTGCATGTATATGCTTCGGAGGTAGTTTATCTCTCTCTTCCTGCAAGGTTAGATGAAGTGGAAAAATAGACATGAAGGCATATCCGACCACAACACCTCTCCAAACTAAATATCATCATAAGATGATTTTCTATTCTTCTTCGAGAAGCAGATATGTTTCCCTGTATAAGGATTCTCGATGAAAATCATTCATAGGAAAACACAATTGATATTACATGTAGACAAAGAGTGCGAAGCAAATGATATTGTAGGCGGGGGTTATTAATGTTACATGACGTCCAAGTGTTCAAACACCACATGCTGTGCGATAAGTTCAAGATCCAAATTGCCCAAGGGAAAACCAAATTGTGAATAAAAACATCGTGCAACCCTGATAAGCTATCACTAGATGTAATTCTCCCCCTTTTTGTCAACAAGTGTCAAAAAGGAAGGGGAAGAAATATGAGGAATTACTCTAATAGAGAGTCTTCTGAATCCGAATTAAAACCACTTGACGAATTTGTATCAAAATAATGTGCAATGGTCGAGGCAGAAGCAGGAGTAGCATTCTTTGACTTGACAGGCTTGGAGCTGGGAACGTCTGCCTTGTAGACAATAATACCTGCTGTATCTACAACTTCGTCATCATGATCGACAAACTACAGATCTGTAGAGTCAGACCGATGTGGGATCACTGGAGTTTGTCTTCGGACATGAGGAACAACAAATAAGTCCAGATAATCATAATCCTTGAATAGGCCCTTCTTGGCTAAGTCTTTGCGAGAATAATGCTTTCTCCACAAAGTCCATGACTGCTTTCTTGCTTCTTTCTCATGTAGAAGAATGATTTCCTAGCTCCAGCCATGATTGAAACACATGAATCCTTTCAGAAGAGCATGTTCTATATGCTCGATAGCAGTGTGGAAACAAGGCATTTCTTCGAGCTTGGAAACGTTTAGTATCTTATGATTGAAAATCCTTTTCTTTCCAAATAAGATTCGAGCATAATAGACACCTTGTTCTTCAATCGAAAATCTTGGTGACAATGAAGTTCTTTCTACATCATGCGGACCGACCCCAAAGAAAGCAAGCTTCACAGAATGAAGTTGTTCACTGAATGTGGGACCCTTGGGGGCATACTCAGCTGGAAATAGCGGAAATGATTCCTGAGGATTTTTCCGACGTTCTTCCTCGCTAATTTCCATCGGCTGAACATCTTCAGAGGCTGACGCATTCTCAACAATTGTCTTTATAGGAGCAGGGGGAACGTCAACTTGTACTGAATCAATTTGAATGTCAGCGCTGGACTGACCTTCAATTGTCTTCGTTGGAACTCCTTCAGCGGTGACTACCTCTTGATTCACAATTTCATTCACCCGTACTCCCTCGACAACAACTTGATTCCCATGCACTAGGACCTTTTCCATTGGAAAGTTCTCGACCGAGGGTGGAATTGTAATGCCCCGGATGTAACACTTTCCCAATATGGCAATTTATAAACTTTGGCTTCATCATTTCCTTCCGGGTTCTTCTTTCAATTCGGGTTTCTTCGTTTTGTCGTGTGCATGTGTGCTTTTTATCCATGTCATGTTGTCATGTGCATTGCATTGCATTTGTGTTGTCACTTCCATCCGGTCCCACTCGTCTCTTCCCGTTGTCCGTTTCGAGTTCCGACGCTCTCACACGTGCCCGTGGCATCCCCGAGTCCTTCTTTCGTGTGTGTGGCCGTGTAACGTTTCCGGAATGGCGTGAGACTTGTCGTGCGATGTTGTTTTGGTACGTGTAGGCCGCCTGTCAAGTTTCGTCGCGTTTGGAGTTCGTTTGGTACTCCAACAGTTAACCTAGTGGGCTAAAAGAACCTCCTCTTTGAGGCCCAAGACCCCCTCCACAACAGCCCACCAACCCAGCACAACCCTTCCCATCATCTCGGTCGTCGAATTGTGATCGCGTGGCTGAAAACCGCTCCCCATTTGGAGTCTTCTAGCTCCTTGTGCCTATAAAAACGCCCCCATGCCATTTTCGTCCAAAAAAACCCTAGTTCTTCCTTCGGCCGGCCCTCGCCGCCGGTCGCCCTGGGGCCAAGCCGCCGGCCGCCGCCCGTCGTTTCTCTGGCCACCGCAGGCCGGGATCGAGCAGCCGCCGGCCCTGATCGAAGCCGCCGCCAAGTCAGGTGCCGGATCCCGATCCGATCTGAGCTCGCGCGGATCGAACCCTAACGGGCCACGCCCGATCCGCGACCCGCTCCCGGCGCCCGTTCGCCCGCGACCCGCAACCCATTTGACCCGATCCAGTCTGAGGTTGACCCTTGTCTTTTTTTTTGCTAAGTCCTTTTAGTTATTTTAGTTGTCTGATGCATTCTTGTGATGGCAATAACTTTTACCGTGCTTGTCCGTTTTGTGCATATAATATGTCAAAATGACCGTGGTGACGTGTACTACGTTTTGTTCCATTGTGTCATGCTTGTTTGAGTCCATCTAGATGTCTCAATCTTCATGAAAAGAGTGCTACCTGATATAAACTGCTGCTACTAGTTATTTTCATGCCATGTTTGAGATGTCATAACTTGGTGCATGTTTATCCAAATGAAGCATATGATATGTCAAAATGTTCATCATGAGATGCTCTACATGTTGGTTGCTATAGCATGCATGTTAGAGTTCATATTGCCATGTTTATCTCTGTTGCAAAAGTGCATGTGGCTGTTAGGTTTTGTAACTTGTTACGAGATGCCTAGTTGAGGAGCTCGTTGCTATTGATGTGTTTGCCCCCATGTTGCATGCCCATATGTTTTAGTTTCCCCATCATGTGATCCTTGCTGTGGTGCATACCCCTTGCCATGTTATGCTTTAAGATGACTTAAACATGCTCGCAAACATGCCATGATAATGTTACTGTTTTAACACTTAGTGAAATTTCACTAAGTCTGGAATCTGTAATATCCTGATGCTATGTTTGCTTGTTGTCCTAGGCAAATCCATGTTAGTTTTGGGGTGGCCTTTGATCATTACTTGTTGTATATGTTGTTGTCTATCCCTCCATGCCCTCACATGCTCATTTGAGTTGCTGTAGCCTATTTAATTCTTGCTCCCAAGTTGCTATAAAATATTTCTGTCAGGTTTTTATTGTCATGTTCAAAATGTTGTAGCTTGTTGCTATTGATCCATGACTCCTATGGAGATGTTCCAATGGAGTTGTTTGATGTAGGATATGTCTAATTCATGTCCATGCTTCTTGTCACCATGTTTGAGTGCTGTAGAGTATATATATCTTGCTTCCAAGTTGCTATGTGGCTGTTAATTACAGCTTTGCATTGTTTCTTGTTTCGGGTGTATCTTTTAGTCCGTTGCTCCGTTTTGAGCAAGTCCTATATGAAACTTGTGTGATTTTTCATGTAGAATCATAATATCATCTTGTTAACATGTTTGGAGTATGTTTTCTTGATGTTTGGGTGCATCTTGCACCGTTGCCATGCTTATCTTGTTTTGATCATATCTTCTAGACCGTAGCTCCGTTTTAAACAAACTTTATATGAAACTTGACTAGAATTTCGTGTAGATCATCTTGGTGCATGTTAACTTGCTGTTTAACAACTTTAACTTAAGGTTTGTTCAGATCTGAACTAATTTCAAACTATGCATATGAGGACTTACCGGATTTGTCTTAAGTAGTTTCCGGCCTCATTTAAACCCGCTGTTTCTTGTGCTGTTTCTCTATGCTTCCTATGTTGTCATGTTGTGCATCCTAAGTGCATCTGTAGTGCTACCTAAGTGCATCATACATGCATCCTGTAGTTTGCGCATCGCACCTTGTTTGATTTCGTGCCTCGTGTGTTCTTGTGTTGAGTAGAGCCGGAAGCTGAGACCGAGTACGAGAACGAGGTTACTACCGAGGTTGAGAATGAGGAGCCGTCTTACGATCCCATCGGCGACTCGATAGGGAAGATGACCTAACCCAGATATCATTACTATCTTTGCCTATTGCTAGAAGTCTCGCTCTTTAGCTTATTGCCTCGATGCCCATGTTTTCCTGTCAGCCTCCTATTGTAACCATGAATCTGTTTAACCGCCCAACCTATGCAAACCTTTGTTTGGCTAAGTAAGCTTCGCTCAGCCCCTCTTATAGCATTGTTAGTTGCAGGAGAAGATTTGAAGATTCTTGCTTCATGTTGAAGCTTGTTGGGATATCACACTATATAAACTCATAAACTAAATCATCTATATATTGGTAATGGGTGGAAGGCTAAGCCTCTTGCTTGGTGATTTTTTCCACTCATGCCACCCTGAACCGTATAAACCGGTGTTATGTTCCTTGATTATGCGTTCCTCACACGGTTGGGGTTATGGGACCCCCTCGATAACCCGCTTAGTGCTAAACCTTTTCCAGCAAGGCCCGACATTGGTACTCCATTTGCCTAATAACTAAAACTTGCATAGGGACTAGCTATCCCCTTTTATTTAATCAACCCCCGGGCCAGTGCTCCACATGAGTGTTGGTCCAACCTAGAGCAGCTTGCGGCACCGCCCCTTGGCAACTCGGGGTATCTGGATGCTGTAACCATAGCTCATCCGGTCATGGCCTGAGACTAGATACGCGCGGCTACTGTCAGGGTGTCGGCACGCCGGGAGGTCTTGCTGGATTAGTTTTACCTATGTCGGTATATCTTGAGCACGGGATTCCGAGAATACTCGGGCCTTCCCACCTTGGAGTTGCGACTCCGCGGATCGTGGGCTTGTAATGGGCCAAGTTGGAACACCCTTGCAGGGTTTTGAACTTTCGAAAGCCATGCCCGCGGTTATGTGGCAGATGGGAATTTGTTAATATCCAGTTGTAGAAAAGTTGACACCATGTTCTGAACACACTACCAGCGTGAGTAACCGTGACGGTCATTTTCCGAAAGGGGTTCGGCAAGTGAACACGGTGGTGTTATGATTGACGTGCTTAGTTAGGATCACTTCGTGATCACTTTGACGCTCGCGGCACTTCTCTTCTCGCTCTTAACACGTAAGCTAGTGCTAGTGCAACTGCAACCTTTTATCTTTATTCAGCCTTGTTCCACACCCAAGGCTTAGATAGCTCTGCTACCCGGGAATAGGATTGCTGAGTCCTCCGTGGCTCACAGATTCTACACCACACCAGATGCAGGTACCATGGTGAACTACTCAGGTGACGGCACGGAGCTGTACTGGGAGTACGATGAAGAACGTAGCCGTTACTATGTGCACTATCCCGATGATCAGTAGTGGTTTCTACTAGGGGCGATTCGAACCTGTGGCTTTATGTATTTGGTATATTTCTTTTGGATCTTCACCCGTAGTCGGGTTGTGATGTTATTTGGATGATGATTGATTATGTAATGAATTGTGTGACATGGCGAGTGTAAGCCAACTATCTCTTTTTTTCTTTTCATCCCTATTTTTACATGAGATGTGCAAAGATACCGAACTTGAGATCATTCCAGAATGGGCTTATACCTTTAAGTCGTGCCTCGACACGTAGGAGGTATAGTCCCATCCTGGGCATTACCGGAATGACCACTTCTTCTGACTCTTGAGACACAATGTGTTCTCCTTCAGTCTGTTGGGGCAACACTTGTGGTATCATTGTAGATTCTTTTTCTTCGGGAGCCATGGGATCTCCCAACTTCTTCTTTTCCTATTCTGGCTATGAAGCCAAAGAATCAAGAGCAGGGTCGACCTGCATTTGGGTAGGGGCACCAGATAAGGAGATCAGGGTGGTATTTCCTTGGGCAGCAATTTGCTCCCCCTCAACCTTCTCAACTTCCTTGAAGGATTCAGAGGGAACAACTTGACTCTTCTTCAAAGGCGATGAATCTGCCTTTTCTATCTCAATCTCTTTGTCAACTCTTTCTTCAGGAACATTTTGCTCGGGCACTGCATCTTGTCCATCATTTTCATTCAAAAAGATATTCACCACATCTTGTTCTTGATCAGCAGCCCTAGACATGACTGCTGGTTCAACAGGCTTTCTGGTATCATCTTCACGTGGAGGAGATGGTGGTATCTGTTGCAGCGGGACACTTGAGTCAACAAGCACCTTAGTTGATACACAATGGATACGACAATCCTTAGAGGCCTTCAAATAACTGGCTCTAGCTTGAGCTTTCTGACACTTTTCTTCTTTTTCTCTAGGTCGAGCAAGATTAGCTTGACGCTTAATATCTTCATTTCTTCAATCACACAGTTTGGGCACATCTGCTCTCAGCTTCGAGTGCCACTCTATCTTATTGTTTCTCTTGACAGTGAGGGCTTTGGTGATCTCAAGAATTCCTTTGTTCGCATATTTCCTTTCAGATTCCGAGGAAGCTTCATTTCTCATATTCTCAAGCAATCTTTTGTCCTCAACAGCCTGGTTTAATTCAGAGGTTATTTCTTTCAATGCAGGAAAGTGTTTTGCAACTAGCTTGGTTACATCTTCAGGTAGACCCAGATTCTTTGCACAGCTCAGAGAGATTTGCATCATAAGTTGCACCCTCAATGACGTCGAACATGAAATCAAAGTCATATTCTTCGGTGGTGATGGGAACAACTTTCTTCGCTTTCTTGGCAAAACCAGAAGAAACTTCATCAGTCATCAATTTTCTCTTTGCTACAGGAGCAGCAAAACCCGAAGGTTTATTCGAGGGAACTGGAGCAAGCATTGGAGAAGATCTCAATGGTGATGAGGCCTTTGTTGGAGATGGAGTTTGATATGGCTTATCGAGCAAAGCCTTTTGATCGTACATGGGAACTTCTCTGCCAACATTATCAGAAGAATCATTAGTCGACTCAAATGCAGCTTTTCTTGATTTTCTGGCAACAAATTTCTTCTTTACGACACGAGGAGAAACAAACTTCCTCTTCTTTTCTTTCTGAGCAGATGCCCTTTCCTTATTTTCTTGGACGTCTTGTTGTGTTAAAGCAACATTCTGTTGTTCCACCTGATTTTTCTTCGAGGCTTTTGCTTCACGTTTAGCTTTAGCCTTCGCCCTATTTTCCACCTCCTCTGGGAAATCAGCGACCGTTTTCAATGAATCGGCATGGGCATTTGGAGGAGGAGCTAGCCTGGCTTTTGCATCAACCTGGCCTAGGTAACCTTCTGCAATGCAATCATTCCATGGTGGATTGAAGGCAAACAAGATCTGATATATTCTTTGGACGTCCTCATAATTGAACCACTTCTTCGCCCAATGATGGTGAATGTTCTGCAACCTATTATTTCTTTCAGTTACAGTTTCCACACCAGGAGGAGTCTTCTATGTTTCAGCATCTGACATCTCAACATCAGTATTTATTTCTCTTTCGCAGCCACCCTTCTTTGGATTTCCATCTGAGAACATCGTTTTGGAGTCTGTGACAAGCTCATCCTCTGGCTGACTATGTGCTTAGGGAATATCATCATCTTCTTCAGCTGATTCAGATTCAACCTTTTTCTTCAGAACTTTTGGTGGTTTAGCAGATTTTCTCTTCGTCACCTTGGCTTCTGCAACCACTTGCGATTGCTGAGGGATTTCTTCCTCTGATCCAAAATGCTCTTCCGAACTTTTTGCCATGATCACTCCTGAGATAAAAACACAAATCCAAATGTGCAAAGGATAGGTCACAAACATGCACAGACAAATTTCATACTCAAAGATAGATATTTTCTTTCCGAGATAGCAAAGGAATTCAGAGCATATACTTTGCAATATATCATCGAAAGAATTGTAATGCCTAAAGATAGAGAAACAACTCTTCTAACCTTTCAATGTATAATAGTGAACCCTAGAATCAATGAAACTGGTGCGAGGTACAACTACAAACCGCACAAGTCAAATTTTGTGAAGCCTAAAGACCTACCATGAGAAGATAAAACAAGATCAACGACGTCGGGAAGAACTGCCCTAGAATAGAAGTGGGATAGGGAAAGAACTATATCTACACGCCCTAGCTTGACAATGCAGATCAACTACGACATGGCGGTGGAGAAGAGTAACCGCTCCGAGGCGAGCAACGGTGATGGAGCTTCGCCGGAGTTGCACGGCAAGGCACTTCATCGATGCTGCTTCGAGCTCGGTCTCGGGCGAAGAATGAGAGAGATGTCTGAGGACGAACAAGGGAGGAGCAAAGGAAGAAGAGACATGGAGAGGGGGTTTATATAGCCTGAGGGAAAACTACCCTCTCCGAGATCTAAAGCCCAAAAATCCGGGATGTTCCGCATTCAATGACTCGATAGCGATCGTGAGATCGTGGGCACGTGTCAGCGGTTTCCTGCAAAAATCTCGGTAACTGAACTGAGAGTCGAAAGGTTTGAGGAAGAACAAGCACTGAAGCAGGAAAAACTATTACTCTAATTTCATTCGCGAACAAGGACATCGGAGTGAAATTATCCTCAGATCAAGATGCATGCTTGTGACACAAAAGCATCTAGTAAAAAGAGAGAGAATAACTCACGGCAATTAAGAACAACCAAGGGAAAAACACAAAACACTTCGAATAAAGATTCAGAAGGACAGGCACCAACAACACTTATTCTCATGGCTTGAGATACTCAAGAGATATCCCTGAGAGAGTTTTCTGCAAAAAAGATTAGTTTTTCTGCACAACCCATACTTTCGTTGGTGGTGAGGTTCTCATCGCCTTGAACTTGGTAGGTGTATTCCTTCGGTGAGGCCAGTGCCACACCTTTGCATCCTGAAAGTAATTATAAGTGTAGGCATTGAAGTTGTTTCCAGAGACATGTGTATAATGATATGAAGAGGTACGCATATACTCCTTTTGACTCAGGTTATCATGATAATCATTTAATAGAGATCCCGAGGAACTTTGCAAATGATATCTATTTCATCCTCGAGACTTATCCTGCATAAACATGTTAGCAGTGATAGGTAATTTTTCAATCATGCACTTCTTCACCCATATTTGCTTCTTGGGTGAGCCTGACCTGCAGTTAGTTCAAACATATTGAGTGAACACCTTTCCATTCGGTTGTTTAAAGAATTTATATTTTGCGTCGCCAGACTCCTCGGTATCATCAGTAATGGGTGAAATATAACCACTTAGAGTTTCAGGTTTGAGGGTTTACTCGTTGCACGAATCCAGGTCGTTTGAGGATATTGTTCGGGGGTCCACTACGATCCGTCCATGTTGAGTTTGTTTTCGAAACACAATCCTTCTTTCTAAGGATTTATATATCGTAAGGACTTCTTGAGCACATCACACACGGTTTGATGCACTTTCAGGCTCCTTAGCATTCCAATTTCAAGTAGTCCCTTCAACCTGCAATTTTCTTCAGTGACAAAAACAAATTCCTCGACAGATGGGTTAGAGATATTTATCACTGGTGTTGCAATATTCTCGTTGATGGCATTCAAAGATTCTGCAGTTAAATCAGCATTCCATCTTTCTAAACATTTTAAACATGGAGGATCAAAATCATGAGGAAATTGAAGAGATTGCTCGACGAAGAGAGAAGATTTTCATTTTGCCAACACATTATGAGACTCTTTCACTGACTCGAGTTCTTGATTCCTGTTAAGGAGTTCACCTGAATAATTCTCGTAGTCAACTGTAAGTGAATTATACTGAGTGGATAGATCATCAAAGGTTGAAGAAAAAGCTTCATGCTTTTCAGTCAACTTTTGATTTTTCTCCATCTTTTCGACCAGTAACCCTTTTGTTTACCCGAGACTTTTCTCGAGTCTTGCAAGCTAATCTTGTTGGGATTTAGCTATTTTGACCAGCTTAGTATGGGCAACATATTCTGGCAAGCAATCATTCATAGAGTTTTGATGTTTGGTCATACTTAATCCTTTGAGCTTTTGGCCATGAGACAGAACGAAATATCTTCGGCATTACTTGGAGAATCATCCTCAACATCTGATTTGAGAGATTTTACTAATGACTCAACTTCAATGTATGCATTGCTTCTGCCCCTTAGCTTGTTTAGATCAATATCCTCAGAATCTGAATCTGAGTCAGTAGCATCTTCTTCGGAGTCAAAATTCAGACCATCACAATCTCTATTCAGTATGGATATCTTCGTGTTTGATTCAATGATAGCTCTAGCATTCATGTCAGTGGTTGGTATCATTGAAGAAGATGAGGGTGACTCATTTTTCTTCATGAGCTTAATATGACGATTTCCTATAGTGAATCCACTGTAATGAAGGTATGTCCATCTGTTACTAGGTTTTCCTTCCCAGCAAGGACAGTCAACGATTACATGTACGAATTGTTTGCATTGGAAGCACTTCATATCATTCGGAGGCAATCTTCTTCTTGATGATTCTGGCACATGAAAATCGCCATCATTTGTGAGGCTGAGATTCTGCCTTTTTAGATCACTTAGCCTTTGCATGAGCATTTCCTGTTCTCTGGTAATGGTGTGTTAGTTTTTGACGTCTTCTTCTTCATCAAAACTACCATAGTGTGAGAGAATTTCTCCTTCACTTTTCGAAGAAGATTCTTGATCAACATTTTCAAGTTCCATCTTTTCTTCGTGAATTGAGAGGAGAGTCGTAACCTCAACATAGTGAAGCTTTGCATAGTCTCGTCTTTGTTTTATTTCAGCCACTATGGGATCGAAGGATTTATCAAGAGCACTCAGAAGTTTGTTGACTACATTTCCATCAGCGATGTCTGTTACTCCCTTTTGACAAAGTCTTTCAACAATGTTTGTCAATCGATCCGCCAGCTCCATAGCACATTCTTTACGAAGGCTCTTGAATCCGTTGAACATAGCGCGAAGCATTTGATTGTGAGGTTCTGAGCTGGCAACGCATTCTTCATGAGTGTTGTTGATAGCATCCTAGAGTTGCTTTGCTGTTTTGAGCCTTTGAAATGGAAAGAATATATCTTTTGGTAGACAATAGTAGATGATGTCTTTTGCTTGATCATCTAATTGCAGTTTTGCTTTATCATCGGCGTTGAGATCATTCAGTTGCTGAATAGTATAGCCATCTTCCACAATTTCCCACATATCATAGTTGACAGCTTGAATTCTGATTCTCATCCGTTCCTTCCAGTATAGATAGTCAATTCCATCAAATATAGGAAACATTTCAGAGTGCGAGGATCTACCTGCATACGATATACTAAAAACTCCAAGGACGTTAGACCTTTAATAAATAGAGATAGGGAGAACTTGCTCTGATACCAATTGTTGGGACCGAGAGTATATCAACCAGGGGGTGAATGGGAGATTCAAAATTTCTTGCCAATATTTCAAACTGAACCCAAACACAGCAGCGGAGAAAAGAAATAGTACAAAAACACATGAAATAAAGAAGCTATTGAGGAACAAATTCTTTAAGGTAAGAGGCTACAATGGTGGGGGCACAATATTCGATGGACTTGATAACTATTGTACTAAATGAGTAAGCTACTATGCATACAAACATGACCAAGAACTAGCACAAAAGAAAAGCTTTGACGAAGCATAACCACTAAGATATACAGCAAAACATAAGGATCAAACAAGTGAACTGGGAGAAACAGATACAAGGTGAAAGAAATACAACAGAACAGAAGATCAATCAATCTATCATCATAGAGCACAATTATTCATTGCTGAACGAAATATAGAGAGCTGGATAGAACCAGTGGTGCTTGATGGTGATAGAGAGATTTGGTTGACCAGTTCACCCTTCTGCCAAAGGGCTACGTCTCGTAGGAGGGGTTGTGACTTAACATGGAATAAAAACTCTCTTCACCCTATTCTCCTTCAACACAGAGCTGATCAGACTCAGGTTGATTTCACTCATGGTAGATCCTCTCATGGTAGATCCTTGTTGGCGATCTCCAAACCTTCGGTCGATCAGCGCAAACCTCAATACTCTTGGTTGCCGAAGATCTGGCTCGGTGAAGACAACATCTCTTCAACACTCAAATCCAAAACCTATCCATCTAGAGAGTGCACAGCTCCTAAGAGTAATAGGTACAAGAACTCTCACTCATAACTACTGTGATGCTAAACCACTTTCTAAGTTTGGGCTCTTGATTTTTCTCTCGGTGGATCTTAAACTCAAATCACTCGGAGAGGGGTTGCTCAAATCAATCTTCTTCAGAAATCTTAAGCGGAGCAGCTAACGGTCAAGGTTGGAGCAGGGTGGCTATTTAGGGCCAGTTCGTTTGCTAGCTTTTTTGGGCTTCCAGAATAAGGTGCTCCCAACCCAGCTTATTCTAGAAGCTCAATCAATTTTTTTCTTTTAGAAGCCTACTAATGAAGTCTTAACTACTAGGCTTCTTAAAAAATAATTTGGTTTGACTTCTAGAATAAGCTGGGTAGGGGTAGCTTATTTTAGCTTATTCTAGAAGCTAGCAAAAGAACTAGCCCTTATAGCCGCAGCCTTCCCTGATGGGCAAAGACCAAATTAGACATCAGGTTTAGCCAATAGCCGAATGACACAATTCTAATGGTCGTATTTGAGCACAATGGCAACTTTGCTTGCGGGGCAAGGAATGCTAACTCCTCGGTCTGAGGAAAGTCTCTCGCAGCAGAGAAGATCACAGTCTCTTGCTGGCAAGTATTTGCTCGGAACACAAAGAGATTTATCTCACAGCTTTCATAGGTGTAGGCTAAGCATCACACTTGATCTTTTCTGGGAGAACCTATACCCCTCTTCGTAGTACGGAGATCCTATGACTCAAAAGAATAAAAGAAGAACAACGAAAGGAATACTATGTCTTCACTTTGTCTTCGACTTCCGTCGCTATAGTCAATTTCTTTGGACGACTTTAGAGAGACAAATGCTTTGCTTTAGCAATAAACTTTCGAGGGGTCGATTTATTCACATTAATCTCCTCGACTGTATGCCTTCATCAGACATATCTCGTTGTTCTCTGCAATGCTAATAAGCTTCGGTGAAGTTCCACAAACTCAGCACCGGAGCCAGCATTCTCTTCGGTTGTGTATGGACTTTTTCTCTCTATATACACTAGCAAACAAATTAGTCCATACCTGTTTCTGACTACAATCTCCAAAACACAATGTAGGAAGATACTGCACCAACAACACCCAAACCTACAATCCGAATAATGTGTGGTGCTTTAGGAATTCGGAAACTCTACAGAAAGCCTAGGACCAGACCCGGTCCAGGTTAATGAAGAAGCAAAGGAGATCTCAAAAACACGATGCCTAACTTTGGCAAGGCCGGTAATAACGCATGTGCGCTTGTTGGTCCTACCTAAATGATCCCCAGCGGCACATATGAGCCAAGCGCGGGGGCTCGTGTCGATGTCGTGAACGGTCGCGTTAGCTGCCCGGCCTTGTGCACCGACGCACCACTACTAGGAAAAGGGCTATAGATGATATGGCCACAATGGCGCACGAGACATGTGGTGCGCCATTACTATATACTAATGGCGCACCATGTGTCGGTGCGCCATTAGTGTCCAAATACTAATGGCGCACCACATCCACGGTGCGCCATTTGTAACAATTTTTTTTCATTTTTTTTCAAAACAAGTAATGGCGCACAAGTGGATAGTGCGTCATTACTAGTTAAACTAGTAATGGCACATCCACAATGCGCCACTAGTAAATTTTTCCAATTTTTTTTAATTTTTTTATTTTTTTTTCAAAACTACTATTGGCGCACCAGTGGATAGTGCGCCATTACTAGTTGAACTAGTAATGGCGCACCACTCCCACGGCATGCCATTACTAACTTGGCCCAAAATTTCACCAACTGCACCCCCACCCCTGTGGACCGCCTTTTCCTGTTAAAAAATAAAAGAAAATGATGGAAATGTCAAAAAAAATAAAAGAAAATAAGTTTCCCATGTGATATGTGGTCTACTTGTTGGGAAATTTTACAAATATGAATTTCGACTTTATTTGCAAAATATCTCTGGAACTTGTAAAATGGGCATAACTTTTGCATACGAACTCGGATTAAAAAGTTTTTTATATGAAAAATCATCTACTCGAAAAGTTACATCCGAATTTTATTGGGGGACCCCGTTAAACATTTTCAAAATCTCCAAAAACCTAACAGAAAAAAAGTTACGGGGCTTTTAAGATCTAGAGGGAACAAAATGGAAAAAAAAATCAAACTTACTAGTGGCGCACCGTTTGCTAGGTGCGCCACTAGTAACAGAAAAAAATTGGTTTCGAAAAAAATTCAATTTTTTTTTCAAATATGATACCTAATATGACCGGGAAGTTTGAAATATTTTTTTCAAACTTTCATCATACTCATGAACATGAAAGCGTGCTCGGGCTGGAGTAGTTTGAGGATGGGTGACCTTCTAGGAAGTTTGACCGTAGAGTGCAATTTGACTTGAGATTAAGCATATTGACCAGAGATTAAGCCATAGTGACCAGAGATTAAGGAAAAAATGGGAAAAAAATCTGAATTTTTTTTTTGAAAAAAAAATCTAAAAAATTTTGTTACTAATGGCACACTTCTGGCGCACCCTGGGCTATACTAATGGCGCACCAATGGCGTGGTGCTAGTGGCGCACCACTAGTGCGCCATTAGTAGGCAAAAGTGGTGCGCCACTAGCATGCCTTTTTCTAGTAGTGCACGATGGATCATACTTCAAGCTTCCATGTTTGATGCAAGACAAGACTGAGAAACCGATCTTCGTGAGATGAAAGAGAGAATCAAGAAGACAATGGCGACCAAAGGATCCTACAGGAAGCTCTCCCCTAACGTGCAGGCGATCCCTGTGCGGACGAGACTGGAACAGTGACCGAGGCCAAACCCCTTCCCAGCAAGGCCTCCTAGGTCCTCCAAGGTCGAAGGAAAGACTCAAGGAAACCCCCGACAAGTTCCACTGGCAAACCTTCACTAGAACGCCACTGCTCCACCTCATGATATGCCAGTCACTAAACAGTGTGGTGTCGAGTTCTCAGGTGGTTAGGTGGATCCTGTTAGGTGCGTGGCAGCTTGCTGGAGAGAAGATTAACTTTATTAACACCCATCCAGGTGGCGTGTCACGCTAATAAGAGGTAGCTGGATAAACGGGGCGGCAACCTTACTAGAATTCAACCTCCACGCGACACCTAGCAGCGCATTTAATGCGCTTTATCCTAACTGCCAGAGTTAGGTATGATAACACTGTTTGGCTATCTAATCACATTATAAAGACTGTTCTTCCACTGTGGTTGCCCCTTATGCTATAAAAGGAGGCTCGAGGCAACCCAACAAGGGCCACAAAGGGGCGTCCCTGCCCCATCGGTGATCGTGCATTCCCCAACGACACTTCGTAGTGATCCCGGTTTAGTTTTGTAGGAAATTATTTTTTTTCTACTATGATTTCCAAAAATACGAGGATGTCTATAGTGGTGGTGAGATGATGATGATGATGATGATGATGATGAACACACTCCTATGCTGGGAGCAAAGCGTGGTCATGGACACCCACAAAAGAGGGGGTTGCCACACTTTTAAGGTTGTGATGTCTACCAATGGAGGAGATTATTCCTCCCCATTGACCAAGAGAGGGCGTGGGAGACCATGGAAGAGAACAAAAACCTGCCCATTAGAAGCTTCTTGCCAGAATGGAGGAGAGACTACACCTATGCCAACCCTAGAGGTGATTTTTGGATGCTAAAGAGAGGGTGTGAGAGGCCAAGAAAGGAGACAAAAGCAACATTAATGAGTATCGAGAGAGAGAGAGAGCGCGGGACACTGAGAAAGGACCAACAATCACAAGCACAATACTCTTCTCCAACTAGGTCTAGAAAATAGGAAATTGCATGTAGTAAATGCCCGAGTGAATAAGATCCAATTATTTTGTATATGCCATTGAGACTCGACGTTCACAATTGACATGACATTTGAGTAAGCTTGGTGGTGAAGCATGTCCTTGTGACTGTACCTTTTGAGTCCTCGCCCCCTTTTTTCTTCATGTACATAGTATTTCACCTCGAATCCACCTCCAATCATGAAGGTTGGGGAACCCCTAGGGATATCCCCGTATAATTTTTATTGCTTGGACTGACATGTCCAGATTATATGCCCCATGTGGTATTTCACCTATAAGACCCTCGTCCCATTGACCCTCATTAACCTCAAGACGAATTGATGCTCCCATTCAATGTAATATATCCAGCAAACTGAAGTGGAAAAGGAGTTTGTTTTATGCCAGGCAATGACATCCATTGTCATATGATCTTTTAGGGAGATTCTCAAAATTATTTTAGGGTCAAAGGGCAAGACAATACTAATAATTCGAGATTCATCCCATTGTGCCAAAGATAGGTCAATGAGCTCATCCACTAATACTATCTATTACCCAACGAGCATCCCATACACCAATTCTTGTACCTGTTCCAGCTCCCCAAATATGGTCCATTTTGAAAGTTTGTACACCAACAACTATATTCTACCAGGAATAAGATGAACCCTTTTTAGGGCCAGCTTCCAAGATATCTTTGTTTGCAAAATATTTTGCATGTCATACCTTTGAAAAAAAAGTTCTCGGTCGAGTAATCAACCTATAACTTTGTTTTGCCGGTGTAGGTAGGTTAAAATCATGCAAATCCCTAAATCCCATACTCCCATTCATTGTTGGGATACCCATTTTCCACCAGGGGAATCAATGCATCCATTTTCATTGATCTATATCTCCCCACCAAAGACCTGCCATTGCAACTATGATATCATTGCATACCTTCTTTGGTATCTTAAAATAGATATGGAAAATTATCGAATGAATTGCATGATATACATCAATGAAATATCCTTTGCCTCCATAGATAACTATTTTCCTTCCATCCTTTTATGTGCTTGATAGTTCTTTCTAGTAGATGGACAAAGTTAATTTCTATCAACACCAACCATAGCTGGGAGACCGAGACATATGTCAGAGACTACATTTCTATCATAATGATAGTTTGAACATACTTGGGGTTTCACATCAACACTTACATTTGGACTAAAATAAATAATGCACTTCAGTTCACTCACTATATGCCTAGAACTTGCACAATAATGATCTAGTACATATCTCAATGAGGTTGCACAATTCATATGTGCCTTCATAAGTATTAGAAAATAATCGAAAAATGATAAATGGAAAAATGATGGTGCATTTCTGCACACACCTAACAACTTTAGTGCAAAAGACATGCTCTCTACGAGTCAGAGTAGTTGATTAACCCTTAGCACATATATGAAATAAATGAGTTGGTGAGTGGTCACCCCATCGAAGCCCCATATATGGAAGGAACCATCCATTGCCTGACCATTAATTCTCACCATATATTTCATAGATGTTACACATGTCATAAGGAGATCAACAAACTTTGGGTGAAACCCCGAGTGTATCTCCATTCTCTCTAAAAGAAGCATCATTCCACATGATCCCATGCTATATACATGTCAAGTCTCATAGAACAGTACCATGACTTGTATTTCTTATTTTTAATTGTGTGTGAATTCTCACACTCAAATAGAATGTTATATGTAACCAGCCTGCCAAGAAGAAACGTTCTTTGCATGATAATATATCCATTTTTAGGTCACCTCACATAAACGTTGTGTATAAACTATCACCTTTATAGATATTGAATTTACCTTGGGTATAAGCACAAGAATTACTGGTTAGCTTTATTTTTTATTATTCAAACAAGCAATATATCACTCATCGAGGACATGCCAACACTTGGTAAAGAAAATAACATTCAAGCCATTCATACATGGAGCTTACATATCTACAATTGGCATCAATTAGTTTTTTGACATCTACAATTGTGTAAAGGGATTCATTCATATCTTTCATTATTCACAGTGAAGGCAGATGGAGAGGTTTTGTTTTTTAGATAGAGAAAGTATTTTTATAAGATAAAGAGAGAGAAAGTAAATGGATAGGTGAGAAGAGAAGTCTTGTTGGTGGGTGAGTGAAACATGGCCCATTCATTTTGGCCCAGTAATGCCTCCCTAACCCTATCCCTAGTAAATAAATAGGAAGTAGTCGAAGGCAAGCAAGCTTCGCCGCCGCCGGATCCAATAATCCCCACCCCACCCAAAACCTAGGAAAGAAGGAGGCATGGGGGTTGTTTCTCGTTCGTTGCCGCCTCCGGCCACCGCCGCCGCTGATAGCCCGTGCCTGACCTACAACAAGGTAAGCAAGATCGTTCTCTCCCCACCTCCCTCTCGATACACTTCCCCTTTTTCTTTTCCACCTCGCTTCCCGCTCATGGATGGCTGAATCTAATCTCCAACCCAGATGATTACGCAAGCACTCACTGAGCTGGGAGGCACCTCCTGTGGTGCCGCCATCGCTGGATTCATCCTCGGTCGCTTCACCGACCTCCCTGCCAACCACGACGCGCTCCTCTCCACTCACCTTTGTCGCCTCGTCTCCGAGGGTGTCATCCACACCTTTGCATCCACCTACATCTTGCCAGCCCCGGCCCGGACCCACAACGACTCCCTCATCATGTCGGGGACCAAGAATTCATTGGATCTCGATTTAGATCCATCTAGAGGTCTACATGCGAGCAACAATGATGAGAACTCCTCCAATGATGACGATGCCTACACTGGTGATGACGATGATGAAGAATACACTCCTGCGCGTGCAACAATCATGCTGGGAATGAAGCGCGGCCGTGGACGAGTATCAAGTGCGGCCCCGCCTGTGTCCATACATGATTCCTCAAGGACAAAGAGAGGGCGCGGGAGGCCGAGAAAGCAACCAGAAGCAGCATCAAGGAGCATCAAGCGTGGCCCTAGTCGCCCTCGCAAGGACGCATCTCCCTTCCAGGCGTCGACATCAACGACCAAGCCCAAGATATTGTTTGATCTCAATTTGGACCCATCTGAGGAATTACAAATTATAAGTGATGATGGTGAGGATGTCTCAAGTGGTGATGGTGGTGATGATGTTGATGATGTTGACTACACTCCTACGCTAGGAGAAAAGTGTGGTCGTGGACGCCCACGAAAGAGGGGACACGGGCCTCGTAAGGTTGTGTTTTCTGCCAAAGGAGGAGGTGCTTCCTGCCCAATGACAAAGAGAGGGCGTGGGAGACCAAGGAAGAGACAAAATGCTTGTCGGTCAAAAGCTTCTTTTCAGAATGGAGGCGGCATAATGGCTATGCAAACCCCTGGAGATGATTTATCGATGCCAAAGGGAGGGCGTGGGAAGCTGACAAAGTAGACATAATAACTCTAACGAGTATCCAGACGGGGCGTGGTGCTGAGAAAGGATGAACAATCACAACTAGACTCTTCTCCAACTGGGTCAAAAAAGTTGGAAATTATATGTTATAAAAGCCTGAGCGAATAAGACCCCATTAGTTTGTATTCGCCTTCGAGCCTCAACATTTTACAATTTACTTGACATTTGCCACAAACCTAGAATTTCCTTTGTAATTTGCTGCATTAGTGAGCAGCATCATGCATCATCTAAATTTTAAAGCCTCAATTATTTTTTGAAAAAATGATCTTATTAAAAGTTTCTTCAAATGACTACAAGAAAATGTTCCTTTTAACTTTGGAAATATAGGCAAAAAGAATAACTCAACCAAATATTTTTGGAGGCTTAAAAGCAATTTTCTTGGGACTTTGAATTAACCCATATATTATTTGAGTTGGATTTATTTATATAATACTTAGTTTAAAAATCCAATAGTTCTGGAAAATGATGTGTGGCTCTGGATAAAACCAATTAGCACAATTATTTTCATGAAGTATAAAAATGATTTGTATTTTAGACAAATCAAAACAGATAGTATTATATCAAAATAGAAATAAAAATAGAAAAACAAAAGATAGAGAAGGCCCACCAAGGGCTCCCCTATCTTCTTCCTCCTTTGCCAGAAGGACCGAGGCGCGTGGTCACCACGTGTCGGCAACGTCCTGCCTGCCTAGTTCTCCTAGAGGCTACTAAGAGTGCCACGAAACCCCCTGTACCAACTCGATCTTATCCCTCTCTCTCATGTGCCCCTCTTCTCCTCTAGCCCCTCACCGCGTCATGCCCAAGCGCACCGGAGCATGTTGTCATCGCTCGCAACGGCCACTGAGCCCCCCTCGACCTGCCGCCATGTCCAATGGAACCGTGGTGACCTCCTCTTCCTCTTCACCGAAGCACGTAAGGCCAGACGCACCGTAGCATGGCCATCGAGCCCTTCTTCCTCACCGGGATCTAAATATCACCATCGTTATTTCGCCATCAACAATTTTCCCTGAGCCCACGGAGCATCTCGTCTGACTCCCCGTGAGCTCATCTTCCTTTCCTCTCACTCCGTGCCCTCAATTTCAGCACCTAGCTAGCATTGCTGTTGTGTTTGCGAGCTTCTCTGCTGTCGCGCATGTCCCCGCCATGGCCACATGTGCTTTTACCCACATTTGAGCGCGTCACCATGCTCAGACCCCTAGGGAGGCAATGCACCCACCACCTAGTATTCTAGTGCATTGTGCCATCAATTTTGTCGACGCCTGAACTCCGTCTACCGCAGCAAGCTCAAGTCACCCCTACGAACCCTACCTCACACCAGCCGACACGACGCATTTCATGGAGCACATAGGACCAAACCGCACTCGAACCGTGGCCTACATCTTCATCTTGAGCGTCACTTCCGTGGTTTGTGGTCGTCGTCGGCTTAACTCCGGTGACACTGATGTGGCTCTATTTAATTAGGTGCTAATCACCCCCAGTAACACTGAAAAGTGGGCCGACGCCCTAATGAACTAGATTAATATAAACTGAAATCACTAATTAGCACTATTACACTGACATGCATTTCCCACTTGGCAGCTTTGAACCGGATCGACTCAGTTAACCAGCTGATGCAAGTGTGAGCAGAACTAACGTCATAATTGCAATTACTGGTTTTTCTTTAATTAGGAATAATTTTGGAAATTCCATAAATTGTTTAAAACTTCAAACATTGATAGAAACATATATATGTGTGTGTGTGTGTGTGTGTGTGTGTGTGTGTGTGTGTGTGTGTGTGTGTGTGTGTGTGAAAAATGCTTAGCAAAATATGAATAATCTGTTTATGTCATGTTCATGCATGTTTGAATAAGATAACCCCACTGCTAAGGACAAATCATGTTTAGGGAAAATCTGGTAAACAGATTTGGAATTGGAATTTGCTATATGTTTGAATTCAGCTTCGATTAATATGAATAACCATTGCATTAGGTGAATTAAGTACCTTAACATGACAGACAATACATATGGATGTGCATCATTGCCATGAATTGAATGTTGTTCCTCTGTTTGTTAGTGTTTGTTCCTTCTAGGTAGAAGACGACTCCGACATTGTGATTGTTGAAACCGATGAAGAGCAGTTCTATTTTCAGATGTGCCAGGCAAGCAAACCCGGCCCCTTGATCAGTCGGATACAATCTCACTCTATCGCTCCTCCTCTCTTTTGTTGCATTAGGACAAAAACTATTCAACTATTACTTGTTTGGTGGTTGAACCCATTCCCCTACATGACTTGTCTTTGCCACAGTAAATAGTTAAAAACTCTTACAATGAGTAGGAATTGCATGAGCCATATTGTACTTACTCATCCATGATTGTTTGTTATGCCTGCTATTGCTTAGAGTTGTGTCTGGCCTGATTCATCTGGGAATCACTACTACAGGATGCTGCTAACGTGGCACACGAATCATATTCCCCTCGACCAAACTCTGTGCGTGATACGTACGTTTCTATAATTTTGATTGTTCCAAGCTATTATAGTTATTCTTGCATGTTTTATATGCAATTAAATATCATTTTTTGGTACTAACCTATTAACCTAGTGCCAAGTGCCAGTTGCTGTTTTTGCCTGTTTTTTGGTTTTCCAAAAATTCTATGCCAAATGAAGTCCATATGCCACAAAACTTTTTGACAATTTGCTAGACAAAAGAGACCCTAGAAGTTTCGGGAGGAGACTAGACGTGCACTTGTGGGCCCCATGTGGCACCATTTCACCTAATTCCACCTCTATAAATTCTCTAAAATTGGGAAGCCAACACAGAGCCACCCAAAAAATATTTTTTTGCTGCTGCATGTTTTTGTTCTTTGGAGATCCCATCTGGAGGCCTTTTCAGGTACTCTGCCAGAGGGGGAACCGGTCATGGAGGGCTACTACATCAGCCTTACCACCCTTCCGATAATGTGTGAGTAGTTTACCATAGACCTACGGGTTCATAGCTAGCACCTAGATGGCTTCTTCTGTCTCTTTGATCTTCAATACAATGTTCTCGACAAACAACAGATCTGTAGAGTCAGAATACAGTGGGAGCACTGGAGTTTCTCTTCAGACATGAGGAACAAGCCCTTCTTGGCTAAGTCTTTGCGAGAATAATGCTTTCTCGACAAAGTCCATGATTGCTTTCTTGCTTCTTTCTCATGTAGAAGAATGATTTCCTTGTCCCAGCCATGATTGAAATGCATGAATCCCTTTAGAAGAGCATGTTCTATATGCTCGATAGCTGTTGGAAGCAAGGCATTTCTTCAAGCTTGGCAAAGTTTAATATTTAATGATTGAAAGTCCTTTGCTTGCCAAATAAGACCAGAACATAATAGACACCTTGTTCTTCAATCCAAAATCTTGGTGACAATGAAGTTCTTTCTCCATCATACATACCAACCCCAAAGAAAGAAAACTTCACAGAATGAAGTTGTTCACAGAATGCGGGACCCTTGGGGCCATACTCAGCTGGAAATAGCGGAAATGATTCCTGAGGATTTTTCCGATGTTCTTCCTCGCTAATTTCCACCGGCTGAACATCTTCGGAGGCTGACGCATTCTCATCAATTGGCTTTTCTTGATTTTCTGGCAACAAACTTTTTCTTTGAGGGACGAGGAGAGACAGACTTCCTCTTCTTTTCTTTCCGAACATATGCCCTTTCCTTCTTTTATTGAACATCTTGTTGCGTTAAAGCAACATTATGTTGTTCCACCTGATTTTTCTTCGAGGCTTTTGCTTCACGCTTAGCTTTAGCCTTCGCCCTATTTTCCACTTCCTCTAGGAAATCAGCGACATTTTTCAATGAATCGGCATGGGCATTGGGAGGAGGAGCTAGCCTAGCATTTACATCTTCCTGGCCTAGGCAACCTTCTGCAATGCAATCGTTCTATGGTGAATTGAAGGCAAATAGGATTTGATATTTTCTTCGGACGTTCTCATAATTGAACCACTTCTTCGCCCAATGATGGTGAATCTTCTGCAACCTGTTATTTCTTTCAGTTATAGTTTCCACACTAGGACGAGTCTTCTATGTTTCAGCATCTGAAATCTCAGCAGTAGTATTTCTTTCTCTTCTGCGGCCACCCTTCTTTGGATTTCCATCTGAGAACATCGTTTTGGAGTCTGTGACTAGCTCATCCTCTGGCTGACTATGTGCTTAGGGAATATCATCATCCTCTTCAGCTGATTCAGATTCAACCTTTTTCTTCGGAACTTTTGGTGGTTTAGTAGATTTTATCTTCGTCGCCTTGGCTTTTGCAGCCACTTGAGGTTGCTGAGGGATTTCTTCCTCTGGTCCAGAATGCTCTTATGAACTTTTTTCCATGACCACTCCTCAGATAAAAGCACAAATCCAAATGTGCAAAGGAGAGGTCACAAACACGCACAGACAAATTTCATACTCAAAGACAGATATTTTCTTTCTGAGATAGCAAAGGAATTCAGAGCATATACTTTGCAAGATATCATCGAAAGAATTTTAATGCCTAAAGACAGAGAAACAACTCTTCTAACCTTTCAATGAATAACAGTGAACTCTAGATCCAATGAAACGGGTGCAAGGTACAACTACAAACCGCACAAGTCAAATCTTAGTGAAGCCTAAAGATATTCCACGAGAAGATAAAACAAGATTAATGTCATCTGGAAGAACTGCCCTAGAATAGAAGTGGGAAATGTATCTACACGCCCTAGCTTGACAATGTAGATCAATTACGACAGGGCGGTGGCGAAGAGTAACCGCTCCTAGGCGACCAACGGTGATGGAGCTTCGCCAGAGTTGCACGGCAAGGCACTTCGTCGACGCTGCTTCGAGCTCGGGCTTGGACGGAGAATGAGGGAGAGATGTCTGAGGACGAACATGGAAGGAGCAAAGGTATAAGAGACCTGGAGAGGGGGTTTATATAGCCTGAGGGAAAACTACCCTCTGAGATATCTAAAGCCGAAAAATCTAGGATGTTCCGCATTCAACGACTCGATAGCGACCATGAGATCGTGGGCACGTGTCAGCGGTTTCCTACAAAAATCTCGGTAACTGAACTAAGAGCCGAAAGGTTTGAGGAAGAACAAGCGCTAAAGAAGGAAAAACTTTGATTCTAATTTCATTCGTGAACAAGGACATCGGAGTGAAATTATCCTCCGATTAAGATGCATGTTTGTGACACAAAAGCATCGAGTAAAAAGAGAGAGAATAACTCAAGGCAATTAAGAAAAACCAAGGGAGAAACACGAAACACTTCGAATAAAGATTCATAAGGACAGGCACCAACAACACTTATTCTCAGGGCTTGGGATACTCAAGAGATATCCCTGAGAGAGTTTTCTGCAGAAAAGATTAGTTTTTATTCACAACCCACACTTGTGTTGGTGGTGAGGTTCTCATCTGCTTGAACTTGGTAGGTGTATTCCTTCGGTGAGGCCAGTGCGGCACCTTTGCTTCCTGAGAGTAATTATAAGTGTAGGCATTGAAGTTGTCTCCAGAGACATGAGTATAATGATTCAACAGAGATCCTGAGGAACTTTGCGAATGATATCTATTTCCTCCTCGAGACTTATCCTGCACAAACACGTTAGAAGTGATAGGTAAATTTTCAATCATGCACTTCTTCACCCATATTTGCTTCTTGGGTGAGCCTGACCTGTAGTTAGTTCAAACATATCGAGCGAAAACCTTTCCATTCAGTTGTTTAAAGAATTTATATTTTGTGTCCTCAGACTCCTCAATATCATCAGTAATGGGTGAAAGATAACCACTTAGAGTTTTAGGTTTGACGGTTTTAGTCATTGCACGAATCCAGGTCGTTTGATGATAGTGTTTCGGGGTCCAGTATGATCCGTCCATGTTGAGTTTATTTTTGAAACCCAATCCTTCTTACTGATGATTTATATGTAGAAAAGACTTCTTGAGCACATCAAATAGGGTTTGATGCCCTTTCAGGCTCCTTAGCATTCCAATTTGAGGTAATCCCTTCAACCTGCAATTTTCTTCAGTGACAACAACAAATTCCTCGATAGTGGGCATAGAGATATTTATCACTGGTGTTACAATATTCTCGTTGATGGCATTCGAAGAGTTTGAAGTTAAATCAACATTCCATCTTTCTAAACATTTTAAACATGGAGGATCAAAATCATCAGGAAATTGAAGATATTGCTCGATGAAGAGAGAAGCTTTTCATTTTGCCAACACATTATGAGACTCTTTCATTGACCCGAGTTATGGATTCCTGTTAAGAAGTTCACCTGATAAATTCTCGTAGTCAACTGTAAGTGAATCATACTGAGTGGATAGATTATCAAAGGTTGACAAAAAAGCTTCATGCTTTTTAGTCAATTTTTTATTTTTCTCCATCATTTCGATAACCTTCTGTTTTCCCGATACATTTCTCGAGTCTTTCTAGCTCATCTTGTTGGGATTTAGCTATTTTGATCAGCTTAGTATAGGAAGCATATTCAGGCAAGCAATCATTCATAGAGTTTTGGTGTTTTGCTGATACCTAATCCTTTGAGCTTTTGTCCATGAGACAGAACGAAATATTTTCAGCATTACTTGAAGAATCATCCTCAACATCTGATTCGAGAGATTTTACTAATGACTCAACTGCAATGTATGCATTGCTTCTGCCCCTTACCTTGTTTAGATCAATATCTTCAGAATCTGAATCTGAGTTAGTAGCTTCTTCTTCGGAGTCAAAATTCAGATCAACACAATCTCTATTCAGTATGGATATCTTCTTCGTGTTTGATTTAATGATAGCTCTAGCATTCATGTCAGTGATTGGTATCGTTGAAGAAGACATGGGTGACTCATTTTTCTTCATTAGCTTAGTATGATGATTTGCTTTAGTGAATCCACTGCAATGAAGGTATGTCCATCTGTTACTAGGTTTTCCTTCCTAGCAAGGACAGTTAGCAATTACATGTCCGAATTGTTTGCATTTGAAGCACTTCATATCCTTTGGAGGCAATCTTCTTCTTGATGATTCAGGCGCGTGAAACTCGCCATCATTTGTGAGGCTGAGATTCTACCTTTTTAGGTCACTTAGCATGTGCGTGAGCATTTCCAGTTCTCTAGGAATGGTGTGTTAGTTTTTGACGTCTTCTTCTTCATCAAAACTACCATAGTGTGAGAGAATTTCTCTTTCACTTTTCGAAGAAGATTCTTGATCAACATTTTCGAGTTCCATCTTTTCTTCGTGAATTGAGAGGAGAGTCATAACCTCAACATAGTGAAGCTCTGCATAGTCTGGTCTTTGTTTTATTTCAGCCACTATGGGATAGAAGGATTTATCAAGAGCACTTAGAAGTTTGTTGACTACATTTCCATTAGCGATGTATGTTACTCCCTTTTGACAAAGTCTTTCAACAATGTTTGTCAATCTATCAGCGAGTTCCATAGCACATTCTTTACGAAGGCTCTTGAATCCGTTGAACATAGCACGAAGAATTTGATTGTGAGGATCTGATCTGGCAACACATTCTTCATGGGTGTTGTTGGTAGCATCCCAGTCTCCTACTGGCAAGTATTTGCTCAAAACACAAAGATATTTCTCTCACAGCTTTCATAGATGTTGGCTAAGCATCAAAGTTGATCTTTTCTAGGAGAACCTATACCGCTCTTCACAGTACAGAGGTCGTATGACTCAAAAGAGTAAAATAAGAACAACGAAAGGAATACTACGTCTTCACTTTGTCTTTGACTTCCATCATTACAGTCAATTTCTTTGGACGACTTTACCGAGGCAAATGATTTGCTTAAGCAATAAACTTTCGAGGTGTCGATTTATTCACATTAATCTCCTTGACTGTATGCCTTCATCAAACATATCTCGTTCTTCTCTGCAACACAGATAAGCTTCAGTTAAGTTCCTCAAACTCAGCACCAGAGCCAGCATTCTCTTCGGTTGTGTATGGTATTTTTCTCACTATATGCACTAGCAAACAAATCAGTCCATACCTGTTTCTTACTACAATCTCCAAAACACAAGGTAGGAAGATATTGCACCAACATCACCCAAACCTACAATCCGAATGACGTGCGGTGCTTTAGGATTCCGTAAACTCTACAGAAAGCCTAGGACCGGACCCGGTCCTGGTTAATGAAGAAGCAAAGAAGATCTCAAAAACACGGCGGCTTACCTTGGCAAGGCCGGTACTAACGCATGTGCGCTTGTTGGTCCTACCTCAACGATCCCCAGTGGCACATATGAGCCAGGCGCGGGGGCTCCTGTCGGTGTCGCGAACGGTCGCGTTGGCTGCCCGGACTTGTGCACCGGCGCACGATGGATCATACTTCAAGCATCCATGTTTGATGCAAGACAAGACTGAGAAACTAGTCTTCGTGAGATCAAAGAGAGAATCAAGAAGACAAAGGCGACCAGAGGATCCTACAGGAAGGTCTCCCCTAACGTGCAGGCGAGCCATGTGGAGTCGAGAATGGAACTGGGACCGAGGCCAAACCCCTTCCCAACAGGGCCTCCTAGGTCTGCCACGGTCGAAGGAAAGACTCAAGGCAACCCCCGACAAGTTCTACTGGCAAACCTTCACCAGAACGCCACTGCTCCGACTCATGATACGCGAGGCACTAAACAGTGCGGTGTCGAGCTCTCAAGTGGCTAGCTGGATCCTGTCAGGTGTGTGGCAGCCTGCTGGAGAGAAGATTAACTTTATTGACACCCGTCCAGGTGGCTTGTCACGCTAATAAGAGGTAGCTGGATAAGCGGAGCGACAACCTTACTGGGATTCAACCTCCACACGACACCTAGCAGCGCATTTAATGTGATTTATCCTAGCTGCAGAGTTAGGTATGATAACACTGTTTGGCCATCTAATCACATTGTAAAGACTGTTTTTCCACTATGGTCGCCCTTATGCTATGAAATAAGGCCCGAGGCAACCCAACAAGGGCCACAAACGAGCGTCCCTGCCCCATAGGTGATCGTGCATCCTCCCACGACACTTCATAGTGATCCTGGTTTAGTTTTGTAGGAAAATATTTGTTTTCTACTATGATTCCCAAAAATACGAGGATGTCTATAGTGGTGGTGAGATGAGGACGATGATGATGATGATGAACACACTCCTATGCTAGGAGCAAAGCATGGTCATGGACACCCACAAAAGAGGGGGTTTCCACACTTTAAAGGTTGTGTTGTCTACCAATGGAGGAGGTGCTTCCTCCCCATTGACCAAGAGAGGGCGTGGGTGATCATGGAAGAGAACAAAAGCTTGCTCGTTAGAAGCTTCTTTTCAGAATGGAGGTGAGACTACAACTATGCCAAACCTAGAGGTGATATATGGATGCTAAAGAGAGGGTGTGGGAGGCCAAGAAAGGAGACAAAAGCAACATCAACGAGTATCAAGAGAGAACACGGGACACTAAAAAAGGACCAACAATCACAAGCACAATACTCTTATCGAACTAGCTCTAGAAAATAGGAAATTGCAGTTAGTAAATGCCCGAGTGAATACGATCCCATTATTTTGTATATGCCATTGAGACTCGACGTTCACAATTGACATGACATTTGAGTAAGCTTGGTGGTGAAGCTTGTCCTTGTGAGTGTTCCTTTTGTGTCCTCTCCCCCTTTGTTCTTCATGTACATAGTATTTCACCTCGAATCCACCTCCAATCATAAAAGTTGGGGAACCCATAGGGATATCGACGAATCATTTTTATTGCTTGGACTGACATGTCCAGATTATATGCCCCATGCGGTATTTCACCTATAAGACCCTCGTCCCATTGACCCTCATTAACCTCAGGACGAATTGATGCTCCCATTCAATGTAATATACCCAACAAACTCAAGTGGAAAAAGAGTTTGTTTTATGCTAGGCAATGACATACTTTGTCATATGATCTTTTAGGGTGATTCTCAAAATTCTTTTAGGGTCAAAAGGCAAGAAAATACTAATAATTCAAGATTCATCCCATTGTGCCAAAGATAGGTCAATGAGCTCATCCACTTTGTGCAAAAGAGCATGCCCCTTCCTAGTTTGAATCTTCTCGGTCAGACTATCTATTACCCAATGAGCATCCCATACACCAATTCTTGTATCTGTTCCAGCTCCCCAAATATGGTTCATTTTAAAAGTTTGTACACCAACAACTATAATCTACCAGGAATAAGATGAACCCTTTTTAGGGCTAGCTTGGAAGTGATCTTTGTTTGCAAAATATTTTGCATGTCATACCTTTGCAAAAAAAAGTTCTCGGTCGATTAATCAACCTCTAACTTTGTTTTGCAAGTGTAGGTAGGTTAAAATCATGCAAATACCCAAATCCCATACTCCCATTCATTGTAGGGATACCCATTTTCCACTAGGGGAATCAATGCATCCATTTTCGTTGATCTGTATCTCCCCACCAAAGACCTGCCATTGCAACTATGATATCATTACATACCTTCTTTGGTATCTTAAAAATAGATATGGAAAAATATCGAATGAATTGCATGATATACGTCAATGAAATCTCCTTTGCCTCCATAGATAACCATGTTCCTTCCATCCTAATATGTGCTTAATAGTTCTTTCTAGTAGATGGAAAAAGTTAACTTCTATCAACACCAACCATAGCTGGGAGACCGAAATATATGTCAGACACTACCTTTCTATCATAATGATAGTTCGAACATACTTGGGTTTTCACATCAACACTTACATTTGGAGAAAAATAAATAATGCACTTCATTTCACTCACTATATGCCTTGAACATGCACAATAATGATCTAGTACCTATCTCAATGAGGTTGCACAATTCATATGTGCCTTCATAAGTACTAGAAAAAAATATGATAAATGGGAAAATGATGGTGCATTTCTGCACACACCTAACACCTTTAGTGCAAAAGACCTGCTCTCTACGAGCTGGAATAGTTCATTAACCCTGAGCACAAATATGAAATAAATAAGTTGGTGAGTGGTCACCCCATCGAAGCCCCTTATATGGAAGGAAGCCATCCATTGCTTGACCATTAATTCTCACCATATATTTTATAGATGTTACACATGTCATAAGGAGATCACCAAACTTTGGGTGGAACCCCGAGTGTATCTCCATTCTCTCTAAAAGAAGCATCATTCCACATGATCCCGTGCTATATTCATGTCAAGTTTCATAGCACAGTACCATGACTTGTATTTCCTATTTTTAATTGTGTGTGAATTCTCACACTCAAATAGAATGTTATATGTAACCAGCCTGCCAAGAAGAACATTCTTTGCATGATAATATATCCATTTTAGGTCACCTCACATAAACGTTGTGTATAAACTACCACCTTTTATAGATATTCAATTAACCTTGGGTATAAGCACATGAATTACTAGTTAGCTTTATTTTTTACTACTCAAACAAGCAATATATCACTCACCAAGGACATGCCAACACTTGGTAAAGAAAATAGCATTCAAGCCATTCATACATGGAGCTTTCATATCTACAATTGTCATCTCTTAATTTTTTGACATCCAGAATTGTGTAAAGGGATTCATTCATATCTTTCATTATTCACAGTGAAGGTAGATGGAGAGGTTTTGTTTTCTAGATAGAGAAAGTATTTTTAGAAGATAAAGAGAAGTCTTGTTGGTGGGTGAGTGAAACATTTCCCATCCGTCCGGCACAGTAATGCCTCCCTAACCCTATCCCTAGTAAATAAATAGGAAGTAGTCGAAGGCAAGCAAGCTTCGCCGCCGCTGGATCCAATAATCCCCACCCCACCCAAAACCAAGGAAAGAAGGAGGCACGGGGGTTGCCTCTCCTTCGTCGCCGCCTCCGGCTACTGCCGCCGCTGATAGCTCGCGCCTGACCTACACCAAGGTAAGCAAGATCCTTCTCTCCCCACCTCCCTCTCCATACACTTCCCCTTTTTCTTTTCCACCTTTCTTCCCGCTCATGGATGGCTGAATCTAATCTCCTACACAGATGATTATGCAAGCGCTCATTGAGCTGGGAGGCACCTCCTATGGTGCCGCCATCGCCGGACTCATCCTCGGTCGCTTCACCGACCTCCCTGTCACCCATGATGCCCTCCTCTCCACCCACCTCCGCCGCCTCATCTCCGAGGGCGTCATCCACAACTTTGCATCCACCTACATCTTGCCAGCACCGGCCCGAACCCACAAGGACTCCCTCAATGTGTCGGGGACCAAGAATTCATTGGGTCTCGATTTGGATCCATCTAGAGGCTTACATGCAAGAAACAAAGATGAGAACTCCTCCAATGATGACGATGCCCACACTTGTGATGATGATAATGAAGAATACACTCATGTGCGTGCAACATACATGCTAGGAACGAAGCACGGCCGTGGAAGAGTATCAGGTCTGGCCCCACCTGTGTCCATACTTGATTCCTCGCGGACGAAGAGAGGGCATGGGAGGCCGAGAAAGCAACCAGAAGCAACATCAAGGAGCATCAAGCGTGGCCTCAGCCACCCTCGCAAGGACGCATCTCCCTTCCTGGCATCGGCATCGACGACCAAGACCAAGATATTGTTTGATCTCAATTTGGACCCATCTGAGGGATTACAAATTAGTAGTGATGCTGGTGAGGATGTCTCCAGTGGTGATGGTGGTGGTGATGATGATGATGTTGACTACACTCCTATGCTAGGAGAAAAGTGTGGTCGTGGAAACCCACGAAAGAGGGGACACGGGCCTCGTAAGGTTGTGTTTTCTGCCAAAGGCGGAGGTGCTTCCTGCCTATTGACGAAGAGAGGGAGTGGGAGACCAAGGAAGAGACAAAATGCTTGTTGGTTAGAAGCTTCTTTTCAAAATGGAGGCGACACAATGGCTATGCAAACCCCCGGAGGTGATTTATCGATGCCAAAGAGATGGCGTGGGAGGCCAACAAATTAGACATAATAACTCTAACGAGTATCCAGAGGGGGCGTGGTGCCGAGAAAGAATGAACAATCACAACTAGACTCTTCTCCATCTGGGTCAAAAAAACTCAGAAATTATATGTTATAAAAGCCGAGTGAATAAGACCCCATTAGTTTGTATTCGCCTTTGAGCCTCAACATTTTACAATTTACTTGACATTTGCCACACACCTAGAATTTGCTTTGTAATTTGTTGCATTAGTGAGCAGCATCATGCACCATCTAAATTTTAAAGCCTCATTTTTTTTTTGAAAAAATGATCATATTAAAAGTTTCTTCAAATGAGTCCAAGAAAATGTTCTTTATAACTTTGGAAATATAGGCAATAAGAATAATTCAACCAAATAGTTTTGGAGGCTGAAAAGATATTTTCTTGGGACTTTGAATTAACCCATATATTATTTGAGTTGGATTTATTTATATAATACTTAGTTTAGAAATCCAATAGTTCTGGAAAATGATGTGTGGCTCTGGATAAAACCAATTAGCACAATTATTTTCATGAAGTATAAAAATGATTTGTATTTTAAACAAATTAAAACAGAGAGTATTATATCAAAATAGAAAGAAAAATAGAAAAACAGAAGAGAGAGAAGTCGACCAAGGGGTCCCCTATCTTCTTCCTCCTCTGCCAGAAGGACCGAGGCGCATGGTCGCCATGTGCCCGCCACCTCCTGCCTGCCTGGTTCTCCTTGAGGCTACTAAGAGTGCCACGAAACCCCCTGTTCCAACTCGATCTTATCCCTCTCTCTCTCCCGTGCCCCTCTTCTCCTCTAGCCCCTCACTGCTTCGTGCCCGAGCGCAACGAAGCATGTTGTCATCGCTTGCAATGGCCACCGAGCCCCCCTATACCTACCGCCATGTCCAATGGAACTGTGGTGACCTCCTCTTCCTCTTCACCGAAGCACGTAAGCCCAGACGTACCGTAGCATTGCCATCGAGCCCTTCTTCCTCGTTGGGATCTAAAGATTGCCATCGTTGTTTCGCCATCAACAATTTGCCCCGAGCCACGGAGCATCTCGTACGACTCCTCGTGAGCTCATCTTCCTTTCCTCTCATTCTGTGCCCTCAATTTCAGCACCTAGCTAGCCTTGTTGTTGTGGTTGAGAGCTTTGATGCCATCGCGCATGCCCCGCCATGGCCCCAGGTGCTTCTACCCACATTTGAGCACGTCACCTTGCTCAGACCCCCAGGGAGCCAATGCACCCACCACCTAGTCTTCTAATGCATTGTGCCATCTATTCTGTCGACATCTGAACTCCGTCTGCTGCAGCGTGCTCAAGTCACCCCACGAACCCTACCTAACACCAGCCGACACGACGCATTTCCTGGAGCACGTTGGGCCAAACCGCGCTCGAAATCGTGGCCTACAACTTGATTCTGAGCGTCACTGCCGTGGTTTATTGTCGTCGTCGGCTTAACTCCGGTGACACTAATGTGGCGCTATTTAATTTGGTGCTAATCACCCCAGTAACACTGAAAAGTGGGCCGACACCCTAATGAACTAGATTAAAATAAATTGAAATCACTAATTAGCACTGTTACACTGACATGCATTTCCCACTTGGCAGCTTTGAACCGGACCGACTCAGTTGACCAGTTGACGCAAGTGTGATTAAAACTAACATCATAATTGCAATTACTGGTTTTTCTTTACTTAGGAATAATTTTGGAAATTCCGGAAATTGGTTAAAACTTCAAAAATTGATTCACACTAGTGAACTTCATGTCGAAAAAATTGCATGCAGTGTTTTTTCGGTACTGTTTTCGCTCTAATTTTTTAACCGTTTATCGAAACGAGGCGTATAATATACCGTTGGAAAGCTATGGATTATGCGCGACTTCGACATGTTGAACACTTTTTGATATTCCTCGCGGTTTAAGAGCAGTTTCAAAAATGGTGCGGCGCACGACGAGTGGCAACGAGCATATTTTCGTGATTTTTTCTAAACCGCTCATCGGAATAAAGCAAATGATACACTGTTGCAAAGATATTGTCGATGCATCTATTATTTTCTGTAATTCGTTACGGTTTAAGAGCAGTTTCAAATTTACTAAATCGCGGAATCAAGTTTTTTCAAATTTTTTGCAATCTTAGGTACTGTTTTCGCTCTTGTTTTTGAACCGTTTGTCGAAACGAGGCGTGTAATACGTCCTTGGAAAGCTATGGACAGGGCGCAACTTTAATATGTAGAAATGGTTTTGAGATTCCTTACGGTTTTATGTTAATTTTGAAAATGGTGCGGCAGACGACGAGTGGCAGCAGTCGTTTTTCGTGAAATTTTTACAAACCGCTTTTTGAAATGATTCAAATGATACGCCGTTGGAAAGATATCGACGAGACACACCTTTTTGATGTAGAACACTCTCTCTAATTCCTTACGGTTTAAGAGTAATTTTAAAATTAGCGAAATGCGGACACTTTTTTTTCGCGACACCCAAATCGAACTAGTGAACTTCATCCGACAGAAAACCACACTACTTCGGTCAAAAACCGCACTTCATCAGACGGTCAAGTGAACTTCATGATTTCTTTTGGGAAATGTAAATTTTTCTCACATGAATTTTTGTTGTCTGTTTATTTAATTTTTTTCGTGAACAAGGGTGGACCACAACACTTCCGAAAGTGAACCGTAACACTACCCAAAGTGAACCTCATGAGTTCTTGTTGTCTTTTTTCATACTTATTAACTTTTTACGCGCGTTGACCAAGCGAGTGGACCGCATGGAATGAGCAAGTAAACTACATGTTATGAGAAGTGAGCTGCTTTCCGATGTGTTTTTGTTTCGGATCACCAAGTGAACCACAAAGGAGTTTTATGGCGAACTTCGTGAGAGAACAAAGTGAGCTTCAAAACATACATATCCATTCATTATTTTGATACAGCCACACTCACATCTTTAATCCTTTTTGAACACATAGTGACCAACAATGCTAGACATAGTAAACTCCATCCTATGAAAAACAGTGTGTGAGGCGCGCGGGGCACCTAGCCAAACTTGAGCATAGCATGTCCAGTGGCAAACCACATTTTTTTGCCAAACCCAGGATGTAATCCCAACATCGCCAGAGTGTACTGCACGTGCGCTCACTGCCGGAGTGACAAGCTTAGCGAACTTCAAAGATGTTTATACAAAACATTTATACAGTGCACTGCAACACACATCTAGAGAACTACAAACAATATTAAAACAAAAAGGCTCTATAGCCCACGGACTCGCACGCGAATTACACCGAGCACAAGGTTAACTGCAATGATAATCTTCAATAGCAAAAACAAAACTGCCGGGGGAAAACAACACTTGGTCATGGGACGGAGGCAACCTGTGGTCAGGGGAAGCAACAATGATACAGAGCCAGCGGAGGCCACCAGCGATGGCGCCAACAACCCTCCTTGCCGCACCGCCATCAGCTGCTCTGCTCCTGTACCTACGCACCGCAACACACGCAAGCGAGCTGCAAACAAATTTGTCGTGGGAGGAGGTCGGCGGACTACATCACCTATCTTTTCTGCAAAAAAGAGAGTAAAATGAACCTCAATAGCAAAAGTACAGTGGACTGCATTAGCACTTTTATTTGTCTTCAGTACAACACAAAAAAACGCAAATCTCATCGACGGGAATAGCAAACTGTAGTGCAGTGATTTTCCTCCAAAAATCAAAAAAGTGAACTGCAACAACCTCAAACGCTGGCGTGGTTGGCTGTTCGTCGGTGGGGAGAAGAAGCAGGACAGCCCCATGCACCAGCACCAGCACTGAACCGCATCACGCATGCCGCAGAGCTGCACGGCGACGGTCGCCGGACTGTAGAGGGGAGAGACGGCGTTGTTGAAACAAATCAGTCCAAAAGAAGAGATTGCGGCGTAGAAATTGGATCTGTGGCGAAGATGCTCATCGGAGGCCTCACCGGAGAGGAGAGATGGAGGCTGCCTCGTCTCCTCCGCAGCCCCTGGAGGCGGATAGGTGCGCTGCGGGGCACCGGTGGTGGTACGGAGCGGATCCGGACGGTGATGGCCTGCCAGGAGGACGACGACGATGTGGCCGGGCCAGGCTGCATCCCCGCGTGGCCCGATAGCCGATGCGGGGCCCGACGAGGATAGTGACGCAGAGGCGCAGGAGAAAGGGATGATGAAGATGCGGATCCGGCGGCTGGCGGGGGAGTGGCTCAAGTTGTGGTCATGCAGGGGGCCAACTGACGGATGGATCCTGTGGCGGGAGGTTGGTCGTTGCTGTGCAGGGGGCGGTTTCCGGCCCGGATCCATTGCCGAGAGCCGCGCTGGAGGCGGTTGCCGGACCAGACTTGTTAACGGGAGTTCAGCTGGCTGGGCACGCCTCGGATCTCGCTGGATCCAGGCGCCCGCGAGGAGCAGCTCGGCGAGGCGGGCGCGCTCGCGGAAGGAGTACGGGGTGGTCAGGATTGCGGGTTGCGGTGGCGGGGCAGCGGAGGAAGGTGGCTGGGGTGAGGTACGGCGGTGCGGTGGCTCGGGTGGGGCGCGATGCAGTGGAAAAGATGGGGAGGGTGGGGCGGAGGTGCGAGGAGGTGGGTGGTCACGAGGAGTGGAGGTGGTTTTCCGCTGGGGGCTTGAATTGTTTGTTTGTACTTGCTGTGGCATTCGGGTGTGTGCAGAATAAGAAGTTTTGTGTGCAGAGTAAGAGTCTTAAGGGTGCCCCAAAATTGTTTGGGGCACCTAAGTGCCTGGGCACCTAGGTCCAATATGGCAACTCATATTTGTAGTGCATGATGTAAAATTTATGATAAAATTACTTTCCAAATTTTGTTTGCATGCACTACAACTAATAACGGTCAATGATTGCTTTCCAAAAAATTAGTATACTACTGGTTTCCTAGTATGATTGCTTTTCAAACAAATAGGGTATGTATATACACTCTTATTTTTCAGGTATCCGATACGACAAATAATACGAAACATCACCGGAGAGGTTTGTATGTATATTAAGAATGTTCTGATGCTTTTTTTTCTAAAGTTTTTTACTTTTCAAGGTATCTAGTACTCCCTAACTAAAGCTAGTACAAACTTGAGTCACTTATTTTGGGACGGGGGGAGTAGTTTTTAAAAAATAAGGCCGGGTCCCACTTTTAACCGCTACTATTTCTATACAAATTAAGGTGACCAAATAATATAAAATTTGATCCTAATTATTATTTTACTTGTATGAATAAATGATACCCACACATGATTTTTTTTCCTACGTACATATACCCACCCATAATTTTTTGTCATTTTTAGGAATGTATGTCCGAAATATACCCACATACGATCCAATGTATTTATTCTACCGGTGTATATACTGATAAATTTCATATCTAGGTATGCAAATACGATGAGTATACACTTAGAAGAAAATATATTGCGTACTCTGAGTATATACATACACAAAAATATATTGCACTTAGAAGAAAATATATTATGGGTATATGCGTACTAACAAATCTAATAATTGTGTACCAAATAAACAACTACGTACATACCTAATATAATTCGTACTACAAAACATTCTGGGTATATACATAGACAAATATCCAACGCGTACGTACTAAAAATTCTGGGTATAAACGTATAAAAATCTAATGGGTACATACTAACTAAATGAATTTATACATACCTAATTCGTACATGTATGAAACAAATATTCCTATACCTAATGTGTACTATTTTTTTCTTCTACAAACATGTTACCATGCATGGTGTGTTTAATGACATCCATTAAATGATACGTGTCATAATTGTTCCAAATTTATTTGTTTCAGAATTGGCAATTACTAATGGATTGACTAGTTACCTTATATACTATCACAATAGCACGCATCTAAATGCAATCAAATGGTGGTAAAGCAAGGAGCCTGGGCACCTAGGTGTCCCAAACTATCGTCATATATATATATATGGTGGGTCTATTATGATAACACCCCTCAAGACCTTATTCTGCTAACACCTGGGCTTATTCTGCACACCGAAGCGAACCATACCGAGAGAAAAAAAGTGCAAACAGCAACCGTCCTCCCTCCCCAATCCAGTTTCTTCTTCTCCCCCACCTTCTTCTCCCCTACCAGAGCCCACGATCCCCCATTCCTTCCCCGATCACCTCCTACCCCCGCGGTGGTGCCCGCACCCCTACCACCTCCTACCTCGCGGCGGCGCCCCACTCCCTACCACCTCCTACCCCGCGGCGGCGCACCACCCCCT
>LR738709.1:361351724-361446829 GCA_902687465.1 Secale cereale
TTTTCAGAGGGCCGATGGATGTGGATTATCCATCTTTCCACTTGAACCATCATAAACAATTTAGCCAATCACTGGATGTGGATTATCCATCTTTCCAGAGGGCCTAGCCAATCACTGAATGTGGATTATCCATCTTTTCAGAGGGCCGGTGGATGTTGATTATCCATCTTTCCACTTGAACCATCATAAACAATTTAGCCAATCACTGGATGTGGATTATCCATCTTTCCAGAGGGCCTAGCCAATCACTGAATGTGGATTATCCATCTTTTCAGAGGGCCGGTCGATGGATGCGGGTAAACCCGACTGTTCATATAGTTTTCCCTGGCTCCATGGAATCATGGGTAGATCTTGAAGCGTCCTCTCTTGAACCGGATGTGACCTCATGCTCTTTAGAGAGTTTTATTGCTTCTGTGTATACTCTGCAAAAAATCAATTTTAAACCGGCCAATATGTAGAAATATAACATATGATAAAACTTGCATGGTTGTCCTCACAAGATATTTGTATTTGGAAAAAAGGCTGAGCCCCGGGTTTACCGAGGGTGCCGGTTTATTCATTGATCATAATATATACATAGGATACAGTGGAGCTCATAGCTCAAGTATAGTATGGCCGTAAATGGGCGATGTTCCATGGCCTCTTCGTCTCCTCCTCTGACGTCCGTGAGTCCTTGTGTTCTCGAACGTCCAGCAGGTAATATGAACCATTGTGCAGATTCTTGCTGACCACAAAGGGCCCTTCCCAAGGTGGTGATAATTTGTGCATATTTGTTTGATCTTGGATGAGCCGGAGTACCAAGTCGCCCTCCTGGAACGTCCTTGTTTTAATCCGGCGGCTATGATACCTGCGTAAGTCTTGTTGATAAATTGCATATCGTGCCGCAGCTATATCACGCTCTTCATCCAGCCGGTCCAAGCTGTCTTGCCTTGCTCTCTCGTTGGCCGCTTCAATATAAGCCGTTACCCTTGGTGAATCTTGACGGATATCACTTGGAAGGACCGCTTCAGCACCGTAGACCATGAAGAAGGGTGTGTAACCTGTGGACCGGTTTGGTGTAGTGTTGATACTCCAAAGAACAGATGGTAACTCCTCAACCAAACATCCTGGGGTTCTCTGCAAAGGAGTCATAAGCCGGGGCTTGATACCTCGCAAAACCTCCTGATTTGCCCTTTCAGCTTGACCATTGGATTGGGGGTGGGCCACAGAAGATACATCTAAGCGAATATGCTCCCGTTGACAGAATTCTTCCATCTCACCCTGAGATAAATTGGTGCCATTGTCTGTGATGATGCTGTGCGGAAAGCCAAACCGGAAAATTACCTTTTTAATGAATTTGACTGCCGTCGCCGCATCACACTTGCTTATAGGCTCTGCTTCAATCCATTTTGTAAACTTATCCACTGCTACTAGTAGATGAGTTTTCTGATCTCGGGATCGCTTGAAGGGTCCGACCATATCAAGCCCCCAAGTCGCAAACGGCCAAGTTATTGGTATCATCCGGAGCTCCTGCACCGGAACCAGAGCACGCCTCGAAAATTTCTGACAAGCATCACACTTCCGGACCAAATCTGCCGCATCAGCATGAGCAGTTAACCAATAGAAACCATGCCGGAACGCTTTAGCCACCAATGATTTTGAACCGGCATGATGACCGCAATCCCCTTCATGGATCTCGCGAAGAATCTCACAACCTTCCTCAGTTGATACACATCGCTGAAATACTCTAGAAGTACTGCGATGATGAAGCTCTCCGTTTGCCATTGTCATGGACTTAGAACGCCGGATTATCTGTCGTGCCTCGATCTCATCATCCGGTAATTCTCCTCGACTCAAATACGCCAAGTAAGGCTGCGTCCAATCCGGGATTATATGAAGTGCTGCAACTAACTGTGCCTCCGGATCAGGAACAGCTAGGTCTTCCTCTGATGGTACTTGAACCGAAGGACTGTGTAACTCATCCAAAAAGGTATTTCGCGGCACCGGTTTACGTTGGGAGCCTAGCCGGCTTAAAGCATCGACCGCTTCGTTCCGTCGCCGGTCTATATGATCCACCTGATACCCCTTGAAATATCCTGCAACTGCTTCAACCTCTCGTCTGTAAGCTGCCATAAGAGGATCTCAGGAATCCCACTTGCCTGAAACTTGATGTGCCACCAGATCTGAGTCACCAAAGCACTTGACCCGGCTCAAGTTCATCTCCTTTGCCATCCGCAAGCCTTGAAGTAACGCTTCATATTCTGCCGCATTGTTAGTACAAGGAAACAACAAACGGAGGACGTAACAAAATTTATCACCTCGGGGGGAAGTTAAGACAACTCCAGCCCCCGAGCCTTCCAACTGTCTTGAACCGTCAAAGTGAATCGTCCAGTACGTAAGATCCGGCTTCTCCTCAGGAGTTTGTAACTCTGTCCAATCATTGATGAAATCCACCAATGCCTGAGATTTTATAGCAGTGTGTGGCACGTACTTTAATTCATGTGGGCTGAGCTCAATGGCCCACTTCGCCACTCTACCTGTAGCTTCCCTGTTCTGGATTATATCCCCCAACGGTGCTGAACTAACCACAGTTATTGGATGACCTTGAAAATAGTGCTTCAGCTTCCGGTTTGCCATGAACACACCGTATACCAGCTTCTGCCAATGTGGGTACCTTTGCTTGGACTCAATAAGTACTTCACTCACATAATAAACCGGGCGCTGAACCGGGTGTTCTTTCCCTGCTTCCTTGCGCTCAACCACGATTGCAACGCTGACTGCCCGTGCATTAGCAGCGACGTATAACAGCAACGGCTCCTTATCAACAGGGGCAGCCAGGACCGGTGGCTTTGCCAGTTGCCGCTTCAAATCCTCAAACGCCGCGTTGGCCTCATCACTCCATATAAACCGGTCTGTTTTCTTCAACATCTGATAGAGCGGAATCGCCTTCTCTCCCAAACGGCTGATGAACCGGCTTAATGCTGTGATCCGGCCAGTGATACGTTGAACATCATTGATGCAAACTGGCTTAGTCAGAGATGTAATGGCCTTGATCTTCTCCGGATTAGCTTCTATTCCTTTGTTTGAGACCAAGAATCCCAATAGTTTACCTGCCGGAACACCAAAGGCACACTTCTCCGGATTAAGCATCATCTTGTAAGCCCGAAGATTGTTAAAAGTCTCCTTAAGATCCTCTATCATTGTCTCCTCTTTCCTTGACTTAACCACAATGTCATCCACATAGGCATGAACATTCCTCCCTATCTGTCCCTTAAGACAATTCTGAACACAACGCTGATAAGTTGCTTGAGCACTCTTGAGCCCAAAAGGCATAGATACATAGCAAAAAGCACCAAAAGGGGTTATGAAAGCCGTCTTCTCTTGGTCTTTAACTGCCATCTTGATCTGGTGATATCCTGAATATGCATCCAAAAAGCTTAGCCGCTCACATCCCGCTGTAGCATCGATGATCTGATCAATGCGAGGGAGAGCAAAAGGATCAGTTGGGCAAGCCTTGTTGAGGTCTGTGTAGTCCACACACATTCTCCACTTCCCATTCTTCTTTAACACCAGCACCGGGTTAGCCAACCACTCTGGGTGAAAGACTTCCACTATGAATCCTGCGGCCAAAAGCCTGGCCACTTCTTACCCTATAGCCTTGCGCCTCTCTTCGTTGAAGCGACGCAAATATTGTGTAACCGGTTTATATTTCGGATCAATGTTAAGGCTGTGCTCAGCGAGTTCCCTCGGTATACCTGGCATGTCAGAAGGCTTCCATGCAAAAATATCCCGGTTCTCACGGATGAACTCGATGAGCGCGCTTTCCTATTTGGGATCAAGGTTAGCGCTGATAGTGAACTGCTTGGACGAATCCCCTGGCACAAAATCAACTTGCTTGGTCTCCTCTGCCGATTTAAACTTCAACGCTGGATCATGCTCGGTAGTTGGCTTCTTCAGCGGAGTCATATCTGCCGGATCAACATTATCTTTACAAAATTTCAACTCTTCTATGGCACATACCGCCTCCGCATAAGCTGCATCTCCCTCTTCACATTCCACTGCTATCTTGCGACTTCCATGAACTGTGATCGTGCCCTTGTGACCCGGCATTTTGAGTTGCAGATAAACATAACATGGCCTAGCCATAAACTTAGCATAAACCGTCCTCCCAAACAGAGCGTGATAAGGGCTTTTGATCTTGACGACTTCGAAAGTTATCATCTCTGACCTGGAATCATGCTCATCTCCAAAGGTAACTTCCAAGTCAATCTTTCCAACCGGATAAGCCGACTTACCTGGGACCACCCCATGGAACACTGTGTTCGATTGCCTTAACTTTTTATCCGTCAGGCCCATATGACAGAAAGTCTCATAGTACAAGATGTTGATGCTGCTACCACCGTCCATGAGAACTTTAGTGAATTTATAACCTCCCACCTGGGGTGCCACCACCAAGGCCAAGTGGCCCGAATTATCCACCCGCATTGGGTGGTCTTCCCTACTCCATATAATGGGCTGTTCTGACCAGCGCAGAAATTGCGGCGTTGCCGGTTCAACCGCGTTAACTGCCCGCTTCAAAACCTTTTGATCCCGTTTACACAGACTTGTGGTGAAGACATGGTATTGCCCACTGCTCAATTCCTTCGGATTATTCTGATATCCGGATTGCGGCTGCTGTTGCTGACGCTGCTGATTCCCCTGATTATTGAAATTTCCTTGGCCCTGCTGTTGATTGCCTTGGTTATTGTAATGACCTTGGCCATGCTGCTGACTGCCTTGGTATTGTAACCACCTTGGTTACGCGGCTGATTGCCCTGGTTATTATAACTTCCTTGACCATTTTGATTACCGGCCCGGTTTTGATAGCCACTGTTATTGCCCCTATATCCTGATCCTGAACTGCTCCCCTGATGACCCGGACCATAAAACCCTGGACCTGAACCGCCATTTGGAGGCCTGTCATGAGGATTAAAGCGGCCCACTATTGCTTCCATAAGGGGCCTGCACTCTCTTATAGTGTGTTTTGCTGGTCGATTTCTCGAGCCATGCTTCGGACAAGGCTGGTCTAACTCTTGGTCCCAGCTAACAGCCCCTCCGCTGGGTTGTGGAGGTGGGTTGCCCATGCTACGCTGAAAACCCCCTTGAACTTGAGTATTTGCCACGAAGTCAGAACCACCTTCTGCCTTTCGTTTGCCCAAGAAACTTGTAGTAGCTGGATTAACTTGCGCCGGTTTACCAGGCTTGTTAACCTTCCCTGCCTTGTCTCCTTCAGCTTCTGGATACTTGGTATTATCAGAGTCCCCATATTTTACCAGAGCACTCATGAGAGTTCCCATATCATTGCAATCCCTTTTAAGCCGTCCTAGCTTTAACTTTAAAGATTCAAACCGGCAATTGTTTTCCAAAGTCACTATCGCCGTACTAGGATTGATACCATTCGAAGAGTGCAAGATCTCTGATACTCGCCGCACCCAAGCACTTGTAGACTCCTGCTCTCCTTGCACGCAGGCTGCTAGATCCACCACTGACATCGGCTGCTTGCATGTATCTTTGAAGTTTTTGATGAACTGACGACGTAGCTCTCCCCATGATCCGATGGAATTAGGGGGTAAACCCTTTAGCCAGGTCCAAGCTGTACCCTCAAGCATCATGGTGAAGTATTTTGCACAAGCCGGTTCATCCACGTCCAGCATCTCCATGGCCATCTCATAACTTTCCACCCAAGCTTCAGGAGGTAAATCTGCAGTATAATTAGGTACCTTGCGGGGCCCTTTAAAGTCTTTGGGCAACTTTACACTCCGTAAAGCGGGGATAAGACACTGGACTCCAAAGGAACTTGTCGTAACTCCTGTCTCTGCCGTGGCAGTTTGAACCGGCGTTGTCTGACGGACCTCCTCCCGGGCTACAGATCTAAGCTGGTTTACTCCCTGAGCCTCCACGCCTGCCGGATTATCCTGTCTGTGCCGATGTCGCCTGCGCTCACTGCTAGATACTTCTCGCTCCTCCCAATGCCTAGTGTAACTCCGGCTGGGACGTGGTGTTGAATGTAGCCTCTCCCTGCTATGAGAATATGCTTGCTGCTGTATTAACGCCGTATTTAGCAACTCCTTAGCCCGGCGTGCCTCCAACGCTGCCCGGGATGTCCCCTCCACGGGTAAAGCGGCCAGACGTGCAGCAGCAGCCACGATGTTATCCAAAGGATTTGAGTAATGACCTGGAGGAGTAGGAACGTGAGGTGTAGACGTGATCCGCCGATCTTGCTCTGCAGTGGGCTGCTGAACCGGCTCTTCCCTGGCTAGAGGAGCCCTCCGGTTTAAAGCCGGATCGTTGCTGGCCCCAGTCCCGGGTGTCCTGAACAGATCCGTCGCTTCATAAACCGACGGTAGACGAGACTGGTACTTCCGACCCCTTACTCCCTGCACAGAAGCCTGCTCCATCCTTAGATAAAAAGCTTGATCATCTAGCTCCGCCTGTCTTATTGCTATCATCGCCTTCTCCGCTTTCAAATCTTCTTTCAATTGGTCAATCCGGCCCTTCAACTGAAGAAGCTCTGCATCATGCTGCGCCTTGTCTGCTGGAGCTACCGTTTCCACCGCTTTAGCTGTGAACTCCTCGATCAAGGTGGATAGAACGTCAGTAGGTGAGAGGGCCGGGCCGCTCCCCCCTACACCAGCTTCTGCTGTCGCCCCGTTCACTGGGGGCTGTGAACCGGCCATAAAGACAGCCACCCGGTTTGGCGGGTCGAAGTGGTCCGGAATACTGTTTCCATCGGACTCGCCCTCAGACCGGCCGTCCTGCAACTGATACAAAGACTCAGTTTCTCCGGATGAAGATTCGTCGTCGGAGTAGACAACTATTGCACCATCAGATTCCGATCCGTCTTCGGCTCGAACTCCGTGGATTGCTCCAACGAACACGTGCTTCATGGTGGGCTGAATCCGGGCCGATCTTGCACGCTGAGCCGGCTCGACGATGTTGGGGAAGATGTCCGGCTCAGGTCCCGGTTCGTCGATTTTGCCAATGAAGACTTGGATGCCACCGAAGGGAACCCGGTACCCGTATTCGATTGAATCGGCCTCCGGTCCCCAACCTGCGTCGTCGATGTAGATCCGGCCGCGGCGACTCTTGGTCATCCGGCCGACCGCGTAACCCTTGAGCCCTTCAAAGCTGCCCTTCAAGAACTCGAAACCATCGTGCGGAGGCCCCATGGTGGGCGCCAACTGTCGTGGAATTAGCACGGCAGATGTCCGGTTTAGCGGACTTGATGATGGAACCATCGCACGGGTTAGCTTGAAGGGGTTCATAGCACACAAAGGACACAGAGAGTTTATACTAGTTCGGCCCCTTCGATGAAGGTAAAAGCCTACGTCTAGTTGGTTTGGTATTGCTTGGGCGTCGGATTACAGGGAGCGGATCGCTTGCCTGTAGTCTCGACGGGTTGATTCTTGCTTGTCCCTGAACCGTCGCCGGGTCGTCCCTTTATATAGAGGTGACGCCTGGTCCGGTTTACAGAGTCTCGAGGCCGGCTCATACTCGTGTCCGCCTCGGTCTCTGTCCTTTCTTCCTTATCTCTCAAGTTACATCGCTTGGCGGTTTACAAATCATAATTCTATACATGGGCCCTAAGATCTTATGGGCCGTAGCCTTTACTAAATATTACAACCAAGTATACTATAACAAAGCCGGTTTACACTAGCCAGTTCATACCTGCTAGTAATATCCCTGACAATCTTAGCCATCTCCTCTCTAAGATTAGCTAGACCATCATCCATAGTGGACGATGAAGCTTGTGGCAGTGTCATAGGAGTAGCGTTACTAGCGGTAGGTAGGAATTGTGGCATGTATGTCGACCCATAATTTGGTAGTGGTCGAGTGGTTGTAGCTGCAGGTAGGGCTTGGTTCGGCGTTGCCATCGAACCTGGCATGCTCATGATAGGACTAATTGGTGCAGCCACAATCTGATTTGTATAGGTAGGATAATAAGCCACCAGCATGGGAGGCACCGATGCAATAGGTAAAGTCAGATTAGGGTTTTGCGTACTAGCAGCTACACAACCATTACCACTAGATAATTGAGATATATTTTTCTGAGCATTAGTATTTTCTATGAAAGTTTGATAGACCAGATTGTTACCATCAGCAATACAACTCTCAATCTCAGCCCACTGCTCAGGAGAAAAGGTAGTACTCACAGAGGGTTTAACCTGCTTGGCTTGAAGAGGAGGGAACTTGATTTCTTCAATTGGAGTGATGTTGCCTTGGCGATCCTTCTTGAACTTCCCAAGGAACTATTGCAACTCCTTCTCTTCGCGTGCCTTCTTGTACTCCTCATAGACTTGGCGATGATCGGCCGATATCTCATCAAGACTGGGCTTAATGATGTTATTGGCGTCTACCTCAGATGGCTTGGGAAGATTGGACATGGTGGAGGATGACGATTGATCTTCTTCCCCAGCGCAGTCGCCAAAAAGTGTGTTGCCACACGAACACGTCACGTGTACCCTCGATGCCGGGGGTGATGTACCGCAGCTCACGTCGAAGGAGACCCGGCCGACAGCGCGATACGCAAGACAGTCGGCGGGCACTTTTGAGACCCGAAACCCCGCACACTCGGGAGGGACCCCGTTAGGGAGTGCGGCGGCAATGGGCTGCCCTAGGTCGATCCACTTGCCCCTAGAGCCTCAGATTCACAGCTCTCAAAACACAAAGAACAGCGAAGAACGAGAGGAAAAAATGGTGGAGAGATAAAACATAGATGAAAAAGTAGTATATTGATTTGTTTGATTATGTGTTGTTTCAATCGGCCATCACCCCTAACATATATAAGAGGCGGCTGGACTTCCCGTACAAGTAAATGATTCATCTAGGTTTTCCTTACACGAAAATTACATCAATTCACGTTCTACAGTTCTAGTCTCAGTCCAACTCCAATTCAGCTCGAATCTGTCCCTTACTTCTGTCCTGCTTCTTGCGTGGGCCGAAGAATTTGCATATGGCCTCCGATAAAGAAGATTAAAATACCAAATTTATGCACCTCGACGATATGAACAATTCTCCTGTTGATCATTTCTCCAAATAAGGTCATCTTCAATACTTTACGAGGTCATCTTTAACTTCCAGTCGGATTTGGTCATGCAGTTTTCTTGGTCGTCCGAGTCTTGCTGCAATTCTGCAGGCTGTATACTATCTCAGATGATGATGACTCCAAAAGCAGAGTTGACGGTTTGGATGATACACACAACTTCCGTGTATTCCATCCGAGGTCAACTGAATAACCTTTCAAGCCTATCTCCAACTTCTGGTCGGATTGACTCCAACAACAAGCTTTCACACTGGCAAGGTTTCACCCCTGCAAGATTTCCACCCCGGCAAGGTTTCTACCCGGCAAGCTCTCCACCTGACAGGCTTTTCACCGGCAAGGTTTCCACCCGGCAAGCTTTCACACCGGTAAGGTTTCGCCTCGGCAAGATTTCCACCCCGTAAGGTTTCTACCCCGGCAAGGTCTCTATCCCGGCAAACTTCATTCAGCTGGCAAAGGCCGAATAACTCACACGACCCATCAGACACCACCTAAATGGGTGTTTGGTCCCTCGCGTCATTTTTTCATTCAGGATCGGTCTGCGAAGAGTTGCCTCTAACTTTTACATACAAACTCGGATTGGGACAATTTTTTATATCAAAATCGATCATTTCGACGAGACGAAGACAATTTATGTATATCATTTTTCCATCTGAGGCCGTCTTGGGGGCGCAATCATCCGAATAGTATTCTAAATACGAAATCTCAGTACTTCGAACACAACTTCGGCCTTAGAGATGATACTAGATGGCCATGGTCCAAATATCAAAGTTTCCCTTTTCGAAGATGCAAAACTTTCTCAATTTGAACACTTTATTATTTGAGGCCATCTTAATTGTGTTCTTGCTCATGCCAAAATCTGGTGTCAACACCCACCCACCACCCACTTGGTAGCCACGGTTGAAGATGTAACCGATCTACTTGACTATGCTTCTGAAGACTTCGAAGGGATGAACCTCGAAGCTAAAGCGGATCCAGATCAAAACCGGCCCATAACCGGGCAGTGGACAACTACATCTTCATACGATGTATACATGGTGGGTACACCTAAGGAGGCGGAGGGCGACGACGAAAATAGTCCCTTGGAGGATAAGCCTATCGATGAACCTCCCAAACATCGGCGTCCAAAGCGCCGAACCTAATCCCGTAAAGGAAGAAACAACAACACTGCCACTAACGATGGTGACACTCCGGAACAAGCCGAAGACCTCGCAGACCCATCGATGGAGCAGGAAGAGCGAGAGGATGGCGAACAGAGTCCGAAGCCGCTGTCCGATGACAGTGATGCCGAAGACAGTAACTACAAACCTGTCTCCGAAGAAGAGGTCAGCCTGCATTACAACGAATATATCGTCCTAGAAGAACCCTCTGAACAAAATCGCTTCCGTCGGCGGCTTATTGCCAGCGCAAGGAGCCTAAAAAAGCAGCAGAGACGGCTTCGAGCTGCACAGGACACGCTCAATGATAAATGGAATGAGGTGCTAGACGCCGAACAAAAATATGGCTATAACGGCCAAACCAAAGGCTATCCCAAGCGTAAACTGCTGCCCAAATTCGACGACGAGACTGTTGCGCCCATACCGGTGAAGAATAACACCGCCGATAAGCCGGACCGACCACCTCGCGGATGGGACAGAGTTGCTAGCAATGGCATACACAAGCCCGCACCACCACCCCGTAAAGGAAAGGGGGATGCAACGCAAGCCCGAAAATACGATCTGCGTGAGGACCTGAACAAAAAAGCTAGCAAGACCAGGTCTATCTATGGACCTAGGGACCGAGCTCCCGCACGGGACGGCGGCTATCAAGCTAATCGCGCCGGTAACATACCAGTCCAGGGTCAATACTGAACATCACAACCATCGGACATACGCCACGATATAGCAAAATACAGAGGAGCCGCACACCCTCTGTGCTTCACCGATGTGGTGCTGGATCATGATTTTCCAGAAGGGTTTAAACCCATTAACATCGAAGCGTACGATGGAACGACGGATCCTACCGTGTGGATAGAAGACTTCATTCTTCACATCCACATGGATGGAGGAGATGATCTCCTCGCCATTAAATATTGACCCCTCAAGCTGAAAGGACCAGCTCGGCACTGGCTAAACAGCCTCCCAGAGAACTCCATTGGGAGTTGGGAAGAACATGAGGACGCTTTTCGGGCCATTTTCAAGGGACCTATGTCCGACCCCCGGACGTTGACGATCTAAGTCACATCATCCAACAACCCGGGGAGTCAGCTCGCAAGCTTTGGAATCGGTTTCTCACTAAGAAAAACCAAATCGTTGATTATCCGGATGCTGAAGCCTCAGCGGCATTCAAGCACAGTGTCCGGGACGAATGGCTAGCCAAACACCTTGGACAGGAAAATCCGAGGACAATGGCGGCCCTAAGTACACACATGACTCGCTTTTGCGCGGGTTAGGATAGCTGGTTAGCTCATAGTAGTACTAGCGACCCTAGAACATCTGAAGTTAGGGACGGCAATGGAAAGCCTCGACGTAACAGAAACAAACGTCAAAACAATTCTGGAAGCCCAGATGATACATCTGTAAACGCCAAATTCAATGGATCCAGACCCGGTCAAAGGAAGAAGCCATTTAAAGGCAACGGAGATGGTCCATCCAGTCTAGACAAAATATTGGATAGGCCCTGCCAAATCCATGGCACCCCAGAAAAACCTGCCAACCATACCAACCATAATTGTTGGGTCCCAACCGTAACTGTTGGGTCTTCAAGCAGGCTGGCAACCTCAATGCCGAACACAAGGGGAAGGAGCCTCAGAGCGAAGATGAGGATGAACCTTGCCAGCCGAATATAGGGGGACAGAAGAAATTTCCACCGGAGGTCAAAACAGTGGACATGATATATGCCACTCATATCCCAAAGAGGGAGCGCAAGCGCACACTCTGAGATGTCTACGCCGTTGAGCCTGTTGCCCCTAAATTCAACCCATGGTTGGCCTGTCCGATCACTTTTGATCGCAGGGATCATCCGACTAGTATTCGTCATGGGGGTTCTGCTGCTCTAGTGCTCGCCCAATAATCGATGGATACCATCTAATCCGAGTCCTTATGGACGACGGCATCAGTCTCAGTCTGATATATCAGGACACTGTCCGCAAGATGGATATTGACCCATCAAGAATCAAGCCAAGCATCATGACCTTTAAAGGAGTGATACCGGGCATAGAAGCCAGTTGCACGGGCTCTATAACATTGGAGGTCATATTCGGCTCTCCTGAGAACTTTCAAAGCGAAGAGTTGATCTTTGACATAGCTCCATTCCGAAGTGGCTATCATGCACTACTCGGAAGAAAGGCCTTCGCCCGCTTTAATGCAGTCCCGCATTATGCCTATTTAAAGCTTAAAATGGAAATATGGAGCACTCTCTTCGTACGGAGGAGGACACTGCGGCCCTAGTAGCTGAAGTCCAAAACGGCCTATTCAAGCCGGATAATCTATCAATAGCGGACATAACTAAACGTGTCCGGCACACGCCTCAGTGCGGCAGTTTAGATGAACCTGAGCAAGATTGACTGCTATGCCCCCGTCGACTACCCCATAAGGTGATAGCATATGTACCTCGAGTACACAATTATGCCTTCAAAATTCCTTGGGCAATGACCGGGGGCACCTGCATATAGTCCATTGTTCGGCTAGACCCTATTCAGACTCTAAAACTTATATTTTTTAGGTTCATTAAACGAACCAGTTTTGTCATGGCCACACTGGATTTCTTTTTCTTTTCCAAGATTTTCTTTTTCTTTTTTACAGACAGCCATCATACTCTCACCCCTTCAAGGACACATTACACAGGAGGAAACGGCGCAGACGTGCAGTAGGGACCCGCACTAAGGTTTCTTTTTTAGATTAAGACCATGTGTAAACATTTTTTCTCTTTCTTGTTATACACTTTTCTGGAATGTAAAATGTCCAAGAAAGTAATCGGCATCATATGTAAGATTACGGCTCGCCGTACTATAGAGAGATATTAATAGAGCAACTATATTCGCATTATGTTCGGAGTTTCATTCACTCACCATAAAATGTTCTCTTCCCACATCAGATTGCCATATGTGCCTTGTCAATAAGGGTCCATCACCAGGGGCTATATTCAGTACGGTATATGTTGAAAAGACCAAACACCTATAGGGAGTGTTCGGCGTCCTGGATGTTTGCCTTATATGCATCAGTTTCGAATCATGTCTTGGGTCAATAGTTGGGTTGCCCGACTGTTGTGCTTACCCCTACGTTCATGATTGTTCGGCTAGGGTGTAAAGGGTGAACAACTGCGATTGTACTTCTGGCTCGTCCGGTCAAGTACATCAGTAGAGAAAGCCGAAAACTGACCATCATGATAGGCGAGAACGTGGTCTGCAATCCGATGACTTAGTTTTATACTACGATCGATAGAGATCTACCCCGTGTTATACGAAGGGTTGGTTTTTCGCCCAGCCAGGTGTAACTGGATGCCTTAAGTAAAGGAATATCATCTCTGCACCAGGGGCTATTACCTAGCCCCACATGTAAAACTCCTACAACTAAGTGAAAGCAATAACGCCGCATAGTCTGATTGACTGGTTCGCTCCGCATACACCTCCTACATGGACCAAGACGTTGGATAAGGAGTGTATATGCATACGACCGAACACCCTAGTATTATGTACGTGGGGGCTGAAGCCCATGACTGGAAACTTTCAAATTTAGATAAACAGTCACATAGGAGGTAAAAGATGCTGATATTTTAAATAGCGCAAAAGTTATATACATCGGATTCATAAGCATAGTCTTTACATCTGGATACAATTACTCGAAGATATGATCCTTTGAACTCTGGCCTTCTACAAGGCGGGTGCCCTCGATGACGTCCTTGAAGTACTTCTCCGGCTTGCGTTGCTCCTTGCATGCGGGCGGGCCAGCAGTAGCTATATGCCCTGCGTTCATCTTCGCCCAGTGCACTTTGACACGAGCAAAGGCCATTCGAGCACCTTCTATGCAGGCCGAACGCTTTAGTGCGTCGACCCGCGGACTCGCCTCGACGAGACGCTTCACCAATCCGAAGTAACTACTTGGGATTGGATCAGCGGGCCATAGCTGGACTACTAAGTCCTTCATGGCTGAACCCGCGATGTTGTGCAGCTCGACCAGCTGCTTCATCTGGTCGCTGAGGGGCACCAGATGTTTTGGCGCATAGAACTGTGACCAAAACAGCTTCTCCGTGTTGTTCCCCTCCAAGGCTCGGAAGTACAGGGCGGTGTCAGCACTACTCCTCGGAATATCAGCAGACACGCTTGGAGAACTCCATAACCGTGTCAGCCCAATGTACTTCTGCCCTCCAAAGATGCTCTATAAGAGAAATGTCTTACTAGATGCTATCTGTCGTGCCTGCTCGATTTCTTGATGGGCGTTGCGTGACTCGCCTCGCGCATCCTGGGCAGTCTTTACCGCCGCAGCAAGCTTGGATGCCTATTCCGAAGCCTCTGAGGGAGTCCTAGATCAGGGGGTCTTCATGTGGCCGGATAAGGTCCTGATGGGACGGACTGGTGGGCCGTGAAGATTATAATCAAAGATCATCTCTCGTATCCGGATATGACTCATGTGTTCATGTAATGGCAAGTTTTAGGTTCGGGTGTAGATTTTCCTTCCTCTGCAAGATAACATGTACAAACACTAGGCCCCTCCAGTGTGTATATAAACCAGGGGGTTTAGTCCGTAGAGGGGAGATCATCATCACAATATCCTCATAGGCTAGACTTAGGGTTTAGCCATTACGATCTCGAGGTAGATCAACTCTTGTATTCATATTCATCCATATTAATATAGTAGGAAGTAGGGTATTACTTCAATCAAGAGGGCCTGAACCTGGGTAAACATCGTGTCCCCAGCCTCCTGTTACCATCGATCCTCAGACGCATAGTTCGGTACCCGCAACCATAGATCTGCTGGTTTTGACACTGGCATTGGTGCTTTCATTGAGAGTTCCACTATGTCGTCGACGGAAGGACCGATGGATCGCGTCATCAACTGCAATGGCGACACCGAGGGAATTTGTAATGCCCAGGATGGAGTTATACCTCCTACGTGTCGAGGCACGACTTAAAGGCATAAATCCATCCTAGAATGATCTCAAGTTTGGTAATCTTTGCACATCTCATGTAAAATAGGGGATTGTAAACATAAATAGTTGGCTTACACTCGCCAAGTCACACAATTACATAACATGTCTCAATCATCATACATTAAGAATATCACAACCCTCTAAGGGCAAAAACCAAATGTCAAGATACCAAACTTAAATAGATAAACCACAGGCGGATCGAATCCTAGTAGAAGTCTCCACTACTGATCATCCGGATATCGAACATAGTACCGACTACGCTCCTCGTTGTACTCCCAATCCAGCTCGGTGCCATCACCTGGATAGCTCACAGCTGGACCTGCATCTGGTGTGGTGAAGTAACTGTGAGCCACAGAGGACTCAGCAATCCCGTTCCCGGGTAACAAGACTATTTAAGCCTTGGGAGAGGATAAGGCTGAAGAAAAGAATAAGTGTCTGCAGCAGCAACTAGCAACTAGCTTACGTGAGTGAGAGCGAGAAGAGAAAGCCTCGAACGAGAAGTGATAACGAAGTGATCCCAGCTACAAGCTCAACAAACATAACCCCTCCGTGTTCAACTCCCGAATCCCTATTCGGAAATTGACGGTCACGGAACACACGCTGGTAGTGTATTTGAAAACATTGTGTCAAGTTATCTACAACCGGATATTAACAAGCTCCCATCTGCCACATAACCGCGGGCACGGCTTTCGAAAGTTCATAACCCTGCAGGGGTGTTCCAACTTGACCCATTACAAGCCCACGATCCGCGGAGTCGCAACTCCAAAGTGGGAAGACCCGAGTATCCTCGGAATCCCGTGCTCAAGATATACCGAACTAAGGTAAGGCTAATCCAGCAAATCCTCCCGGCGTGTCGACACCCTGATAGTAGCCGCGCGTATCTAAGTCTCAGGACACGACCGGATGGGCGAAGCTACGGGTTTTTACCAGCCCTTGAGTTTCCTCGAGGTGGCCCCGCAGGCTCCCCGTTTCGGACCAACACTCATGTGGAGCACTGGCCCGGGGTTGTTGATTAAGAAAAAGGGTTTATAACTCCCTATGCAAGTTTAGTTTGTTATTAGGCAAATAGTACCAATGTTGGGACTTGCTGGAAAAGACTTAGCACTTAGCGGTTTATCGAGGGGGTCCCATACACCCCAACCGTGTTAGGAACGCATAATCAAGGAACATAACACCGGTTTATACGGTTCCTAACGGCATGAGTGGAACAAATCACCAAGCAAAAGGCTTAGCCTTCCACCCTTGCCAATATATAGATGATTTCATTTTTAAGCATTTATATAGTGTGATAAAACCCAACCAAACTTCAACATGAAGCAAGCATCTTCGATCTTCACCTGCAACTAGCAATGCTATAAGAAGGGCTGAGCGAAGCGTACTTAGCCAAGCAACGGTTTGCATAGGTAGGTTGGTTAAATAGGGCAATGGTTTACAAGTAGGAGGCTGACAAGAAGATCATGGGCATCGAGGCAAAACTATAGAGCGGAACTACTAGCAATAGGCAAAGATAGTAATGTTATCGGGGTTCGGTCATCTTGCCTGAAGAGAAGTCGTTCGGATCGTAAGAAGGGTCCTCGTGCTCAACCTCGTTGGAAACGTCGTGCTCGTACTCGAACTCGGACTCTGCTTCCGGCTCTAAACTAAACAATCACACCAAGCACAAATCAACAAGATGCAATGCGCACTCGAAAATGATGAATGCATGATGGATGCACTAAGGATGCACACGGAGCACGTAAAATAGCACTCAAGCAAAACACCTCAAAATATGATAACAATATGATATTATGAATCTACACAGAAAATCAATCAAGTTTCATATAAGATTCGCTGAAATCGGAGTTACGGGCTAAAAGTTATGCCCGAAACAAGAAATGAGCGAAAGCTGAAAATTACAGCGACATAGCAACTTCGGAGCACAAAATAATTAAGCTACAGCACTCAAACAACATGGCAAAGACCTAGAACACAAACTAGACATATACTACAGCAACTAAGTCCAAAGGTGCACCCCCAACGGAGCCACGGTTCAATAGCAATGAACTTGGACATATTAAACTTGACAATAAAATTTTGGCAGCAGAATTTTATTGAAACTTTGGAGCAAAAGATAAACATGCTACAGCCACTCAAATACGCATGTGAAAACATGAATGGAAAGACAACAATATATGCTACAAGGAACAATCAAGATCCACTCCAAAACTATCATGCTTTGTCCTAGAACATCACACGAACATGGCATCGGAACGTTACAGATTTCAGACTTAGTGAAAATTCACTAAGTCCTAAAACAACAATTTCATCATAGCATCTAAAAGAGCTTGTTTAAGTCACCTCGAAACTAAACATGGCAAGAGGTAAGCACCTCATCAAAGTACACATGATGGTGATTCCGAAACACACAAGCATGCATCATGGAGATAAACACAATGATAGCAACGAGCTCAACAAGATGGCATTTCATAACAACTGAAACAACATCTCAGCCACATGGCACTTTGAAACGATGATAAACATGGCAAGAATAAATCTCTCATGCAACCTATCACATACAACATGTAGAGCACGGCAAGACGAACACGTGGACATGTCATTTGCATCATTCGGACAAACGAGCTAAAAGATATCACATGGCAAAGATGACATAAAAACATCACATGGCAGCAGTTTATATCACGATGCACTCTTGCAACAGCAAAACAAGCATCTAGATGACTTCTATCATGCATGACAATAAAAGATGAAACGTAGTGCACGATCCCACGAACGTCTGGACATGCTATATGCGCGAAACGGACAACCACACAAAAAGTTACAACAGTTCTAATATAGCATCAGCAAACAATAACAACAAGGACTTAGAGGATTGGGGAGACAACCTCAGATCCAGATCTGCAGAAAAACAAACAAGGGCCCGGAGAGGCTGGCTTCGGCCCGCGCGGCGGGGAAGGCCCAGCGAGGCGGGAGGCCCGGCGCTCGGGAGAGGGAGCGGCGGCCCGCGGTGGCGCGGCCTGGAGGCGGAGAGGCGGCGGCCCGGCTCGGTAGTGGAGGAGGCCCGGCGAAGAGGAGGGGCGCGGCTGGGCCCTGGCGCGGGGGAGGCCCAGCGCGGCTGCGGGAGCTGCGCGGCGGCTCGGAAGGAGGCGGCCCGGTCGGCTGGCGGCGGGACGGCCTGCGGGCGACGCGGGAGCCTGCTCCGCGGGGTCGGCGGCGGAGTGAGGGCGACTGGCCCGCGGCTTGGGCCCGAAGCGGGGCGACGGAGGCGGCCCGCTGTCGTTGGCGACCGAGGGGATGGCACTGGATCGGGGCCCAGGAGGGAGGGAGCGACAGCGGCCGGTGAAGTGGTCCTACGAGGGACGGAGGCCTCGGTCAATCGGCCCTCCTGGCCGATCCGATCGAGCGGAGGGATCTGGCGATGCCAGATCGGATCGAGGCTGGAAGCGGGGGCGTTGACCTAGGCCTCGAGGCGCTGCGATCTGCCAGAGATCGATCGATGGAACCGGCTCGGTGGGAGGACTGCCAAGTGGAAGAGAAGTGGTGGCTAGATCCAGATTTTTAGGGGAAGGAGGAGGAAGAAGCTAGATACCCAAAATAGACTAGGGGGTCTATATATATAGTAGGTAGCTAGGGTTAGGGGATTTGGGGGTGTTTAGGGCCCTCCGATCGCGATCCGACGGATCCGATCGCGGGGGGAGTCTAGATGGGCCTAGGAGAAGGTAGTAGACTGCAGTAGGGGTGTTTCTGGGACACAAAGTGAAGGCACTTTGGACCCACACGAATAACTGATGGGATAGCCAACGGAGTCCAAACGCGACGAGATTTGAGAGGCGGGTTGCACACAACCAAACAACAACACGCACAACAACCTCGCTGCACACCGGTAACGTTACATGCCCAAACAACAAAGTAGACCTACGGGACGTCACGGACACGTGAGGGAGCTCCGGAACGCGAAACAGACAACGGGAAGGAACGCGTGGAACCGGATGCAACCGACAACACAAATGCAATGCGATGCACATGTCCACATGATATGAATGAATGCCACACACTCACACAACAAAACGACGAAAACCCGAAAGACAAAGAACCCGGAATGGAAATAGATGAAGCCGGAGATATATTATATACCCAAAAGGGAAAGTATTACATCCGGGGCATTACAAACTCTCCTCTACTACAAAAAGATCTCGTCCCGAGATCTAGGACTGGAAATAGGAAGGGTACTCGGAACGAAGATGGTCTTCTCGTTCCCAGGTAGCTTCTCGGTCGGTGTGATGTGACCACTTGACTTTCAGAAATTTGATGGACTTGTTGCGGGTCTTGCGTTCGGTTTCTTCGAGAATAGCAACTGGGTGCTCTCGGTAGGACAGGTCTTCTTGAAGATCAATCTCCTCGAACGGAATCATGCGCTCAGGTGCCTTGAAGCATTTGCGGAGTTGAGACACATGGAAGACATCATGAACATTGGCGAAGTTTGAAGGGAGCTCAAGTTGATAGGCTAGGTCGCCTCTTTTGCCAAGAATCTTGAAAGGCCCGACGTATCTAGGAGCAAGTTTTCCTTTGATACCGAATCTTTGGGTTTCTTTCATCAGAGAAACTCGGAGATAGACATGATCACCGATGTCGAAAGCCAAATCACGATGCTTGTCGTCATAGTAGCTCTTCTGACGCGACTGAGCGGCCTTGAGATTCTCATGTAATGCCCAGGATGGAGTTATACCTCCTACGTGTCGAGGCACGACTTAAAGGCATAAGTCCATCCTAGAATGATCTCAAGTTTGGTATCTTTGCACAACTCATGTAAAAGAGGGATTAAAATGCAAAAGGAGATAGTTGGCTTACACTCGCCACTTCACACAATACATTACATAAACAATCATCATACAGAACATCACAGCCCGACTACGGGTAAGAACCAAAAGAAAGATACCAAACAACAAAAGCCACAGGTCAGGATCGAATCCTAGTAGAAACCACTACTGAACATCGAAACGTCACAAGCAAACGGTCAAACTCTTCATCGAGCTCCTGGTGAAGAACTTGAACCAACTCCTGCATCAACTCGGCTGAACCTGCATCTGGTGTGGTGAAGTAACTGTGAGCCACAGAGGACTCAGCAATCCCGTTCCCGGGTAACAAGACTATTTAAGCCTTGGGTGAGGACAAGGCTGAAGAAAGAAAATGAGGTGAAGGAACAACAAGAGAGAGTCTGCAGCAGCAACTAGCACTAACTTACGTAAAAGAGAGCGAGAAGAGAAGTGCATCGGTCGAAAGATGATCACGAAGTGATCCTAACTAAAGCCGGTCAAACATAACCCCACCGTGTTCAACTCCCGAATCCCTATTCGGAAATTAACAGTCACGGTACACACGCTGGTAGTGTATTAGTAACATTGTGTCAAGTTATCTACAACCGGAATTAACAAGCTCCCATCTGCCACATAACCGCGGGCACGGCTTTCGAAAGTTCAAACCCTGCAGGGGTGTTCCAACTTGACCCATTACAAGCCCACGATCCGCGGAGTCGCAACTCCATAGTTGGGAAGACCCGAGTATTCTCGGAATCCCGTGCTCAAGTTAAACCGAACTAAGGTAAGGCTAATCCAGCAAATCCTCCCGGCGTGTCGACACCCTGATAGTAGCCGCGCGTATCTAAGTCTCAGGACACGACCGGATGGGCGATTCTACAGGTATACCAGATACCTCGGGTTGCCCCAAGGCGGCCCTGCAGACTCCCCGTTTGGGACCAACACCATCGGCACTGGCCCCCCCTGCTATGTAGAATTAAGAATCCTCGGGGACGCGACCCCCTATGCAAATTTAATTAAATTAATTAAGTTGTTATTATGAGGCAAATAGTACCAATGTTGGGACTTGCTGGAAAAGACTTAGCACTTAGCGGTTTATCAAGGGGGTCCCATACACCCCAACCGTGTTAGGAACGCAAAATCAAGGAACATAACACCGGTTTATACGGTTCCTAACGGCATGAGTGGAACAAAACACCAAGCAAAAGGCTTAGCCTTCCACCCTGCCAGTATATAGGTGATTTCATTTTTAAGCATATATATAGTGTGATATAACCCAACCCAAACTTCAACATGAAGCAAGCATCTTCGATCTTCACCTGCAACTAGCAATGCTATAAGAGGGGCTGAGCGAAGCGTACTTAGCCAAGCAACGGTTTGCGTAGGTAGGGTGGTTAAACATGGCAATGGTTACAAGTAGGAGGCTGACAAGAAAGACATGGGCATCGAGGCAAAACTATAGAGCGGAACTACTAGCAATAGGCAAAAATAGTAATGGTATCCGGGTTCGGTCATCTTGCCTGGGATTCCACAAAGGAAGAAGAACGGATCCAAGAAGAAGACGGAGCAACAGACGAGCGGATCCTCACAACTCCGGAACGAAACCGAAGCTAACAAGAGGAACAACCGGAAAGAAAACAAACAACACGGTAAACACACAAACATCAACAAGGCATACGATGCACAAGCAAGCATGATGCATGTCCGGTTTAAATATGCAAGGCATGGCAAGAGCACAACAAATACTACAAGTTAAGTGGAGATCAATATGCAACGAGTTGCATATTGAAGAAACACCACATTTATTATTTAGTTGACTCTCATTATTTACAAGACAAGATTAAATGTTTTTAGCATGGCAAGAGGTGAAACATAAAGAAACTACACTATTTAGGCATTTTAAATGAGGCCGGAAAATAACAACAAATCCGGAAAATCCTCATGAGCATGTTTAATAATTATAAGCAAACAACAATTTAACATATTTCAAAGTTGTTAATATGATGCGGATGACATGAACAAGTTTATGCAAGTTTTATTAACAGGTTGACAATTAACAAGATAAGAAGCATTTGTCACCGTGGTGGAAGAAAAGAGTGCCACGGCAACGATTCCGAAAATGATGCCACGGCAACATATCGGTTCCGGTATCTCGTTAAGAGACCGGTGCAAAAGATGACGAAGCGAGTGAAACAAGATGAAAGTGGGTTGATCCCGTCTCCGGGTTCCCACGAGTCGGTGGCGAGGCAACCGAGGAACATGACAAAAGGTGGAACGGGCGCGAAGCACACACGGGAGACATTCCATACAACACAAGCAAGCATGCATCACACGGGTCACGTCTCGGGGTTATACCTTCGAAACAATTGTTTCGGGACGGTTCAAGTTCGTAGAGGAAGTAGCCGTAGTAGAGGGAAGTAGTTGTACACGGCCGTAGAGGGAAGTAGACGTTCGGGCGACGGTAGTCGTTCGGGCGACGGTAGACGTTCGGGCGACGGTAGTGGTACTTGGGTCTCCGAGTAGTCGTTCTCGAGCTCGTAGCCGTTCGGTCGTCGAGGTACTTGTACATGTAGTGGTACTTGTCGGGTCATGTAGTTGTTCACGTCATCGTGTCGTGGTGTACTCGGCCGTAGAGGTACTTGAGGTTTCGGTCCCGGTCGTAGTCGTACTTGGTCGTCTCGGGCTCGTACACGGGTCTTAGACGTTCTCGTCGGTGGCACTTGCTGCTCCAAGTTACTTGAGATAACAAAAACAGCCACCGTAACCGAAACAACAAAACAAAAAAAAACAAAAGGAAAAAGGGGCGCCGGGGCTGGCTTGCTCCTGGAGGACGAGGCCGTCGACCTGCGGCGCTGCTGCAGGGCGCGTCGGGGCGCACTGGCCGGAGGCGGAGAGGTGCAGAGGAGGAGGCGGCGGACACCTGGCCGGAGGGAGAGAAGAGGGGCGCCGGAGGTCGCGGCTGGAAGGACCTCGCGGCCCCGGTGCGTCGGGGTGGCCGGGCGCAGCTCGCCGGGCTGCGGCACCTGGAGGAGAAGGACGCCGGCAGGAGGACGCTGAAGAACGGCGCTCGGGAGCTCGGTCGAGGCTGGAGGCGCCTCGCGCCCTGGAGGAGAAAGCGCGCCGGCGGCTCCTGGCCGCTGGAGGTGGCCGGCGGAAGGAGTCCCGGACGGGCGCCAGGGAGGACGGAGCCGGAGGGAGTGGTGAGGCCGCGGGAAGGAACGGAGGGAGCACCGGCGAGGGCCGCGGAGGCGGGCGCGGGCGAGGCTCCAGGCGTCGGAGGACAGAAGGGGCGGGGCGAGATCGGGTCGAGGGAACTGGGAGGAGATCGAGGGGTGAGGGTTCGGGAGCGAGGGGAGCGGGGCTTCGGTCGAGCGATGCTGAGGGTGCGGCGGCGCATCGAGGGGAAGGAAGGAGCGAGGCTGGGAGAATTAGGGTTCGGTGCGGGCTGGAGTGGTTGTTGCGGCCAGTGGGCCAAAGGGGCCGGCTGGGCTGGCTGGGAGGAAAAGGAGGAGGAGGTAAAGAAGCTGAGAGGCTCTTTTATTTTTATTCTTTTAACAGAAATAAAAATAAAGAGAGAGCAAAAGAAATTAAGAAAAGAGGCCAAAACAGAAGAAGTAAAATATGGAACATTTTTATAAGGCTTTACGGAATATTACCAACCCAACAAAAATAGTTCCAACACAAAGGAAGTGCAAACTAAATAAATAGCTTGCCTCAAGGAGTTTAAAAGGAGTCTAGATTTTTGGAGGAGCCTCGAAACAACGGAAAGAAATTACCGGCAAGATTTGGAGGTGAAACTAGAAGTGAAATAACAATGGGGAATTATGCAAGTGTGTTTGAGTAATCCCGAGGAATGGAATAATTATTAATATAGCTCCATAATTATTAGGAGGCTTTTATATGTTATAAAGAGAAGACATCTTCCCTCGATTTAAATGGACCGAAGGTCCACACGGTTTATTTAGGTTGCGATGCAAAAATTAAAATGACATGATGGCATGATGACATGATGCAATGCCAAAAAAATAAATAACACAAGCACAAAGAACCACACGGGCAACCCGGAACAACTGGAATCTTCGGGAAGCTTCTGGAATCTTCTGGGACGTCGGTCTCGGGCGTCACATCTCACGTATGACTTTGCACATTTCTTCGGCTTCTGAGATCAAGTCATTGCCAAGGAGTTAGCGTTCGCCTGTTTCAGACCAGTTGAGAGGGGTACGGCACTTTCTGCCATAGAGAATTTCAAACGGTGCTTTGCCTGCACTTGCTTGAAAGCTGTTGTTGTAAGAGAACTCGGCGAATGGAAGGCAGTCTTCCCATTTCATGCCGAAGGAGATGACACAGGCTCTGAGCATGTCTTCTAGAATCTGATTCACGCGCTCGACTTGACCACTAGTCTGAGGATGAAAGGCAGTGCTGAACCTGATCTTAGTGCGCATGGCGGACTGAAAGGAGTCCCAGAACCTTGATGTGAACAAGCTTCCACGGTCTGAGGATATCACTTGAGGAATGCCATGTAGGGACACAATTCTGGAAGTGTACAGCTCTGCAAGTTGAGCTGCATTGATTGATTCTTTGACTGGAAGAAAGTGAGCGACTTTGGTAAGCTTGTCAATCACCACAAAGATAGCATCATTTCCTCGCTTGGATTTAGGAAAGCCAGTGACGAAGTCCATTTCAATGTGGTCGAACTTCCACTCGGGAATAGGAAGAGGTTGGAGAAGACCGGCTGGACGTTGATGTTCTGCTTTCACTCTTCTGCACACATCACATTCGTTCACGAATTGGGCAATCTCCCTTTTCATGCGTGTCCACCAGTAAGACTGCTTGAGGTCTTGGTACATCTTGGACTGCCAGGATGAATGGAAAGGAGAGAATCATGAGCTTCTTCCATTATGAGCTTCCTGAGATCACCTTTGGGAACAACGAGTCTGTCCTCGAAGAACAAGGTATCTCTCTCATCAACACGGAAGCACTTGTATTTCGGAATGCCCTTAGCAATAGCATGTTTCACCTTCTTCACCATGGTATCACTGAGTTGGGCCTCCTTCCAAGGTAGGAGCAATTTGAAGATTTGCAAGAAAACCCTGTGGAACAACTTGAAGGTTGAGTTTCCTGAATGCTTCACAAAGCTCAGGTTGGCACGGCTTGATAAGAAGGCTGTTGCAATATGCCTTTCTGCTCAAAGCATCTGCAATCACATTCGCCTTGCCAGGAGTGTATTCAATGCTGGGATTGTACTCTTGGATCATTTCAACCCAACGAGTCTGGCGGAGGTTCAGATGCGGCTGTGTGAAGATGTACTTCAAGCTCTTGTGATCAGTGAAGATGTCGACCTTTCTGCCCAACAACAGATGTCTTCACGTAATCAAAGCATGTACCACAGCTGCTAGCTCGAGATCATGTGTGGGATAGTTCTTCTCACTTGGCTTGAGCTGACGAGAAGTGTATGCCACAATTCTCTAATCTTGCATAAGCACACCACCAAGACCTTGAAGAGAAGCATCACAGAATACTTCATAGGGCTTGGATTCATCTGGAGGAGTCAGAACTGGAGCAGAGACTAGCTTTTCTTTGAGAGTTTTGAATGCCACTTCACACTCTGGAGACCAAAAGTATTTGACATTCTTCTGAAGCAAGTTGGAAAGAGGCTTGGCAATCTTGGAGAAGTTCTCAACGAACCTTCTGCAATAGCTGGCAAGACCCAGAAAACTGCGGAGCTGCTTGAAGTTCTGAGGAGCTTCCCAGTTGATAATTGCTTCAACTTTCTCGGGATTAACCGCAATACCGTTAGCTAAGATGATGTGGCCTAGGTACAAAACCTTATCGAGCCAAAACTCGCACTTGGAGAACTTGGCATAGAATTTATGCTCTCGGAGTCGATCAAGAACCAGACGTAAGTGCTTTTCGTGATCTTCTTCATTCTTGGAAAACACCAGAATATCATCCAGATACACAAGCACAAACTCGCCTGTATAGGGGTTGAAGATGTAATGCATCATCCTCGAAAAGGTAGGAGGAGCATTGGCGAGACCGAAGGACATGACGGTATACTCGTATGAACCGTAGCTCGTTCTGAAGGCCGTCTTGGGAATGTCTTCCTCGCGAATGTGAATTTGGTGATAGCCCATTCGGAGGTCAAGCTTAGAGAACACTTTAGCTCCTTTGAGCTGCTCAAAGAGTTCGTTGATGTTGGGGAGCGGATACTTGTTCTTTATTGTCTTCTTGTTCAATGGCCGGTAATCAACACACAGACGCTCCGTGCCATCTTTCTTCTTGACAAATAAGACACCACAACCCCAAGGAGAGGTACTAGGCCTGATGAGACCCATACTCTCCTGTTTATCAAGCTGCTTCTTCAATTCCTTCAATTCATCCGGAGAGAGCTTGTACGGACGCCGGCATGCTAGCTCAGTACCCGGCTCGAGTTCAATGACAAACTCCACCTGACGGTGTGGAGGCATGCCTGGAAGTTCTTCAGGAAAGACGTCTTGACATTCGTTCACCACCGGAATTTGAGATATGGCATTAATTTCGCCCTTATCATTGAGAGAGAAAAGCCTGATAGTGTTATCCCTTGAGGCAAAGATAATTACATCTTCATCAGAATGAGTAATCTTGACTTCCTTTTGAGCACAATCAATGTGAGCATCATGCTGAGAAAGCCAATCCATTCCGAGGATGAGGTCAATGTCAGAATTACCAAGAACCACCGGAGAAGCCAAAAATCGATAGTCACCCATGCGAATAGACACATCCGGAGCATAGACACTAGAAGACATGCGTCTCCCCGGAGAAATGACTTGCAACCTATGAGGCAAATTTGAAGTGGCAATATTGTGCTTGGATGCAAATGGTTGAGACATGAAAGAGCATGAAGCACCCGAATCAAATAACACTTTAGCTGGAAAAGAGTTAACTGGAAGGTTACCCAAAATGACATCAAAAGAATTCTCCGCTTGCGCTGCATTCATCAGATTGACCCTTGCTGCCTTTGGATCATGCCTGACAATAGCTGAACTCACAGGTGGAGGAGGTGGAAAACGCTTCGGGTTCGGACATCTGTTGGCATAATGACCTTTCTGAGTGCATTTGTTGCAAGTCACTTCTGAGAGAGGACGGAAATGAGAACCACTGGACTTGGAGCCTTGTGACTGAAACTGCTTCTTCGACTGGTTGCTCGGGTTGGGTGGGTGGGAGAAACCATGTCCACTAGAGTTCTTGTTGTTGGAGTTGTTGGAGTTGTTGTATGGAGCTCGAATCACTGGAGGAGGAGGAAGCCAGAATTTCTGATGCTTCGAGACCATCTGAGACGATGAGGAAGAGTGAACAGCATCTCGAATTCTCTTCTTAGAAGCCTCCATCTTAAGCTGAGCTGCTTCTTGTTTCAAAGCCATGTTATAGAACTTGTCGAATTCATCGGGCTCAAACAAAGTGAGAGCAAGCTGAAGTTCATCTTTGAGACCTCCACGGAACTGGTAGATTTTGCTCTTGGCATCATGAATGTCTTGCTTAGCATAACGAGCGAGGTTTTGGAACTTGACATTATACTGATAGACTGACATAGAGCCCTGCTTCAGGTTGCGGAATTGCTCACGCATACCCTCGATGACACTTGTAGGAATGTGGTGCGAGCGAAAATCCTTGCAGAAATTCTCCCAAGAGATCACTTGACCTGGCCTGGAGTCTTTGTACTGCTGCCACCAATCAGCTGCTTGATCTTTGAGTTGAAAGGCTGCAAACTTCACATAATCATCTTCCTTCACGTTACTGCACTCAAAATGCTTCTTAATGTCGGTTAACCAATCTTCAGCATCAAGAGGGTCGACACAGTAACTGAAAGCTTTAGGATTGTTGGCCAAGAACTGGTTGAGAGTAGCATGGTGCTGCTGGTTGAAGAAGTTGCCTTGGTTCCCTGGAATACCCTGATTAGCTTGATTAGCTTGCATCTGCTGCATCATCTGCATCAACAACTGGGTGTTCTGAGCTGTAGTCTGCATAATTGCTCTCCAAGCCTCAGGCGGAGGAGGAGGGGAAGGAGGACGATCTGGGACCTCTTCACCCTCTGGGTTAGCGTTGGGAACCTTTTTCGGAGCCATCCTGTAAGAGATGACCACGAATCAGCAATTGATTGACAAAAGATATAAGCTGAATCAATGGAATGAATTGCAACAAGTCTTCACAATAATCATTTGAACAATAAGAACGAATGAAATCATTCGAACAAGAGGAACGAATGAAATTCTCAGTTGAATGATAACATCAATCTTCACGAGAAGCCACATAGGGGACAAAATGAAAAAAGAAAACAACAAGGTACAGACGGGAACAAACACAAGAGAGGAGTTTCGTTCTAACATTTTTGTGCTGAAAGCATATGAACGCATTACGAAAAGGTTTTGCAATCCCCGGATCAGCATAGCCAAGGACCCTTTAAGATGCAACTCCTGATAGTAACATCGGTCATAATACCACTTCACTCAATGTAGAACCCCGAACTCACTAACCTGCATTCGTTGGAAGAATGCCTACGATCTACTGGATAAGCCCACCTATAGATTTCCGAAAGATTCCAGTTATGCAATCAGGTGTTGGGGATACACGGGAAGCACCGCGCAATCAACTCTAAACCTACATCCAGGTGTATCCATCCTTCAACACATAACCAGTCTTTCTCGGAAACTATGTACCTCGGACCTTCGAAAAGCATCCACTATAACAAGCTATGGCAATACTCCCGAACTACCTCCCAGTACTGGGTGATGTCGGGGTTATCTTGCCACTGGCCGTATAGGAGAGATTTTCGATTTAGTACTGCCGCGATATGCTTGTGACGACAATACCCCGAAGCTCAACTCCCCGGGAACAGGAGGCATCGAGAACAATATCCTCGTCACAAGAACATCGAAACAATCCCAGAATACTCGCGGGATCCCTAAAAAAAATTTGTGCAATTTTTGAAGATAGGAGAGACAAGAGTAGTCGTCAGGAGTCCTCACCAGAGAGAAAGGGGATGAGAAACAAAGAAATCCTTCTCTCCGATATAATATAGGACTCAAAAAGTTTTCAGTGTGTGCCTAGACTCGACCGTCAACGATTCGATCAAACAGTGGGGGCTCCTAGGTCGGAGAAGGCTCTGAATACCAACTTGTAATGCCCAGGATGGAGTTATACCTCCTACGTGTCGAGACACGACTTAAAGGCATAAATCCATCCTAGAATGATCTCAAGTTTGGTAATCTTTGCACATCTCATGTAAAAGAGGGGATTGTAAACATAAATAGTTGGCTTACACTCGCCAAGTCACACAATTACATAACATGTCTCAATCATCATACATTAAGAATATCACAACCCTCTAAGGGCAAAAACCAAATGTCAAGATACCAAACTTAAATAGATAAACCACAGGCGGATCGAATCCTAGTAGAAGTCTCCACTACTGATCATCCGGATATCGAACATAGTACCGACTACGCTCCTCGTCGTACTCCCAATCCAGCTCGGTGCCATCACCTGGATAGCTCACAGCTGGACCTGCATCTGGTGTGGTGAAGTAACTGTGAGCCACAGAGGACTCAGCAATCCCGTTCCCGGGTAACAAGACTATTTAAGCCTTGGGAGAGGATAAGGCTGAAGAAAAGAATAAGTGTCTGCAGCAGCAACTAGCAACTAGCTTACGTGAGTGAGAGCGAGAAGAGAAAGCCTCGAACGAGAAGTGATAACGAAGTGATCCTAGCTACAAGCTCAACAAACATAACCCCTCCGTGTTCAACTCCCGAATCCCTATTCGGAAATTGACGGTCACGGAACACACGCTGGTAGTGTATTTGAAAACATTGTGTCAAGTTATCTACAACCGGATATTAACAAGCTCCCATCTGCCACATAACCGCGGGCACGGCTTTCAAAAGTTCAAAACCCTGCAGGGGTGTTCCAACTTGACCCATTACAAGCCCACGATCCGCGGAGTCACAACTCCAAAGTGGGAAGACCCGAGTATCCTCGGAATCCCGTGCTCAAGATATACCGAACTAAGGTAAGGCTAATCCAGCAAATCCTCCCGGCGTGTCGACACCCTGATAGTAGCCGCGCGTATCTAAGTCTCAGGACACGACCGGATGGGCGAAGCTACGGGTTTTTACCAGCCCTTGAGTTTCCTCGAGGTGGCCCCGCAGGCTCCCCGTTTCGGACCAACACTCATGTGGAGCACTGGCCCGGGGTTGTTGATTAAGAAAAAGGGTTTATAACTCCCTATGCAAGTTTAGTTTGTTATTAGGCAAATTGTACCAATGTTGGGACTTGCTGGAAAAGACTTAGCACTTAGCGGTTTATTGAGGGGGTCCCATACACCCCAACCGTGTTAGGAACGCATAATCAAGGAACATAACACCGGTTTATACGGTTCCTAACGGCATGAGTGGAACAAATCACCAAGCGAAAGGCTTAGCCTTCCACCCTTGCCAATATATAGATGATTTCATTTTTAAGAATTTATATAGTGTGATAAAACCCAACCAAACTTCAACATAAAGCAAGCATCTTCGATCTTCACCTGCAACTAGCAATGCTATAAGAAGGGCTGAGCGAAGTGTACTTAGCCAAGCAACGGTTTGCATAGGTAGGTTGGTTAAACAGGGCAATGGTTTACAAGTAGGAGGCTGACAAGAAGATCATGGGCATCGACACAAAACTATAGAGCGGAACTACTAGCAATAGGCAAAGATAGTAATGTTATCGGGGTTCGGTCATCTTGCCTGAAGAGAAGTCGTTCGGATCGTAAGAAGGGTCCTCGTGCTCAACCTCGTTGGAAACCTCGTGCTCGTACTCGAACTCGGACTCTGCTTCCGGCTCTAAACAAAACAATCACACCAAGCACAAATCAACAAGATGCAATGCGCACTCAAAATGATGAATGCATGATGGATGCACTAAGGATGCACACGGAGCACGTAAAATAGCACTAATGCAAAACACCTCAAAACATGATAACAATGCGATATTATGAATCTACACAGAAAATCAATCAAGTTTCATATAAGATTCGCTGAAATCGGAGTTACGGGCTAAAAGTTATGCCCGAAACAAGAAATGAGCGAAAGCTGAAAATTACAGCGACATAGCAACTTCGGAGCACAAAATAATTAAGCTACAGCACTCAAACAACATGGAAAAGACCTAGAACACAAACTAGACATATACTACAGCAACTAAGTCCAAAGGTGCACCCCCAACGGAGCCACGGTTCAATAGCAATGAACTTGGACATATTGAACTTGACAATAAAATTCTGGCAGCAGAATTTTATTGAAACTTTGGAGCAAAAGATAAACATGATACAGCCGCTCAAATATGCATGTGAAAACATGAATGGAAAGAAAACAATATATACTACAAGGAACAATCAAGATCCACTCCAAAACTATCATGCTTTGTCCTAGAACATCACACGAACATGGCATCCGAACGTTACAGATTTCAGACTTAGTGAAAATTCACTAAGTCCTAAAACAGCAATTTCATCATAGCATCTAAAAGAGCTTGTTTAAGTCACCTCGAAACTAAACATGGTAAGAGGTAAGCACCTCATCAAAGTAAACATGATGGTGATTCCGAAACACACAAGCATGCATCATGGAGATAAACACAACGATAGCAACGAGCTCAACAAGATGGCATTTCATAACAAGTGAAACAACATCACAGCCACATGGCACTTTGCAACGATGATAAACATGGCAAGAATAAATCTATCATGCAACCTATCACATACAACATGTAGAGCACGGCAAGACGAACACGTGGACATGTCATTTGCATCATTCGGACAAACGAGCTAAAAGATATCACATGGCAAAGATGACATAAAAACATCACATGGCAGCAGTTTATATCATGATGCACTCTTGCAACAGAAAAACAAGCACCTAGATGACTTCTATCATGCATGACACTAAAAGATGAAACGTAGTGCACGATCCCACGAACGTCTGGACATGCTATATGCGCGAAACGGACAACCACACAAAAAGTTACAGCAGTTCTAATATAGCATCAGCAAACAATAACAACAAGGACTTAGAGGATTGGGGAGACAACCTCAGATCCAGATCTGCAGAAAAACAAACAAGGGCCCGGAGAGGCTGGCTTCGGCCCGCGCGGCGGGGAAGGCCGAGCGAGGCGGGAGGCCCGGCGCTCGGGAGAGGGAGCGGCGGCCCGCGGTGGCGCGGCCTGGAGGCGGAGAGGCGGCGGCCCGGATCGGTAGTGGAGGAGGCCCGACTAAGAGGAGGGGCGCGGCTGGGCCCTGGCGTGGGGGAGGCCCAGCGCGGCTGCGGGAGCTGCGCGGCGGCTCGGAAGGAGGCGGCCCGGTCGGCTGGCGGCGGGACGGCCTGCGGGCGACGCGGGAGCCTGCTCCGCGGTGTCGGCGGCGGATTGAGGGCGACTGGCCCGCGGCTTGGGCCCGAAGCGGGGCGACGGAGGCGGCCCGCTGTCGTTGGCGACCGAGGGGATGGCGCTGGATCGGGGCCCAGGAGGGAGGGAGCGACAGCGGCCGGTGAAGTGGTCCTACGAGGGAGGGAGGCCTCGGTCGATCGGCCCTCCTGGCCGATCCGATCGAGCGGAGGGATCTGGCGATGCCAGATCGGATCGAGGCTGGAAGCGGGGGCGTTGACCCAGGCCTCGAGGCGCTGCGATCTGCCAGAGATCGATCGATGGAACCGGCTCGGTGGGAGGACTGCCAAGTGGAAGAGAAGTGGTGGCTAGATCCAGATTTTTAGGGGAAGGAGGAGGAAGAAGCTAGATGCCCAAAATAGACTAGGGGGTCTATATATATAGCAGGTAGCTAGGGTTAGGGGATTTGGGGGTGTTTAGGGCCCTCCGATCGTGATCCGACGGATCCGATCGCGGGGGAAGTCTAGATGGGCCTAGGAGAAGGTAGTAGACTGCAGTAGGGGTGTTTCTGGGACACAAAGTGAAGGCACTTTGGACCCACACGAATAACTGATGGGATAGCCAACGGAGTCCAAACGCGACGAGATTTGAGAGGCGGGTTGCACACAACCAAACAACAACACGCACAACAACCTCGCTGCACACCGGTAACGTTACACGCCCAAACAACAAAGTAGACCTACGGGACATCACGGACACGTGAGGGAGCTCCGGAACGCGAAACGGACAACGGGAAGGAACGCGTGGAACCGGATGCAACCGACAACACAAATGCAATGCGATGCACATGTCCACATGATATGAATGAATGCCACACACTCACACAACAAAACGACGAAAACCCGAAAGACAAAGAACCCGGAATGGAAATAGATGAAGCCGGAGATATATTATATACCCAAAAGGGAAAGTATTACATCCGGGGCATTACAGAATTTTCCCTCCCGGCCAACTCTTCGTGTTCGGCGGCTTCGCGCTTCGTGCCAACACTGAAGGCCACCTTGAGAAGATCGAGAGCTATGCCCCTGGCCACCACGTCAGATTTGGGAGTTTGAACTACGTTGCTAATATCCACGGAGACTTGATCTTCGCCGGATTCGAGCCAGCGACAACCTCTCTCTGCCACCATAATGAGCATGACCTAACTCTGTCATCGGATCAAGAAATAGCACCTGCAACAGTTCTGGCCCTAGATCCAGAACAGATCGCGTCATCCAAGGACGGGAAGCTCAACCCCACCATGGGAGCCACAGATTCTACGGTGTTACAGGCGCACACAGACCCAACTCCGAGCGGAGTCTGTGTTACCGGAACCCAAGACTTAACTCCGGCCTCTAATTCCGAATCACGCGCATCCGCGACCTTCAAACCCGATCAGGCGTCTATCGCCGAATTCAGTGCTGCGGATATGTTCCTGCACTCACCATTTAGCGACATGTTAAAGTCGTTAAGATGCCTCTCCCTTGAAGAGGACGCACAGCCGCATTGTATCCAGTTCGAACTAGAGGCTCATGGAGAATTTCATTCCCCACCCACCACCCACTTGATAGCCACGGTCGAAGATCTAACTGGTCTACTTGACTATGCTTCCGAAGACTTCGAAGGGATGGACCTCGAAACTGAAGCGGATCCAGATCAAGGCCGGCCCGTAACTGGGTGGTGGACAGCCACGTCTTGGTACGACGTGTATATGGTGGATACACCAAAAAAGTTGGAGGGCGACGGCGAAAACAATCTCGTAGAGGACAAGCCCGCCGAAGAACGTCCCAAGCATCGGCGTCCAAAACGCCGAACTAAATCCCGTAAAGGAAAAGATAGCAACACTATGACCAATGATGGTGACATTCCGGAATAAGCCGAAGACCCCGCTGACCCAGCGATGGAGTAGGAGGAGCAAGAGGACAGCGGACGGAGTCCAAAGTCGCAGTCCGATGATAGTGATGGCGAAGATGGTACTTACGAACCGGTCTCCGAAGAAGAATATAGCCTAGGCGATGACGAATTCATCGTCCCAGAAGAACCCTCAGAACAAAAGTGTTGGGGATCATTGCAGAAATTCAAAAAAATTCTGCGCATCACCAAGATCTATCTATGAAGTTACTAGCAACGAGAGGGGAGTGCATATTCATACCTTTGAAGATCGCGATGCGGAAGCGTTGCAAGAACGCGGTCGGTGGAGTCGTACACGAAGCGATTCAGATCGCGGCCGAACCCGATCTAAGCACCGAACAAGGGTGCCTCCGTGTTCAACACACGTGCAGCCCGGTGACATCTCCTGCGCCTTGATCCAGCAAGGGGAGAGGGAGAGGTTGGGGAAGACTCTGTCCAGCAGCAGCACGACGGCGTGGTGGTGATGGAGGAGCGTGGCACTCCGGCAGGGCTTCGCCAAGCTTCACGGAAGAAGATGAGGAGTTTGCGAGGGGGGAGGGCTATGCCAGGCTATGGGGTGCGGCTGCCCTCCCAAACCCCACATATATATATATATATATATGGGCAAGGGAGAGGGGGGCCAGCCCCCTCAGATCTGATTTGAGGAGGGGGCGACGGCTAGAGGGGGTGGCTTCCCCCCCCCCCCCAAGCCAGGGCGCCCCCCTTAGGCTTTCCCCCAAACCCTAGGCGCATGGGCCCTAGGGGGGAGGCGCCCAGCCCACTTAGGGGCTGGTCCCTCTCCATATACAACCTATAGGGCCCTCCGGGGCAGGTGGACCCTCCCAGTGGACCCCTGGAACCCCTTGGTGGTCCCGATACCCCCTGAACTATTTCAATGACCGTATTGGGACTTCCCATATATAAATCTTAACCTCTGGACCATTCCGGAACTCCTCGTGACTTCAGGGATCTCATCCGAGACTCCGAACAACATTCAGTAACGACATACATCTATTCCCTATAACCCTAGCGTCATCGAAACTTAAGTGTGTAGACCCTACGGGTTCGGGAATCATGCAGACATGACCAGGACATCTCTCCGTCCAATAACCAACATCGGGATCTAGATACCCATGTTGGCTCCAAAATGTTCCACGATGATCTCATCGGAAGAACCACGATGTCAAGGATTCAATCAAGCCCGTATACTATTCCCTTTGTCTACCGGTATAGTACTTGCCCAAGATTCGATCGTCGATATACCGATACCTTGTTCAATCTTGTTACGGCAAGTCTCTTTACTCGTTCCATAACACATCATCCCGTGACCAACCCCTTAGTCAGCTCATTACGATGATGTCTTACCAAGTGGGCCCAGAGATACCTCTCTGTCATACGGAGTGACAAATCCCAGTCTCGATTCATGCCAACCCAACAGATACTTCCGGGGATACCCGTAGTGTACATTTAGAGCCACCCAGTTACGTTGTGGCGTTTGGCACACCCAAAGTACTCCTACGGTATCCGGGAGTTGCACAATCTCATGGTCTAAGGAAAAGATACTTGAAATTGGAAAAGCTTCAGCATACGAACTACACGATCTTGTGCTAGGCTTAGGATTGAGTCTTGTCCATCACATCATTCTCCTAATGATGTGATCCCCTTATCAATGACATCCAATGTCCATGGTCAGGAAACCGTAACCATTTATTGATCAATGAGCTAGTCAACTAGAGGCTCACTAGGGACATGTTGTTGTCTATGTATTCACACATGCATTACTGTTTCCGGATAATAAAATTAAAGCATGAACAATAGACAATTATCATGGATGAGGAAATATAATAATAACCATTTTATTATTGCCTCTAGGGCATATTTCCAACAGTCTCCCACTTGCACTAGAGTCAGTAATCTACTTACATTATGATGAATCGAATACCCATAGAGTTCTGGTGTTGATCATGTTTTTCTCGTGGAAGAGGTTTAGTGAATGGATCTGCGACATTCAGACCCGTATGCACTTTACAAATAGCTATGTCTCTATCTTGAATATAATTTCGGATGGAGTTGAAACGACGCTTGATGTGCTTGGTCTTCTTGTGAAATCTGGGCTCCTTGGCAATGGTAATAGCTCCAGTGTTGTCACATAAGAGAGTCATCGGGCCCGACGCGCTTGGAATAACTCCTAGGTCGGTGATGAACTCCTTCATCTAGAATCCTTCCTGCACTGCTTCGGAAGCAGCTATGTACTCCGCTTCACATGTAGATGCCGCCACAACGCTTTGCTTGCAACTGCACCAGCTGACTTCCCCACCATTCAAAATATACACGTATCCGGTTTGTGACTTGGAGTCATCCAGATCCGTGTTGAAGCTAGCATCGACGTAACCCTTTACGACGAGCTCTTTGTCACCTCCATAAACGAGAAACATATCCTTAGTCCTTTTCAGGTACTTCAAGATGTTCTTGACCGATGTCCAGTGTTCCATTCTGGGATCACTTTGGTACCTCCCCACCAAACTTATGGCAAGGTTCAATTAGGTCTGGTACACAGCATGACATACATAATAGAACCTATGGCAGAGGCATAGGGGATGACACTCATCTTTTCTCTATCTTCTACCGAGGTCGGGCATTGAGCTGTGCTCAATCTCATACCTTGCAATACAGGCAAGAACCCTTTCTTGGACTGATCCGTATTGAACGTCTTCAATATCTTGTCAAGGTATGTGCTTTGTGAAAGACCAATGAGGCGTCTTGATCTATCTCTATAGATCTTGATGCCTAATTTGTAAGCAGCTTCTCCAAGGTTCTTCATTGAAAAATATTTATTCAAGTAGGCCTTTATGCTTTCCAAGAATTCTACATCATTTCCCATCAGCAATATGTCATCCACATATAATATGAGAAATGCTACAGAGCTCCCACTCACTTTCTGGCAAACACAGACTTCTCCATAAGTCTGTATGAACCCAAACGCTTTGATCACTTCATCAAAGCGAATGTTCCAACTCTGAGATGCTTGCACCAGTCCATAGATGGAGCACTGGAGCTTGCATACCTTGCTAGCATTCTTAATATCAAAAAAACCTTCCGACTGTATCATATACAATTCTTCCTTAAGGAAGCCGTTAAGGAATGCCATTTTGACGTTCATTTGCCATATCTCATAATCATAGAATGCGGCAATTGCTAACATGATTTGGACGGACTGCAGCATCGCTACAGGAGAGAAAGTCTCATCGTAGTCAATTCCTTGAACTTGTCGATAACCCTTAGGGACAAGCCGAGCCTTATGGATGGTCACATTTCCATCCGCGCCAGTCTTCTTCTTAAAGATCCATTTATTTTCTATGGCTCGCCGATCATCGGGCAAGTCAACCAAAGTCCATACTTTGTTATCATACATGGATCCTATCTCGGATTTCATGCCTTCAAGCCATTTGTTGGAATCCGGGCCCGCCATCGCTTCTTCATAGTTTGAAGGTTCACCGTTGTCTAACAACATGATTTCCAGGATAGGGTTGCCGTACCACTCTGGTGAGGAACGTGTCCTCGTGGACCTACGAAGTTCAGCAGTGACTTGATCCGAAGTTTCATGATCATTATCATTAACTTCCTCACTAGTTGGTGCAGGCACCACAGAAACATCTTCCTGCGCTGCGCTACTTTTTGGTTCGAGAGGAGTGACAATCACCTCATGAAGTTCCACTTTCCTCCCACTTACTTCTTTCGAGATAAACTCTTTCTCCAGAAAGGATCCATTCTTGGCAACAACGACCTTGCCTTCTGTAGGATCGAAAGTATGTCTAGAGGGGGGGGGGGTGATTAGACTACTTGTAAATATAAAAATTCTGCCTTTTGATCATGAACAGTTTTTGGCAGTTTCACAATTATGATCAAGACAAGTATCACCCTACACATGCAATTCTTGAGTATAAGCAGCGGAAAGTAAATTGCACATGTAGTAAAGAGAGGTGGAGAAGATCAAACGCAATTTGGAGACGCGGAGATTTTTCTCGTGGTTCCGATAGGTGGTGCTATCGTACATCCACGTTGATGGAGACTTCAACCCATGGAGGGTAACGGCTGCACGAGTCCACGGAGGGCTCCACCCACGAAGGGTCCACGAAGAAGCAACCTTGTCTATTCCATCGTGGCCTACGCCCACGGAGGGCTAGCCTTACTCGGGGTAGATCTTCACGAAGTAGGCGATCTCCTTGCCCTTACAAACTTCTTGGTTCAACTCCACATCTCAATGACGGAGGCTCCCAAGCGACACCTAACCAATCTAGGAGGCACCACCCTCCAAAAGGTACTAGATGTTGTAGATGATGATGAACTCCTTGCTCTTGTGCTTCAAATGATAATCTCCCCAACACTCAACTCTCCTCACTGATTTGGCTGTGGTGGAAGAAAGGATTGAGTGGAAAGCAACTTGGGAAGGTTAGAAATCAAGTTTCATATGGTAGGAATGGAGCAACTTGATCTCAACACAAGGGTAGGTAGTTCTCTTCTCAGAAAGTGTAAGGTAGGAGTGGTAGTACTTTCTGATGGCTCTCTCCACGAATGAAGAGGGGGTGGAGGGGTATATATAGCCTCCACACAAAATCCAACATTTACACACATAATTGAGCAATCTCGGTGAGACCGAAGTGCAAACTCGGTCAGACCGAAAGTTCAAATATAGTGAACGTTGGGATTTTCGGTGGGACCGAAAATACCATCTCGGTTTGTCCGATATGAGTCAAAGATAGGAACTTGCCAGAATCGGTGAGACCGAAATTATCATCTCGGATATTCCGATATGATGTCAAACGGTTACAGAAGGTTGGCAGCCTGTGTTTCGGTGAGACCGAACTCAAAATCGGATTGACCGAAATTTCTAGGGTTTGGCTTATGGCTGAGGTGGTTCATCTCGGTGGGACTGAGTTGGAAGAATCGGTTTGTCCGAGATTACTTATGAGTGTGTATAGTAGTGAAAGTTCCTGATAGTTGAAGGAGCTAAATCACTAAGCACTTGAGCAACCAGATCATCAACACAACCTCATCCCCTTTTAATAGTATTGGCTTTTCCTATGGACTCAATGTGATCTTTGATCACTAAACCAAAAATGGAGTCTTGAGCTTTTGCCAATGCTTGCCTTAGCATTTTGAGGGGTCCACTTCTTCAGTCATTTCCATACCCGTATCACTGAACTTCTCTGAAATGATTCTCAAGTAACTATTAGTTCAATGATATATATGTTGTTATTAATTACCAAAACCACCCGGGGATTAGTTGCACTTTCAATCTCCACCTTTTTGGTAATTGATGACAACATATAGATCAAAGCTTCGACAAAATATATGATCAATGAATAATATCGTCGCTTTGAGAAGTATGTGATAAACAAGAGCTCCCCCTAAATTTGTGCATTATTTAAAATTTGCGTTTGAATGCAAATGCACAATCGATTAGGATTATGGTTCACTCTTCCAGGTCACATACATCTTGGTGGAGCGCACAAAATGATAAGAATGAATAACATGCACCCAGTCACCAAGACATGAGTAAATAGTCATACAAGAAGGAATAGCATATGATAAGCATTAAGCACACATTAAAGCATAGTACGACTAAGCACTCATTAAGGTAGCATCAAACGTAGTATCAAGCACACTGAAAGTATCAAGAACCAAAAGAACCAAATGTATCTCAAAGAAAACCGGCAAAAGAACGAAAGAGCACTCTCTCTCTCGAAGCCCTATGATCTATACAATTTCTCCCCCTTTGGCAACAAGTTACCAAAAAGTTTGAAAAAGCATAGAGCTAAACGTCACTGTGGGCTCTGCTGGCGGCTCCCGTCTGGGTAGATGTCGGAGTAGAAATGACGGCATCGGCGAAGACTTCAGCTGATGTCTACGCTGGAGGAGTGGATGCTGGAGTTGTAGCTGGAGTAACTGCTGGAGCTGTAGGAGGTGCTGAAGTGGTAGTCCTGGAGTCAGTTACTGGGATAGCAGCTGATCGGGAACCGGAGCAGTCTGGCGATGAGAGTCCTGGACTAGGTCATCCTGCATGAGCTTTGCTTTGTCCTACCTAGCTTCCTCCATGTCTGCCTCAAGCTTGTTGACAGTCACCTGAAGTTCAGTCAGCTTCACGTCCAGAGTGTGGATCTTATCGTCAACAATCCTCTCTAGGCTCTCCTGAGATTGTTCAATGCTGGCCAGGCGTTGTTCAATCCTCTGGGTAGCTTCAAGAATCTGCTCTCCGAAGCTCTTTGGTTTAGCTGCTGCTGCTGCTGCCTCTTTATCAGCTTTGGCTTTCTTCGCAGCTTCAATCTTGGCTTGACCTTCAACTGACGTTGGATCCTCCTCATCCATCACAACAATGTTATCTTCATGCTCTGGCTGCAGTGGCAAGTGCTTCCTATCCAACATGAATTTGCCCGTGCCAAACTTGGCATTGATGAGCATCTGAATCTGCGGGGCAAATCCACACGACCTCTTCTGGTCAGCTGCAGTCCTCTTAATGGTCTCTACCATTAAGTCCATCACCTTGAAAGGTGCCTTCTCATCAAGAATGTGCAGCATGTTGATAGAATAGCCTCGAATCATGCGGTGGTCTCCAGACTTGGGCATCAAGGTATGCCTTAGAATAGTGTTTGTGGTAGGTAGACCTGCCTGGAGATAGTACACTGAGCCAAGCTTCCACCCTTCCAAATCTGCTGCGGGGATCTCCTTGTACATGTTCTTCATGGAATCATGGTTCTTCTTAGGAATCCCATAGACATCAATGTCGTCCTCTCTCTGCACTGGAGCATTCAGAAGTTCTGCCCATTCTTCAACAGACGAAGAAAACCTTTGACCTTCAGTCATCCAGGTGATCTTCCCATCAGGATAGAAGTGGTCTGTGGCGTAGAACTGCATAATCATCTCATCATTCCAATCAGTCAGTTTCTGACCCACAAACTCATCAACTCCACATGCAGTGAAGCTCTCATGCACATGGGGAAAGAAGTCTCGGTGCTCTTCACTGTCAATGTACTTCCAGTCAACATATCTGGTATCTGCAACAATAGGCTTCTTATCCATCAGCACGGTCTCATAGAAGTCCTGCTGCTCTCTGGTGTGGAATCTGGGGTCCTCAGCAGTCCTTCTCCTCACGGCATATGGATCAGATTGTCTCCATAGCCTGAGACCTCTGTCCTTCCTTGCCTTCATATCCTCGGCTTGAGGATGAGCATCGTTGTGGAGTGGCAATTTCGGACGGAGCTTCAGCAACACATGTTCTTCTTCAGACTCAGACGGTGGCACATCACCTTTGTTCTTCTCAGAGGCTGGGATGTTTCTGGTTGTCCTCTTGGGCTTGGCAGAAGGCTTTGCTGGAGCTGCCTTAGCTTGAGCAGGCTTCTTGGGCTTAGAAGTGGCTTGAGCCCTAATTGCATCACCCATGAGTTTTTGCTTCTGAGGAGCAGGCTGGTGTGCTTCTTCTTCTTCTTCTTCTTCTTCCTCGGCTGCTACATCTGCATGAGAATCAGCATATACTACCCTCTTCCTCTTGGAAGTCTTCTTCACTTTACTTGGGGCTGGCTCTCCCAAGTTCAGCTTCTTGGCAACAGCTGATTGCTTGACCTTGCTGGTGCCTTTCTTGAACTGCTGCCCTTGGTGCTCTTTGGCAACAACATTTCTCTTGGGCTTGGAGGTTACTTCCTCAGCAATGAAGTCAGAGTCCTCATCATCAGAATTTCTCTGCTTTCTGGTTCTGGTGGCTGCAGGAGGCAAACCACTAGGGGTACTCCTCTCACCATCATCACTAGGACTACTAGCCTCAGGACTAGTATCTGCCTCAGGAATCTCTGCAAAAGGTGACTCAGACCTGTTCTGGCTGTCACTGGCATCTGACATGGCTGACAACCTGTGAAAAGATAAGGTATAGGCAGAGTAGAAGAGTTATCACAAACTGCAGAGTTTTTGCAAAAAAAATGAGTTCAAATCTTAGTTTTGAGTTTTCACAGGATGCATTTCGGTCAAACCGATATTCAGTTTCGGTGAATCCGAAATGTATACAGAGACTTACCACACCACTTTCGGTCAGACCGAAGTGGGTTTCGGTCCTGCCGAAACACTAGGGTTTCACTAAGACTCTACATCGGTCACACCGATTTGCACGACTCGGTTAGACCGAAAGGTGCAGTGCAATGGCCAGAGGCCAAATCGGTCATTCCGAGTTTTCAAAATTGGTTTCACCGAGATGTATTTCGTGGAAACCTAACCCTAAGAATTTTACTCGAAACTAGATCCGATCTGATGTTAAGGAAGATTTCAAACGTGGCTAGATACATGGCAAACCAATCGTGCAAGAATCAGATGGGGAGCACGAGAGGGATCGAGACTCACCCTAACTTGGTGGAGTCCCTCTAAGGCGGCAACGGCGCGGAGAAGAAAACCGTTGACGGCGGCGGAGACCTGCGGCGAGGGCGCACAGGCGACGACGGCGACGATCCGGAGACCAGGGCGACGGCAGCAGGGGACTTGGGGGCGAAACGGTTTGAAGAAATAATCGCGCGCTGCCCTCAGTATTTATATCCCCTTGCTGTCGGTGGGACCTAGTTGAAAAACTCGGTGACACCGAAATGGATAACTGCTGTGCAGTTACGCATATCGGTCACGCCGAGATTTTGAACTCGGTTTCACCGAGATGAAACCTAGATCAGTCTAAGCGTTTCGGTTGGACCGAGTGGGAAAAGTTGGTCAGACCGAAAATGACTTAGAAGGTTTTGGAGGTCAGCCTTAGACGGATCGGTGCCTCCGAGTGCTCCTCACTCGGAGGGTCCGAAAATGACTTGTTCAAAGTTTGTGATTTGAGCATGAATAGAATTTGAGACAAGAAAGCATAGATAGCTAGGGAAGGTGCTTAGGCATTCTTGTCCATCCATTTGGCCAGAAAAATCAAATCAACCAAAACAACAAATGGATGTCCTCGAATGGATAAAATCATGCATTCAACATGCTCACACAATAAGATAGCAAATGAAATATGTGTCAAACATGCACAACCAAAATTCTAGCTACTAGCACACAATTTGTCGATGACTAGGTCATCTTTATATGAGTATTTTGACTTCGGAGCCAAATGAGAACATTTGATCATAGGTCATACTCATCGTTTAAGCACAAGTGGGGTTACCACTTTTACATAAAGCATTGCTGTGTTCACATCATTTGGAGATGCTTTAGCTCAATTTTTAGAGCAAAGCTCCCCCTAGATGTGAGAACCCCTTTTAAAGGGTCAAACTAACCTTGGGTTGTCGTAGAAGACTTCATGTCGATGTTGAAGATGTGGATGCTTAATGTTGATGTAGATCATCAAGAGTTGGGAGCTATCCTTTGGATTAGGGCACTTTCAATACCTACATGGGTTAGTCCCACAAGGAACAAACAAGAATATCCATAGACATAGATTGAAGTTCACAATAGATGAAGTCCATGAAAGCAATGATTACCTTGTCCCTTGACTTACCAACAAGAGGGTTTGTGACTCCATGAACTAGTGCATGATGTGGAAGTTGATTGCACAAGTTCTTGCCAAAATGAATATGAGTGAAGTATGTTGGCGGAGTCACCCTCAAGAACCTTCTAGTTCTTCTTCTTTGGGATCCACATCATCTTGATGGGAATCCTTGGAGTTGTAGTTGAGCTTGACGAAGTAGAACTTGATGTGTCCTTGGGAACCCACTTGACCATGGCTTGAGGTGCTTCAATGAATGCATCAATCTCCTCTTGAAGCTTGTCCTTGGCCTTTAGCTTGTGGTCTTGTGGTGGAAGGTCATCTTGAGCTTGTTCCACATTGGAAGAAGTAGGATCATACTTCTCCTTTTGAGAAACAAACTGTGGAGTAGGGTATTGACCTTCTTCCCACTCAACACCTTCGGCGTTGAACTTTCGCTCAAAACCAATCCCTTGATTCTTCCAGTGCCTTCCTTGTTTGCGAACAATTTCCTCAAAGTTCTTGCTTCCGGCAAGACTCTTGTAGACACCTTTCTCTATGATTTCCTTCAATAAGCTATTTTCTTGCTCAAGTGTAACTTGGCTTGAAACATTGTTAGTGGAATCAAGAGAACTACTAGAAGTAACAACATTAGATTTGACATTGTTATTGTTACTACTAGAGGAAGAATTTTTCTTATGCTTGTCATGCTTAGTCTTAATAGGTGGCAAGAAATTAGACAAGAGAAGTCGTTTGGCAAGATATGAAGAACTCTTCTTTCGAAGATCGTCATTGATCGCTTTTAGAAACTCATGTTCTTGCTCTAGAGTGAGCTTCTCGAAGCGTAGCTTCTCATGAGATCTTAGGAGCTCTCTATGATCTTCTTGAGTTGTTTCATGAGCTAACTTAAGAGTGTTTAGTTCTTTAGTTAGACGCTCAATCTCCTTCATAGCATTGTCATTCGACTCTTCTCGACTATAAAGACTACTAGCATTTTCATCGTTACTAAGCTCACTAGATTTATCATGCAAGAGCTCATCTTCACCAAGCAAGTCATCCTCATCACTATCAAAGTCAATGAATTCAGGGTGTGTTACCTTGGGGCCTTTAGCCATGAAGCATCTTCCAATCCCCTCATTTGGTGAATCAAATAAGTCGTAGGAGTTGGAGTTGGAGGATACGAGAGCAAGACCGGCAACACCTTCATCTTGACTGTAGTCGGAGTCGGAGTGATAGCTTCCATCGGATTGATTGTCGGAGTCGGAGCCGGAGACCCATTCACCTACATGAGCTTGATGTCTTCTTCTTGTGTAGCTCCTTGATGAGTTGTCTTTCCTCTCCGAATCCTTGCTTCTCCGAGAGGGTCTTCGTTCATAACGATCATCTCTACTCCTTCTCTCTCTCCGAGGTGACTCATCTCTTGATCTTCTTCTTGGAGATTCTTCTCTTCTCTTGTGGGGAGCCGTACACTCATTTGAGTAGTGTCCGGGTCTTCCACAATTGTAGCAGTTTCGATCACGGCTAGAAGATCTCTTTTCATCATATGATCTAGATTTTGAGCTTCTTTCTTTGCCTCTATTATTGTAGAACTTGTTGAAGTTCTTAACCATTAGGCTTATCTCTTCATTGGAAATTAACTTGTCACTTGAGGTTGTGGGAGCATCACTTGTAGCTTTGTAAGCACCACTTGACTTGTTGTGAAGCTCTTCCTTATCCTTAAGTGTCATCTCATGAGCAACAATTCTTCCAATGACTTCAGTTGGCTTGAGAGTCTTGTAGTTTGGCATCATTTGGATCAAAGTGCACACGGTGTCATATTTTCCATCCAAAGCTCTTAGAATCTTCTTGATGATGAATCGGTCGGTCATTTCTTCGCTTCCTAAGCCGGCAATCTCATTTGTGATGAGAGCAAGCCTAGAGTACATTTCAGCGACTCCTTCACCATCCTTCATCTTGAATTTGTCAAGTTGACCTTGAAGAATATCTAGCTTTGATTCCTTCATAGATTCAGTACCTTCGTGCATTTCAACCAAAGTATCCCAAATCTCTTTAGCATTCTCAAGACGGCTGATTTTGTTGAACTCCTCGGGACACAAGGCATTGAAGAGAATGTCACAAGCTTGAGCATTGTTTTGCAACATCCGCAACTCTTCCGGTGTAGCTTCGCGATCCGGAACTTTTCCTTCCTCGAAGAATTCACCTTGCATACCAACACAAATAATGCCCCATGCGGCTGGGTTATGACCAAGAATATGCATTTTCATTTTATGCTTCCAACTAGCAAAATTTGTACCATCAAAGTAAGGACCTCTACGATAATTACCCTCACTAGACGCCATACTCTCCTAGGTTGTGAAACCAAGCTTATGGAGTCCAATGCAATGGAAACCAAAACAATGGAGACCAAAGCTCTGATACCACTTGTAGGATCGAAAGTATGTCTAGAGGGGGGGTGATTAGACTACTTGTAAATATAAAAATTCTGCCTTTTGATCATGAACAGTTTTTGGCAGTTTCACAATTATGATCAAGACAAGTATCACCCTACACATGCAATTCTAGAGTATAAGCAGCGGAAAGTAAATTGCACATGTAGTAAAGAGAGGTGGAGAAGATCAAACGCAATTTGGAGACGCGGAGATTTTTTCTCGTGGTTCCAATAGGTGGTGCTATCGTACATCCACGTTGATGGAGACTTCAACCCACGGAGGGTAACGGCTGCGCGAGTCCACGGAGGGCTCCACCCACGAAGGGTCCACGAAGAAGCAACCTTGTCTATTCCATCGTGGCCTACGCCCACGGAGGGCTAGCCTTACTCGGGGTAGATCTTCACGAAGTAGGCGATCTCCTTGCCCTTACAAACTTCTTGGTTCAACTCCACATCTCAATGACGGAGGCTCCCAAGCGACACCTAACCAATCTAGGAGGCACCACCCTCCAAAAGGTAATAGATGTTGTAGATGATGATGAACTCCTTGCTCTTGTGCTTCAAATGATAATCTCCCCAACACTCAACTCTCCTCACTGATTTGGCTGTGGTGGAAGAAAGGATTGAATGGAAAGCAACTTGGGAAGGTTAGAAATCAAGTTTCATATGGTAGGAATGGAGCAACTTGATCTCAACACAAGGGTAGGTAGTTCTCTTCTCAGAAAGTGTAAGGTAGGAGTGGTAGTACTTTCTGATGGCTCTCTCCACGAATGAAGAGGGGGTGGAGGGGTATATATAGCCTCCACACAACATCCAACCGTTACACACATAATTGAGCAATCTCGGTGAGACCGAAGTGAAAACTCGGTCAGACCGAAAGTTCAAATATAGTGAACGTTGGGGTTTTCGGTGGGACCGAAAATACCATCTCGGTTTGTCCGATATGAGTCAAAGATAGGAACTTGCCAGAATCGGTGAGACCGAAATTATCATCTCGGATATTCCGATATGATGTCAAACGGTTACAGAAGGTTGGCAGCCCGTGTATCGGTGAGACCGAACTCAAAATCGGATTGACCGAAATTTCTAGGGTTTGGCTTATGGCTGAGGTGGTTCATCTCGGTGGGACTGAGTTGGAAGAATCGGTTTGTCCGAGATTACTTATGAGTGTGTATAGTAGTGAAAGTTGCTGATAGTTGAAGGAGCTAAATCACTAAGCACTTGAGCAACCAGATCATCAACACAACCTCATCCCCTTTTAATAGTATTGGCTTTTCCTATGGACTCAATGTGATCTTTGATCACTAAACCAAAAATGGAGTCTTGAGCTTTTGCCAATGCTTGCCTTAGCATTTTGAGGGGTCCACTTCTTCAGTCATTTCCATACCCGTATCACTGAACTTCTCTGAAATGATTCTCAAGTAACTATTAGTTCAATGATATATATGTTGTTATTAATTACCAAAACCACCCGGGGATTAGTTGCACTTTCACCTTCGGATCTGAGGTAGAAGGTATACCCAATAGTTTCCTTAGGGTATCCTATGAAGACGCATTTTTCCAATTTGGGTTCGAGCTTTTCAGGTTGAAGTTTCTTGACATAAGCATCACATCCCCAAACTTTTAGAAACGACAACTTAGGTTTCTTACCAAACCATAGTTCATATGGTGTCGTCTCAACGGATTTAGACGGTGCCCTATTTAAAGTGAATGCAGCAGTCTCTAAAGCATAGCCCCAAAATGATAGCTGTAAGTCGGTAAGAGACATCATAGATCGCACCATGTCCAATAGAGTACAATTATGACGTTCGGGTACACCATTACATTGAGGTGTTCTAGGCGGCGTCAATTGTGAAAAAATTCCACATTTCCTTAGGTGCGTGCCAAATTTGTGACTTAAATATTCTCCTCCACGATCTGATCCTAAGAACTTTATTTTTCTGTCACATTGATTCTCAACCTCAAAATTCCTTGAACTTTTCAAAGGTGTCATACTTGTGTTTCATTAGGTAGACATACCCATATCTACTTAAGTCATCAGTGAGGGTGAGAACATAACGATAAGCACCGCAAGCCTCAACACTCATCGGACCACACACATCAGTATGTATGATTTCCAACAAGTTGGTTGCTCGCTCCATTGTTCTGGAGAACGGAGTCTTAGTCATCTTGCCCAAGAGGCATAGTTCGCACATGTCAAATGATTCATAATCAAGAGGCTCCAAAAGTCCATCTGCATGTAGTTTCTTCATACGCTTGACCCCAATATGACGAAGGCGGCAGTGCCACAAGTATGTGGGACTATCATTATCAACCTGACATCTTTTGGCATTCACACTATGAATATGTGTAACATCACATTCGAGATTCAATAAGAATAAATCATTGACCAGTGGGGCATGACCATAAAACATTTCTCTCATATAAAGAGAACAATCATTATTCTTAGATTTAAATGAGTAGCCATCTCGCATTAAACGAGATCCAGATACAATGTTCATGCTCAAAGCTGGTACTAAATAACAATTATTGAGGTTTAAACCTAATCCAGAAGGTAGATGCAGACGTAGCGTGCCGACGGTGATCACATCGACCTTGGAACCATTCCCGACGCGCATCGTCACCTCGTCCTTCGCGAGTCTCCGCTTATTCTGCAGCTCCTGCTTTGGGTTACAAATGTGAGCAACTGCACCGGTATCGAATACCCAGGAGCTACTACGAGCGCTGGTAAGGTACACATCAATAACATGTATATCACATATAACTTTGACGTTGCCGGCCCTCTTATCCGTTATTTATTTGGGGCAATTCCGCTTCCAGTGACTCGTTCCCTTGCAATAAAAGCACTCAGTCTTAGGCTTGGGTCCATTCTTTGGCTTCTTACCGGCAACTGGCTTACCGGGCGTGGAAACTCCTTTGCCGTCCTTCTTGAAGTTCTTCTTAGCCTCGCCTTACTTGAACTTAGTGGTTTTATTCGCCATCAACACTGGATGTTCCTTTTTGATCTCCACCTCCGCTGATTTCAGCATTGAATATACCTTGGGAATGGACTTCTCCATCCCTTGCATATTGAAATTCATCACAAAGCTCTTGTAGCTAGGTGGGAGCGACTGAAGGATTCTATCAACCACCGCGTCATCTGGGAGATTAACTCCTAGCTGAGACAGGCGATTGTGCAACCCAGACATTTTGAGTGTATGGTCGCTGACAGAACTATTCTCCTCCATCTTACAACTGTAGAACTTGTCGGAGACTTCATATCTCTCGACTTGGGCATGAGCTTGGAAAACCATTTTCAGCCCTTGGAACATCTCATATGCTCCGTGTTGCTCAAAACGCTTTTGGAGCCCTGATTCTAAGCTGTAAAGCATGCCGCACTGAACCAGGGAGTGATCATCACTACGCGACTGCCAAGCGTTCATAACGTCTTGAGTTGCTGGGAAAACAAGTGCGTCACCTAGCGGTGCTTCAAGGGCATATGCTTTCTTGGCAGCTATGAGGACGATCCTCAAGTTACGGACCCAATCCGTATAGTTGCTACCATCATCTTTCAGCTTGGTTTTCTCTAGGAACGCGTTGAAGTTGAGGGCAACATTAGCGTGGGCCATTTGATCTACAAGACATATTGTAAAGTTTTTAGACTATGTTCATGACAATTACGTTCATCTAAACAAATTTAATGAACTCCCACTCAGATAGACATCTCTCTAGTCATCTAAGTGATACATGATCCGAATCGACTAGGTCGTGTCCGATCATCACGTGGGACGGACTAGTCATCAGCGGTGAACATCTTCATGTTGATTGTATCTTCTATATGACTCTTGTTCGACCTTTTGGTCTTCCGTGTTCCGAGGCCATGTCTGTACATGCTAGGCTCATGAAGTCAACCCTAAGTGTATTGCGTGTGTAAATCTGGCTTACACCCTTTGTATGTGAACGTTAGAGCATATCACACCCGATCATCATGTGGTGCTTCGGAACAACGAACCTTAGAAACGGTGCACAGTTAGGGGGAACACAATTCTTGAAATTTTAGTGAGAGATCATCTTATTTATGCTACCGTCGTTCTAAGAAAATAAGATGTAAAACATGATAAACATCACATGCAATCAAATAGTGACATGATATGGCCAATATCATTTTGCTCCTTTTGATCTCCATCTTCGGGGCTCCATGATCATCATCGTGACCGGCATGACACCATGATCTCCATCATCATGATCTCCATCATCGTGTCTTCATGAAGTTGTCTCGCCAAACGTTACTTCTACTACTATGACTAACGGTTAGCAATAGAGTAAAGTAATTACATAGCGTTTTCAATGACACACATGTCATACAATAAAATAAGACAACTCCTATGGCTCCTGCCGGTTGTTATACTCATCGACATGCAAGTCGTGATTCCTATTACAAGAACATGATGAATCTCATACATCATATATATATATCATTCATCACATCCTTTTGACCATATCACATCACACGTCACATGCTGCAAGAACAAGTTAGACGTCCTCTAATTGTTGTTGCAAGTTTTTACGTGGCTGCTATAGGTTTCTAGCAAGAACGTTTCTTACCTACGCCAAAACCACAACGTGATATGACAATAACTATTTACCCTTCATAAGGACCCTTTCCATCGAATCCGATCCGACTAAAGTGGGAGAGACTGTCACCCGCTAGCCACCTTATGCAACTAGTGCATGTCAGTCGCTGGAACCTGTCTCATGCAAGCGTACGTGTAAGGTCGGTCCAGGCCACTTCATCCCACGATGCCGCCGAATCAAGATAAGACTATTAGCGACAATCAAATTGACAAAATCTACACCCTCAATCTGATACCACTGTTGAGGATCATTGCATAAATTCAATAAAATTATGCGCATCACCAAGATCTATCTATGGAGTTACTAGCAACGAGAGGGGGTGCATCTCCATACCTTTTAAGATCGCGATGCGGAAGCGTTGCAAGAACGCGGTCGATGGAGTCGTACACGAAGCGATTCAGATCACGGCCGAATCCGATCTAAGCACCGAACAATGGTGCCTCCGCGTTCAACACACGTACAACCCGATGACGTCTCCCGGGCCTTGATCTAGCAAGGGGAGAGGGAGAGGTTGGGGAAGACTCAGTCTAGCAGCAGCATGACGGCGTGGTGGTGATGGAGGAGCATGGCACTCCGGCACGGCTCTGCCAAGCTTCACCGGAGAAGAGGAGGAGTTTGGGAGGGGGAGGGCTACGCCAGGCTATGGGGTGCGGCTGCCCTCCCACCCCCACATATATATAGGGGCAAGGGAGAGGGGGCCGGCCCCCTCAGATCTTATCTGAGGAGGGGGCGGCGGCCAGAGGGGGTGGCTTGCCCCCCTCCAAGCTAGGGGCACCCCCTTAGTGTTTCCCCCCAAACCCTAGGTGCATGGGCCTTAGGGGGGGAGGCTCCTAACCCACATAGGGGCTGGTCCCTCTCCATATACAGCCTATAGGGCCCTCCGGGGCAGTTGGACCCGCCCAGTGGACCCCTGAAACCCCTTCGGTGGTCCCGGTACCCCCCCCCACGAACTATTCTGATGACCGTATAGGGACTTCCCATATATAAATCTCTACCTCCGGACCATTCCGGAACTCCTCGTGATGTCCGGGATCTCATTCGAGACTCCGAAGACATTCGGTAACCACGTACATCTACTCCCTATAACCCTAGCGTCATCGAACCTTAAGTGTGTAGACCCTACGGGTTCGGGAATCATGCAGAAATGACCGAGACATCTCTCCGACCAATAACCAACAGCGGGATCTGGATACCCATGATGGCTCCCACATGTTCCACGATGATCTCATCGGATGAACCACGATGTCAAGGATTCAATTAATCCCGTATACGATTCCCTTTGTCTACCGGTATAGTACTTGCCCGAGATTCGATCGTCGGTATACCCATACCTTGTTCAATCTCGTTACGGCAAGTCTCTTTAATCATTCCGGAACACATCATCCCGTGACCAACCCCTTAGTTACATTGAGCTCATTACGATGATGTCTTACCGAGTGGGCCCAGAGATACCTCTCCGTCATACGGAGTGACAAATCCCAGTCTCGATTCGTGCCAACCCAACAGATACTTTTGGGGATACCCGTAGTGTACCTTTATAGCCACCCAGTTACGTTGTGACGTTTGGCACACCCAAAGTACTCCTACGGTATTCGGGAGTTACACAATCTCATGGTCTAAGGAAAAGATACTAGATATTGGAAAAGCTTTAGCATACGAACTACACGATCTTGTGCTAGGCTTAGGATTGGGTCTTGTCCATCACATCATTCTCCTAATGATGTGATCCCGTTATCAATGACATCCAATGTCCATGGTCAGGAAATCGTAACCATCTATTGATCAACGAGCTAGTCAACTAGAGGTTCACTAAGGACATGTTGTTGTCTATGTATTCACACATGCATTACTGTTTCCGGATAATACAATTAAAGCATGAACAATAGACAATTATCATGAACGAGCAAATGTAATAATAACCATTTTATTATTGCCTCTAGGGCATATTTCCAACAAAAAGCGCTTCCACCGGAGGCTTATTGCCACCGCAAGAAGCCTGAAAAAGCAGCAGAGATGCCTTCGAGCCGCACATGACACGCTCAATGATAGATGGAATGAGATGCTAGACGCCGAACAAAAAAATGGCTATACCGGCCAAACCAAAGGCTATCCCAAGCGTAAGCTGCTACCCGAATTCGACGACGAGGCCGCTGCGCCCGTCCCGCCGAAGAATAACACCGTCGACAAGCCGGACCGACCACCTCGGGGACGGGGCAGAGTCGCTAGCAATGGCGTACACAAGCCCGCACCACCACTCCGTAAAGTAAAGGAAGGTGCAGCACAAGTCCGAAAACACGGTCTACGTGAGGACCTAAACATAAAAGCTAGCAAGACCAGGTCTATATACGGACCTAGAGACCGGGCTCCCGCACGAGACGGCGGCTATCAAGTCAATCGCACCGGTGACATACCAGTTCGGGGTCAATACCAAACACCACAACCATCGGACATACGCCACGATATAGAAAGATACAAAGGACCTGCACACCCTCTGTGCTTCACCGATGAGGTGCTGGGTCATGATTTCCCAGAAGGGTTTAAACCCGTGTACATCGAAGCGTACGATGGAACGACGGATCCCGCCTTCTGGGTAGAAGACTTTATTCTTCACATACACATGGCTCGAGGAGACGATCTCCACGCCATCAAATACTTACCCCTCAAGCTGAAAGGACCAGCTCGGCACTGGCTAAACATCCTCCCAGAGAACTCCATTGGGAGTTGGGAAGAACTTTAGGATGCTTTTCGGGCCAATTTTCAAGGGACTTACGTCCGGCCCCCGGACACTGACGATCTAAGTCACATCATCCAACAACCCGGGGAGTCAGCCCGCAAGCTTTGGATTCGGTTTCTTACCAAGAAGAACAAAATCATGGACTATCCGGACGTTGAAGCCTTAGCGGCATTTAAGAACAGTATCCAGGACGAATGGCTAGTCAGACACCTTGGACAGGAAAAGCCAAGGACAATGGCAGCCTTAACTACACTCATGACTCGCTTTTTCACGGGTGAGGATAGCTGGTTAGCTCGTAGCAGTACCAGTGACCCTGGCACATCTGATGTTAGGGATGGCAATGGAAAGGCACGATGTAACCTAAACAAACGTCGAAACAATTCTGGAAGCCCAGATGATACGACGGTAAACGCCGGATTCAGTGGTCCAGACCCGGTCAGCAGAAGAAGCCATTTAAATGTAACAAACATGGTCCATCAAGTTTGGAGAGAATACTAGATAGGCCCTGCCAAATTCATGGCACCCCAGAGAAACCTGCCAACCATACCAAATGCAACTATTGGGTTTTCAAGCAGGCTGGCAAGATAAACGCCGAACACAAATGGAAGGAGCCTTAGAGCGAAGATGAGGATGAACCTCGCCAGCCGAATATAGGGGGGCAGAAGAAATTTCCACCGAAGGTCAAAACAGTGAACATGATATATGCCACTCATACCCCAAAGAGGGAGCGCAAGCGCACACTCCGAGATGTCTACGTCGTTGAGCCTGTCGCCCCAAATTCAACCCATGGTCAGCCTGTCTGATCACTTTTGATCGCAGGGATCATCCGACTAGTATTCAGCATGGGTGTTCGGCTGCCCTAGTGCTCGACCCAATAATCGATGGATACCATCTAACCCGAGTCCATATGGACGGCGGCAGCAGTCTCAATCTGAAATATCAGGATACTGTCCGCAAGATGGGGCTCGACCCGTCAAGAATCAAGCCAAGTAGCACGACCTTTAAGGGAGTTATACCGGGCGTTGAAGCCCTCTGCACAGGCTCTTTAACGTTGTAAGTTGTATTCGGTTCTCTCGACATCTTTCGAAGCGAAGAACTAATCTTTGACATAGCTCCGTTCCAAAGTGGCTATCACGCTCTACTCGGGAGAATGGCCTTCGCCCGCTTTAATGCAGTCCCGCATTATGCCTACTTAAAGTTCAAAATGGCTGGACAATGTGGCGTTATCACGGTCAATGGAAATATGGAGCGCTCTCTCCGTACGGAGGAGGACACCGCGGCCTTAGCAGCCGAGGTCCGATGCGGCCTATTCAAGCCAGATAATCCATCAATATCGGATGCACCTAAACGTGTCCGACACATGCCTCAGTGTGGCAGCTCAGATGACCCTGAGCAAGATTGACAGCTACGCCCCCATCGGCTGCCCCATAAGGTGATGGCATATGTACCTCGAGTACATAATTATGCCTTAAAAATTCCTTGGGCGGCGACCGGGGGCACCTGCATATAGTCCATACTTCGGCTAGACCCTATTCGGACTCCAAACTTATCTACTTTAGGTTCATTAAACGAACCAGACTTGTTTTGGCCACATCGGATCGATTTCTTCTTTTCCAGGTTTATTTTCCGTTTCTTTTTTTAGATGGCCATCATACTCACACCTTCAAGGACACATTAAAGAGGAGGAAACGACACAGACGTGCAGCAGGGACCCGCACTAAGGTTTCTTTTTAGATTAAGACCCCGTGTAAACCTTTTTCCTCTTTCTTGTTATACACCTTCTTGGCATGTAAAATGTCCAAAAAAGTTTTTCGGCATTGTCTGTAAGATTACGGCTCGCCGTATTATAGAGGCATATTAATAGAACAGACTTTACTCGCATTATGCTTGGAGTTATATTTACTCACCATAAAATGTTCTCTTCCCGTATCAGATTGCCATATGTGCCTTGTCAATAAGGGTTTATTACCAGGGGCTATATTCAGCCTTGATATATGTTAAAAAGACTGAGCACCTATAGGGAGTGTTCGTCATCCTGGATGTATGTCTTATATGCATCAATTCTGAATCATGTCTTGGGTCAATAGTTGGGTTGCCTGGCTCCTGTGCTAACCCCTACGTTCCCAATTTTCGGGCTAGGGTGTAAAGGGAGAACCACTGCGATTGTACTTCTGGCTAGTCCGGTCAAGTAGCTCAGTAGAGAAAGCCAAAAACTGACTGTCATGATAAAGCGAGAACCTGGTCTGCAATCCGGTGACCTAGTGTTATACTACGATCGATCGAGATCTACCCCGTGTTATACGAAGGGCTGGTTCTTCTCCCAACCAGGTGCAATTGATGCCTTCAATAAGGAAGATTATATCCGCACCAGGGGCTAGTACCTAGCCCCACATGTCAAACTCCTACGACTAAGAGAAAGCAATAATGCCGCATAGTCTGATTGCCTGGTTCGCTCCGCATACACCTCCTATACAGACCAAGACGTTGGATAAAGAGTGTATATGCATATGACCGAACAGCCTAGTACTACGTACTTGGTGGCTGAAGCCGACGACTGGAAACTTTTAGATTTAAATAAACAGTCACACAGGAGGTAAAAGACGCTGATTTATAATAGTGCAGAAGTTATATACACTGGATTCATAAGCAGAGTCTTTACATCTGGATACAATTAGTTGAAAACATCATCCTTCGAACACTGGCCTTCTACAAGGCGGGTGCCGTCGATGACGCCCTTGAAGTACTTCTTTGGCTTGCGGTGCTCCTTGCCTGCGGGCGGGCCAGCAGTAGCAATATGCACTGCGTTCATCTTCGCCCAGTGCACTTTGACACGAGCGAAGGCCATCCGAGCACCTTCTATGCAGGCCGAACGCGTTAATGCATCGACCCGTGGACTCGCCTCGACGAGCCGCTTCACCAATCCGAAGGAACTTCTTGGGATTGGCTCAGCGGGCCATAGCCGGACTATTGAGTCCTTCATGGCCGAACCCGCCATGTTGTGCAGCTCGACCAGCTGCTTCATCTGGTCGTTTAGGGGCACTGGATGGTGTGGCGCATAGAACTGCGACCAAAACAATTTCTCCATGTCGTTCCCCTCCTGGGCTCGGAAGTATTGAGCGGCATATGCGCTGCTCCTGGGAAGATTAGCAAACACACATGGATAACTCCACAATCATGTCAGCCCAATATACTTCCGCCCTCCAAAGATGCTTTGTAAGAGAAATATCTTACCAGATGCTATTTGTCGCACCTGCTTGATTTCCTCACAGGCATTGCGCGCCTCGCCTCGCGCGTCCTGGGTAGACTTTACTGCCGCAGACTGCTCGGAAGCTTGTGCCGAAGTCTTCTTCTTCAACGCCTCACACTTCAGGATGGCATCGTTAATTTCAATCTCGACTTCGCACACCCGAGATTTGTGCTTCTCGCACTCGGCCTTTTTGGCCTCCAACTCGGCAACCGCTTTGTCAGCAACTACCTTGTTCACCTCGGCCTCCTTCTTGGCCTTGGCAACCTCGCCCTTGAGGGCCCCGAGCTCAGTGGCGCCAACGATGTAACACAGAATACAACATTAGAGTTTATAAATATACTCAATTAGTTAAGTCTTATTGGCATTTAAAAGCCACATACCCTGCATTTCATCCAAACGATGATTGACGCGCTCGAGGTCCGCGTTGGGCAAAAGGAGCTTCCGATTTAGCTCGGCAACCTCCACGTCTCGCGCAGTCGTTGTAACTAAGGAGGCATGCACAACAGTTTAGCTCAGTAAGTATGCTATTCTACGGATACTTCGTCTGATCCTTTTCAGAATCACACAAAGCATCAGGGGCTACTGGTTATGTATCTGCATTAAAAATAATAAATTCTATAAAAGGCATTACATTGCTTACCTCAAAGCCTGTTAACAGGCTGATGAAGGCTTTGCCCAGTCTGCCCTTGACAGACTGAATCTTCTTCATCACCGCACCCATCACGGTGCGGTGTTGCTCCACGATGGAAGCGCTTTGCAGTGCCCCCATCATAGAGTCCAGCGCCTCCGGATTGACTCCGGGAGCCACCGTATCCTCCTTCGTTGAAGGAGTCGGGTCTTCGGACCCCGGAGCCTCACTAGGCTCCGAGATAGCACTTGGTGGGACCCCGTATTGATTGGGCCCCACATCTTTGGTCTCCATGGGGGTCGTCTCCCCATGGTCAGCGGTAGCCGAGGTATTATCCCTGGCTGCCTTGTTGCCTGCCCCACCCTCTCCTCCTAGAGCGGAAGGCACCCGTTGGGAGGACACTTCGGCGTCCCCGCCAATCACGGGCGATGGAGCCCGGACTGGCGGGTCACTGTCCGTCTCTCCAGGCGCAAGAGATTTCCCCTCCGATGAGATAGCCTCAGGGTGTCCACCGGGAGGGCTGTAGGACAGGAGGGAAAATATATATTAAGAAAGTATTAAAAATGCTGAATAAACAAAGGTGTGACACTTAAATCCAGATTGACTTATGATTCGGGCAGGGGTTTAACCCTAGGCTTCACCACAAAGCTATGTTCGGACGAATCCGAACAATCTCCGAGGTTCAGTGTCCTCCGGGGCACAGCCGTACCCTCATCAGCAGCGGCCCCCCTCTTCTTCCCCCTGCCTTGCGCAGGGGGCTCTTCTTATTCCTACTCATCATCTTCCTACGCGTAATTAGAGGAGAGGATATGGAGTTCCTCGGGCTTCTTGCCCACAGGACGGGGGCTATCTCTCGCCCCCTTGCCCTTTGTCTTCCTGGGCTTCTTGGTCAGCGCCTTGTACGGCGTCGGGACCAGCATTGTCGTTAGTAGAGGCAATGCTGGTTCTTCGGGGAGAGGCATCGGACACTTGAGCTGGGTCGCCTTCTTCATCGAGCCCAGTATATCATGCAAAATTCCAATTCCTATTATCATTAAATAAGGGAAGTGGTAAGTATTCGGCGGGGATTTCTGTTACCTTAGGGGCGGAAACCGCAGTGCTGTAGCCTGCATCCTCGGTCTCTTCAGGCCATTCCTTCTGGCTCTTGAAGAGATGCTTCCAGATCTCCTTGTACGTAAAGCCAAAGAAATGCTTCTGTAGCTTGTGTCCTGCCAGATCGAACTCCCATAGGGAGGAGTCCCGGCTTTGGCAAGGGAGAACAAGCCGGGTTAGCATCACCTGGACCACGTAGGAGAGCAGGTGCTCCTCGGAGATCATGCCGGACAAGCGGCTCACAAGAGTCATCACATCAGTATGCGACCCCCAGTCCAGACCCATTTTGGTCCAGGAGGTCAGCCTCTCTGGGGGTCCGGATCTGAAAGCAGGCTCCGCCGCCCACTTGGCATCGGGGGGTTCGGTGATGTGGAACGACTCCTGCTGCCAGACCTTATTCCTCTCAACGAATGAGCCCTTGGGCCAAGTTGCATTCGGGAGCTTGCTAATCATGGCGCCTCCGCACTCCGTGTGTTCCCCGTCCACCACCGTCGGCTTCACATTAAAGGTCTTAAGCCATAGACCGAAGTGTGGGGGGATGCGGAGAAAGGCTTCACATACCACTATAAAAGCGCATATGTGGAGGATTGAGTTCGGGGCTAGATCATGGAAATCTAGCCCGTAGAAGAAAAAAAGACCCCGAATAAACGGGTGAAGTGGAAACCCTAGCCCCCTAACAAAGTGAGAGGTAAAAACTACCCTCTCGTCCGCCTTTGGGACGGGAATCACCTAGCCCTTAGGAGGGACTCGGTGTGCGATGTTATCGGCGAGATATCCCGTGCTCCGTAGGTCCTCTGTGGTCTTTTCGGTGACCGTGGAAGCTTCCCACTTACCTCTGGCACAGGATCTGGCCATTGCTGGGAAGGAGAGTGGAGGTTGAGGAACGAAGAGCGGAGGGCACAGTAGATGAGAATATAGGGGCTAAGGAGATTGGAAAGATCGAGCTTGAGGAAGGCGTGGGCCTGATGAAAGGGATCAATGTCCTTTTATAATGCTGTGAATACAGAACGTGTTGGGGAATGTAGTATTTCAAATTTTTCCTACGATCCCGCAAGATCTATCTACTAGATGCATAACAACGAGAGGGGAGAGTATTTCTACGTACCCTCATAGACCGAAAGCGGAAGCGTTTCTCAACGCGGTTGATGTAGTCGTACACCTTCACGATCCGTCTCGATCTAGTACCGAACGTACAGCACCTCTGCGTTCAGCACATGTTCAGATCGATGACGTCCTCGCCTTCTTGATCCAGCAAGACGGGCAAAGTAGTAGATGAGTTCCGACAGCACGACGGCGTGGTGACGGTTGTTGATGACGGACAATCTCTGCAGGGCTTCGCCAAGCACTATAGAAACTAGACGGAGGATAAACTAGAGGGTCGGGGTTGCCGGCACATGGCTTGGTGTATCTTGATGTCTCTTGGGTGCTAGCCCTACCCCTCTATTTATATGTTGAGCCTTGGGGTCGAAACTTGGAGTAAAAGCCTTCACAAAGTCGGTTTCACCCAAAGGCAAGAGTCCTTCTCGTACTCGAGAGCCGGACGCCAGGGTTCCTGGCATCTGGACCCAGACGCCAGGGACCCTGGCATCTGGCCCCTGGACTCCGCAAATCTTCCTTTTGCGCTATCCAATAACCTTGTCGGCTTTCCCCTTTGGCCCAAATAAAGTGTTTTCGTACCCAAACATTTTGAGAAACATCCAGAACCCCTTCCTGTGTATTCTGGAACCCTACCGAAGGTCAAACACTATTATCCCATATATCAATCTTTATCTCCGGACCATTCCGGAGTTTCTCGTCATGTCCGTGATCACATCCGGGACTACGAATAACATTCGGTCACCAACATACATAACTCATTAAATACTATATCGTCAATGAACGTTTAAGCGTGCGGACCCTACGGGTTCGAGAACTATGTAGACATGACCGAGACATCTCTCTGGTTAATAACCAATAGCGGAACCTGGATGCCCATATTGGCTCCTACATATTCTACGAATATCTTTATTGGTCGAACCGCATAACAACATACGTTGTTCCCTTTGTCATCGGTATGTTACTTGCCGGAGATTCGATCGTTGGTATCACTATACCTAGTTAATCTCATTACTGGCTAGTCTCTTTACTCATTTCATAATACATGATCTCGTGACTAACTCATTAGTCATTTGCTTGCAAGGCTAATTATGATGTGTATTACCGAGAGGGCCCAGAGATACTTCTCCGACACTCGGAGTGACAAATCCTATTCTTGATCTATGCCAACACCACGAACACCTTCGGAGACACCTATAGAGCATCTTTATAATCACCCAGTTACGTGTGACGTTTGATAGCACACAAGGTGTTCCTCTGGTATTCGGGAGTTGCATAATCTCATAGTCATAGGAACATGTATAAGTCATGAAGAGAGCAATAGCAGTAAAACTAAAAAATCAAGTTGCTAAGCTAACGGATGGGTCTTGTCCATCACATCATTCTCCTAATGATGTGATCTCATTGATCAAATGACAACTCATGTCTATGGCTAGGAAACATAACCATCTTTGATCAATGAGCTAGTCTAGTAGAGGCATACTAGGGACACTAAGTTTTGTCTATGTATTAACACATGTACTAAGTTTCCGGTTAATCGAATTCTAGCATGAATAAAAGACATTTATCATGATATAAGGAAATACAAATAACATCTTTATTATTGCCTCTAGGGCATATTTCCTTCAGAACGCCCACCCCCACTTTAGCCATAAACCTCACCGGTTCCCAAAGCGGGCGTGCGTAATGCGCGGCGTGGGTACTCACGTCATCTTGATAAGGATCCCACAATAAGCGGGCATGATCTCTATTCTGATGGGACGTGTCAATAAGGATATACCTCGAAATGCAAAACTAGGACCAGATAAAACAGTTCTATGTGTTAGTGGGTTGGACGCGACGCTTCACCAAAAAGTTGTCAGTAGAGACACACTATTCATTTTCTCTTAAGAGCATTTCCTTAGAGGATAAGGGTTGTACTAATCTTGCAGAGACGAACACAATGCACTTTTTAGCAGAAGATATATTAGGAAGGAGGAACCCTCCTTGCAATGCCGAAGACAATACGGAATCCGAACTCATCGTCATTTCAAGACAGGTATAGGGGCTACTGAGGGAGTCCTGTATCGGGGGGGTCCTCATGTGGCCGGATAAGCTCCTGATGGGCCAGACTGGTGGGCCGTGAAGATTACAATCAAAGATCATCTCTCGTATCCAGATAGGACTCCTGTGTTCATGTAACGTCAAGTTTTAGGTTCGGGTGTAGATTTTCCTTCCTCTACAAGATAACATCTACAAACCCTAGGCCCCTCCCGTGTGTATATAAACTGGAGGGTTTAGTCCGTAGAGGGGAGATCATCATCACAATATCCTTAGAGGCTAGACTTAGGGTTTAGCCATTACGATCTCGTGGTAGATCAACTCTTGTATTCATATTCATCCATATTAATATAGTAGGAAGAAGGGTGTTACCTCGATCGAGAGGGCCTGAACCTGGGTAAACATCGTGTTCGCAGCCTCCTGTTACCATCGATCCTCAGACGCATAGTTCGGGACCCCCTACCTCGACATCAGACACCCGAGACCGGTGCTTCTCGCACTCAGCCTTTTCGGCCTCCAAATCGGCATCCGATTTATCAGCGGCTACCTTGTTCGCCTCCACCTCCTTCTTGGCCTTGTCAACCTCGCCCTTGAGAGCCTGGAGCTCGACGGAGCCAACTGTATAATACAGAATACCATATTCGAGTATATTAAACATACTCAAGTTAATTAGTCTTATTGACATCTTAAAATCCGCATACCTTGTGTTTCATCTAAACGCCGATTGACACGGTCGAGGTCCGCGTTGGCCAACAAGAGCTTCTGGTTTAGTTCGGCAACTTCCGCATCCCGTGTAGTTGCCGCAACTAGTGAAGCCTGTACAATAGTTCGGCTCTGTAAGTATGTTATATTATGGATACTTCGTCCGACTCTCTTCAGAATCACACAAAGCATCAGGGGCTACTGGCTATATATGTGTATTTAAAACAAATAAAGTTCATATAAAGCATTACATTGCTTACCTCAAAACCTGTTAACAGGCTATTGAAGCCTTCATTCAGTCCGCCTTTGACGGACTGAATCTTCTTCATCACCGCACCCATCACGGTGCATTGTTCTTCCATGATGGAAGCACTTTGCAGTGCCCCCTCCATAGAGTCTGGCGCCTCCGGATTAACTCCCGGCGCCACCGTATCCTCCTCCACTTGGGGAGTCAGGTGTTCGGACCCAGGAGCCGCACTAGGCTCCGGGATAATATTCGGTGAGGCCCCTGATTGTTTTGGCCCCATGTCTTCGATCTCCGTGGAGACGGTCTCCCCATGGTCGTCACCCGCTGATGTATTATGTCCAGCCGCCTTGTCGCCTACCCCGCACTTGTCTCCTAGGGCGGAGAACACCCGCTGGGACGACACTTCGGTGTCCCCGCCGATCACTGGCGATGTAGCCCAGACTGGCGGGTCACTCTTCGTCTCTCCAGGCGCTAGAGAGTTATAGTCCGGTAAGGAGGCATCGGGGTGTCCTCCAGGAGGGTTGTAGGTCAGCAGGAGAAAAATGCTAAGTAAGCATTAAAAATACTAAACAAACAAAGGTGCAGCACTTGAATCCGGATTAACTTACGATTCGGGCATGGGTGTCACCCTGGGCTTCACCACAAAGCTATGTTTGGACGAATCCGAACTAGCAGCGAGGGTCATCTTCCTCTTGGTTGCGGCTGTGCCTGCTTCGGCAGAGGCCGCCCTCTTCTTCCCCCTGCCTTGCGCAGGGGGATCTTCCTCTTCTTCTTCTTCTTCCTCCTCATCATCTTCCTCCACCTCGTCAGAGGAAAGGATGTTGATTTCCTCGGACTTCTTGTCCGCATGACAGGGGCTATCTCTGCCCCCCTTGCCCTTCTGCTTCTTGGGCTTCTTGATCGGCGCCTTGTATGGCACCGGGACCAGCATCGCCGTTAGTAGAGGCAATGCTGGGTCTTCGGGCAAAGGCGCCGGACTCTTAATCCGGGTCGCCTTCTTCGTCCAGCCTTTTATATCACGTAAAAACTCCAATTCTTGTTACCATTAAATAAAGGAAGAAATATATGTTCAACAAGTTTTCCTATTACCTCTGGGGCGGAGACCGCAGTGCTATACCCGCGTCCTCGGTCTCTTCGGGCCACTCTTTTTGGCTCTTGAAGAGATGCTTCCAGATCTCTTTGTGTGTAAAGCCAAAGAGATGCTTCAGCGGCTTGTCTCCTGCCGGATCGAACTCCCATAGGGAGGAGTCCCGGCTTTGGCAAGGGAGAACAAGCCGGGTCAGCATCATCTGGACCACGAATGAGAGCTGGTGCCCTTTGGAGATCACGCCGGACACACGACTCTAGAGTGTTGTCACTTCAGTTGAAGACCCCTAGTACAGACCCTTTTTGGTCCAAGAGGTCAGCCTCTTTGGGGGTCCGGATCTGAAAGCAGGCTCTGCCGCCCAATTGGCGTCGCGGGGTTCGATGACATTGAACCACTCCTACTGCCAGACTTTATTCATCTCCATGAATGAGCCCTTAGGCCAAGTTGCATTCGGTAGCTTGCTAATCATGGCGCCCCCGCACTCTGCGTGTTGTCCATCCACCACCTTCGGCTTCACGTTGAAGGTTTTGAGCCATAGGCCGAAGTGTGGAGGGATGCGGAGGAAATCTTCACACACCACTATGAAAGCGGATATGTGAAGGATCGAGTTCGGGGCTAGATCATGGAAATCTAGCCCGTAGAAGAACAAAAGACCCCGAACAAAGGGGTGGAGTGGAAACCCTAGCCCCCTAACAAAATGGGAAGTAAACACAACCCACTCCCCCGCCAGCGCTCTGGGGTCGCCAGGCCTCCCTAGCCGCGCTCCCACTTGGCGGAGGTGACGCTGGAGTTCGTCGTGTGGTCAGAGACCCCAACCGGCACTCGGCTCCAGCTCCCGCGCTTCCTAGACGGCGAACACCTCGGTGCGAGCTCCGGCGGCTTTTGGTTGCAGGCGGATGGTTGTTGCAGTAGGGCTTCGTGGGTCGTGGTGGAGGTCTTCGCCTTGGGTGCTGTGCCTTTGGCTCGTGGCTGGCAGATGTTTGCCCGCGCGCGCGGCTTGGGCGGACGGTGCACCCTTCATTTCAGGTATGGGGACGACTCGACCCTCTTCGTGAGGGTGTTTGGGGAAGACGGGCGCCGCGCCGACTGCTGCCCCGAGGACAACAGCGGCGGCGAGGTGCTTGGCCTGGGGGATGGCCGCTGCTCGTCCAGCTACGGCAGCTCCTCCTTCAGCGGCAGCTCCAACAGCGGTGGCTACGACCAGCCGCCACACCTCCGTGCCCGCCTAGAAGGTGGCACTGGGTTGTCTCGACGTCACGCTCAGGTGAAGCATGAGGAGGGATCTGGCTGAGCTCGGGGTGTAGTTCCTCGTGAGCAGTCACACCTCGAGGGTCGTCATCAGCCGTTCTTGTTCTTTCTTTCTTCCTGCATCGTTCAAACAAGCAAGTATGGAGCCCTGGAAGGGCATGTAATGAACAGTGATTTTATGATGTATAGCACAATGCTTAGTGTCCCTATCCATCATTGCGTGATTTGTGTACTATGCGCTCTTAGGGTGAGGAGACTTATCTTGACGCACTCGGGATTTCCCTCATCTCGCGACGTCTGACCCTTTGTGAGGCTGTAAAAACTCGTTAGGCGGCTATTATCCTTTACCGTCCAAGGCCTTTGATGCGGGCAGAGCATGGTCAGCCGCCCCTTGTCGCGGTACCCGTGGGGCACGGACATAAGGAGGGGGCGTGCCAATCACAAGCCCTGGTTTGGGTGCCTCGTGAAGGCTAAGGGGGGAGCGCTGGGGAGAGCGCCGGGCAACTACCGCTCTCCCTCAGCTAGCCCAAAAACTGAGGGAAGGACCATAGAGGGAAATCAAAACTAAGCAATGGAGGAACGCCAGAACATCAGAATCCATTAAAATAGAAGACAGGGGAAAGCCAACTCCAGAAAGCAAATGAACAGCCGTGTCCGGCACCTAATCTAGTCTTCTCACCAGTGCGGAGCTAAGTGTTGCCACTAGGACATGGGAGGGAGCCCCCGAGGCCCGAGGGTGGCTCTCCGGAGACACTGGGGCATGTACAGCCCCACTCATTATTACGTGAGAGTGTCACGAGCAGAGATCTTCACATGCGTGAGCCTTGCTTCACAGGCACTGGGCCTTGGCTTCTCAGGCGCAGGGCGTTGTTCCTCGCAGGCACATAGCCTAGTATTCTCAGGCGCAGGGCCTTGTTCTTCGCAGGCAAGGAGCCTAGTCTTCTCAGGCACAGGGCCTTGTTCCTCGCAGGCACGGAGCCTAGTCTTCTCAGGCGCAGGGCCTTGTTCTTCGCAGGCACGGAGCCTAGTCTTCTCAGGTGCAGGGCCTTGTTCCTCGCAGGCACGGAGCCTAGTCTTCTCAGGCACAGGGCCTTGTTCCTCGCAGGCACGGAGCCTAGTCTTCTCACGTGCAGGGCCTTATTCCTCACAGGCATGGAGCCTAGTCTTCTCAGGTGCATGGCCTTGTTCCTCGCAGCCACGGAGCCAAGTGTTCTCAGCCACATGGCCTTGTTTCACGAATAGAACCTCTGGAGGTGACGGATGTTCCACGTGTTCGGGACGGGGATGCCGTCCCCTGTTTCCTGGCGCACGGCGCTAGGTGTGGAGACGTGGGTGATCTTGAACAGGCCTTCCCACATGGGTGAGAACTTGTGCAGCCCCTCTCTTGAGAGGACTCTCATCAAGACGAGATCACCTACCTCGAGTGCCCTGGGGCGGATGCTGCGGCAATGGCACCGCCGCAACGCCTGCTGGTATCTTGCCGCTCGGAGTGAAGCGTCACGCCGGCGCTCCTCCCCCAGCACGTGGTCCATCCCTTGCACGGCGCCCTGCCGCGCTTTGTCGAATGCTAGGACTCGCGGGGATCGGTGCCTGACCTCATGAGGGAGGACCGCTTTAGCTCCGCAGACGAGGAAGAATGGTGTCTCGCCTGTTGGCTTGGTGGCAGTGGTGCAGATTGACCATAGCACGGACGGGAGCTCATCGTGCCAACCCCTCCCGCAAGCTTCGAGCTTCTTCTTGAAGGTCCTAGTCTTGAGGCCTCTCAGGACCTCCGCGTTGGCGTGCTCGGCCTGGCCATTGCTTCTGGGGTGTGCTATAGAAGCGTAGCAAATCTGTGTTCCATGGTTAGCACAATATGTCTTGAAAAGGTTGCTAGTGAACTGTGAGCCGTTGTCAGTGATGATGCAGTTAGGGACCCTGAACCGGTTTACGAGGCGCTTGATGAATTGATTGCTGAGCCGGCTGGGATGGTTCGGACAGCTTCCACCTCAGCCCATTTGGTAAATTTGTCAACGGCGACGTAGAGGTATTGGTAGCCCCGCGTTCTCGAGGGAAAGGGCCCAGGATGTCCAACCCCTAGGCTGCAAACAGCCAGGAGAGTGGGATGGTTCGGAGGCCCTGAGTCGGTTGGTTGATCTGCTTGGCAATGGAACTGGCAAGCCTCGCAAGACTTCACCAGTTCGGTGGCAACGTTGAGTGCCGATGGACCAGTAAAAACCACTGTGGAACGCCTTGCCGACCAAGGTGTGCGATGATGAGTGATGCCCGCAGTCCCCGGCGTGGATGTCAGCTAGCAGCTCGCCTCCCTGCTTCCTGGAGATGCATCGCAAAGAAACGTCATTTGGTCACTTCCTGTAAAGCTCACCGTCTTGGATGCAGTATGCCGTAGCCTGTCGGGCCATGCGTTCGGCGTCCTCCTCCTTTTCTGGCAGCGCTCCTCGCACCAGGTACGACTTGTGTTCCTCGGTCCAGCATCCCTCCTGAGGCTCGAGCGCCAGGAGCAAGCAGGCCCCTGAGGCTGTGCCGCAGGCGGGGGCTCCCGAGGTCGGTGGCTGGGGGAGTTCCTCCTAAGGCTTCGCCGGCCCCTCTCGCGGGGGTGACGTTGAGGGCCTGAGTAGCCTCTCCTCGAAGACACCCGGCTCTTGGGGCAGGAGTCTGGACGCTCTCTTGGTGATGTCGTCGGCCTCCTTATTAGTGCTGTGGGGCACATGCTCCAGCTCCAGGCCCAAGAATTGCTTCTCCATTTTGCGTACCTCCGCGAGGTATGCCTCCATATGGTCGTCCTTTGGCTCGTACACTTTGTTGGAGAAGTTGACGAGGAGATGGGAGTCGCCCCTGATGATGAGGAGTTTAACCCCTAGGGCCATCGCCGCCTTGAGACCGGCTATGAGGCCCTCGTACTACGCGATGTTGTTGGAGACCTTATCACCTAGCTGAAAGTAGAGCTGCATGACGTAGTAGAGCTTGTCCTGAGTGGGCGAGATGAGCACAGCCCCAGTCCCTGCGTCCGGGCGGGCGAACGTGCCGTCGAAGTACATGACCCAACCATCCAGCGCTTCGCTCCTCGGCGAGAGGGACTAGTTCTGAATTTCTTTTGGTCCTGGGGCGTCGGTCCATTCTGGTTCTGGCGGTGCTGAACTCTAGCTAGAATGCATGCAGCTCTATATTCCATTCTGCGACCTTCCTACCATTTTTGGGCTCTGGAGTACCCTTTCCAAAGGGTAAGCTGAGACGTCCTTGATGGGGCGGCCTTGGAAGTAGTGGCACAACTTCTGTGAAGCGACGAGGAGCACAAGCAGGAGCTTCTATGGCATGGGGTAGCGTGCTCGAGCATCACGGAGCATCGTGTTGACGAAGTATACTGGGTGCTCGACGGGAGTGAAGTCCGGACTCGCCTGTGGCTGTGTAGTCTGACTGAGTAAAGGTGCTCCAGGGGCTTGGTCGCCATTTGGGGCAGCTGTGGCCTCAGGAGGGTCGTCTTGCAGGACATGGTCGTCCTTCGGCCCTATGGGGGCCTCGGGAGTGCCGCCCTTGGGTTGCGAGGTCTTGTCTTGGCGCTCCTCTTGGACAGCCACCAACGCTGCACTGGCTGAATGTGGTGTTGCGGCCAGGTAAAGCACCAATAGTTCTTAAGGTTTGGGTGCCACAATTACCGGTGGACTGGTGAGGTATCTCTTGAGGTCTTCGAGCGCCGCATCAGCCTCAGGGGTCCATTCGAATGGGCCCTTCCTTTTCATCAGCTTGAAGAAAGGGATGGCTCTCTCTCCTAGATTGGAGATGAAACACCCGAGCAATGTTACACAGCCAGCCAGCTTCTGCATCTCCTTAAGGTTCTTGGGCGGACTCAACTTTCTATGGCCTTGACCTTCTCGGGGTTTGCCTCGATCCCACGATGTGACACCAGGAAGCCCAATAGCTTGCCTGACGGGACACCGAACACACACTTTTCCGGGTTGAGCCGTAGGTCTACCTTGTGCAGGTTGGCGAAGGTTTCTTCCAGATCCGTGATAAGGGTTGTGGCCTCCTGAGATTTTACCATGATGTCATCTACATATGCCTCAGCATTCCTCCCGAGCTGTTTTCCCAGTGCGATGTGCATTAACCGCTAAAAGGTTGCTCCATCGTTCCACAACCCAAACGGCATGCAGGTGTAGCAGTATCCTCCACACGGGGTGATGAAGGTAGTCTTCTCGATGTCTTGCAGCGCCATATTGATCTGGTTGTAACCTGAGAAGGCATCCAGGAAGCACAATAGGTCACACTCGGCGGTGGAGTCGACGATCTGGTCGATGCGGGGTAGAGGAAACGTGTCTTGCGGGCAATCATTGTTGAGGTTGGTGAAGTCGACACACATGCGCTCTTTTCCCCCTTTCTTGGGCACGACGACGGGGTTTGCCAGCCACTCCGGGTACCGGACCTCGCGGATGACACCCACTGCTTCTAGCTTATGAGTCTCATGCACAATGAAGGACTGCTTCTCCATAGATTGGCGCCTGGCCTTCTACTTTACGGGGCGCATATTGGGGCATACGTTCAGGTGATGCACGATCACGTCCCTCGAGACTCCCGCTAGGTCCTTGGGTTCCCACGCGAACACATCCCTATTCGCCTGTAGGAATCCAACCAGCGCCTCTTCTTCAGTTAGGGGAAGACCAGCACCTATGGTGAAGGCGACACCTGACGGCTCGTCTTCATCCATGGGCACCTAGTTCGTCTCAGCTCGGTCTTGAGAGGAAAGTTGCTTCTTCTAGGCCGGTGCAGCACCCTCGGTTCCAGGGGTGGCTTCACCGGACGGATGTGCCATCGCAGCGGTCCGAAAGACGCGCTTGAGGGCCGCCAGAGCCTCCTTGGTGTCCCCCGCGACGGTGAGGACACCGCTGCTCCCTGGCATCGTCATGAGGTTATAGGCCGGATGGGTCGCGGCCATGAACTGAGCCAGCGCGGGTACCCGAGGATGGTGTTGTATGGGAGGCTGATACAGGCGATGTCGAAGTCGATCAGCTCAGTGCGGTAGTTGTTTCGGGTGCCGAAGGTTACCGGGAGGCACATCTGCCCCGGAGGGCTGGTGGAACTGCTGCTGACTCCGGAGAAGGGTTTGGTGGGGTGCAGCCGCTCGAGCGGCACCTGAAGCAAGCTGAAAGCCTCCACTGAGAGCACATTGAGGCCAGCCCCACCTTCGATGAGGGTCTTGGTGACTGCCACGTTGCAGATGGTGGGGGTCCACAACATCGGGAGAGCGCCTGAGCCCGCGGTGGAAGCGGGGTGGTCCCCTGAGTCGAAGGTGAAGTCGGTCTTGGGCGTCGCCCATCCAGGAGGAGCCCCTTGGCGTATGGAGGGGACACCCACCTAGTGAAATATCTGCTTGATGTGGCAGCCGGAGGGTGGTGCTTGGGAGCGTGCGACAAAGAGGTCCCGCAGCTCCTCCCAGGACGCCACAGATGATTCAAGCAAGCTGAAAAACCAGGCGCACGGCACGCCGGTGAGCTCCATGGGGAGCCAGCTAGCCAGGACCTTACTGTTGCCGGTGGCCGCCGAGATGGCCTCTTCATAAGCCTGGAGGAAGACGGTCGGGTCTGCGGCCCCATTGTAACGGGGCGGCAGATCTGGCCTAAACCTAGGTGGTCACTGCACCAGTCGTATGGCGGGGGCGAAGGCCCGGTGGCCCGAAGGGCCACCGCGCGCGGCCGCCAACACTACAAATAAAAGACACATCCGTGACATTTTCGGCCGAACGGAACTTTTTTCTGTCATACTTATGACACTTCTATCACGATAATTGTGACAAAACCCCGTATCATCATAGATGTGGTGTGGTCCTACTTCTATGACAAAAAATCATGACAGAAAATGGGCCTTTCATCCTGGGTGGGCCGGAGACGCAGCTGCATGACATTTTTTGGGCCGTCCATGACAGACAAAACCGTGGTAGAAGCAAGGGCGAGGAAAATATCGGGGTGTTCCCGGTTACGGTGGGTGGTCGGGGCCGAGCGATGCGCGTTTCTCTCGTACACGCACGCATGTGGGTCCGAGGCCTTGGGCTCTAACTGAACCCGAGCGAGGCGTTGGGCTCTAACTGAACCCGAGCGAGGCGTTGGGCTCTAACTGAACCCGAGCGATTGCACTGCAGGCTATGCGTTACTGAACCCGAGCGATCGATCAATGGCTGTTAACTGAACCCGATCAAGCGATTCCTCGCTACTGCTGCTAACTGAAGCCGATCGATGCTGCCTCTGCATGAATAGGATGCTGCCTCTGCATGAACAGTGAGCGTTGCTGGGGGGGTTGGATGAACAGTTCCCGGTGGGGGTGGCTGAACAGGACCCTGTGGTGTTGCCTCTGGATGAACAGGACCTCGATCGATCGAGCCGGTTGGGGTTGCATGAACAGGGCCCTGTGGAGGGCTGGATAAACAGGACCACCCAGTGGAGGGCTGGATGAACAGTAGATGGTGGAGGGCTGGATGAAAAGTAGCCCGTGGAGGGGTGGTTGAACAGGAGCTCGTGGAGAGGGCTGGTTGAACAGTAACCGGTGGAGTAGAGCGCGGTGGAGGCTAAACAGTCGCAGGTGGATGCGGGAGGAGGACGACAGTGGATGAACAGTAGCCCGTGGAGGCCAGAGGGGTCGACGGTGGAGATGAACAGTATCCCCTGGAGTCCTGTTTTGCGGTACGCCACACCCCTCCTGATGAAAAGGACCCCCGTTTCGACCGTAGCGCTCCAACACAAGTCCGTTTCCTCTGTTTTGCGGTATGCCACACCCCTCCCGAACAACAGGACCCCGTTTCGACCGTAGGAGGTCCGTTTCCTCCACTTTGCGGTACGCCAGACCCCTCCCAACGAACAGGATCCCGTTTCGAACGTGGCCGATCGAACACAAGGCCGTTTGCTCCATTTTGCGGTACGCCAGACCCCTCCCGATGAACATGATCCCGTTTCGAACATTGCCGGTCGAACACAAGGTCGTTTCCTCCGTTCTGCGGTACGCCAGACCTTGTTTCCATCGGTTGTTCCGTCCAAGCCCTCCCGATGAACACGACGACGCATTCTGTTCCGACCCAGCCGGTTGGCTCCCATGAACATGACGACGACACTGTTTCTCCGTTTCGACCCAGCCATGTACAGGAGCCCTTGAGCCCTGGTCGTACGTACGCGTGAGTAGGCGTTCGAGACCCCGCCCATATGTACGTACATGTCCGTATTTACTTTCTTGCACCCTGGCTGTTGTACGTACGTGTACATGCTACGTGCGCGCCTCTGCTACGACACGTGCGCGCCTCTACATCGACCAGTATGTACGTACACGTTCGCGACCAGAATGACACTGCTACGTACGCTTCGACCAGGTGGGTCTCGACTGTCAGGCACTTCCTAGCGTGCGAAGATGTAGCTGGTGGATCCCAGCAGTCAGGGGGGCGAACATTTTTTTTGGCCGGACGCACTTCCTTGCGTGCGAAGATGTAGCTGGTGGGTCCCCGCAGTGAGGGGGAAATGTTTTTTTTTTTCACGAAATTCCGTGGACCGTCCTGTGGGTCCCCGCTGTCAGGTGGAGGAATAATTATTTTGCGCGTAATAAGGAGGGATTTCCTTGCTTCGGCCGTGGACCCAGCTATCAGCCTCTCCACATACAGTCCACGTCCGATGGAAGCCGTTCCTTGACCATGTTGACCGTGCCGCACCGAGAGCACCAGGGCGGTGGACGACAGCGAGGCCTAGGAAGGGGACGACAGCGAGGCCTAGGAAGGGGACGACGCGGAGCCGGGGAAGATGCGGCAGTGGATGCCCACGCATAGAGGAGTACGAGGGTTCGCTGGTTCACTGCGGTGCGAGGCTGCCGTCACCGCAAAATAACAGGGGGTATGGGTGAGTAGAGGGATGGCCTGGCCAGCGGTGGGAATAGTAGGGGGCGGTGAGGTCTCCGTGGCAGCACAGCCGGCCACGGGAGGCGGGAGCATGCGGCACGACCGGCACTGCTTTGGGCGGCTGGAGCAACAAGACCAGAGGTTGAAGAAGCACTACGGCGGTTGGATGGACATCGTACGATCATTGGAGCTAGAATCGTTCATATTGACTAAGTTGACAAAGCACACCGTCCCCGTCAACTTAGTAGGCCCACAAGTCAGCCTCCCACCAAGGTGGGTACTAACCAGCAGGCGGTATTCATTTTTTGTGCGTAATAAGGAGGCACTTCCGGTGGGTCCGATCTAACGGCGGGGGGAACATTTTTTCGCGCAATACGGTGGCCCGTCTGGTGGGTCCTAGCAGTCAGGGTGGAAACATTTTTCTCGCAAAATATGGTGGCCTGTCCGGTGGGTCCCTACTATCAGGTGGATGAATCATTATTTTCCGCGTAATAAGGAGGCACTTGCTTGCTGCCGTTGTGGACCCATCTGTCAGCCTCTCCACGTACAGTCCACGTCTGATGGAAACCGTTCCTTGACCACGTTGACCACGCCGCGCCGAGAGCACCAGGGCGGTGGACGACGGCGAGGCCTAGGAAGGGGACGACGTGGAGCCGGGGAAGACGCGGCAGTGGAAGCCCACGTGGAGAGGAGTACGAGGGTTCACTAGTTCGGTTGCGGTGTGAGGCTGCCATCGCCGCGGAATAACAGGGGGTGTGGGTGAGTAGAGGGATGGCCTGGCCAGTGGTGGGAGTAGTAGGGGGCGGTGGGGCCTGCGCGGCAGCACAGCCGCCCACGGGAGGAAGGAGCAGGCGTCACGACCAGCGCTACTTTGGGTGGTTGGAGCAAGAAGACCAGAGGTTGAAGAAGCATGATGGTCGTTGGATGGACATCGTACGATCACTGCACCTAGAATTGTTTATATTTACTAAGTTGACAAAACCCTTGGTTCGTGTAAACTTAGTAGGCCCACAGGCCAGCTTCCGAAACGGTGCGCCCAGATGCAAGGGATAGGAATCATTTTTTGGGAGGGTGAAGCTAGAATATCCGAGATTGAATAAGAAGCACGGCATCCGTTGGATGGACATCCAACGGCCACTGCTCCTAGAACTGTGTGTTGACTATAAGTTGACGAAGGCTTGCATACGCGTCAACTCTTTTTTTTGAGGGGACGCGTCAACTTAGTAAGGCCACAAGTGTGTGCCAGAAAACTTATAGCCCATTTGAGATTTGTAAGAATGTGCAACCAATATTTGAATTCAAATGGAATTTACTACAACCCATTTACAGTTTGTTAAAAGTACAGCCCATTTCAACCAACCGTTCAAAACGGAATTCAATAAAATTTCCCACATTTTGATGGGATCCGAAATATTTTTATCCCGAAATTTCTAGTCAGATTAACTACAATTTCAATATAAATTTATATTACGTAAAAATCCAACGAAACATGGTGCTTGCAACAATTAATGAAATTAAAATTTTCAATATCCAAAAATAATAATTTATGAAGTAATTACGTGTTTGTTGCATTTTTTATAGTTACTTCCCAGTTTTTATAATTACATACCATTTATTATTTCTTAAAGCCCATTTTCTTGTTAAGCCTAATGCATCCCTCCTAGGAAAGATTGGCAGCCCAGCGGGGTGGAGAATAACAACTTGACCTTGCCTGGGTATTCTTAAAAAAGTATAGCTGGGCTAGTTATTTTCAGCTTGAAAAATAAAAATATCTGGGCTGGATATCTGGCCTTGGCAAGACAGGCCACACCCCGCCCAGTTAATAGCTACAGTGATGTTTTCGTTGTTGTTCAGAGGAGAACAATTAATATCTGGGCTAAACATCGCTCAAGAAAAACTCTGCAGTGCTCACACCTCAAAAACACAAATACTGCTCTAGCTGCTTGGTCCCAGTTATCGGCCGCTTCTTGTGCAATTCTCTCGTTTATTGACTACATAGGTTGACAATGGTGTGGGACCGTGATGTCAGGAAACCAGGAGGGAGCAAAAAAAATTATATTTTTATATACTAATAAGAAGGAACTTGCGTACGTGCGGCTATGGCCCTGGTGGGTCCCCACTGTCATCCTCTCCAAGTAAAGTCATCTCCTCATCGTCCTGTCCGTTGACCATGTTGACAACGAGAGACGGCGGCGCCACGGCGAGCGCAACAACTCGAAGGATGACGGAGAGGGCCTCGTGGGCCCTACGGATGGTCTGATACAGCGCCCGTTGCTCATTGGGGAAGCCAGGATCATAGGGCCACATGTCCGCGACGGCATTGTCGTTCGCTTGTTCACCGGTGCTCGTTGAGGAGACGGAGGTTGCAGGACAGGTCCTCCTACACTGGTAGCTCTTCCGCCATTAGGGCGTCGAAGTGCGGCCGCAACTGCTCTATGGTGAACACGGCATGAACCGGCTTGGACAGTGGCGCCGGCTCCTGGTCGGAAGCTACGTCCATCGTCTGATTGTCGTTGCTCAGCTCGGTGAGGTAGCTGGCGAGCCAGCATGTCCGGCTGCTGGACCGACCCGCTGCCAAGCATGAGTCTGACTGCCCTGGCCCACCCAAACCGTCCCTCGCCCGCGCACGCTTTCTGCCCGAAACGGTTAGCGCCGCCCACCCCGCTTCCCGGTGCATGCGATTGCTCCACCTTCAAACGACACAAGTGTCATCCGTCCATCCTTCCGCCGCCCACATTAATGATACGCGGTTGCCAAGGCGGCTACTCCGGCGCCACACGTTCGTCCCTCCGCCGCCCACCATTGCTATATAAACTGCTGCTGTCGGAGAACATGGTAGTCGACGATCCGGCGCCAACCCCCTTCTCTGCGCCATCCTTGCCGGTGCATTGCACCATGTCCATCGGCGAGGCCTGTGCCCAATATATGGACATGGTGAGGCAGAAGCGTGAGGAGCAGTTCCCGGAGGCACAGGCCGACGCCGACTACAACCACCATCTCCTCCAGGAGCACCTTCAGGAGGGGGAGCAGATCGCCGTGGAGCGGGCAGGGCAGGAGGCGCTGCTTGACTCGTACCGGTCCGCCCGCGAGGGCCGCCTCGAGCGCTGGCGGTACCGCATGTGGGTGGCGGAGGCTGCGGCCGCCTACAAAGAGGGCGATGAAGCGGGCGAGGCGTTTTTTGGCGAGACCGAGGACGGGGCAGAGGAAAATGCCGGCTCCGACGAGTCCCCACTCCGCTGACATCGACGAGGCCCTGCTCCGCCGAGGCCCCGCGGCGCCAACAACCAGGCAGAGGACACCGCCGGCTCCACCGAGGCCCCACCCTGCCGGCAACAAGGGGGAGGATTTCCCCTGTTCCGCCAAGGCGCCGCCCGTCGGCAACGAGACAGAGGATATCGTCAGCTCCGCCGAGGCCCCGCCCTGCTGCCAACGAGGCCGCGCCACATAGAATACGAGGAAGAGTGAACACGGCAGGTCGCCGCCGCTCGGGTCCAAGTAAGGCCACCGCTGCTACCCTCCGGTCGGTTAGCTTCTTGGTGGCGACGTGGATTCGGAGAGTTATGTTGGAGAAGGACGCTGCTTCTACTTAACTGCTGGTGCAGTTGGCTGACTGACACGTGGGCCCAACAGGCATCTGGGCCACATGTCAGTTACGCAATTGCACCTACAGTTAAGTCACTGAAGCTTCTGTTCGGCTCAGCCGGACACAAGTGGGTAGCTTCGGTTAATTTATTATACCTCCAGCGCACCCCTTTTTAGTTGAAGAATGTATGAAATGTAATCAAATCCAGCATGTTTACATTAAAACCGATCGTGTATGAATGAATTTATTTTGATTAGTTCGAATTCTTGTATCACTGGCATTGGATGAACATGCAAAACAATACGTACTAGCAATATTCCCAGGGTGATCACCTCGTTTGCAGTAGTTTCACATGTACTCCCTCCGGTCCTTTCAAGCCTGCATACAAGTTATGTCTGCAGTCAAAGTATCTCTACTTTGACCAATCTTATAGAAAAAAGTATGCACTTTCACAATGTGCGAAGTAAAAAGGAACAAAAGGAGTACAAAAAGTTTGCGCAGCTTTTTAGTGTTCATGTATATTGCAATCAAACACACAGGCCTGGCAATTCATAGAGAACATTCAAAACAATCGAAGATTATGCATCTCAGCAATTCACATGTCAGAGCCAATACTGACTACACAACTAAAGAATAAAGGAAAAATGGATCGATGCTGCTGACAGCAAAGGGTGTCCCATTCGAAAAATATCAAACGCATGTCTTCTTGCTAAAATCAATGAGCAAAACTTGACAAGGTTTTCCCATTCCAAAATATCAAATGCCTACGATTGTGGAATGGGCAGGGTTTGCCATCAGTTCGGACATTGACATGGCACCTCGTGCTAAATGAACCAGCTGTTCTTTTGTGCAGTTCCACCAAAATCAACCAAATTCGCGCGTAGCTTGTATGATTTCGCCCTTATATGTTGCAACACCTTGAACTTATCGGCACCTCCTTTCTTGTGGTGTAAATGAATGATTCGATGTATTCATGAACATTTTGTGCGGTTCCCATTGAAATCTAGCTGAGCACCCCTGGTTGCACAAATACAAAAAAAAGTGATTAGTATAAAGCAAACTGTACTATGAATTGATAGTTTAAACAGGCACCTACATGGTCCATGTAGAGCACACTTTTAGAAAAATGGAACTCACCGGAAAGAATCCTAGAACAACATTTTACTCGCGCATCACAGCAAGAAAATGGAGATTTGTCAGTCCTTCTGAGCTGAAGTTAGTTTGGTCTTGTGGGGGGGGGGGGGTAATGTAACCATCCTTCAACTGCTCCTTCTGATGAGAAGATAGACATGGCTTCTTCATCCTGCCATAATCGGAACTAGTCACTTCATGTACACCATATTCTTCTTTAGGCCTTGTTCGTTTAATCCTCCTCCCAAGGGGATTGGAGTGGATTGGAGAGGATTTTGTCTTGTAGGGGATCTAATCCCCCTCAAACCCTGCCATGCCCCTTCAAAAACCACCTCAACCGAACAAGGCCTCAGAGGCGGATGATCGTGTTGTGCAAAGACAAGAGGGTAATTAAATGCTAGCATTCCTGTTTGCTCGAAAAAAGGAAAGGAAATATTTAAAACATCACAGATGAAGCACTTCTCAAGGACAATACCACTTTTTGATAACAATATCTGAACAGTAGCACAACACCAATAGAGATGACAAAGCTCAATCATATGGATGAAATCAGAGGGCGAGTACCAACCTTTGTCAGGAGGCTTATTGTGTAGAGCATAGAGATGAAGCACTTCTCCAAAACCATCTGTTGCTATCTACTGTGGTGGCCATGCTTACTATATACTCCTTGATTAGATTAATGTTTCCAACATCTTCTTGTGCAGTTCCACTAAAATATATGCTATCTTCAAAGAAGATCCCTGTTTGCACAAGTAGAGATAATTACGTATTACATTAAGAGTGGCATCAAATCAGTGGTAAAACAATTGCTCGTTCTAGCCATAGCAATAAATTAAGATGCAAAACTATATCATTACTTGTGTCATCACAGTTCTAGTGCTTCTTTATAGCACCATGAGTTGATTTTTGTTTTTCTTCCGATTGTTCTTCCCCTTCATCACTTGGTTCAATAACAGACAAGCTTCGCCTTCAATGTGAAAGAAGGCTAGTACTGAATCTCATGATGTAGAATTCAAACAACTCACAAGAAGAAGATCTGAACCAAATTTGCCAACACGGATAGGAAGTAAGATCTCCTCTTGTGCAGTTCCACTAAGATCAAGCAATCAAGCAACATTGTCGGTGTGACATTTTGGTTGAACTGCACAAAACACTCTTAAAACGAAAGTGTTTTGTGCAGTGCAACAAAAGGTCACACTGGCAATGAGGTGAAGTAGATAACCCTGTTTACACAGAGGTGCAAAGGAAACAACTAGTGGTCAATAACGGTGGATGACACGAAAGCTAACAAAAAGAAGCATCTACCTTATCTAAATGCGAAAGAAAGCAAGACAGTAGCATTTCCTAAATGGTGGCATTGATTAATATTAACAGAGAGATTATATTGATAATAAAATTCATTAAACATGTAATTTGGTTTTAAGTGTGGCATTGCATCAATTTTCCAGCGGCATTATTAGAGGGTGCTTGTTTACAGGGACATTTTGGTAGAGGGACTAAAAAAACTCCGTGTCAGTCCCATCTAAACCAAATAGGAGGGACTTTTAGGGACTAAAAGTGGGCATTTGGGACTAAAGAAACAAGACCCCGAGGGAGAGTCTTTTTCGGAGTTTTTCCAAAAGTTGCCCCTGCCACGCATGGCACCTTGTCTCTATTAGTTCATTACTAGGGGTAACATGGTCTTTTAGCATGTCATTTAATAACCTCTAGTCCATATTTAGTCCCTGGAACCAAGCAAATAGGGACTAGGGAGTTTTAAACCAAACAGGGCCTTAGATTAACAACAACTAAAGAGTTGCACGGGACAGTGGACGCACCAGCACCATGTGCATCTACCGACATACTAGGGTGATGCACAGTCTGTTGCAACAAAGAACAAACAACCAATGAGCATATTTGTGTTGGTCCCAGTTTTGTTATCTTTAGACACCTTTCCCTATGTGAGCGCAACAAATTTGGTCCTTCTCAAACTCTACAGCCTTGTCCCCCAAAACAAAAGATCAGTTCGTTACATATGTGCGTACTACGTTTGTCATTGTTTTCCCTTTTCGACCAACGTAGGTGTTGGATAGCCAGTCTGTACTAGTACTTTCCCCACTTCCTTTTCTCTGTGAAACACGTCCTAGATTTATGCTATACAAGTTTCCCCACAAGTTTCCCCCATTCCTGTCCTCTTTGAACCACGTCTTAGATACATGCGATACAACTTTCCCCCTTCCCTTCCTTTTTGAACCACGTCCTAGATTCATGCTATACAACTTTTCCCACTACTTTCCCCCGTTCCTTTCCTCTTTGAATCATGTCCTAGATTCATGGTACACAACTTTCCCCACTACTTTCCTGTTTGATCCAACACCTAGATTCGAGTGCAGAAGCGGAAAAAACCCACATCCAGCTAGAGCAATGCATGTGGAATAAGTAAATTATACCTTAAGGTTCTTGGGGTGTGGTTCAGTGGGCGACCGGAGGCCGTTCGACTCACACTATGTACGAGGGAGAAGAAAAAGGGCTCGGAGGCCCTCCCGCGCCGCCGCTGGGTGAAAGTGAACAGTTGCACCGGTAGTGGATTCCCTCCCTCGCCGACGGCGACAGCGCTAAGCCTCCTTCCCTTCCCGGTGGACGGATCCAGCCGGCTGAGAGGATGAAGAGAGTAACTACAAGCATACCAGTAGTGAGGGGAGAGAGAGAGGCCAAGAAGTCTTGTTTAGATCTGGAGAGGGTGAGAGAGTGTGAAGAGAACAACTACAAGCGCTGAGGCTGCATCGTGTATATATATACTGGAGAGAGTGTGAAGAGTGCAAACCCTAGAAAACAAGCGCCAAGGCTGCAACTTATACGTGATGAGGTGATTATACGGTCACTACGAGATCGTATAGCTCTATATCCGTCCATTATGACCAATCAAAGAATCCTCCTGGCACGAATTATGCTCAAGTGTAGTTATCGAACCCGAGACCTCAAGTTTGATGAGCGAACAGGCTAACCAGCTACACAGCCCTCCCATTATGTTCAACGAGAGGAAAATAACCTTTTATACATTCCTGCATTCGTGTGACAAGCATGCCGTATTTTTTTGTTTGTGTCAGAGTCATTGGGATTAAAATCATAATCGTGTCACGTGGCTTAGGTGGTAAGACTATCCACAGTGGTGCAAAAATAATGCAGCCTTAGTCACCTTACCTCTCTCCACGTAGTACATTGGGTCCCACCAGTCAGAGGGTGAAACAAACAAATTAATAAGAAAAATTAAAAGCACCAGCGGTGTATCTTACCTCACACATCTCGCTACTGCTCGGGAACACTGTCCAATTGATCCCTCTGTTCACTCACGTACTATTTTAAGTGAATCCTTATTACTCCCTCCGTCCCAAAATACTTGTCATCAAAATGGACAAAAATGTGTGTATCTAGAACTAAAATACATCTAGATACATCCCCTTTTATTCATTTTGATGACAAGTATTTCCGGACGGAGGGAGTATAACATGCACACAATGTTGGGCACTTGTATTCGATCTAAGTCAGTGTGCCACCGTATCTCGTACAACTCCCTCCGTCTAGGTGTAATAATTCACGTTAGAAGGTGCAACGGGACCAAGGTGCAAGCAGATTCGATGAGAAGGAGAAACTTGACCGGTCATTCCTCCAATCAAAGACCTGATTTCTGTCTCTAAACGCAACAATTGATCCAAACTACTAAGGGTATCTTTGATTCGTCTGATTTCCAAAATGCAGGAATAGGAAAAACGTGGGATTGGGGTGGCATGTCATCTTGAATTCTAGTACATGATTCTATGAGTGTTTGATCGTGCACAGAGAAAACGTAGGACTCTTTCAAAGAGGTTAGTGTGGATTTAAAACTTCCTATGAAATCTAGTGCAAATGAATCCTATGGAAAAGTTCCTATGGTTTAGAATCCTATGAATCAAACAACCCACATAAGAAAAAATCCTAAGGAATTGAATCCTTCAAAGTTCCTTTGAGAATCCTTGGAATCAAAGAAGCCCTAAGAGATGCCGTTTTAGCTACCATGCAGGGCCACATATTAACTCGCATGCAAGCCGACTTTGATTTCTTGACTGATCAACTCGTAGTTGCGCTCCATGCATTGAGTTTCCGGGGGAGATAACAAGGTAGAGTAAGGAGCGTTTGGTTACATTGCTTAGGCTGGTCATAGTTTGTACGTACTCCATTTGTATCTCACTTCCTGTGGCTTCGCACTCGCATGATTTTCCTATTCTATGAACCTATGTGTGCGTGTGCATGTGCGTGTGTGTGTCTAACAGCATGTGTGTGTTAGAGAGAGCGACATATCAACCTACTCCTACAGAGAGATGGTGTGTAGTGTATGATCTTAGCCGCGAGAGTAGGTGCATCCTCTCATTTCCGGGCATCCGATAGGGACAGGCGGACAGCTGCCACGCCCGCTCCTGACCAGCCTGGCCCACCCAAAGCCACTCCATCGCCCGCGCGCGCTTCCCGCCCGAAACGGTCAGCGCCGCTCCAAAGAATCAGTGCCGCATTCATGCCCGGGCAAAGCGGACGCAACCTCTCACTGGCGCCTGTGTTGAAGGGAGAAGCGGATTCAAGAGTGATGGTTGCTTCGTCCGTCCAACTTACTGGTGGGTCTATGTGATTTAACGGCTCATTGGTCATTATTACTGAGGTGGTAGGACTGCTGGATGTCCCACACTTTCGGCGAAAGGAGGTACTACAAGATTACAATTTTCTCCATTCTTACGGCGGAGGAGTGCAAGAGCAGTGAAAACACGCAGACTCAGTGATTACATGGCCCACCTCACACTATCACCATATTTTCTGGACAAAGTGCGACACCTACCTCTTTACATAGTACTCCCTCCGTTCCTAAATATAAGTCTTTGTATCGATTCCATTAGGTGGACTACATACAGAACAAAATGAATGAATCTACACTTAAAATGCATCTATATACATCCGTATGTGGTTCATGGTGAAATCTGTACAAAGACTTATATTTAGGAATGGAGGAAGTACTTGTATAGTATGTATTGTAATTTATCAACGAGATTGTACAATGCTATGAAGCTTCCAGCTTCTGTTACATGTATCTTGCGTCCAAGGTTGCCCGTTGCAACATTTCATCAAATACAAAGGAGACTAACATGCACGCTATTGAAGGAAATATGCCCTAGAGGCAATAACAAAGTTGTTATTTATATTTCCTTATATCATGATAAATGTTTATTATTCATGCTAGAATTGTATTAACCGGAAACTTAGTACATGTGTGAATACATAGACAAAACAGTATGTCCCTAGTATGCCTCTACTAGACTAGCTCATTGATCAAGGATGGTTATGTTTCCTAGCCATAGACATGAGTTGTCATTTGATCAACGGGATCACATCATTAGGAGAATGATGTGATGGACAAGACCCATCCATTAGCATAGCACTATGATCGTTTAGTTTTACTGCTATTGCTTTCTTCATGACTTATACATGTTCCTATGACTATGAGATTATGCAACTCCCGAATACCGTAGGAACACCTTGTGTGCTATCAAACGTCACAACGTAACTGGGTGATCATAAAGATGCTCTACAGGTGTCTCCAAAAGTATTCGTGGTGTTGGCATAGATCAAGATTAGGATTTGTCACTCCGAGTGTCGGAGAGGTATCTCTGGGCCCTCTCGGTAACACACATCATAATAAGCCTTGCAAGCAAAAGACTAATGAGATAGTCACGAGATGATGTGTTACGGAACGAGTAAAAGAGACTTGCCGGTAACGAGATTGAACTAGGTATAGAGATACCGACGACCGAATCTCGGGCATGTAACATACCGATGACAAAAGGAACAACGTATGTTGTTATGCGGTTTGACCGATAAAGATCTTCGTAGAATATGTAGGAACCAATATGAGTATCCAGGTTCCACTATTGGTTATTGACCGGAGATGAGTCTCGGTCATGTCTACATAGTTCTCGAACCCGTAGGGTCCGCACGCTTAACGTTTGATGACGATCGGTATTATGAGTTTATGAGTTTTGATGTACCGAAGGAGTTTGGAGTCCCGGATAAGACCGGGGACATGACGAGGAGTCTCGAAATGGTCGAGACGTAAAGATCGATATATTGGACGACTATATTCGGACACCGGAAAGGTTCCGAGTGATTCGGGTATTTTTCGGAGTATATGGGCCTTATTGGGCAATACGGGAATAGAGGAGAAAGGCCAAAAGGAAGGAGGCGCGTGCCTCCCCTCTGGTCCGAATTGGACAAGGGGTGCAGCCCCCTTTTCCTTCTCCCTCTCCACCTCTTTCCTTCTCTCCTACTCCGGAAAGGAAAGGGGAATCCTACTAGGACTTGGGAGTCCTAGTAGGACTCCCCACACTTGGCACGCCTCCTCTAGGGCCGGCCTCTCCCTTGCTCCTTTATATACGGGGGCAGGGGGCACCCTAGGACACACAAGTTGAATTGTTCTAGCCGTGTACGGTGCCCCCCTCCACAAAAACACACCTCGGTCATACCGTTGCAGTGCTTAGGCGAAGCCCTGCGCCGGTAGATACATCATATCCGTCACCACGCCGTCGTGCTGACGAAACTCTCCCGTGAAGCTCAACTGGATCAAGAGCTCGTGGGACGTCATCAAGCTGAACGTGTGCTGAACGCGGAGGTGCCGTTCGTTCGGTGCTTGATCGGTTGGATCGCGAAGAAGTTCGACTACATCAACCGCGTCACTTGACGCTTCCGCTCCCGGTCTACGAGGGTACGTAGACACACTCTCCCCTCTCGTTGCTATGCATCTAGTAGATAGATCTTGCATGATCGTAGGAAAATTTTGAAAATACTACGTTCCCCAACAGTGGCATCATGAGCCAGGTCTATGCGTAGATGATATGCACGAGTAGAACACAATGAGTTGTGGACGATACTAGTCATACTGCTTACCAGCATGTCATACTTTGCTTCGGCGGTATTGTGAGATGAAGCGGCCCGGACCGACATTACGCGTACGCTTACGCGAGACTGGTTTCACCGTTACAAGCACTCGTTGCTTAAAGGTGACTGGCGGGTGTCTGTCTCTCTCACTTTAGCTGAATCAAGTGTGGCTACGCCCGGTCCTTGTGAAGGTTAAAACAGCACATACTTGACGAAACATCATTGTGGTTTTGTATGCGTAGGTAAGAACGGTTCTTGCTAAGCCCGTAGCAGCCACGTAAAACTTGCAACAACAAAGTAGAGGACGTCTAACTTGTTTTTGCAGGGCATGTTGTGATGTGATATGGTCAAGACATGATGAGTTATACGGTTTTTGTATGAGATGATCATGTTTTGTAATATTATCGGCAACTGGTAGGAGCCATATGGTTGTCGCTTTATTGTATGAAATGCAATCGCCATGTAATTGCTTTACTTTATCACTAAGCGATAGCGATAGTCGTAGAAGCAATAGTTGGCGAGACGACAACGATGCTACGATGGAGATCAAGGTGTCGCGCCGGTGACGAAGGTGATCATGACGGTGCTTTGGAGATGGAGATCAAAAGCACAAGATGATGATGGCCATATCATGTCACATATTTTGATTGCATGTGATGTTTATCTTATTATGCTTCTTATTTTGCTTAGAACGACGGTAGCATTATAAGATGATCCCTTACTAAATTTCAAGGTATAAGTGTTCTCCCTAAGTATGCACCGTTGCGAAAGTTCGTCGTGCCGAGACACCACGTGATGATCGGGTGTGATAAGCTCTACGTTCAAATACAACGGGTGTAAGCCAGTTTTGCACACGCAGAATACTCGGGTTAAACTTGAGGAGTCTAGCATATGCAGATATGGCCTCGGAACACTGGAGACCGGAAGGTCGAGCGTGAATCATATAGTAGATATGATCAACATAAGATGTTCACCATTGAAACTACTCCATCTCACGTGATGATCGGACATGGTTTAGTTGATTTGGATCACGTGATCATTTAGATGACTAGAGGGATGTCTATCTAAGTGGGAGTTCTTAAGTAATATGATTAAATTGAACTTTAATTTATCATGAACTTAGACCTGGTAGTATTAGCATATCTATGTTGTAGATCAATAGCTCGCGATGTTGCTCCCCGTTTATTTTTATATGTTCCTAGAGAAAACTGAGTTGAAAGATGTTAGTAGCAATGATGCGGAATTGTTCCGTGATCTGAGGATTATCCTCATTGCTGCACAGAGAATTATGTCCTTGATGCACCGCTAGGTGACAGACCTATTGCAGGAGCAGATGTAGACGTTATGAACGTTTTGACAAAAGCTCGGTATGATGACTACTTGATAGTTTAAGTGCACCATGCTTTACGGCTTAGAACCGGGACTTCAAAAACGTTTTGAATGCCACGGAGCATATAAGATGTTCCAAGAGTCGAAATTAGTATTTCATACTCATGCCCGTGTCGAGAGGTATAAGACCTCTGACAGTACTTTGCCTACAAGATGGAGGAGAATAGCTCAACCAGTGAGCATGTGCTCAGATTGTCTGGGTAGTACAATTGCTTGAATCAAGTGGGAGTTAATCTTCCAGATAAGATAGTAATTGACAAAGTTCTTTAGACACTATCACCAAGTTAGTAGAACTTCGTGATGAACTATAATATGCAAGGGATGACGAAAGTAATTCCCGAGCTCTTCACGATGCTGAAATCGGCGAAGGTAGAAATCAAGAAAGAGCATCAAGTGTTGATGGTTAACCAGACCACTTGTTTCAAGTAAAGGGCAAAGGGATAGAAGGGGAACTTCAAGAAGAATGACAAGCAAGTTGTCACTCCCGTGAAGAAACCCAAAGCTAAACTCAAGCCTGAAACTAAGTGCTTCTACTGCAAAGGAAATGGTCACTAGAAGTGGAACTGCCCTAGATATTTGGCGGATAAGAAGGATGGCAAAGTGAACAAAGGTATATTTGATATACAGATTATTGATGTGTATTTTACTAGTGTTCATAGCAACCCCTTGGTATTTTATATTGGTTCAGTTGCTAAAGAGTAGTAACTCGAAATGGGAGTTGCATAATAAACAGAAACTAGTTAAAGGATGAAGTGACGATGTGTATTGGAAGTAGTTCCAAGATTGATATGATCATCATCGCACACTCCCTATATTTTCGGGATTAGTGTTGAACCTAAATAAGTTTTATTTGGTGTTTGTGTTGAGCATGAATATGATTTGATCATGTTTATTGTAATACGGTTATTCATGTAAGTTAGAGAATAATTGTTGATCTGTTTACATGAATAAAACCTTCTATGGTCATACACCCAATGAAGATGGTTTGTTGGATCTCGATCGTGTGATACACATATTCATAATATTGAAGCCAAAAGATGCAAGGTTAATAATGATAGTGCAACTTATTTGTGGCACTGCCGTTTAGGTCATATTGGTGTAAAGCGCATGAAGAAACTCCATAGTGATGGACTTTTGGAATCACTTGATTATGAATCACTTGGTGCTTGCGAACCATGCCTCATGGGCAAGATGACTAAAACTCCGTTCTCCGGAACCGTGGAGCGATCAACAAAGTTGTTGGAAATCATACATACTGATGTATGCGGACCAATGAGTGTTGAAGCTCGCGGCAGGTATCGTTATTTTCTGACCTTCACTCATGATTTGAGCAGATATGGGTATATCTACTTAATGAAGCACAAGTCTGAAACATTTGAAAAGTTCAAAGAATTTCAGAGTGAAGTGGAGAATCATCGTAACAAGAAAATAAGAGTTTCTACGATATGATCGTAGAGGTAAAATATTTGAGTTAGCGAGTTTGGCCTTCAATAAAAACAATGTGAAATAGTTTCACTACTCACGCCACCTGGAACACCACAGTGTAATGGTGTGTCCGAACGTCATAACCGTACTTTATTAGATATGGTGCGATCGATGATGTCTCTTACCAATCTACCACTATCGCTTTTGGGGTTATGCATTAGAGACAGCTACATTCACGTTAAATAGGGCACCATCTAAATCCGTGGAGATGACACCGTATGAACTGTGATTTGACGAGAAACCTAAGCTGTCATTTCTTTAAGTTTGGGACTGCGATGCTTATGTGAAAAAGTTTCAACATGATAAGCTCGAACCCAAATCGGAGAAGTAAATCTTCATAGGATACCCAAAAAGAAACTGTTGGGTACACCTTCTATCACAGATCCTAAGGCAAGGTCTTTGTTGCTAAGAGTGGATCCTTTCTAGAGAAGGAGTTTCTCTCGAAAGAAGTGAGTGGGAGGAAAGTAGAACTTGATGAGGTAATTGTACCTTCTCCCGAATTGGAAAGTGGAACATCACAAAAACTAGTTCCAGTGATTCCTACACCAATTAGTGAGGAAGCTAATGATGATGATCATGAAACTTCAGATCAAGTTTCTGCTGAACTTCGTAGATCAACCAGAGTTCGTTCCGCATCAGAGTGGTACGGCAACCCGGTTCTGGAAGTCATGTTACTGGACCATGATGAACCTACGAACTATGAGGAAGCGATGATGAGCCCAGATTCTGCAAAATGGCTTGAGGCCATGAAATCTGAGATGGGATCCATGTATGAGAACAAAGTGTGGACTTTGGTTGACTTGCCGGATGATCGGCAAGCCATCGAAAATAAATGGATCTTTAAGAGGAAGACTGACGCTGACGGTAATGTTACTGTTTACAAAGCTCGACTTGTTGCGAAAGTTTTTCGACAAGTTCAAGGAGTTGACTACGATGAGACTTTCTCACCCGTAGCGATGCTTAAGTCTGTCCGAATCATGTTAGTAATTGCCGCATTTTATGAAATCTGGCAAATGGATAACAAAACTGCATTCTTTAATGGATTTATTAAAGAAAACTTGTATATGATGCAACCAGAAGGTTTTGTCAATCCTAAAGGTGCTAACAAAATGTGCAAGCTCCAGCGATCCATCTATGGACTGGTGCAAGCATCTCGGAGTTGGAATATACGCTTTGATAAGTTGATCAAAGCATATAGATTTATACAGACTTGCGGTGAAGCCTGTATTTACAAGAAGTGAGTGGGAGCACTACAACCTTTCTGATAAGTATATGTGAATGACATATTATCGATCGGAAATGATGTAGAATTTTCTGGAAAGCATAAAGGAGTGTTTGAAAGGAGTTTTTCAAAGAAAGACCTTGGTGAAGCTGCTTACATATTGGGCATCAAGATCTATAGAGATAGATCAAGACGCTTGATAAGACTTTCGATGAGTACATACCTTGATAAGATTTTGAAGTAGTTCAAAATGGATCAGTCAAAGAAGGAGTTCTTGCCTGACTTGTAAGGTGTGAAGTTGAGTAAGACTCAAAGCCAGACCACGGCAGAAAAATATAGAGAGAATGAAAGTCATTCCCTATGCCTCAGCCATAGGTTCTATAAAGTATGCCATGCTGTGTACAAAACACGTTGTGTACCTTGCCATGAGTTTGACAGGGAGGTACAATAGTGATCCAGGAGTAGATCACTGTACAGCGGTCAAAATTATCCTTAGTAATTGGATGACTAAGGAAATATTTCTCGATTATGGAGGTGATAAAGAGTTCGTCGTAAAGGGTTACGCCGATGCAAGCTTTGACACTAAATCCAGATGACTCTAAGTATCAATCTGGATGCGTATTGAAAGTGGGAGCAATTAGCTAGAGTAGCTCCATGCAGAGCATTGTACACATAGAAATTTGTGAAATACATACGGATCTGAATGTGACAGACCCGTTGACTAAACTTCTCTCACAAGCAAAACATAATCACACCTTATTACTCTTGGGTATTAATCACATAGCGATGTGAACTAGATTATTGACTCTAGTAAACCCTTTGGGTGTTGGTCACATGGCGATGTGAACTATGGGTGTTATTCACATAACGATGTGAACTATCGGTATTAAATCACATGGCGATGTGAGCTAGATTATTTACTCTAGTGCAAGTGGGAGACTGAAGGAAATATGCCCTAGAGGCAATAACAAAGTTGTTATTTATATCTCCTTATATCATGATAAATGTTTATTATTCATGCTAGAATTGTATTAACCGGAAACTTAGTACATGTGTGAATACATAGACAAAACAGTATGTCCCTAGTATGCCTCTACTAGACTAGCTCATTCATCAAAGATGGTTATGTTTCCTAGCCATAGACATGAGTTGTCATTTGATCAACGGGATCACATCATTAGGAGAATGATGTGATGGACAAGACCCATCCGTTAGCATAGCACTATGATCGTTTCGTTTTACTGCTATTGCTTTCTTCATGACTTATACATGTTCCTATGACTATGAGATTATGCAACTCCCGAATACCGTAGGAACACCTTGTGTGCTATCAAACGTCACAACGTAACTGGGTGATCATAAAGATGCTCTACAGGTGTCTCCAAAAGTATTCGTGGTGTTGGCATAGAACAAGATTAGGATTTGTCACTCCGAGTGTCGGAGAGTTATCTCTGGGCCCTCTCGGTAACACACATCATAATAAGCCTTGCAAGCAAAAGACTAATGAGATAGTCACGAGAAGATGTGTTACGGAACGAGTAAAAGAGACTTGCCGGTAACGAGATTGAACTAGGTTTAGAGATACCGACGATCGAATCTCGGGCAAGTAACATACCGATGACAAAAGGAACAACGTATGTTGTTATGCGGTTTGACCGATAAAGATCTTCGTAGAATATGTAGGAACCAATATGAGCATCCAGGTTCCGCTATTGGTTATTGACCGGAGATGAGTCTCGGTCATGTCTACATAGTTCTCGAACCCGTAGGGTCCGCACGCTTAACGTTTGATGACGATCGGTATTATGAGTTTATGAGTTTTGATGTACCGAAGGAGTTCGGAGTCCCGGATGAGACCGGGGACATGACGAGGAGTCTCGAAATGGTCGAGACGTAAAGATCGATATATTGGACGACTATATTCGGACATCGGAAAGGTTCCGAGTGATTCGGGTATTTTTCGGAGTATATGGGCCTTATTGGGCGATACGGGAATAGAGGAGAAAGGCCAAAAGGAAGGAGGCGCGTGCCTCCCCTCTGGTCCGAATTGGACAAGGGGTGCAGCCCCCTTTTCCTTCTCCCTCTCCACCTCTTTCCTTCTCTCCTACTCCGAAAAGGAAAGGGGAATCCTACTAGGACTTGGGAGTCCTAGTAGGACTCCCCACACTTGGCGCGCTCCCTCTAGGGCCGGCCTCTCCCTTGCTCCTTTATATACGGGGGCAGGGGGGCACCCTAGGACACACAAGTTGAATTGTTCTAGCCGTGTACGGTGCCCCCCTCCACAGAAACACACCTCGGTCATACCGTTGCAGTGCTTAGGCGAAGCCCTGCGCCGGTAGATACATCATATCCGTCACCACGCCGTCGTGCTGACGAAACTCTCCCGTGAAGCTCAACTGGATCAAGAGCTCGTGGGACGTCATCAAGCTGAACGTGTGCTGAACGCGGAGGTGCCGTACGTTCGGTGCTTGATCGGTTGGATCGCGAAGAAGTTCGACTACATCAGCCGCGTCACTTGACGCTTCCGCTCCCGGTCTACGAGGGTACGTAGACACACTCTCCCCTCTCGTTGCTATGCATCTAGTAGATAGATCTTGCGTGATCGTAGGAAAATTTTGAAAATACTACGTTACCCAATAGCTATTGCATCTCAATGATTGACAGATCATAGCAAATATGTACTCCCTCCGTTCCAAAATAAGTGTCTCAACTTTATGTTACATACGAAGCAAAATGAGTGAATCTACACTCTAAAATACGTCTATATACATTAGTGTTTGGAGTATGTACTAGTAGTTCATATTGAAATCTACTAAAGGACATATATATTCCAAACAATATGATAATCTCTCTAAGCAAGGTAGGAGTAGTAGGGATGAGTAGTAAACGGAGGGAGTAGTAAATTTTTCTCCTCATCATGCGAGCCACCGCGCGCGTGGGCGAGGGAGCGGGCGTAAGGCGTAGTAAGCAAGCTTCACCTCATCCTGTGAGCCACCACGCCTGTGGGCGGGGGAGACGGCGTACTAAGCAAGCTTCTCCTCATTATGCGAGTTGACGGGACACATCAAAGGTACTTCAGTGTATAGAGCCTTGCCTCTAAGGTAGGCCCCACATGTTTTGCCTCTTTTTTAACATAACGCGTCAAGTCACAATTTGTTTGTTCACCTATGGTAGACGATCCCCCCTCCATCTAGTGGACAACCAGTACACGTGTCAAGTTACCACGTGGCCTGCCTTCTCATACAGAAATGATCTCCACCGTGTACCCACGCGGGTGTGGTTGGGAAAGAGATGGGAGTACGTGCGCCGTGCGTGCACCTCTTCTCTTCGTGCACGTCCCCACCTACATGGGTGTGTGTGAGAGATACAAACCTATACAAACGGCTTGTGTGCGTTTGTGAGTGTTTTTTGTTTTTTTGGGGGGGGGGAGGTTGATTTTGTGAATGTATTTGTGGGAATATGTGTCGATGACATCTCAAACAAAATTTTGCATGCAATGTGTATGAAATGGAGGCCTATCCATATCATATATGGAGGGTCGGGCGATCCACGAGAAGAGAGGGAGGGTCATAGCTATCAATAGAGTCGAAGAGAGGATCAAGTGGGTGGGTGCGAGATCGATGAATAGAGCCATCGAATTGTGTGTGTGTGCAAGTCAAAGATATAGGGCGACTGACCTAGATACTGGAACGTTAGAGGGCACATGTCAAGTTTTTGTGTGGCAGGGGGACATGACTAGAGCGCTCGATGTATCGGTGTGTGTGTGTGTGTGTGTGTGTGTGCGAGGGGTTTTGGGGAGGGGTAGGCAGAGCCCTAACTATAGAGGTAGAACGACTCGTAAATGTGTTGACAAGGGAGACCCAACTATGTCTTGAGGGAGATCGGTCAACATCCATACATAACTGAAGGACGGGACATAGGATGGGATAGAGAGAGAGGAGAGAGAGAGGAGAGAGAGATGGAGGGAGAGGGGTAGAGTGCTGGATGGGTGATGGAGTTGCTTCTCGAAGATGGTGGAAGAGTCCTACTAGACAAACTAATGGTGGAACTGCAATATTATCAATAAGAGTGGGGATGTGTTTCTGTGTGTGCCTGTGCGTGATAGATCTGTTGGGACACATCCATGGATGATGAAGGGGAACCATGTGTTTGGTAAGCAAACCTAACTAGATCGGTAGATCAATTGTTGTTTGTCGGAGGAAGGGAGAGACATAACTAATGAGGTAGATCGATCGACGCGTGGGGGAAAATGAGTTATAAGGACCTAGCTAGCTATATGTATAGCGGGAGATCGGTCGGTGTACGTCCATTTGTTAGAGGCAAATAAGGCCCGACGAGACGGATAGACAGAGAGAATGGAGCTAGGAGGTGGTGTAAGAGGCCTAGTTACTAGCTAGATAGGGGGGGAGTGTGTGGTTGTGAGATCGATGAAAAGAGGGGCGAGAGTTTACACGTGTATGGGACCGTATGAGAGACACGAGGCAAGGACACATAAAGGAGGAGATTGAAGGTGCATGTGTATTTTGTAGGCAAACATCGCTGGAGAGGCTTATCGATCGGTCTGTGTCGGAAAGGAGTTGTGGAGACTGTGGGAGAATGACGTAAAGAAAACAAAATAAATGTGCGTGATGGATAGAATGCTGATGGAGGGGGAGGGCGAGGAGGGCGTGTGCATGCACGAGAGAAAGTTAGTGGTAGCTACAAAGGTTAGAGGATTGTGTGGGTGTAAGAGACTAACAAAGATCATAATTTGATATCAAAGTGGATTCATATATTTGAATAGGAGATCATAGTGTTTTAAACATATGCATGCATGAATATAGCGGTGATACGGGTGTTGTGGTTTTGCACATGTTATACCATAATGTGACAATGCATGGCGTTTGCAACTCATAGCTAAATGTCGAACAATCTAAACCATACTATACATCGAACAATCTCACATTTTATTTGAATTTGTGATAATGTGTGGCGTTTGCAGCTTACAACTAAATATCGAACCATCTAAACAATACTATATATCGAACATTCACATTTTATTTGAATTTGTGGTAATGTGTGGTGTTTGCAACTCACATCTAAATACTTGTAGGCGTAGGGGGCGGGGCACCATACATAATGTGATAAACACATTATACATATGAGACATGGTTTAGTTTGTGAAGATCTAGCTAGAGCTTGAAATGTACTATGATTTGAAATCAACATAAAGTGGATTCAAAAAATCGAGTTCGAGTTCATATAGTACACATAGTTCATATGTAACTCGAGACTAATCAAGTGGTGTGCTGTGAAGATAATACACAAACGATGGTTTAAGTTGACAATAATGACGATTGTAGATCTTATTAAAATAGAGAAATGAATTCAAATGCTTTGACTTCACAACAATAATTATTGTAGATCTTATTCAAATAGAGAAATGAATTAAAATTTAGTTCATATTGAAGCGGTAGTATATACGTTTGGAATGCACTAAAATGTTCATTTGAGTACTAGGTTACATGCATTATACACGTAGCGAAATACTTTAATTGAACATAACATGAATTCAAAATTTTGAACGAAATTTGTAGTGCAAATTGATTGGTACAGTACACGCTAGGCTTGTCTGGAAATTTCAACCCACGCCTTGTTAGCCCGAAATATTTAAGATATATCTTTGTCTCGTTGTGCTTCGACAACTCCCTCCATCTCAACCCGCGCCTTGCTATTCGAAAATTTCAACGCGCGCGAAAACTCCCACCTCCTGTGAAATCCCGACACGCGAAATGCCCGTGATACCCATGAACCGAAAGAACCGCCTCAAATCGGTGGGGGTACTTTCATAACTTACCCCACATTTCGGACAAGCGCGTCCCTAAGCCATGGTTCCCCACTCCCATCCCATCCGCCCACCCATTCGTACACCGAGGCCGGTAAAACCCGCAAAGCCCCACACCCTCCTACGTTCACCACCCAGCCGGAGCCTCTTCCCCGACAACGTCGTCCACAGCAACACCTCGACGTCCCTCATCCACCATACCGATTGAGGATCCATCGTCGATATGGTCGTACCGCCGGTTCAGCCACCCCATCCTCCACCTCCAAGGAGTTGCCCCGACGTTCCCCTCGTCTTTCGTGCCACCTCCGTTCCCACACCGCCGTCTTCACCTGCACCATCGGAAGAGCATCATCATCACCGTTTCCTCGGATGAAGCTACGGCCTAATCGGTGCCACTAAAGAGGTTGTACATTAATCACCGCATTTTCTTCTTGATTTGATCTCACGGTGCTGCCGGTGCTTGGTCCCAAGCCGACATGGCGCGGCTCCATCCACAACGGCGTGGCCGGCCACTTCCTCCACGGCGTCGCTCCCTCTGCAGCGACGTCCACATCAGTAGGAGCTATTGCTGCTTTAGCTCTCGCTCGCGCTACTGCTCTGCTCTTGCTCTCGGTCCCCTGCCTGGTCTGCTCTTGCTCTTGCTCTTGCTTGCGAAGCTGCTTCGATTTAGCTACACTTCAGTCGACTAAATCGACTTTTGGATCAGTCAATTTTCAGGGGGGGGGGGCTCGC
>LR738709.1:361446868-361481868 GCA_902687465.1 Secale cereale
GGCGGTGGTGGGGGGGTGGCGTGGGGATCACAGGAGAAAAATCTCGGCGCGGGGGGCCTACAGGGATGGCTGAGGCGACGGCGGACCGACGCTGGGGAGTGTTTTGCGCACCGCCGGCTACGGGCGGCGGGGGCGGCTATTTGGCTGGTGGTGGCTGGCGGCTCAGGGGGGTGGAGGTTGAAGATGAACTGCAGGCCCTTGATTTCGTATCCAACGGCTGCAAAATCGATTGACCATAGATGAAAAAGTCAGTTTACTGACGTGTAGCCTCACCTTCTAGTTTCGACAGTAAAATTCAGTTTCGACAGCAAAATTCAGTTTCCACAGTTAAGTTCAGTTTCGATAGTTAAATTCAGTTTTGACAGCAAAATTCAGTTTCGACAGTTAAGTTCACTTTCCACAGTTAAATTCAGTTTCGACAGTTAAGTTCAGAGATGAGTAGCTGATGTATACATCTAGCACTTTGTGGTTATGTATTTTACGTCATCTATTGGAGATGCTATTAGAATTCCACTCAGGTTAACATTGTCTCTCTTGTCCTGCTTCAGCCTCGGCGTCATACAACTCACCGCAGCTGCTCCAACGATGAAACCCTCCATCACAGCGGAGCAGTACCTCGGGCTCCATCTCCAGACGCCTAAGATCTTCTTCCCCTCCTCCAACAGCCAAGTCAGCCGGAGCATCCTCACCGGCCAACCCAATCACGCTGAGATCGACATGGCTTCGCCAAAGAGGTTGTACACTTCTTGTGGGTTGACTTAATCTCACCATGCTTCTTTTCATCCTGTGATCTTCCAATTCTTGTGAACCAAACACCCAGATTGGCAGAAATCCTGTGTTTTTAAATTCTTTGTTTTGCACGTGCATTCCTATCCTATTCCTGTCTATTTCCTATCCCTGCATTGTTAGAATCCTCAAATTCAAACAAGCCCTTACACAATTACTTCTGTTACAGATATGTGTCAAAGAAAACCTTGTGTGGTTTGTCCTCCTCCTGCGGTGCTGTGTTTCACCCCAGCTCAGCTGCTCCAATGATGGAAGGGTTCGCCACAGTAGGGATCTGCTCTCCAGACTGTCTTTCTCCGACTCATATCTTCTTCCCCGCCGCCGGCAGCCACGACAACTGCATTACCATCATCAACTGAGTAGATGACCTTGAGGACTACACGGGTCCGCAAGAGAGGTCACACTCTTCCATGTCTACTTATGTTATGCATCACTTAATATGATGACATGCTACTTTATCGTCGTGTTCACCTATTAGACTCCAAATCAGGTCCAAACTTATGTTGAAACTTGAGTTTTTCAATGGTTGTGGGGTACATATTGGGCCAACAATCAGTACTATCTGTCTACTATCTGGTTAATCTCGGGTGTCTACTATGAGTTTCATGTTGGGTGCAAACAAACATTAAAGAAACCATTATCTGTATTTATTAACTAAAGCTATTATCTGCCTGCTTTCATTGGTTTTGGGTCTATCCACAGTTTGCTACCTTCACTCTGGATTTGTGCGTGCACTCCTTACATAATCTCACTATGTTTTATTCCTATGCATGTCAGTTATTGTACACAATGGAACTGAACATGTAGAGCAAAAGAGACGAGCCTTGTGTGGCAATAAAATTTCATGCAGACGTCGCTCCATGGTGCGCGCAAAGGCAGGCCCCCTCCACCCATTTGGGATCGTAATCAAGAGGTAGATAACTCCTCAGAGGAGGATTCAGAGACAGATGACCAGTCCTATCCCCCCCCCCGAGGTGCATGCTCTAACTTGGCAGTGTTATGTTGCTCATATCATGCGTATGGTATCTTGCATTGCTATGTCATTCGCTTAGTTTAGACATAATTTGTGTGAATGCCACCTGTTTAGTGTCTAATTACCATATGTGTGAATTATGCAATGCTATCTTGTTGCAAGACATTATATATGTGAATTATGCAATGCTATCTTGTTGCAAGGCATTATATATGTGAATTATTCAATGCCATGCTGTTTAGCCAAGCGTCATATATGTGAATTATATCATGATGTCCTTTTTTGTATTTCTCATTGCTTTTGTCGACAATGTTTGTATATTCAACTGCTCTTCGTGTGCATCAGCCATTTGAATTGGTTATGGAGAAATCTGGAGTGAAAACAAGGTCTTCAGAGCAGACAATGCTACCCGGTGAAGCAGATATCTTGCTGGTTACAGATAGCTCTTCAGAGGAGGATTCAGAGGCAGATGACCAGTCCTATTATCCCCCTGAGGTGTATACTCAAAATTGGCAGGGTTATATTACTCATATCATGCATATGTTGTATTGCAATGCTTAGTTTTTACATCATATACATGATATTGAATGCCATCTCCTTATTGACACATCATATATGCGATTGCCCTCTGCTCACTTCCTTAATATATAAATCATATATTTGAATTATATCATGCCATGATGCTTACATAGACAGCATGTATCTGAATTATGGCATGCCAACCCATTTTCTAAAGGCATAATATAGTTATATCATCTCATCCTGTTCACATAGTCATCATATTTTGAATTATGTCATTCTATCCGTGAATTATATCATGCCATCATGTTTCCATCGATGGCATGTTTGTGATTTATGGCATGACAACCACTTTAATAGACACATCATATAGTTATATCATGTTATCCTGTTTACATAGTCATCATATTTTGAAGTATGTCATTCTATCCTGTTTAGTTAGCCATCATACATGTGAAATTGTGTCATGCTATCGTGTTTAATTAGCCTTATATATGTGAAATTATGTCCTGCTATTCTGTTTGGTTGGACAACATAAATGTGAATTATTTCATGCCCTGTTTTCTTCCCTACTATCCATTGCACCTGTCTATCTTACATGTATGTACATTCAATTACTTTTCTTGTTTATCAGCCATTTCAATTGGAGGGGGTGATGGCAGTATCTGTGGGAGTAAAAACACGGTCTTCAGAAAAGATCGTGCTACCTGTCGATGGAGATAGAACCACGGTTGTACTTGCCCAAGAACCAGCCCCACCACACATAACCCAGACTCATGCAGATTGTACCCCTACCCAGTTGGACAGAGAACCAGCTACACCCCTTCTAACCCCAACCCCAGCAGATAGTAACCCAGTTCCCGTTGACATAGCACCGTCTCCACCACAGAGCACCCAAACACGAACAGTTAGTAAGGCAACTGCAGTGCCCAAAGCATGAGGACCACCACTCCGAACCCCAAGTCAACGCTTAAAGCAGAAGAAGAATTGTTCTCAGGTCAGGTTCCATAGCTATGGTTCATACTACTTTACTCTTGCATCACTGTATTTACTCATACCAACTAATTTCAAATTTGAAGGATGCAATTGAAACTCCAATGGCGCAACAGGTATGTTTTAAACCTGTTTCTTTAATGTGTTTGCTGTTGTAACTTGCTCTATGTTGATTTCAGTTTCAATTGAATAAACAATTATATTCTCATGCCATGCACCTTACAAGTGTTGTTATTGCTTTGTAGTTTCCCACACTTATATTCTGTCTAAGCTGCTTTGTCTTAAATAGATATGATTCAAACTGTATCTATCTTGATTTGGCAACATAAACTAGAATGATATAGACCATACAGTGACCATACTACATAGATATATGTTTGTTTCTTGCTGTTATCCTATCCACCTTACTACTGAACTGGTTTACCAAATGAGTTTCATATACTACATTGTAAACCTGTGATGTGTTTGTTTGATTCTCTATTAGAATGCGGATAAAATATTGGAGAAGAGTACCCCGTTATGCAATGGTACAGGAAGTAATGCAGATAAGGTTCAAGATAGTGAGACATCCCTAATGGTCTCCAAGAAAGCAGATAAAAACTATATTGAAGACACTGAGACAACCCAAAAGTCCTGTCTTGATGTAGTGTTCGAGCTACTGGCTACTACTACTGGCACCAGCTCTTCGAACTCGCTGCCTGAATCAGTTCGGCTTCTTTAGTCTCAACTTCAAGTTGAAATACATGATTAGATGTTATGCGACAGGAAGCCGAAGGACTGAGGAAGTCCCTGCAGAAGTCAAATGCATACTTTCTGGTTCAATAACAAGTGCTGGAGGATTTAAGCACCAAATAAGAGAAAGTTAATAAGCTTGCTAAGTATCTTGCCAGCATTATGGGTACCCAGGATATTGTTTCTTGAGCTCTCATGAAGTGGTTTCAGTTCTGGACTTGTTTTGTTGCGGTGTTTATATGCTGCTTTGTTCCCTATATTTGCACTGGTGGCAAACTTTGATGCCCAGTGGATGTAATATGTGTAATAGCCGTGATAGCCTAGCGTAAGTTGCTTGCCTATTTATTTCCTTATTGTCTTGTTTATTTGTTTTCTTGTAGTCAGTGCAGTTCTTTTTCCATGGTTTGCTAGTGGCCGCAATAGCCTATTTTTTAAAACTAGGCCACATTAACCATGGGCTACATATTTACTGTAGTTAACATGGGCCTCTTATGGGCCGTAGAAACAATGGGCCTTCTACGGGGCGTAGAAACAATGGGCCTTATACGGGCCGTAGACACAATGGGCCTTCTACGGGCCATATGATCTGTTAGCCAAACATGGGCCAATAATAGAGCACATTATGGCCGTAAATGGGCTAGAGTTGAAATCATCCGTTCATGGGCCGACCATAACAAGCCGTCGTTAATCGGCCGTATTTGATGATGCTATGAAAATGGCCCAACGTATTAACGGGCCATAAACGGGCCGACTGTAACCACAGGCTGAATTTGGCCCACAAGAAGAAAATGACAGTAATGGGCCAAAAGTAAACGAATGCTGGAAATGAGCCCAAGAATAAATGGGCCCTGAGAAGGCCGAAACATAACATGGATTGGTAACAAACTAACGGAATAATGAGTCGTTAATGGGTATAAAGAGAAACACTGTTCATTACGGGCCAGTTTTACCATGGGCCGTTAATGGGCCGATGGTTACTAAGGACCTCATATAGGCTGAAAGACGTTATGGGCCATACATGGGCCGGAAGTTAAAACGGGCTGGAATTATATTGGACGTCACAGATGATGCTACTGGGCCTAATTCGGATAGGCCATAAATGGGCCCTGGGTTAGCGGGCTGTAAATGGGCTATATGCGAACATGCCGTTAACAGGCTTGCCGTGGGCCGGCCCGTCACCTTTTGACCAAGTCAAACGGGCCGGCCTTTTCAGAGGACTGGGCCTCTGTTGGGCACTGTTCATTACGAGCTAGTTTTACCATGGGCCGTTAATGGGCCTAGGGTTACTAAGGGCCTCATATGGGCCGAAAGACGTCATGGGCCATACATGGGTCGGAAGTTAAAACAGGCTGGAATTATATTGGACGGCCCAAATGACGCTACTGGGCCTAATTCGGAATGGCCGTAAACGGGCCCTGTATTAGCGGGCTGTAAATGGGCTATATGCGAACAGGCCGTTAATAGGCTTGCCATGGGCCGGCCCGCCACCATTTCACCAAGTCAAACGGGCCGGCCTTTTCACAGGAATGGTTCTTTGTTGGGCCATGCCACGTGTCGACGTATCATAGGCGCTTTGGGTCCAATGAGTGGATGACATTTGTCCCAGCGGCGAGCCGACACGTGTTCCCTCCAGCCAATGATGATTTTACACGTGGAAAATCCCCATTGGTCGGGGATGTTAATGAGTTTTCAGATCCAAAACCGGAGCTGATAGATTAACGACATTCCGTTATGGTGGATGCCACGTGTTGGTCACTCTTGATGAAAGCACTTTTGTGACGCGCGATTTATCGTCATTGAAGTGGACACTTCCGTGATGATAATTTTGGTAATGCCAAGGAACACTTGTACGACAGCACATGTATGACTATCTTGATTCTGTCATAAATTTGTCATGGATATACATGCATGACAAAAAACGTGACCTACTGTGACAAACAAGTATCATCATGGAAGTGTATTTTTTTTGTAGTGCAAGCCGGTCAGAGGAGGGATGCTTGCCATGGGAACTTGGCGGACGGAGAGCGGGCCGTACGGGGAAGAAATTTCGGCACACCCCTACCAGGCGTGCCAAATGTCGGATCTTGGGTTCCGGCAAAACCGTTGAGGTTCGAACTCTGGGGTGCGCACGAAGATCTCTCCTTCCGCCCTAGCTCGTCTACTCGCTGGTCCCTAGGCCTAGCTCGTCAAATCTTAAGAACAAGGGACGCAAAGTTTATACTGGTTCGGGCCACCATTGTGGTGTAATACCCCAATCCAGTGTGTTGTGGAGGATTGCTTTGTAGGCTGAGGAAGAACTAGTACATGGATGAACTGCCTCCTGAGGAGAGGGGTTCTTGTGCTCGGGTGAGCTTGTGGGTGTGTGGGTGTTCTCGATGATCCGATCTGCCCAGATCAATGGTGGTGGCTAGCCCTATAGTGGCTCGGGTCCTCTTCCCAAATATTGAGCGGGAAAGGATCCGACAACGGCCAAATTTGAAGGGGGACAACTAGTACAAGCTATCCTGACAAAAGGTGGTCTTCGCCTGCCAAAGGCTCCGGTGGTGACGCCGTCATGGGCTCCGCGATGACCTTCGTTCTGCTGTCCTGGTGCTCTTGGTCTTGTTGCACCGATATGGAAACCTTTGCCTGATGCCTCGGGACTCCGCGACTGCACCAGATCGTTTAGCACCAAAGAGGAAACAGGCACTCTGCGCCCGCTGGCGCCCGCCTGGCCTTGGTCATCACCGCTCACGTCACGAGGACCTTGTGAGGTACCCCTTGCCTTGATATGTCCGATCCTCATGAGCCGGCCTAGTGAGGCCTCCCCAGGGGATGTCTTGCGTCGTCCGCCTCGCGAGGCTCAGCCCCTCGTGAGGGTCTTGAGTGGTTTCTAAAGATGTTGGGCCGTACCAGGCCGCGTGATGAGCCACGCCCTGGGCCACAGGCAGGCAAGTCTGGGTACCCCTGTTCCCAGAACGCCGACACACCTACTTCTACATTGTGCCGAAGTTGTGTGAGGCGCCGCTCCGGATTGATGTCGTGAAGCGATCGGTGTGTCTTGAGGGGGCGAGGCTTGCATTTTCGAAGACCATGGTGCATTGGCTGAAGATCAATCCAATGGAGATGTCCACTGGTTCCCCGCCCAAGGGAAAAGAGCATCGCTGCCTCGAACAGTAATCCACACAGGTGATGGCCGGACCACGGGCAATAGAGGGCCAGTGTTCAAAAAATGTAATGATTGAATAGTTTTAGCAAGTTTGTGCCATGCCGGGCTTTATGTACTCACTCGATGGACTTATTTAATATTGTAGTTGTTAAATTTTGACTCTGGTGTGGCCGTGTGTTTAATTCTGAAAGCTACCAGTCGTCGGCTTCAGCCCGCTAGTGAATATAACGAAGGGTGTTTGGTTTCCGCACTGCTACCCTTAGCCAACGTCTTGGTGCCCAGAGGCGGTAGTGCGGGACCGAAACTAGGCAATCGCACTATTTGGTTTTACTGCTTTCACTTGGCCTTAGAAGCTTGACGGTGGGGGCTAGGGACTAGCCTCCGTTTGATGTACTTGGGGGTCGAAGCCTGCCCTATCTGATCAAATTGTTGGTGTTAAGACAAACCCTTCTTTTACACAGTGATATTGCCAATGATTCTTAGTATCAAACCTCGTCATCAGATCGTGGATCCGTTCATGCTTACTACGACGGTTAGTTTTTGGCCTTTTCCTCCTGAGGTACTTGACCGAGCAAACCAGAAGTACAATCGCAGGGGTTCTCGCTTTGCCCTCTTAGCCGAACATGCGGAACATAAGGGGCAAGCACCGGATCCGGGCAACCCAACTATTGACCCAAGACATAGTTCAGAACGACTGCATATTGTGCAATATCCAAGACGCAAAACACCTGGCGGAAAGCGAGGCCGGTCTTGAAGCTTTTCAGCTGATATATAAATTCAAAAACTCTAGATTGTTCATACTTTTGTGCCTGGCTGTTTGAAGAGTGGGTGAGGAATCTAGCAAGAAACACAAAGGGTTTACGAGATGCGGATGTCCAAACACCATAAAGGGTATTTTTATTAATTCTCATAAACTCAGGACGTCCAACCATCCAATTCTAACTGTAAAGGTGGTACGTATAAGGAAAAAATAAAAGGAAAAAAAGGCTACAGAGTAAAGGTTAATATGGGGCCTTGATGCGCGAGTTGAAGCCTTCACTTTGCCGTGCTGCATGTCCTTGCCTTTGCTTATGATAGGTTGGGGAAAGGACCTTCAATGAGACCTTTGTGGGCGATAGCCCTATCAATGCAACTTTATGCTTTTAGTGTGTCCGGGATATGTCTCTGGGTCGTCTGAAGACGAGGTGATGCCGAAGTTCGATTTGGCTGAATCTGTACTTCGGAATAGTGTATGCCACACGGCTGCCCATGGCACTTTGAGTGCAAAGTTGTGCTGGCGAGGAACGTGGAGCGCGAAGTGTGCGGGAATGCCCTGAGGTGCGTATCCCTATTTGTGGTGAACGCATGCCGACTCCCATGATGGGGAACGGTTTCAGATTCGTTGACTATTGTCGCCGGCATTTATGGTGGTTCGGCATCCAGACCCGCGTGCCGGTGTGGTATTCGGCCGCTAGGGCCACAGTGTGCTCTTTGGTTCCAAGTGAGCGCTCCATGCTGTCGTTGGTAGTTATGACGCCTGAAGGACAGGGCATATTCAACTTGAGGTACGCATAATGCAGAATGATGTTGAACTTGGCGAGCGTTGTACGACCAGGAGGGCGTGATAGCCACCACGAAAGGGTGCGATATCGAAGATCAATTCTTCGCTTTAGAAATTGTGTGGAGACTCGAACACTACTTTGAGCCTTACAGTGCCCATACAATAGGCCTCCACTCCCGGAATGACGCTTTTAAAGGTGGTATTACTTGGTTTGATCCTTGACGGATCGATCCCCATTTTCCTCACATTATCCTCATATATAGGTTGAGGCTGTTCCCTCCGTCCATTAGGACTCTAGTGAGGTGGAATCCATTGATGATGGGGTCTAGCACTAAGGCTGCGGACCCTCTATGGCGTATACTGGTGGGATGATCCCTGCGTTCGAATGTGATTGGGCAAGCTGACCATGGGTTGTATTCTGGCGCTACTAGCTCGACGGAGTATACGTCACGTAGCGCTCATTTCCTTTCCTTCTTTGGTATATGAGTTGCGTAACTCATGTTTACTGTTTTGACCTTGGAGGGGAAGGGTTTCTGGCCTCCACTATTCGGCCTGCGAGGCTCACCATCGTCCTCGCTTATTGGGATTTTACCCGAGTCTTCGGTTGTGAGTTTGCCGGCCTGTTTGATCACCCATCAATTTCGATTGGAGTGATTGTCGGGATTCACTATTGTGCCGTGGATCTGGCACGGCCTATCTAGAATTGTGTCTTGTTTAGATGGGTCGTCGCCGTTGCCTTTAGGATCTTTCTTTCGCGATCCAGACTTCTGGTTTCGGAATCTGGCATTTACTATCGTATCATCACCATCGCCGTCAATGTGGCGGCATTTATACTTGCTTCACCGGGGTTTTCCATTTCCCTTCCGGACATCAGAGGTACCTGGTGTGTCAGGGTTTGTGCATTTGCTGGCAAGCCAACTATCTTCTCCCATGCAAAAGTGGGTCATAAGGGAAGTAAGGGCTACCATAGTTCTTGGTTTGTCCTGGCTGAGCTGTCACACAAGCCGTTCATCCTTGACACTCTTCTTAAAGGCAACCAAGGCTTTGGCATCCGGACAGTCAACATTCTAATTTTTCTTGGTCAGGAATCGATTCCAGAACTGTCGGGTAGATTCTATGGATTGTTGTCTGATGCAATTTAGGTCGCCAGCATCCGAAGGTTGGACATAGGTGCCCTGAAAGTTTGTTCGAAAAGCATCCTCAAACTCTTCCCAACAACCTATAGAGTCTTCGGGAAGGCTGTTTAACCAGTGTCTAGTTGGGCCTTTTAGTTTAAGCGAAAGATATTTGATGGCGTGGATGTCGTCTCCTCACGCCATGTGGATGTGGAGGAGTAAGTCATCGATCCATACGGCCGGATCCTTGGTTCCATTGTATAGTTCAATGTTTAGAGGCTTGAAGCCTTCTGGAAAGTCATGTTGCATCACCTTTTCTGTAAAAACAGGGGCTGTGCGGATTCCCGAACTTGGGCTATGTTGCATCGGAGGCCTTCAGCCATCTGAATTCGTTTTTGCTCCCGAACTCTATCGTTGTGGTTCCGCCAGTCGTAATAACCATCCCGGTGAGCGGTCGAGTCTTCTCTTGGTCCATAGATGGACCAGGTTTGTCCTCCCCGGGTATCCAGGTCGTGGTGGAGGTCGTATTCATAGGCTCGCTGCATTTTATCTCTGCCAGAATTGTCAGGTTACGCGGCGGGGTGTTCAATTTTGTGAGCTTATTTATCCCGCCCTCGAAGGGGCGGTCCGGCTGTTCGGCGTGGGAGTACTTTGGATGCGTTTGCTCTAGGGCCTCATCGTCGAACTGCGGCAGTAATCGTTTCTTTGGGTAACTTTTTGCTGGCCGTTCATGGACATATCCTTCTTCGACAGCTAGGACTTTAGTCCATCGATCGTTGAGGGTTTCATGTTCGGCCTTGATCCCGTGTTTCTATTTCTTCATGCTACGGGCGATGGCTAGAAGCCTTCGTCTGAACCATTCCTGATCGCGCGGGTCTTCGGGATGATGAAATCTTCTTCCCTAAGACTAGCCTCTTCGCTTGTTAGATTCTCCATCTCCACAATAGGAGGGATATCATTTTGAACCGGCTCATTTTCCTAAGTCAGGTTCATTTCATCACATTGAGCCTCATTCACGGGCTCATTCTAAACTACTGGAAGGGACCTCCCTGTCTAGAGCAGGAACATTTGAGCCATCCACCCTTTTTAAGGCTTTGGCTCTAAAAATATATGAACGAGTAAGTAGAGCAGAGATACTAAAATGAATGGGAAATGATGATGTTGTTTACTTACCCACGGGTTATGGTAAAATTTGGCACATGAGTGGCGCTTGATTCATCTAATGATGGCGAATTCAATTGGTAATCCGGGTCTGACAGACGAAGAGGTTCGTTGATCTGTCTGGCTCAAGGACACGATTTGGTCAGGCTATGAGGGACTTCAACCCGTGCTCTATGGCGAGCTGGTGAATTTGACAAGCCGTTACTCAGTTCACCAGAGCTACTCCAGATCTTTCGCTTCAAAGTGCCAGCATACTGAGTTTTATTCAATATAAATTGTGGGTCTAAGTGAGCATCTGGATGTGAAAAGGGTACTTTATGGCGGCCCGTCTTGCTTTCTTTGGGACAAATTGATCTAAGTTAGAATAAGAAGGGTTTACCTCCATATCGCCAGCTTGGCTAGTCTCGGCATTAAGCTATGATGTGCTTGCCTCAAAAATTGGTTAAATAGTTGGACGAGGCACTACTATAGAAATTCCCAATAGTGGCGTGATATGTCTCCAGCATATCTATAATTTTTGATTGTTCCATGCTATTATATTATCTGTTTTGGATGTTTAATGGGCTTTAATATACACTTTTATATGATTTTTGGGACTAACCTATTAACCCAGAGCCTAGTGTCAGTTTCTGTTTTTTCCTTGTTTTTGAGTATCGCAGTAAAGGAATACCAAACGGAGTCCAATTGACTTGAAATTGCACTGAGATTGTTTTTGGACCAGAAGAAGCCCACGGACTACCGAAGATGGACCAGAGGAGTCCCGAGGCCACCACGAGGGAGGGGGCGCGCCCTACCCCCCTGGGCGCGCCCCCCTATCTGGTGGTCGCCACGGGGACCCCCCTGTCTAGTTCCCGACTCCAACACCTCTTATATATACCCAAACTTCCAGAACATAACGTAGATCGGGAGTTCCGCCGCCACAAGCCTCTATAGCTACCAAAAACAAATTGGTACCCTGTTCCGGCACCCTGCCGTAGGGGGGATCCCTCACCGGTGGCAATCTTCATCATCCCGGCGCTCTCCATGACGAGGAGGGAGAGGATCACCCTCGGGGCTGAGGGTATGTACAAGTAGCTATTTGTTTGATCTCTCTCTCGTGTTCTTGATTGGGCACGATCTTGATGTACCGTGAGCTTTGCTATTATAGTTGGATCTTATGATGTTTCTCCCCTCTACCTTCTTGTAATGGATTGAGTTTTCCCTTTGAAGGTATCTTATCGGACTAAGTCTTTAAGGATTTGAGAACACTTGATGTATGTCTTGCGTGGGATACCCATGGTGACAATGGGGTATTCTATTGATTCACTTGAAGTATGTTTTGGTGATCAACTTGCGGGTTCCGTGACCTTGGGAATCTATGCATAGGGGTTGGCACACGTTTTCGTCTTAACTCCCTGGTAGAAACTTTGGGGCACTCTTTGAAGTTCTTTGTGTTGGTTGAATAGATGAATCTGAGATTGTGTGATGCATATTGTATAAACATACCCACGGATACTTGAGGTGACATTAGTGATTTGGTTGATTTGTGTCTTAATGTGTTATTCTAGTACGAACTCTAGGATAGTTCGAACGGAAAGAATAGCTTCGTGTTATTTTACTACGGACTCTTGAATAGATCGATCATAAAGAATAACTTTGAGGTGGTTTCGTACCCTACAATAATCTCTTCGTTTGTTCTTGGCTATTAATGACTTTGGACTGACTCTTTGTTTCATGTTGGGGGATAGTTATATGATCCATTTATGTTATTATCGTTGAGAGAACTTGCACTAGTGAAAGTATGAACCCTAGGCCTTGTTTCCTAGCATTGAAATACCATTTACGCTCACTTTTATCAGTAGTTACCTAGCTGTTTTTATAATTTCATATTACAAAAACCTATATCTGCAATCCATATTGCACTTGTATCACAATCTCTTCGCCAAACTAGTGCACCTATACAATTTTCCATTGTATTGGGTGTGTTGGGGACACAGGAGACTCTTTGTTATTTGGTTGCAGGGTTGTTTGAGAGAGACCATCTTCATCCTACGCCTCCCCCGGATTGATAATCCTTAGGTCATCCACTTGATGAAAATTTGCTACTGTCCTACAAACCTCTGCACTTGGAGGCCCAACAACGTCTACAAGAAGAAGGTTGCGTAGTAGACATCAAGCTCTTTTCTGGCACCGTTGCCGGGGATGCTAGGTAAGCGGCACTCACATCCCATCAACGAAGCTCTTTTCTGGCGCCGTTCCCGGGGAGGTGAGTGCTTGAAGGTATATCTTTAGATCTTGCAACCGAATCTTTTGGTTTCTTGTTTTATTACTAGTTTAGTTTATAAAAGAAAACTACACAAAAATGGAATTGAGGTTGCCTCATATGCTTCATCTTTTTAATATCTTTCATGAAAATGATGGGAATGAAAATTGTGCTCAAGTACTAGCATAAGAATTACATAGAATGCTTGGCATAAAATATGTGAATGATGAGCATCATTGCACTGTTGTTAGTATGAATTATTTGAATACCCATGATGCTAATGAAATGCAAAGCCACAAGCTTGGAGATGCTATGTTTGATGAAGATGATATGTTTAGTCCCCCAAGTTTTGATGAGCAAATTTATTATGATGAAAGCATGCCTCCTATTTATGATGATTATTGTGATGACACGTATGCTATAAGGAATAAAGATAACCATGAAACTTGTCATCATGATTTTAATTTTCAATTGGATTATGCTTCACATGATAGTTATTTTGTTGTATTTGCTTCTCCCACTACTATGAATGAGAAGAATTTTGCTTATGATGGGAGTAGTAAAATTTCTATGCTTATGGATCATGTAGAGAATGCTTTATGTGATGTTTATATTGTTGAATTCATTCATGATGATACTGAAAATTATTATGAGAGAGGAACATACGTTTCTACCTATTGCAATAATATCAAGTTTCCTCTCTATATCTTGAAAGTTTTGAAGCTATGCTTGTTTTCCCTTCCTATGCTAATTGATTATCGTTCCCATATGTTGTTTGCTCACAAAATCCCTATGCATAGGAAGTGGGTTAGACTTAAATGTGCTAGTTATATTCTTCATGATGCTCTCTTTATGTTTCAATTCTTATCTTTTATGTCAGCATCATTGAAATCATTATGCCAAGCTAAAAGGCATTAAAGAAAAGCGCTTGTTGGGAGACAACCCAATATTTACCCCGATTGTTTTTGTGTGTTCACATGATTATGCTACTATAGTAATCATGTTTTATAGCTTTTGTTTCAGTAAAGAGCCAAGTAGAACCTTTGGGAAGACTTGGGTGAAGTCTTTGCGATCTTGCTGTAAGAAACAGAAACTTTGCGCTCACGAGATTAGCTGCCATTTTTTTTATAGAAGAGTGATTTTGAGTTGATTCCTTTTGCAGAAGATTAATACAAAAATTCCTCACATCCACCAATTTATTTCAGAATTGTTTGGGTTACAGAAGTATTCGAAAGTTACAGATTGCTCCAGATCGTTCTGTTTTTGACAGATTCTGTTTTCTATGTGTTGTTTGCTTATTTTCATGAAACTATGAGTAGTATGAGGGTATGGACCAAAGAGAAGTTGGAATGCATTAGATATTACACCAATATAAATAAAGAACGAGTTCAAAATAGTACCAAAATTGGTGATTTATTTTCTTATACTAACGGAGCTTATGAAGGTTTTGTTAAGTTTTGTGTTGTGAAGTTTTCAAGTTTTGGGTAAAGATTCCATGGACTATGGAATAAGGAGTGGAAAGATACTAAGATTGGGGATGTCCAAGGGATCCCAAGGTAATATTCAAGGACAACCAACAGCCTAAGCTTGGGGATGCCCCGGAAGGCATCCCCTCCTTCATCTTCGTTTATCGGTAACTTTACTTGAGACTATATTTTTATTCACCACATGATATGTGTTTTGCTTCGAGCGTCATTTTATTTTGTTTTTATTTGCTTGCTGTTATTCAGAGGCATGTTTTGTCTCTTTTGTTTCTATAAAATGTCAAGTCTAGCCTTTACCATGCTTATTTTGCAAGTCTTTATGTTGCTGTTTGAAAACAGAAAGTTTTCTATCATTGTCTGAATTATTCTAGATAGCAAGAACGTGATAAAATCTTGAAATTTTTACACGGTGAGCATGAATAAGTTCTCCATAACATGGTAATCTTTCATAATTTTTTAGTTAGATAAGTATGAGAACAATTCCAGTCTTTACATACTCTCCTGTTTAGACAGATTGCTGGTATGTTTGCATTGGTTGCATATATTTGTATGATAAATGAATCAATTTGAGGATATGAGTATTAAATATCCAGAGGCATTTAGTATGCAATGTCAAAATATAATTTTAGTGATTTTCTACTGTAGATAATGTTAAGGTTTTGATTTGATTTATACTAACTTATCTCACGAGTTTTTGTTGAGTTTTGTGTGCATGAAGTTTTTAAGATTCTGAAAACTATGATATGTGAGGAATTAAGGATACACAAAAGCTCAAGATTGGGGATGCCCAAGGCATTCCAAAATAATATTGTCGGAGATATTGACCATGGGTACCCTCGGCGACTACCCTCGGTATTTTAAGACAAATGACAGCCGCTTGGTCAGCTGTGGTCGTCTGCTCCTCGAGCCGCCTCCTAGGGTAGCCTGCCCTAGGAGCCGGCTGCCAGCAGGAGGCAACACCAACACCACCAGCCAGCAGACGTCCCCACACTCCTCTCTCAGGGTACACGCTGAGGGGGGTCCCAGCGTGGCGGGGGAGTGGCTACATGAGAACATGTCCTTAGAAGATCTGAGGGGAGTAGGCCTATATTAACCCCCCAGGGTCCTCCATGAGGAGGGAGGGAAGGTTGGCTATTAGAAGATCATAAGACAAAAACCCTAGAAAGAGAGAGGAGGTGAGCTAGCCTTGTTCCTCCTCTTCCTTTGGACCTCACAGCTCAAGGAGCAATCTTGTAGCTACTCTAGTGCTATCAGTCATGACGCGGAGCCCCCGCAGAGCAGGACTAGGGGTGTTATCTCCTCGGAGAGCCCCGAACCTGGGTAAGATTCGTAGGCGTCCTAAGTATCGCTTTATCCCACTTCCCAAGCCCGACGATGTTCTTTTGACCCCATGCATGATAAGCCATCCGTTGGCATATGTCGTCCCAAAACCCCGACATTTGGCGCACACCGTGGGGCTAGGTGCACCATCGTCCGGTGACATGTTCTGGACGGGAACCTTGTTCCTTCCTGGCGAGAGTAGCCAGCCCGGCACGCATGCTGGCATGGAGACCGGGATGCTTCGCAGCGCTGAGGCTGCATGCGCCGTGAGCGGGCTCGCCGATCTGCTCGGCGCCGCCCGCATCCACGACGAACACTCTCCGGCGGCCGAGCCAGTGGCGCCGGAGAGCTTCCTCGTCGAGCTCCTCGACAAGCTTCACCTCGTCAACGAGCGTGCCTCTGACGTGAAGTCAGTGGGCTCTTCTGACCCACCAATAGACATGATTGTAGACCCCGACGCAGGGCCAGACGACTCCTTCCCCGAGCATGTGGAGATCGTCAACGACCCTCTTCCCGTTCTTCCGATTTGCGGCAGCATCGGCATCATCACGGAGGTGCTCGTCACTGACCACGGCGAACCATCGTGCAGAACGGGTCCAGACCCGCTCGAGGCCGCGCTACAACACCTCGCCGCCCCTGTCGCGGCGGGGGTAGACGGCGCGGAGTTGGAGGCGCTCCGCGTTTCGCTCCTCGACAGCGCCAACAAATTGGCTGCCTCCCGATGCCTCACTGAAGCTTACCACCGCAAAATGGACAGCGCCATTTGTGGCACGCCGGTTGCGGGCGAGCCTAGCCGAGCCGGCACTGTCCACGATCGCGGCCGGCTGCTAGCAGACATGCTGGGGGCCCCGCGGCCTGTGTACCTCACTCCATCGGAGAACCTAAGGGCTGCCCAAGCGGCAGTCGATGAGATGGGCCACTTAGAGCGAGACGAACTCCGTTGCATGACCCAGCGTGCCCGCCAGCTCCTCGACACTGCTGCTACGCAGCAGGAGGCCTGTCGCCGGGCATCGGAGGCGGCCGCGCACGCCGACAACCACCCCTTTCGGCGGGAGCAAGGACCCACATCCCGCTCTCCAACAGTCGGCGCCACCAACCGGCGAGACTCAGAGCCCGCTGCCAGCCGCAGCCGGTAGACGTGCTTCACCATCGAGCGCGACGAAGACGGCTGCCCAAGGGCCGTAGAACGACGAGGGGGAGCAGCCGCCTCCTCCCAGGCGGGAGAGGCGCGTGTCTCCTCCGCCTGTTGACCACCCCTCTCTGGCAGGCCACCTGGGCCGCCACGACGGGGTCGGGGAGAACGACGCCCGCCACCGCCTGGACCATCTGGCTCGCTCCCAGGTGGTTGAAGAGGAAGATGACCTCGGTCCGGCCTGCTTCGGCCCTCGCATCCGCAACGAGCCTTTTCCCAAGGGCTTCTCGCTGCCCAGAGACACCCCCAAGTACAACGGATTAGTGAAACCAGAGGACTGGCTGGTGGACTACACCACGGCTGTCAGCATAGCCACGGGCAACAGGCGTGTCACGGTGAAGTACGTGCCCCTCATGCTCCAGGGCACGGCTCGGACGTGGCTGAACAGCCTCAAGTCGAACAGCATCAATGGTTGGCTAGACTTCACCGACGCCTTCACTCGCAACTTCACCAGCACCTACAAGCGCCCTCCCAAGCCACGCCAGCTCTCCCTTGTGTCCAAGGCCCGTACGAGTCGACCCGTGACTATCTGACGCATTGGGCAGAGCTGCGAAACTCCTGTGAGGGAGTGCACGAGGTACAAGCCATCGAGTATTTCACGGCCGGGTGCAGAGAAGGCACCTTGCTCAAGCACCGGCTCCTGCGTGACGAGCCGGCCACGCTGGATGAGCTGCTGAGCATAGCAGACAAGTACGCCACCTCTGACTCCTCCATGAAGACCGAGCTGCAAGTGGACGCTTCTGGCAAGATGACCCCTCCAACTTCCAAGACGCCGGCAGGAGAATCCAGCCGGCGCCAGCAGACCAGCGACAAGAAGCGCAAGGCCCACGCGCCGGCTGCCAACAGCCGGCTAGTGGCAGCGGTCGACGAACAGCAGCCAGAAGCTCAAGAAGGGCCCAAGCGCCAGAAGGGCGGCAAACCAGTGTGGCAGCTGACCTTCTCCTTTGATCAAGCCTTGGATGCCCCCTGCAAGTTCCACAGTGGCGAGAAGCCCTCCAACCACACCACACGAAAGTGTCACTGGCTCACAAGGATTGCGAGGGGAGAAGCTCTGCCTCCGTCGCCTGCTGGACAGCCGGCTCCGCCTCCTAATCCGCCGGCTGCTCATCCTGGCGGCCAAATCCAGGACGAATTCGCAGAAGAAAATGGAGCCTATGTTGTCTTCACCAGCCAGACGAACGATAGGCACAGCCGGCGCCAACAGCGCAGAGAAGTCAACACCGTTGCCGTCAAGAGCCCAGAATTCATGCACTGGTCTGAAAGGCCTGTCAGTTAGAGCCGAGAGGATCACCCGGCTGTCATGCCCTCTCCAGGGGCCTATGCCTTGGTCCTGGACGCCACTCTCTCCACTGACAGGCGGGCCTGCCGTTTCTCCTGAGCCCTGGTGGACGGTGGCAGCAGCATCAACATCATGTACCGGGACACCATGGAGAAGTTGGGCATCAAAGAGAAGCAGCTTCAGCCTACCAGGACCGTGTTCCATGGCATTGTGCCAGGGCTCTCTTGTTCACCAATCGGCAAGGCCAGGGTTGATGTCCTGTTTGGTGACAAGCCGCACTTCCGGAGGGAGCCAGTCTGGTTCGAAGTGGTAAATCTGGAAAGTCCCTATCACGTGATCTTGGGCCGGCCCGCTCTTGAAAAGTTCATGGCAGTCCCCCATTATGCCTACTTCAAGATGAAGATGCCTGGTCCCAAGGGAATAATCACCATAACCGGGGACTACGAGAAGTCCATTGCATGCGCAACGGCCAGCAGTCGCCTGGCAGAAACCCTTGTTGTGGCTGAGGAAAAGCGTCGTCTGGAGCGGCTGGTGGCAATGGCTAGCGAGCAGCCGGCCATACCAGCCGATCCCAAGGAGGTGGAGCCGCAAGGCTCGTTCCAGCCCTCCAAGGACACAAATAAGATTGCCTTGGACCCGTCTCACCCGGAGCGATTTGCTGTCATAGGGTCAAGCCTAGATAGCAAATAGGAAAGCGAGCTCGTCGATTTCCTCCGTTAGAATCGGGACATCTTTTCATGGTCCCCCAAGGACATGCCTGGTGTCCCGACGGAATTCGCCGAGCAGAAGCGACACGTGAGAGAAGACGCAAAGCCTGTCAGGCAGCCGCTGCGCCACCTGTCAGAAGAGAAGAGAAGAGTTGTTGGGGAGGAGGTCGCCCGCCTACTAGCAGCTGGCTTCATCATGGAAGTCTTTTATCCCGAGTGGCTGGCGAATCCAGTCCTGTTGCTGAAGAAGAACAATAAATGCCGCATGTGCATTGATTACACCAGCCTGAACAAAGCTTGCCCTAAAGATCCGTTTGCTCTGCCACGAATATATCAAGTGATTAACTCCACGGCCGGATGCGAGCTGTTGTCTTTCATTGATGCTTATTCAGGGTACCACCAAATCAAGCTTGATCCAGCTGACCGTCTGAAGACTGCCTTGCTCACGCCGTTTGGGGCCTTCTGCTACCTGACCATGACGTTCGCCTTGAGAAATGCCGGCGCCACCTTTCAGCGTTGCATGCAGAAGTGTCTCGTCAAGCAGCTTGGCAAGAACGCACACGTTTACGTGGACGACATTGTGGTGAAGACGGAGAAGAGAGGAACCCTTTTGGAGGATCTCCAAGAAACATTTGAGAACCTGCGCCGCTTTCGGATTAAGCTAAACCCGGAGAAATGTGTCTTCGGGGTACCAGCAGGCCAGCTCCTTGGCTTCCTGGTATCCGAGCGCGGCATTGAGTGCAACCCCGCGAAGATCAAAGCCATTGAGAGGATGGAACGACCGACCCGTGTGCGAGATGTCCAAAGATTCACAGGGAGCCTGGCATCTCTCAGCCGCTTCATCAGCCGGCTGGGAGAGAAGGCACTCCCCCTGTACCAACTGATGAAGAAGACCACTTGCTTCGAGTGGAACGACCAGGCGGATGAAGCCTTCCAGCAGCTCAAGCGACTGCTGTCCACCCCGCCTGTCCTGGCGGCGCCAGGAGACAAGGAACCCATGTTCCTTTACATAGCCGCAACCAGCCGGGTGGTCAGCACTGTCATTGTGGTTGAGCGCCCAGAAGACGGCAGAGCCTTGCCCGTCCAGAGGCCCGTCTACTACTTGGGCGAAGTGCTATCAGTGTCCAAGCAGAACTACCCCCATTACCAAAAGATGTGCTACCGCGTGTATTTTACCGCCAAGAAACTCAAGCAGTACTTCCAAGAGCATTTTGTCACGGTCGTCTGCATGGCCCCACTTGCTGAAATCATGGGGAACAGAGATGCCTCAGGAAGAGTGGCTAAGTGGGCCATTGAGCTGGCCCCTTTCACCATCTTCTACCAGCCGCGCACCACCATCAAATCACAAGCGTTGGCCGACTTCCTCGTCGATTGGACTGAAACACAGTACCTGCCGCCCGTGCCAGACTCAACCCATTGGCGGATGCACTTTGATGGGTCAAAGATGCGCACCGGCCTGGGAGCCGGCGTCGTCCTCACCTCCCCCAAAGGCGATAAGCTCAAGTACACCCTACAGATCCACTTTGCCACCTCCAACAACGTGGCTGAATATGAGGCACTTATCCACGGGCTCCGGATGGCCAAGGAGATTGGCATCCGCCGAGTGCTGTGCTACGGTGACTCAGACTTGGTTGTCCAGTAGTCGTATGGGGACTGGGACGCCAAGGATGCAAACATGGCGAGCTATCGCTTCCTTGTCCAGCAGATCAGTGGACACTTTGATGGCTGCGAGTTCCTCCATGTGCCACGAGCTGATAACATGCAAGCAGACACCTTGGCACGAATCGGTTCCACCCGCCAAGCAATACCAGCCAGCGTATCTCTCCAATGTCTGCGCAAACCGTCTATCAAGCCTTCACAAGAGTCGGAGTCAATCTTCATACAGCCAACCCCAGGGCATGCGGCCTCACGATTTCGTCTGTTGGCCCAGAGACTGCCCCAGCAGGCGGCCACGACACTCCAACTCCAACAGACGGATCACCTACGACCGCGCCAGCTCCTAGCCCGGGAACTGCTCCAGCAGACGGCCAGGAGACGCCGGCTCCAGCAGACGGCTCGGGGACTTCGGATACACAGCAGGCGGCTCAGCCTAGCCCTCCACCTCCCAGCCTAACCACCCTGGTCTCTCTAGCCGAAGCAACTTGAGTCTCAGCGCCGTCTTGGGCATAGCCAATCCTCACATTCCTGCTCAAAGAAGAGCTGCCAGTAGAAGAAACTTCGGCACGACAAGTTCAACGCCGAGCCTCAGCTTACACCATTGTCAACAAAGAGCTCGTCAGAAGGAGTGCGACGGGCATCTTCCAACGCTGTGTAGAAGCAACAAAAGGGCTGGCCATCCTGAAGGACATTCACCAAGGAGAGTGCAGCCACCACGCGGCCTCAAGATTTCCACCACGGTTTCTTCTGGCCGATTGCTTTCCGCCACGGTTTCTTCTGGCCGACTACTTTGGACGATGCCAAAGATTTGGTGAGAAAGTGCAACGGCTGCCAACGCTTCAGCTCCAAGCAACACTTGCCGGCTTCTGCACTCAAGACTATTCCGATCACTTGGCCATTTGCCGTCTGGGGTCTGGATATGGTAGGACCTTTCAAGACTGTCAGAGGAGGCCTGACACACATGCTCGTGGCAATAGATAAATTCACCAAGTGGATCGAAGCCAAGCCAATCAAGAAACTCAATGGCCCAACTGCTGTGACATTCATTGCAGACATCACAGTCCGGTATGGTATACCGCACAGCATCATCACCGACAACGGCACAAATTTTGCCAAAGGCGCACTTGCCCGCTTTTGTGCAACTCAGGGCATCCGGCTGGACCTAGCGTCCGTTGCCCACCCACAGTCTAACAGCCAAGTTGAGCGTGCCAACGGCCTCATCCTATCTGGCATCAAGCCCCGGCAGGTCGAACCTTTGGAGCGGTCGGCCGGCTGCTAGACCGAAGAACTGTCGTCTGTCCTGTGAAGCCTCAGAACCACCCCGAACAAATCCACCGGCTTCACCCCTTTCTTCCTCGTCTATGGGGCCGAGACCATCATCCCAACGGACGTTGAGTTTGACTCGCCTCGCGTCACCATGTATACGAAAGCTGAAGCCAAAGAGGCACGCGAAGACGGTGTGGACTTGCTGGAGGAGGCCCGGCTGGTAGCACTCAGCCGCTCTGCCATCTACCAGCAGGGTCTCCGCCGCTATCACAACAGGCGAGTGAGGCCACCCTCCTTCCACGAGGGAGACCTTGTGCTCCGGCTGATCCAGCGAACAACCGGCCAGCACAAGCTCTCGGCTCCTTGGGAAGGACCGTTCATCGTTAGCAAGGTACTGGGCAACGACGCCTACTACCTCATCGACGCCCAGAAGCCAAGAGCGCGCAAGAGAGACGACTTAGGCAAGGAGTCGGAGCGCCCATGGAACGCAAACCTTCTTCGTCGCTTTTATAGCTGAAAGACAGTATGTGTCGTGCTATCTAAAGTCATTTTGAGAATCAGTGGGAACCCCGAGGAGTTCTCGGGGACTGCCCAACCCTTTATCTATATGATAAGAATTACGCCTGTGAATGATTGTTGTTCACTCCTTCGTCCGGCACCGGAGCCTACCAGACAGCCCGGGGACTGGCCGCCTAGCCCTATGTCTAGGGAAGTCTCCTTAAAAAGTGAGACAAGTAATGTGATGGCATCCAAGCCCTCTCCTGCATCCAGTCACAAGCTCGCAGAACGCGGCTGTCCGGCTGGCAGGAGCCAAAGGCAAGAAGTGGTGCCCACATGAAAAATGGCTAAGGACAAAAGACATAGGGCTAGCCGGCCCTTAAAACTAACAGCCGGCTGCCGAGTAGCCGGCCAGCCGGTTCTAGGCTTGGCCAGACCGTTTTCCAGAGGGCGAGAAACTTGCCCACCCCGAAAACAACCAAGTCCCTGACCCAGCCAGAGAACCACGGAGTGGCCGTCTGGCTGGCAGGGCGGCAGTACAAGGGGTCGACAAGGAGAAAATCGCCACAAGGAACCAGGGCAAGGCTAATCCTAGGACTCAGCACAATTGCATAAAAACGATGCAGCATTAAAAAGAATATTTACATCCAAAAGGCCTTAAGAGCCGTCTTGCAGCAATAACTTACTAAATACACCCAGCGGGTGGAATTGTTCGGATTAACGCTATGAGTCTTACAGAAAGGCAGAAGATACAAACAAAAATCCTAAGGAGCAGCAGGCTGGGCAGGTGGCACGACGGAGCCGGCTTCCGGGGAGGCCGCCTAGCGGGTCTCGGTCTGGCCGTCTCCTGCAGCAGGCGGGGCCGTTACTCCCGGTACGCTTGTTGAGGACTGGTCAGGCTGGCGACTGGCCGCTGGGTCCGCCTCCTGGAAGCTGGTTTCCTCGTCGCTGCCTTCCTCTTCTTCATCACCTTCGCTGGAGACGATCTCCTCGTCCGGCTCTTCCAACGCCGCCAAGTCCTTCCCGAAGTTACCAGGCGGCACCACATGGCCCCTGTCATCCAACTCCGGGATGAAGAGGGAGGTGTCGGCGTATTCAGCGAGGGTGGCAACACGTTGGACAAGCTCCTTCTGCTCAGCAGCCAGCTCCGGCTGGGCCTCCGCGCGGAAGGTCTCCAGCTATTCAAGTCTCAGTCCAGGATACCAGCTCTTGGCGAACTCCAAGGCGGTCTGCGTGCCGGCCCTTGCTGCGGAGCCCTTCCAGGCCTCGAAGCGCTGGCCGGCCGCCTCCAGCCAGGCGGCCGTCCGGCTGGGGGTGCGAAGCATTGGCACAACTGGCCAGAGGGCGGCCAGCACTTGGGCGCCGGCACGCTGCAGCCGGCGGAGAAGACGGCGGACTGGTAGAAGACGCACCCGAATGGCAAGAAGCTCCTTGGCCGAGGTCCTGGGCGCATTGGGTGCGATTGCCCGGCCCGCCTGGCGCCTCGCAGCACGCTCGGCCTGGATGGCCTGGGTGGCAGCCATAGAGTAGCCTGGGAAGAACTCTGCCAAGACTTGAACAAGGATCAGAAGAAAAGCAAGATGGCTGCTGCAAACGGCGAAAACAAAATAAGAGGGTAGACGTCTCACCGTCGACCATGTCTCCAATGGCTACATAGCCGTCTTGGAGAGCCGCCTCCTTCTCGGCCCAATTCGAGCGCTCAGTCTCGAATTCGGCCCACAGAAGGGACTCAGCATCAGACATCTTGCCGAGCTCGGTCTTTTGAGCCGCCGCCTGGTCCGCCAGCTCCTTGGCTAGGCGGTCGCGGTATTGGGCAGCGAGACCACGCTCCCGCTCCTTAGCGGCCAGCTCCGTCTGGGCCTCGCCCAGCTGGTTGCGGAGGCCGGCTGCGACCGCTGGCAAGGGAGAATGAAAAAGAACGAAGGTCAGCGGCAAAAAACATAACCTTGGAGTTCCAAGCCGCCTGCTCAGCAGCCGGCTCGGAACTCGGGGACTACACCCAGCGGGTGCGCTGACGCGCCCCCGTAAGGAGAAGAGGAGGCACTCACCTCGGCTGTCTGCCAAGGCAGCCTGCAGCTGCGCTAGCTCCTGGCGACGCGCGTTGTAGGAGGCCACGCGGAGGTTGTGGTACTCCTACAACAAGAAGCAAGATCAGATCTAGATGTACACTTTGGAGCTCCAAGCTGCCTGCTCAGCAGCCGCCTCGGAACTCAGGGACTACACCTAGTGGCTGCGCTGACGCACCCGCATGGAAAAAATTGAAGGAATAAAAACAGAGGAAAACGAAACACACTTACCCGAACGGAGGACCCCGTGGCGATGAACTCCTGCATCGCCGTCTGCACGATGTTGCCCAAGGAGTTCATACGGTCCAAGACGTCCCGCGACGCGATGATCCACGCGCCGCCTCCTTTGGATCTCCAGCTCGATGGCACCGCGCTGGTCGCCTCGTTCTCCGGCGTGGACGAGCTGGCCCCGCCGACCTCCACCTGCTGGGGCATAGAAGCCGCCCTCGCAAGGCGCCGGCGGGCTGGGCCTCGGGGGGGGCGGTTGCAGGCCAACCACCAGCACGCCCCCAACCGGCAGCACCTCCGTCCCCACCGGCCGGCTGCCCTGCTCCCTAGCAGGCGGCGCGGGGGGTGGTCGCGGCGTCTCCAAGATGACGCATTCGTCTCCCCCGTCGCCTGGAGTCGGCTGCTCGTCAGCAGCCGGCACTTGGGCGGGTGGCTCCTGAGACCCTAACGGCATGGCCCGCTGGCTGCTGGGGGCTCTTTCCCCGCTCTTGGACGCGGGAGGTGTCTGCCTCGGCGGCGGCATCAGCCGCCGCTCGCTCACGTTCCGCGGCCTCGCGCTCCGCGCGTGCCTCGCGGGCGTTCCTCTCCGTCGCCTCCTGGAGCACGGCAGCAGGATCCACGCGAGGGGGCACAGGAGGGGCATCTGGGCCTCCTACTATAGAGCCCGCTGGCACCCGCGAGAGGGAAAGCAGCGCGCTGCACGGACATTCCAAAGAAACAAAGAATCAAGCAAGAAAGGATCAGCTGTGAAAAAATAATAAGACGCAAAGAAGGAGTGAAGGATACTTAACCGGACACGACCGGCCTGGCCTTGGGCTTCTTCGGCATGTTCGCCCTAGCGGCCGCCTCCTGACGCCTCTTGGCGGCGGTTGACAGCCGAAGCTTCTTGGGTGGGGCACCAGTCGGCCCTGACGAGGACCGCCGTTTCCCGCCACCGGCCGTGCCAGACGGCCCCGCCTGCTGGCTGGCGCGGACGGGTGCCTCCTCCATCCTCTCATCATCCGGCCAGCTCTCGATGCCGCCTTCTGGCTGGGCACCCGATGGCTGGTCCCTGCCGCCCGTCACCTCTTCCTCCTCCATGGCGGCGGCGGCCCCAAGATGGAGGTCGCTCGTATCGCTCTGGGAGCGATCCGGCTCTAGGGGGCGGCCCAGTTGGTTGGAGCCCGGCGCCGGCTGGCCTGGGAAGATCTGAGCCGGGTATTAGCACCAGCCGGCTACGGCAGCCGGAGAAAGAAAAAAGAACGACGAAAAACTTACTGCGGGCGGCTGGTTGCTGCGGCTGTACGGAGCCTTGCCGAAGGCCCAACCAGAATCAGAGACTTGGCAGCTGGAGATGTGGTTCACCAGCCGGGACACATCCCCATAGGGCAGGAGCTTGGTGCAGGTCCGGCTGGGGTCCCAGCGCCCGCTCATGTCACACATGAGGTGGGGCCGGCGCTGCAACGGCAGCACCCGGCGCTCGGCAAACGTTAATAGCAGATCTGCGAAGTCCACACCCTCGTCGTCTCTCAGCTCTCGGAGACGGCGCAGGGCGACGGAGGCGCCTTCAGTTAGGGCGACGGGCCGGGTCCTCCAGGAGTCCCGAGGCTCAGCAGGCGGCCCTGGCACCCACTCCGGCAGGAAGATGAAATCTTCCTCGGGGTCGACATTGGAGACGTAGAAGTACGTCTTCTGCCATTGCTTCACCGATCCAACGAGTTTCGGCGCCGGGAAGAAGTTTTTCGCCCCGGTGCGGTTCACAACGATGCACCCTCCACACTGAGGTGGCCACGCTCTGGATGGCGGTGCCGAGCTTCACGTAGAAGAGCTCCGTCCAAAGCTCGATGGTGGGAAGGATGCCGAGATAAGCTTCGCAGAGAACGACGAAGGAAGAAATGGTCGTCATCGTGTTTGGCGTGAGGTCGTGAGGTTGGATGTGGAAGAAGTCGAGGAAGGAGCGGAAGAAGCCGCTCGCCGGCAGGCCAAACCCGCACGGAAAGTGCGAGCGGAAGATGACCCGCTCGCCTTGTTGCGGGACCGGCCTAATCTCCATCACCGACGCCAGGCGCACGGCGACCCTGTCAGCCGGTGGCAGCTTCCGCGACCGTCGGAGGACGTCCACGTGCTCTTGCAAGACATCGCTGCCGTCCCATTGGCCGTGGCGTCGAGGAGGCGCTGGACCAGACATGGCTCGGGCGGCGGTTCGCTGCAACGGCGACGAGGAAGAGCGAAGAAGAAGATGAAGGATGGGGGAGAGTGAGCACGAGAGCGGCGCCAGTCCTCTCCCCCGGCCTATATATAGGCCTAGGCGACGAATGCTAGGGGATGGCGTGGGCTTAACCACCCCACGTCCCGCACGACCCCCGATTTTCTCGGGCCTAATCTCCGCGCATTAAATGCGCGTGGGAGGGTAATCGATTACCCCTGCCACTGTGGATCCGCGTGGGGCCCGAGGCCCTTAGTGGCGGGCCATGGCCCACTGTTACGTCCTGTCGCGCGCGTGGGCTGGCAGGTCGATGCGACAGGACGGTGACGCGTGGGTGCTGCCAACGGTCCGCGGGCCTGTTCGACTGTCCGCTGGCCAGGCGGCGCCTTCCGCCGAAGATTCTGAGACAACGGAGCCGGCTCCGGCGACGCTGAGCCGGCTGTTGGCAGACGGACTTCTTTAGCAGACAAGTGACAGACGATGAGCATGCCTGAGGGGAGGAGCTGCTGGAAACCCTTGGCGTCTCCAACGCTCGCATCGGAGTTCCACCAGCTTCGGGGACTACTGTCGGAGATATTGACCATGGGTACCCTCAGCGACTACCCTTGGTATTTTAAGACAAGACAGCCGCTTGGTCAGCTGCGGCCGTCTGCTCCTCGAGCCGCCTCCTAGGGTAGCCTGCCCTAGGAGCCGGCTGCCAGCAGGTGGCAGGGACCCAGCAGGCAGCAACACCAACACCACCAGCCAGCAGACGTCCCCGCACTCCTCCCTCAGGGAACACGCTGAGGGGGGTCCCAGCGTGGCGGGGGTGTGGCTACAGGAGAACATGTCCTTAGAAGATCTGTAAGGGTGTGGCTACAGTGGCCGTGTACCTTATAAATATCCCCTAGGCAGCGGGTCACTATAGCCACGAAGCTCGTGACCAAGCAATGGTCAGAGGAGGCCACAATCCCACTACCCGCAAACGGCGGGGCCAGCAGACGGCTGGCCCCATCGGTCAGCGGGTAAGCTCACGAACAAGCCGCCCCTAGCAGGCGGCCAAGGGAGATGGCTGTATGGTAGCAGATGGCGAACCCCTCCCTAGAAGGCCAAGCCTCATCAAGACGACGGGACGGGGCGAGGCGGCAGCATACGACGAGGGGTGATGGCACTGTAGCCATCTTCTTCGTGACAAGGCTGTCGTCAGCAAAAGCACCCCCACAGTGAAAGACAATCACGAGGGGCCCGTAGGCGGCGGGCCCCAGCAGATAGGCTGCAAGGCCGGCGCCAGAAGACACTGACGGCTGGGGGCCACGCTGTCGAGGTTACCATTGTACCCCTGGGGGGTAGGCCTATATAAACCCCCAGGGTCCTCCATGAGGAGGGGGGAAGGTTGGCTATTAGAAGATCATAAGACAAAAACCCTAGATAGAGAGAGGAGGTGAGCTAGCCTTGTTCATCCTCTTCCTTTGGACCTCATAGCTCAAGGAGCAATCTTGTAGCTACTCTAGTGCTATCAGTCATGACGCGGAGCCCCCTAGAGCAGGACTAGGGGTGTTATCTCCTCGGAGAGCCCCGAACCTGGGCAAGGTTCGTAGGCGTCCTAAGTATCACTTTATCCCGCTTCCCGAGCCCGGCGACGTTCTTTTGACCCCATGCATGATAAGCCATCCGTTGGCATATGTCGTCCCAAAACCCCGACAAATATTTCAAGAAGTCTCATGCATCTAAGCTTGGGGATGCTCCGGTTGGCATCCCACCTTTCTTCATCGACAATTAACGGTTAGTAACGGTTGAGCCTAAGTTTTTAATTCTTCACATGATGTGTGCTATCCTTGTAATGTCATTTTATTTTGCTCTGCTTGCTGTTTGAACAAAATATTAAGATATGAATTTTATTTTAATGTTAGAGAGTCTTCACATAGTTACATAATTATTCAACTACTCATTGATCTTCACTTATATCTTTTGGAGTAGTTTGCCATTGGCTCTAGTGCTTCACTTATATCTTATAGAGCACGATGGTTGTTTTATTTTTGAAGAAATTGATGAACTCTCAGTGCTTCACTTATATTATTTTGAGAGTCTTAAACAGCATGGTAATTTACTTTGGTTATAAATTTAGTCCTAATATGATAGGCATCCTAGAGGGGTATAATAAAAACGTTCATATAAAGTGCATTGAATATTATGAGAAGTTTGATACTTGATGATCGTTTTGAGATATGAAGATAGTGATATTAGAGTCATGCTAGTAGAGTAATTGTGAATTTAAGAAATGCTTGTGTTGAGGTTTGCAAGTCCCGTAGCATGCACGTATGGTAACCGTTGTGTAACAAATTTGAAGCATGAGGTATTTCTTTGATTGTCTTCCTTTGTGTGGAGGTCGGGATCGCGCAATGGTTAACTCCTACCAACCCTTCCCCTAGGAGCATGCGTGTAGTACTTTGTTTTGATGACTTGTAGATTTTTGCAATAAGTATGTGAGTTCTTTATGAAAAATGTTGAGTCCATGGATTATACGCACTCTCACCCTTCCACCATTGCTAGCCTCTCTAGTTCCGTGCAACTTTCACTGGTACCATAAACCCACCATATATCTTCCTCAAAACAGCCACCATGCCTACCTATTATGGCATTTTCATAGCCATTCTGAGATATATTGCCATGCAACTTTCCACCATTCCGTTTATTATGACACGCTCCACCATTGTCATATTGCATTGCCTGATCATGTAGTTGACATCGTATTTGTGGCAAGGCCACAATGCATAATTTTTCATACATGTCACTCTTGATTCATTACACATCCCGGTACACCGCCGGAGGCATCCATATAGAGTCATATTTTGTTCTAGTATCGAGTTGTAATATTTGAGTTGTAATTAAATAGAAGTGTGATGCTCATCAATATTAGAGCATTGTCCCGACAAAAAAGGCCAAATAAAAAGGCCAAATAAAAAAAGGAGAAAGGCTAAATAAAAAAAGGGGAAGGCCCAAAAAAAGAAAAAAGAAAATAAAGATGGGACAATGCTACTATCTTTTTTCCACACTTGTGCTTCAAAGTAGCACCATGATCTTCATGATAGAGAGTCTCTTGTTTTGTCATTTTCATATATTAGTGGGAATTTTCAGTATAGAACTTGGCTTGTATATTCCAACGATGGGCTTCCTCAAAATGCCCTAGGTCTTTGTGAGCAAGCAAGTTGGATGCACACCCACTTAGTTTCTTTTGTTGAGATTTTATACATTTATAGCTCTAGTGCATCCGTTGCATGGCAATCCCTACTCACTCACATTGATATCTGTTGATGGGCATCTCTATAGCCCATTGAAACGCCTAGTTGATGTGAGACCATCTTCCTCCTTTTTGTCTTCTCCAGAACCACCACTCTACTCCACCCATAGTGCTATATCCATGGCTCACGCTCATGCATTGCGTGAAAGTTGAAAAAAGTTTGAGAATACAAAAGTATGAAACAATTGCTTGGCTGAAACCGGGGTTGTGCATGATTTGATATTTTGTGTGACGAAGATGGAGCATAGCCAAACTATATGATTTTGTAGGGATGAACTTTCTTTGGCCATGTTATTTTGAGAAGACATAATTGATTTATTAGTATGCTTGAAGTATTATTGTTTTTATGTAAATATTAAACTTTTATCTTGAATCTTTCGGATCTGAATATTCTTGCCACAACAAAGAGAGATTACATTGATAAATACGTTAGGTAGCATTCCACATAAAAAAATCCTGTTTTTATCATTTACTTACTCGAGGACGAGTAGGAATTAAGCTTGGGGATGCTTGATACGTCTCCAATGTATCTATAATTTTTGATTATTCCATGCTATTATATTATCTATTTTGGATGTTTAATGGGCTTTAATATACACTTTTATATGATTTTTGGGACTAATCTATTAACCCATAGCCCAGTGCCAGTTCCTGGTTTTTCCTTGTTTTTGTGTATCACAGGAAACGAATACCAAACGGAGTCCAATTGACCTGAAATTGGACGGAGAATGTTTTTGGACCAGAAGAAGCCCACAGAGTACCGGAGATGGACCAGAGGAGTCCCGAGGCCACCACGATGGTGGGGGCGTGCCCTACCCCCCTGGGCGCGCCCCCCTATCTCGTGGCCGCCTCGGGGACCCCCTGACTTGTTCCTGAGTCCAACACCTCATATATATACCCAAACTTCCATAACATAACCTAGATCGGGAGTTCAGCTACCGCAAGCCTCTGTAGCCACCAAAAACGAATCGGGACCCTGTTCCAGCACCCTACCGTAGGGGGGATCCCTCACCGGTGGCCATCTTCATCATCCGGGCACTCTTCATGACGAGGAGTGGGTAGTTCACCCTCGGGGCTGAGGGTATGTACCAGTAGCTATGTGTTTAATCTCTCTCTCTCTCTCTCTCGTGTTCTTGATTTGGCACGATCTTGATGTACCGCGAGCATTGCTATTATAGTTGGATCTTATGATGTTTCTCCCCATCTACCTTCTAGTAATGGATTGAGTTTTCCCTTTGAAGTTATCTTATCGGATTGAGTCTTTAAGGATTTGAGAACACTTGATGTATGTCTTGCGTGGGATACCCGTGGTGAAAATGGGGTATTCTATTGATTACCTTGATGTATGTTTTGCTGATCAACTTGCGGGTTCCGTGACTTTGGGAATCTATGCATAGGGGTTGGAACACGTTTTCGTCTTGACTCTCCGGTAGAAACTTCGGGGCACTCTTTGAAGTTCTTTGTGTTGGTTGAATAGATGAATCTGAAATTGGGTGATGCATATCATATAACCATACCCACGGATACTTGAGGTGACATTGGAGTATCTAGGAAACATTATGGTTTTGCTTGATTTGTGTCTTAAGGTGTTATTCTAGTACGAACTCTAGGATAGATCGAACAGAAAGAATAGCTTCATGTTATTTTACTACGAACTCTTGAATAGATCGATGAGAAAGAATAACTTTGAGGTGGTTTCATACCCTACAATAATCTCTTCGTTTATTTTCCACTATTAGTGACTTTGGAGTGACTCTTTGTTGCATGTTGGGGGATAGTTATATGATCCAGTTATGTTATTATTGCTGAGAGAACTTGCACTAGTGAAAGTATGAACCCTAGGGCTTGTTACCTAGCATTGCAATACCATTTAATAAGGAGTGGCAAGAGCCTAAGCTTAGGGATGCCCAAGGCACCCCAAGGTAAAATTCAAGGACAACCAAAATCCCAAGCTTGGGGATGCCCCAGGAAGGCATCCCCTCTTTCTTCTTCGTCTATCAGTAACTTTACTTGAGGCTATAGTTTTGTTCACCACATGCTATGTGTTTTGCTTGGAGGGTCTTGTATGATATGAGTCTTTGCTTTTTAGTTTGCCACAATCATCCTTGTTGTACAAACCTTTTGATAGGGACACGCTTCCATCGTGATTTATTAGAATACTCTATGTGCTTCACTTATATCTTTTGAGCTAGGTAATTTTGCTCTAGTGCTTCACTTATATATTTTTAGAGCACAGTGGTGGTTTTATTTTATAAAAATTGCTGAACTCTCTTGCTTCACTTATGTTATTTTGAGATTCTTTAAAAACATCATGGTAATTTTCTTGGGTTATGAACTTAGTCCTAATATCATAGGCATCCAAAGGAGATATAATAAAAACTTTCATATATAGAGCATTGAATACTATGAAAAGTTTGACTCCTTATAATTCTTTTGAGATGTTAAGATGGTAATATTAGATTCGTGCTAGTGGTAGTTTGTGAAGTTAAAGAAATACTTGTGTTAAGGTTTGTGATTCCCGTAGCATGCACGTATGGTCTCCTAACTATGTAAGCAAATTGGAGCGCATTGTATCTTGATTGTTTATCTTTGCGTGAAGGTCGGGGGCGCGCGATGGTTAACTCTTGCCGACCTCCCCCTAGGGCCATGCATCATAGTACTTTGCTTCGAGGTCTAATAAATTTTCACAATAAGTATGTGAGTTCTTTATGACTAACGTTGAGTCCATGGATCATACGCACTCTTACCCTTCCACCTCGCTAGCCATCTAGTGTCGTGCAACTTTCGCCGGTGCATCAAACCACCTTATCCTTCCTCAAAACAGCCACCATACCTACCTATTATGGCATTTACATATCCATTCCGAGATATATTGCCGTGTAACTCAACCGTCCCATTTATTATAATACGCATCATCATTGTCATATTGCTTTGCATGATCCTGTAGTTGACATAGTATGTGTGGCAAAGCCACCGTTCATATTTTTATACATGTCACTCTTGATAATTGCACATCCTGATACACTACCAGAGGCATTCATATAGAGTCATATCTCTGTTCTAGTATCGAGTGGTAATATCGAGCTGTAAGTAAATAAAAGTGTGATGATCATCATTATTAGAACATTGTCACATGCGAGGTTATAAATAAAGAGGCCAAAAGAGTCTCCAAAAAAAAGAAAAAAGGGTCACCAAAAAAAGAGGATCCTAAAAAAAGGAAGAAGAAGAAGAAGAAAAAATGAAAGAAAGAGAGAGAAGAACAATGTTACCATCTTTTTCCGCACTTGTGCTTTAAAGTAGCGCCATTTCATCATGATAGAGAGTCTCCTATGTTGTCACTTTCATATACTAGTTGGAATTTTTCGTTACAGAACTTGGCTTGTATATTCCAATGATGGGCTTCCTCAAATGCCATAGGTCTTCGTGAGCAAGCAAGTTGATGCACACCGACTAGTTTTCTTTTGAGCTTTCATACACTTATAGCTCTAGTGCATTCGTTACATGGCAATCCCTACTCACTCACATTGATATCGATTGATGGACATCCCCATAGTCCATTGGTTGCCTAGTTGATGTGAGACTTTCTCCCACCTTTTGTCTATCACCACCTTCTATTCCACCCATAGTGCTATATCCTTCGCTCACGCTCATGTATTGCGTGAAGAGTTGAAAAGGGTTAAGAATGTTAAAGTATGAAAACAATTGCTTGATTGACACCGTGATGGGCATGATGTATACTTTGTGTTAAGAAGAGGGAGCATAAAAGACTATATGATTTAGTAGGGATGACTTTCTTTAGCCATGTTATTTTTGAAGATTTATTGATTGCTTTTAGTACGCTTGAAGTATTATTGTTTTGATATTGATAAACTATTGTTTTGAGTCCTGCGGATCTGAACAATCATGCCACAATAAAGAAGAATTACATTGATAAATATGTTGGGTAGCATTCCACATAAAAAAAATTGTTTTTATCATTTACCTCCTCGAGGACGAGGAGGAACTAAGCTTGGGGATGCTTGATACGTCTCCAACATATCTATAATTTTTTATAGTTCCATGCTATTATATTATCTGCTGTGGATGTTTTATATGCATTAATATGTTATTTTATATTATTTTTAGGACTAGCCTATTAACCTAAAGCCCAGTGCTAGTTTCTATTTTTTTCCTTGTTTTTGGGTTTCACAGAAAAGGAATATCAACCGGAGTCCAAACGAAACGAAACTTTACAAGGATTTTTCTTGGACCAGAAGACATCTAGAGGACTTGGAGTGCATGTCAGGGGAGCCACGAGGCGGCCACAGGGACGAAGGGCGCGCACAGGGGGGTAGGGCGCGCTCCCACCCTTGTGGGCACCCTGTTGCTCCACCGACCTATTTCTTCCACCTATATATTCACATATATTCCAAAAACCCTAGAGGAGGCATCGAAGCCACTTTTCCACCGCCGTAACCTTTTGTATCTACGAGATCCTATCTGGAGTCCTTTCCCAGTACTCTGCCGAAGGGGGGTCCGACGATGGAGGGCATCTACATCAACCCTATTGCCCTTCCGATGAACTATGAGTAGTTTAACACATGCCTACATGCCCATAGCTAGTAGCTAGATGGCTTCTTCTATATCTTTGATG
>LR738709.1:361483787-361536679 GCA_902687465.1 Secale cereale
ACCCCGACCCCGCGACCCCGACCCCGGAACAGCACCCGCCGACCCCGACACAGCACCCCGACACAACACCACCGACACCCCGACCCCCGACATATGTATTATTATTATGTACATATGTATATTACTAATTAGTTCATGTTATTAGGTATTCAATTTTTTATTATGTTCATGATGGTACACACTTAAATATTTTATTATGTTTATGTTGTACTAATTTTGTTTACTCCTTGTGACTGCAGGTGTTGACAGATGGTGGGCGCGGGTCGAGAGCGCTCTGAGCCTTCCTCGACGCGTGCTGGGAGGGTATTATTATTCCAGTCCAGCACCTCCGGAGAGTGCTGGATGACAGTATGCAGACACCGGCGGGCGTTTCTTCTTCGGTCGGGAGAGGTCGGGGGAAGCCGAAGAGGGCTACTAGTGGTGGACGTGGCAGCGGGAGAGGTAGGAATGATGCTGCACCTTCCTCGCCGCTACTCCCAGCTGATTCTCTGGACCACCGTAGTGCTCCGTCTCAGGTGGACCCGTTTCGGACTCCGGTCCACGAGCCTCGGGCCGATGAGCCTATGGCCGACGAGCCTCGGGTCGACGATCCTTCATCCCAGGAGAATCAGGTCCCAGAGTCTTCGTCCCAGGATATTCGGGTCCCAGAGTCTTCGTCCCACGTGACTTCGGATACTAGTGGCCGTGATGGTGCTGAGGAGACCAGGTCTGACAATAGCTTAGCGAGGGCAAGCTAGTTAGGAAGGCACTACAGAAAAAGACACATCCGTGACATTTTGGGCCGAACAAAACTTTTTTCAGTCATACTTATGACACTTCTATGATGATAATTGTGACAAAACCCGGTATTATCATAGATGTGGTGGGCCCCTACTTCTATGACAAAAAATCATGACAGAAAATGGGCTTTTCGTCCTGGGCGGGCCGGAGACGCAGCTGCATGACATTCTTTGGGCCGTCCATGACGGAAGAAACCATGGTAGAAGCGAGGGCGAGGAAAATATCTAGGTGTTCCCGGTTATGGTGGGTGGTCGGGGCCGAGCGACGCACGTTTCTCTCGTACACGCACGCGCGTGGGTGCGAGGCGTTGGGCTCTAACTGAATCCGAGCGAGGCGTTGGGCTCTAACTGAACCCGAGCGATTGCACTGTAGGCTACGGGTTACTGAACCCGAGCGATCGATCGATGGCTGTTAACTGAACCCGATCGAGGGACTCCTTCGCTGCTGCTGCTAACTGAAGCCGATCGATGCAGCCTCCGCATGAACAGTGAGCGTTGCTTGGGGGTTTTGACGAATAGTTCCTGGTGGGGCTGGCTGAACAGGACCCCGTGGTGTTGCCTCTACATGAACATGACCCCATTCGATTGAGCCGATTGGGGCTGCTTGAACAGGACCCCGTGGAGGGCTGCATGAATAGGACCACCCCGTGGAGGGCTGGATGAATAGTAGACAATGGAGGGCTGGATGAACAGTAGCCCGTGGAGGGGTGGTTGAATAGGAGCCCGTGGAGAGGGCTGGTTGAACAGTAGCCGGTGGAGTAGCGCGTGGTGGAGGCTGAACAGTCGCAGGTGGAGGCAGGAGGAGGCGACGATGGATGAACAGTAGCCCGTGGAGGTTTGTGGGGGTCGACGATGGAGATGAACAGTATCTCGTGGAGTCCCGTTTTGTGGTACGCCACACCCCTCCCGATGAACAGGACCCCCGTTATTAATTTACATTGAGTATGACTGTGACTGGATCTCTTTTACCATGAATTACAATGTCTAGTCAGTCCTTGATCTTCAGAGGTGATCTGCATTTATGTTTTGCGGTCTCAGAAAGGGCTAGCGAGATACTGATGGGCCTCGAACCCCTCGTTGGTTACCCCAAGTGGAAGGTGTAAGATGCAGTAAGTAGAAGTGTTTTCCCCTCGCAAAGATGCCAAGGATCGAATCCCCAGAGACTCCTAGGTTCAACAGGTAGGTGTTAATTGCTAACGGCGCAATTAGCAATCAACGCGGACCTGCACACAGATACAAATAACATTGCTCCCAACGAGTACAGAGAGGTTGTCAATCTCTCCGTCCTTGTAGTTCACAAAGGGTTAAATGCAATGATAGTAGTGATAGATAGTTTTTGCAATAGTAAATAATAACGGGAAAGTAAATAGTGGATGTGATCAATGATGGTAATATGGACCGGAGTCTCATGATGTTCACTAGTGATGTCTCTCTCCCAAAAGACGATAAAACAGCTATGTGAGGTAAACAAATTACAGCTGGGCAATTGACAGGACCACGAACGCAAACCAATGCTGACTACATTGCAAGAAAGGTTGAGGTTCAAAGCATGGGCGGTACGCCAAAGTAAGTAGACCGAAATCCATCAATATCTACTACTAATCATCCACCTTGAGATATCTATCCAGAACATCTCACTGGTATTAAGTTGCGAGTCCCACCCATAGTGTAAACTCAATGCAACAGACAACAGCATTAAAAGAACTTTGCGTAAAGTAAACAATCCTTGCACCCGCGGGCACAAGCACCGTTGTTTTCCCCCTTGTGGCAACAGCACATCCCCTAGACTCATGTTTCTGTCACTCAAGCTAGTCATCGAGGGGCATGAACCCACAATCGAGCATAACGTTCCCTCTTGGAGTCACTACCTACTACTCGGCCAAAGCAATAAGTAACAACGGAGAACATGCAAGAATTACTTATGAACTAAAATATAAAAGAGGTGAATCAAATATATTACTCAAGATCAATCTGAACATAATCTCATAATCCATCAGATCCCAACAAACTCAACATAGCAACAACATAAGGATTACATAGGTGCCTCGATCATGTAGGGCAGCTCACGAGGACTAATTAGTGAAGCACAAGAACGGGAGGAGAACATCACATAGCTACTGGTCATGGACTAATGGTCCAAGGGAGACTACTCACGAGCCATCCGGGAGGCGTCCATGGTGGTGGAGCAGCTCCCGGTGGTGATCCTCCCCTCCGGCAGGGTGCCGGGAAGAGTTCTCCTGGTGCTCCCGATCTTGGAAGCGGCGGCGGCGGCGGAACAGAGATGGGATCGCGAAAAGAAGTCCTTTTCTGAGGGTTACGGGGAACCCTTTAAATATATGCCAAAGTAGGTCACCGGGGGAGTCCCGGGGGGCCCAGGCGCCCCCCCGGCACGGCCCAGGGGGGGCGCGCCCACAGGGCGCCTGGAGCCCCTGTGCCCCCCCCAGGTTGCCCTTCGGATGCAGTGTTGTTTCCGGTTCGCTCATTTTTTATATAATTTTTCTGGATTTTTCTGGGCAGTTCTCGAAACGTGAAAACCTGAAATACAAAAACAGTCAAAAACAGAAACTAGCACTAGGGTGCACTGGATTAGTAAGTTAGTCCAAATATGATCAAAAGTGTATGGAAGTGTATGAATATCATAGCAATATCACCCAAAAGTGGCATGGAGCAAGCAGAAATTATAGATACGTTTTGGACGTATCAGATACCATCTTGTTATATCATATTATGATTGTTTTTCAGAAAGCTTTGTCATCCGAGATTTATTGTTATTGCTCGCTAGTTGATTATTCCATTGATATGAGTAAACATGAGACCTAAAAGTTATTGTGAATGTGGTTAGTTCATAATCTTTGCTGAAAACTTGAATGTTGGCTTTTCATATTTGCAACAACAAGAGCAAACACAGTTTGTAAAAGTTTTTCGTTATCACTTTCAGTTTGTCAACTGAATTGCTTGAGGACAAGCAAAGGTTTAAGCTTGGGGGAGTTGATACGTCTCCAACGTATCTACTTTTCCAAACACTTTTGCCCTTGTTTTGGACTCTAACTTGCATGATTTGAATGGAACTAACCTGGGCTGACGCTGTTTTCAGAAAAATTGCCATGGTGTTATTATTGTATAGAAATAAAAGTTCTCGGAATGACCTGAAAATCCACGGAGAATATTTTTGGAATTTATGAGAAATACTGGCGAAAGAATCAATACCAGGGGCCAACACCCTGTCCACGAGGGTGGGGGCGTGCCTGCCCCCCTGGGCGCGCCCCCTGTCTCGTGGGCCCCCTGAGGCTCCACCGACCTCAACCCCAACTCCATATATTCACTTTCGGGGAAAAAAATCAGAGAGAAGGATTCATCGCCTTTTACGACACGGAGCCGCCGCCAAGCCCTAATCTCTCTCGGGAGGGCTGATCCGCAGTGCGTTCGAGGCTCCGGATAGTGGAGATCATCGCCGTCGTCATCATCAACCTTCCTCCATCACCAATTCCATGATGCTCACCACCGTGCGTGAGTAATTCCATCGTAGGCTTGTTGGACGGTGATGGGTTGGATGAGATTTACCATGTAATCGAGTTTATTTTGTTAGGGTTTTATCCCTAGTATCCATTATGTTCTGAGATTGATGTTGCTATGACTTTGCTATGCTTAATGCTTGTCACTAGGGCCCGAGTGCCATCATTTAAGATCTGAACCTACTATGCTTTCATGAATATATGTGAGTTCTTGATCCTATCTTGCAAGTCAATAGTCACCTACTATGTGTTATGATCCGGCAACCCCAAAGTGACAACAATCAGGACCACTCTCGGTGATGACCGTAGTTTGAGGAGTTCATGTATTCACTAAGTGTTAATGCTTTGGTCCGGTACTCTATTAAAAGGAGGACTTATTATCCCTTAGTTTGCAATAGGACCCCGCTGCCACGGGTGGGTAGGACAAAAGATATCATGCAAGTTCTTTTCCATAAGCACGTATGACTATATTCGGAATACATACCTATATTGCATTGTTGAATTGGATCTAGTTCTGTCTCACCCTATGTTATACCTATTACATGAGGAATCGCATCCGACATAATTATCCATCACTGGTCCAATGCCTACGAGCTTTTCACATATTGATCTTTGCTTAGTTTCTTTTCCGCTGCTACTTTTACAATTGCTACAAAACTGCTACTCTTACTTTTCCCATTGTTACTGTTACTTCCATACTACTTTGCTACTAAATACTTTGCTGCAGATATTATGTCTTTTAGGTGTGGTTGAATTGACAACTCAACTGCTAATACTTGAGAATATTCTTTGGCTCCCCTTGTGTCAAATCAATAAATTTGTGTTGAATACTCTACCCTCGAAAACTGTTGCGATCCCCTATACTTGTGGGTTATCAAAGGGATCCCACAACGGCCAAATTTGAAGGGGAAAGCTAGTACAAGTTATCCTGACAAAAGTAGTCTTCACCTGCCAAAAGCTCTGGTGGTGACGCCGAGCCGGGCTCCACGATAACCTCCGTTCTGCAGCCCTGACGGTCCTTGGTCTTGTTGCACCAACATGGAAACCTTTGCCTGATCGCTCGGGACTCCACACCTGCGCTTCCCCCCGTAGAACCAAAGAGGAAACTGGTACACTGCGCCCGCTCCAGCCCGCCTGGCCTTGGTCGTGATGGCTCAAGTCACGTGAACCTCGCGAGGTGCTCCTTGCATAGGTATCTCCGCACCTCGGGAGCCAGCCTAGAGAGACTGCCCCTAGGGAGGTCTTGATGTTGTCCGCCTCGCGAGGCTTGGCCCCTCCCGAGGGTCATGAGATGCGGTTTCTGTAGCTGGGCCGCACCAGGCCGCTGATGGAGCCACGTCATGGGCCGCAGGCAGGCAAGCCTGGGTAGCCCCATCCCCACAATGCCGACAGTAGCCCCCGGGCCCTACGCACGGACTTGGCTTCGAGGCGAAGCCAAAGGGACAAGGGAGAAGCGCTGCGGGCACCAAATGCCTGCAGCCTTGGTCGACGCGTGGCAAATGGATTGGACGTGGGCATCTCCGCTTCCCCGCGCTGCCTCGGCAACTCCCCGACTTGATGAGATCCTGCTGCATGCACAGAAGAAACATCATTATGTGAGACCATGGAGGCCCACGGTTGGCCTCCTCCAAGCTATAAATGGGTAGGGGGTGAAGCCCCCATTGCCCATCTCCTCCCTCTTGTCGCCCTCCTCCTCTTCTTCATCGTTACCGCGTCTGCTTACTGTGACGCCCATGGCGCCTATACGGAGATTCTCTACTGCGGAGAAAGGAAAGACTCCCTGTGTGGAGCGGAAAGCACTGCCATTGAAGAAGAGGTTCAGCCGCCCCCATAGTGTTGGCGAGAGGCGAGAGGTGACGAGGCCTTGGTGCGAGCAACCTCCTCCTAGCTACCCGCTGCCCGAGTATGCCCAGGGGCAAGGGGGTTGTGCTCCATGCCGCTTGCATCATGGTCGACGTCGTCCTACTGGATCTGTCGGTCCCCGAACTCACGCCGAGGGCTCCTCGTGCGATTTCTTGGTATGGACAGCGATGTCGCCGCCCTCTTGAATTCAGTTCCCGAGGTTATTCCCCGGGCCGATGCTGGTGAGGGGGCCTGCCAAGCTATGGTTGCGGCACACTGGGTGCCGCAGCCAAGCTACGGAGGCGGAGGTCGAGGTCGTCCCCCCGGCAGGTGTCTTCATGACTCGAGGATGGGGCGAAGTCGCCCGCGTGTGACGCCCTGATGCAGTCTCCCTCGTCCACTTTGAGTTCGATGTCGCCTCCATGTTGTTCTTCAAGGTCTTCGACAAGGAAGGACGCCACTAGGAGTGCTGCCCTGGTGGGAGCCGCCGAGGAGGCATAGCGACGGGCACCATGCCTGCTCTCGGTCCTGCCGTGAGCTCTCCTAGCCGCAGCGATGGCCATTGGGAGTCCAGTGGCTCTCCCGAGGCTGACAAGTCTCCGGAGACGAGCGATGACAACTATGCGCCTCCAAGCTCTCTTCGAGCACGGAGTGCAGCAGCTGCACGAGCTCGTCATTGATGGAGACTTGAGCGGGGTTGGAGATGGCCTCTTGTGGCCCACTGTTGATGATGGCGTCGGCGGTGGCAGTCATAGTTAGGGTCTCCGAAATCTCTTTCTTTTGCTCCCTACAAGGAATCATAGCCAACCCCGTGGGGGCGTGTAAAGAACCTGTAATGATTTTGCTCCGACGTCTATTATTTTCGCTATGAAACCATGTCAACTAGTCTTGCTTTGGCAGTGTCCCTCCTTTTTATTCATTCAGTAGCTTTGCACTCTACGCCGGAAGGTCCCAGTCCCAAGGCAAGCTTCAGCGGTCGCTGGTATGCCAGGTCGCAATGCCGTAGTCAAGGCCAGGAGGTGATCGGCCTGGGGTCCGATAAGAGCTCCTGAGACGCGATGCTCAAGAGGCCCCCCTTGGCGTCCAAGCAGCTTCCAGAGGCTAAAAAGGGAGGCGGCATTGCCGAAGCATGACTACGGAAACCAAACTTGTCGAGTGATGGCGGCATGGCGGTTGGATGCATGACTTAGCTTGACGGGCCTGATGTCATTCTCCATGCGGTACGCCTGGCTCGCCCCTGTTGCAGCATGACTGAGATTTCGCGTTTTCCTTCCCGCTTACCTTAGAGTTCTGCGTCGTCAGAGCCCGACCCCGCGCATACCTCAGCCGCCACTAGCTCGTTCAGATCGCCAGGACGAGACCAGGGAGTGAGGGGCTACGTGGCCAATTAGGCCCCTGAGACACGATGCTCAGGGGTCCCCCTTGACATATGAACATCCCTCGGGAAGGAAATGCAGTACTAGGCCTTGGTAATCTGCGTCGGCAGGGCCCGACCCCGCGCATACCTCAGCTGCCGCTGGCTTGTTTGGATCGCCCACAAGACTAGGGAGTGAGGGGATACGTGGCCATTTAGGCCCCTGAGACACGATTCTTAGGGGTCCCCCTTGACGTACAAACAGACCTTAGCTTTGTAAGCTGGCCTCCCTGTTAGTGTCAAAACCGGTGGATCTCGCGCAGGGGCTCCCAAACTATGCGTCTGAGGATCGATGGTAATAGGAGACTGGGGACACGATGTTTACCCAGGTTCAGTCCCTCTCAATCGAGGTGATAACCTACTTCCTGCTAGATTGATCTTGATGAATATGATTGCGGGAGTTGATCTACCTCGATATCGTAATGGCTAAACCCTAAGAATTTAGCCTATGATTCAATTGTTTCTCTTCTACCTTAGCCTCTACGGACTAAACCCTCTAGTTTATATATGTACCGGAGGGCCCTAGGGTTTGTACATAACCATCTTGCAGAGGAAGGAAAGATTACACCCAAACCTAAAACCTGTCATTATACATATACAGGAGTCCTACCCGTATACGAGACACGATCTTCAGCAATGATCTTCATGGCCCACCAGTCCGGCCCACCATGAGTTATCCGGACACATGAGGACCCCTCGATCCAGGACTCCCTCAGTAGCCCCTGAACCTGTCTTCGATGACAATGAGTTCTGCTTCCGTATTGTCTTCGGCATTGCAAGGCGGGTTCCTTCTTCAGAACATATCAAGGCATTATCTTTTGTAAGAGTGTACTGTGTCTGGCTCTGCATGGTTAGTCCTACCCTTAGCCTTGAAGGCAAGGCATTGAATGAAAATGAATAATGTGTCTTTACTGACAACTTTCTGGTGAAGCGTCACGTCGATCTCACTAATATACCAGACCGTTTTATTTGGTCATAGTTTCGCGTTTTGAGGTCTAACCCCCCTTGGCACGTCCTATCGATGCAAAGATCATGCCTGCTTATGAGGGGATCCTTATCAATGTGACATCAGCATCCAAACCGCGCATTACGCACGACCGCTTTGGGAACCGGTGAGGTTTACGGCTAAAGTGGTGAGACGTTATGTATTCACAGCGTTATAAAAGGATACCAATCTCTTCCATCAGCTCCACGCTTTCCTCAATCTTGAGCTCTCCAATGTTCCTAGCCCCAGCGTTAAGGGGCTAGGGTTTTATCTTCACCCCTTTGTACAGGGTTTGCTATTTTTCTATGGGCTAGATTTCCATGATCTAGCCCCGAATTTGATTATTCACATCTCTGCTTTCATAGTGGTGTGTGAATCTTTCCTTCGTGTTCCCCCACACTTTGGCCTATGGCTCAAGACCTTCAACGTGAAGCCGAAGGTGGTGGACAGGCATCACGCGGTGTGTGGGGGTGCTGTGATAAGCAAGCTCCCGAATGCAACCTGGCCAAAGGGGTCGTCCATGGAGACGAACAAGGTTTGGCAGCAGGAGTGGTTCTACATCACTAAGCCTCGGAACGCCAAATGGGCGGCCGCGCCTGCCTTCAAATCTGGCCGCACGGAGAGGCTAACCTTGGACCGATAATGGTCCGAACTGGGGGGTCTCAGACTGAGGTGACGTCACTCCAAGGCCATGTGTCCGACATGATCTCCAAGGGCTACCAACTCACAACCATGGTTCAGGTAATGTTGGCCCGGCTCATTCTTCCCTGCCAACATCGGGGCTCCTCCCCATGGGAGTTCGATCCAGCTGGAGACCGGCCCCTGAAGGATCTCTTCGGCTTCACACACAAAGAGATCTGGAAGCATCTCTTCAAGAGCCAGAATGCGTGGCCAAAGGAAACGGAGGAGGCAGGCTACAACACCGCGTTTACCGCACAAGAGGTAATCAAAAAATTCTGCCGAACATATATCCCCTTCTTATTTTAACAATAATAGGAATTGGAGTTTTTGCGTGATATATAGGGCTGGACGAAGAAGGCAATCCGGATTAAGTGTCTGACGCCTTTGCCGGAAGACCCAGAGATTCCTCAACTGATGGTGATGCTGGTCCGGGTGCCGTACAAGGCGCTGGATGAGAAGTCCAAGAAGAAAATCAAGGATGCCGAGGGCGGCCCCCGTCCTGCGTATGCGATGTCCGAGGAGATCAACATCCTCTCCATCGAAGAGGAGGAGGATGACGAAGAAGAAGAGTCCCCTGCGCAAGGCAGGAGGAAGAAGAGGGCGGCTGCTGCTGATGCAAGCAAGGCCGCACATCGGAGGAGGCTGAACCTCCCCGTTCGTTCGGACTCATCGTCCAAACATAGCTTTGTCGTGAAGCCTAGGGAGAAGCCCCCGACCGAAACGTAAGTTGTTCGGGTATGTCAATTGCTGCACTCAGTTTATTCAGCATACTAATGCGCTTTAAGTATTTTTCACCTTCTGAACTACAGCCCTCCCCGAGCACACCCTGACGCATTCTTATCGGAGGGGAACTCTTTGTCGTCTGGAGAGATGGAGAGTGACCCGCCGGTCTGAGCTCCATCGCCCGTGGCCTGTAGGGACACCGAAGTGTCCTCCCAGTGTGCGTCTTTTGCTCAAGGAGATGGGGGCGGGGCAAGTGATAGGGCGACCGAGGGTAACACCTCGGCTGCCGCTGACCATGGGGAAACAATCCCCATGGAAACCGAAGACGAGGGGCCCAAACAATCCAGGGCACCACCGAATACTGATCTGGAGCCTAGCGTGGCTTCGGGGTCCGAAGACTAGACCCCCAAGGCGGGGGAGGATACGACGGCGCCCGGGGTCAATCCGGAGGCGCAGGACCCTCTGGAGGCAGCACTACAGAGTGCTTTGATCGTGGAGGACCACCGCACTGTGATGGGTGCGGTGATGAAGAAGATTCAGTCCATCAAAGGCAGACTGAATGAAGCCTTCAACACCCTTCTAACAGGATTTGAGGTAAGCAATGTAATGTTCTTTATGGAACTTTATTTGTTTTATATGCACATATATAGCGAGTAGCCCCTGATGCTTTGTGTGATTCTGAACAGAATCGGACGAAGTATCCATAGTATAGCATATTATAGAGCTGAACTGTATGCTTTTATATTTGAGCAAGCTTCACTAGTTGCGGCAACTACATGAGATGCAGAAGTTGCCAAACTAAATCGGAAGCTTTTGTTGGCCAACGCGGACCTCGACCGCGTCAACCAGCGCTTAGATGAAACGAAAGGTATGCGGATTTGAAAGATTGAGATGTCAAGAAGACTAATTAGTTGAGTATGAGTATAAACTCTTTATGATATTCTGTATTAAATAGTTGGCGCCACTGAGCTCAAGGCCCTCAAGGGCGAATTCGCGAAGGCAAAGAAGGAGGCCGAGGCGAGCAAGGCAATCACTGACAAAGATGTTGCTGATCTAGAGGTCGAAAAGGCCACGTGCCAACACCACGTGGCTCGGGTGTCCGAAGTAAAGGATGAACTCAAAGATGCTATTCGCAGCTGCGAGGCGTTGGAGTTGAAGGCTTCGGAACAAGCATCCGAGCTTACTTCGGCAGTTAAGGCTGCCCTGGATGCACGAAGCGAGTCGCGCAGCGCCTGTGAAGAAATCAAGCAGGCGCGGGAGATAGCATCTGGTAAGACTTTTCTCTTACAGAGCATCTTCGGAGGGCGGAAGTACCTTGGGCTGACACGGTTGTGGAGTTCTCCAGGCGTGTTTGTTGATCTTTCGAGGAGCAGTGCTGCCGCCGCCGAATACTTTCAAGCCCAGGAGGGGAACGACACGGAGTAGCTATTCTGGTCACAGTTCTATGTGCCAAAACATCCGGTGCCCCTCAATGACCAGATGAAGCAGTTTGTCGAGCTGCACAATATGGCGGGTTCGGCCATGAAGGACTTGATAGTCCGGCTATAGCCCGCTGAGCCAGTCCCAAGTAGCTACTTCGGATTGGTGAAGCAGCTCGTCAAAGCGAGTCCACGGGTTGACCCATTGAAGCGTTTGTCTTGCATAGAGGGTTCTCGGATGGCCTTCGCCCGTGTAAAAGTGTACTGGAGGAAGATGAAGGCGCAGGATATAGCTACTGCTGGCCCGCCCGAAGGCAAGGAGCAGCACAAGCCGGAGAGATACTTCGAGGACGTCATAGAAGGTGCCCGTCTTGTAGAAGGTCAGTGCTCAAAATATATTATCTTTGAGTAATTGTATCCGTTGTAAAGACTTGAGCTTATGAACCGATGTATAAAACTTTTGAGCTATTAAAATGTGAGCGACTTTTACCTCTTGTGCGGCCGTTTATTTAATACTGAAAGTTTCCAGCCGTCGGCTTCAGCCCCCATGTGAATAGTAATGGGGTGTTCGGTCATATGCATAGACACTCTTTATCCAACGTCTTGGTCCGTGTAGGAGGTGTATGCGAAACGAACCAGGCAATCGGACTACGCAACGTTATTGCTTTCACTTAGCCATAGGAGTTTAACAAGTGGGGCTAGGTACTAGCCCCTGGTGCGTATATGGTATTTCTGAATTAAGGTATCCATTTGTACGCGGCTGGGCAAAAACCAACCCTTTGTATAATACGGGGTAGATCATCATCTATCATAGTATAACACTTAGTCCCTGGATCGCGGACCAGGTTCTCGCATATCATGATAGTCAGTTTTCGGCTTTCTCTACTGAGGTACTTGACAGGACGAGCCAAAAGTACAATCATAGTAGTTCTCCCTTTACACCCTAGCCGAAAAATCGGGAACATAGGGGTAAGCACAGGAGCCGGGCAACCCAACTATTGACCCAAGACATTATTCGGAACTGATGCATATAAAGCAAATATCTAGGACGCTGAACCCTCCCTATAGGTGTTCGGGCTTTTCGACATATACCGGGCTGAATATAGCCCCTGGTAATGGACCCTGTTGTCAAGGCAAGTGTGGCAATCTGGCGTGGGGAGAGAACACTGGTGGTGAGAGAATAAAATTATAAATATAATATAAACCAAGATGTTTCTATAATATCCCGTTATAGTATGACGAGCCGTATGTTTACAGATAATGCCGATAACTTCCTTGGACATTTTACATGCCAGAAAGGTATAAAACATAAAAGAGAAGAAAAGGTTTACACAGGGTCTTAATCTACAAAGAAACCTTAGCGCGGGTCCTTGCTGCACGTCTGTGTCGTTTTATCGTTTGTAATGTGTCCTTGCAGCAGGGAGGGTGATGGCCTACTGTAAAAAAGAAAGAAAAAAACCTAGAAAAGAAAAGAAATCCGGTGTGGCCGTCAACAAAACTGGATCTTGTAATGATCCTTGAAGGATAATTTTAAAGTCCAAATAGGGTCGAGCTGAACTATGGACTATTTGTCTGTAGTGTACCCCCATCGCCGCCCAAGGAATTTTAAGGGAATAATGGTGTGCATGAGGCATGTATGATACCACCTTATGGGGCAGTCGATGGGAGTGTAACTGCTAATCTAGCTCAGGTTCATCCGAGCTGCTGCACTGAGGCGTATGCCGGACACGTTTAGCTTTGTCCGCGGTCTTAACGACCGATAGGCTGTCCGACTTGAATAGGGCGTTTTGGACTTCGGCTGCTAAGGCCGCAGTGTCCTCCTCCGTATGGAGAGAGCACTCCATATTTCCATTGACCGTGATGATGCCACCTAGCCCACACATTTTGAGCTTTAAATAAGCATAATGCGGCACTGCATTAAAACGGGCGAAGGCCGTTCTTCCGAGTAGTGCATGCTAGCCACTTTGGAATGGAGCTATGTCGAAGATTAGCTCTTCGCTTCAAAAGTTATCTGGAGAGCCGAATACGACCTCCAATGTTAAAGAGCCCATGCAGCAGGCTTCTACGCCCGGTATCACTCCTTTAAAGGTCGTGCTGATTGGTTTGATTCTTGACGGGTCTATCCCCATCTTGCGGACAGTGTCCCAATATATTAGGCTGAGACTGCTGCCGCCGTCCATAGGACTCGAGTGAGATGGTATCCATCGATTATTCAGTCGAACACTAGGGCAGCTGAACCCCCTTGCGGGATACTAGTCGGATGATCCCTGCGATCAAAAGTGATCGGACAGTCCGACCATGGGTTGAATTTGGGGGCAACAGGCTCGACGGTGTAGACATCTCGGCGTGCGCGCTTGCGCTCCCTCTTTAGGATATGAGTGCCATACATCATGTTCACCGTTTTGATCTCCGGTGGAAATACGTTCTGTCCCCCTGTGTTCGGCTGGTGAGGTTCATCCTCGGCTTTGCTCTGAGGTCCCTTTCCCTTGTGTTCGGAGTTGAGCTTGCCGGCCTGCTTGAAGACCCAACAATTACGGTTGCTATGATTTGCATGTTTATCTGGGGTGCCATGGATCTGGCAGGGCCTATGTAATATTTTGTCAAGGCTAGATGGACTGTCTTTGTTGCCTTTAAATGGCTTCTTCCGTTGATCGGGGTCTGGAGCCACTGAATCCGGTGTTTACCGCTATATCATCTGGGCGTCTAGTGTTAGTTTGATGTTTGTTTTTATTACGTCGTGGCTTTCCATTGCCGTCCCTGACTTCAGATGTTCCAGGGTAGCTGGTGCTTCTACGAGTTAGCGAGCTGTCCACGCCCGTGCAAAAATTGGTCATGAGTGTTGTTAGAGCTGCCATTGTCCTCGGCTTTTTCTGTCCAAGGTGTCTAGCTAGTCATTCGTCCCGGACACTGTGTTTGAAGACCGCTAAGGCTTCAGCGTTCGGACAGTCGACGATTTGGTTCTTTTTAGTGGGAAACCGATTCCAAAGCTTGCGGGCTGTTGGATGATGTGACTTAGATCGTCAGCATCCAGGGGCCGGACATAGGTCCCTTGAAAATTGGCCCGAAAAGCATCCTCAAGTTCTTCCCAACTTCCAATGGAGTTCTCTAGGAGGTTGTTTAGCCGGTGTCGAGCTGGTCCTTTCAGCTTGAGGGGTAACTATTTGATGGCGTGGAGATTGATACGTCTCCAACGTATCTATAATGTTTGATTGTTCCATGCTATTATTTATGATGTTTTGGATGTTTAATGGGCTTTGCCATACACTTTTATTTTATTTTTGGGACTAAACTACTAACCCAAAGGCCCAGTCCATATTGCTGTTTTTTGCCTGTTTTAGGGTTTTGCAGAAAAGGGATATAAAACGGAGTCCAAACGGAATGAAACCTTCGGGAGAGATATTTTTGGAGAAAATCACGCACGGGAGACTTGAGAACCACGGAGTAGGGCATATGTGGTGCCCATGAGGTTGAGGGGCGCCCCCCATAGGGCGCGCCCCCTGCCTCGTGGGCCCCACCTTTGGCCCCCGCTGCCCTCCTTCCTCCTATATATACCTACGTACCCCGAAACCATCAGAACAACAGAGAAAACCCTAGTTCCACCGTTGTAACCTTCTGTTCCTGTGAGATCCCATCTTGGGGCCTGTTCCGGAGCTCCGCCGGAGGGGGGATCTAACAGTGAGTGCTTCTACATCATCATCATCATCGCCTCACCATGAGTTCTGAGTAGTTTACCACAGACCTTCGGGTCCATAGCTAGTATTTAGATGGCTTCTTCTCTCTCTTTGGATATCAATACAAAGTTCTCCTCGGTCTTCGAGGAGATCTATTCGATGTAATCTCTTTTTGCGGTGTGTTTGTCGCGATCCGATGAATTGTGGGGTTTATGATCAAGATTATCTATGAGAAATATTTGGTTCTTCTCTGAACTCTTTATGTATGATTATAATATCCTTGCAAGTCTCTTCGAATTATTGGTTTGGTTTGGCTCTAGTTCTTGCAATGGGAGAAGTGCTTGGCTTTGAGTTCAATCTTGAAGTGTCCTTTCCCAGTGACAGTAGGGGCAGCAAGGCACATATTGTATTGTTGCCATCGAGGATAAAAAGATGGGGTCTATATCATATTGCTTGAGTTTATCCCTCTACATCATGCCATCTTGCTTAAGGCGTTACTCTGTTCTTATGAACTCAATACACTAGATGCATGCTGGATAGAGGTCGATGTGTGTAGTAATAGTAGTGGATGCAGAATCGTTTTGGTCTACTTGTCTCGGACGTGATGCCTATATATAGTGACCATGCCTAGATAGTCTCATAATTATTCGCTTTTCTATCAATTGCTTGACAGTAATTTGTTTACCCGCCATAGAATATCGCTATCATGAGAGAAGCCACTAGAGAACACTATGGCCCCCGGGCCTATTCTCAACAAATCAATCTACAATCTACTTTACTTTTCCACTTTTACTTTCTGTTCTTATAATAAAAAATACCAAAAATATCAAACTATCATCTCTATCAGATCTCATTTTTGTAAGTGATCGTAAAGGGATTGACAACCCCTTATCGCCTTGGCTACGAAGTTCTTATTTATTTGTGCAGGTGCGAGGGACTTGCGCGTGGTCTCCTACTGGATTGATACCTTGGTTCTCAAAAACTCAAAATGGGAATGGGCCGACCCGGCCCTGGCCCCGGCCCCGTGGCCCCAAGGCCAATATGTAGGGCCATGGGCCGGCCCATTTCATCATAATTTTGTGGCCCCATTGACCCATAGGGTAAATGAGGCCGACCCAGAATTTAGCAAATATTTACACAACCTAGAGGATTACATGTTATTCGAACCAAATGTTTGCACAGTCCAACATTTGTGGCCTCACCAAATTACTAATAAGTCCCCAAAATACTAGATATGTCAGCAAATGTGTACACAGTACAGTAAAATCGCAAGGTCTAACCTTTTCACATTTAGTAAAACGGTGAGATCATGAGATTACATGTTTCAAAGAGTATCAAGCTAAAGACCTCAATCCAACAGATTCGAACAACATCAAAAGATTACAGGTTCAACATGCTAATCTTTCACACATCCAGTAGGTTATAGAGAAACCTGACATATCTTTGCTTCATCATCTGCTTGACAACTTGAGATTTAACATCAATTGCTCCAACAAGCATCAGTCCTCGATATCTGTATTTACAAAGAAATGTTACAAGAGTAACTCTTTGCACATCGAAAAAGCACTAGTTCTGGGCTGAAAGTAATTAGTTCATATGTACCATACATATTTAGCTTTTGAAAGCTTCTTAAATAAAACAACTCTACTGTTAACAACAGAAGGCTCTTTCCTTTGCCGACCACCAGGAAACCTGATCGAAACCAAAGGAATCAGGAAACCTGAACCCAAAGGAATCCTCCCTGGTCAGTGTACTGTTCAGTTTTTATACTTTAGTTTCCCAATCTCCACTCAGTGTTGCATCTGGCTTATCTTATTTAAATTTCTTCAGGATGCTGCTTGATTTCTTTTAATTTGATAAAAGTTCTGGTACTCTCTGGATTAGTGATATTTTCCATTGGTACAAAAGAACGTAAACTGTTCAAGGGCATAGACTTGAGAATCAAAAATATAGATATAGATATGAAAATAAAATCGACCAACGTAATGGGTGATCTTTGTCATGCTGGGTCAGTTCAGCAATTTTTCCAGCCAAACTAAATTTGGTTGGGGGTTCCAGCGTTCTGCAGTGCATAGGCAAACTGATCATAGACAAGGTTACAGGTGAATCAATTTAGCAGAACTGAAACTGAGCTGCATTTATCTTCTTTTGTGTACATACTTTAAGTGTACTTTCATATACATGGCACTATATACATCAGAAGGTTTCTCATACCTTGTAAGTCAATTATAATGTCATGAACTGAAGCCAAGCTACGTTGAGTGTTAGCTGCAGAAAAAAAAACTTGTAAACTTGAAGCATTAATAAGAAACAAAGACGAAACTTGTGTTGTATGGCTTTACCGTTGGCCCTTATCCAATCTTGTAAGCAAACAAGAGCTTCAAGTGTCGTTGCAGTCATTCGACTTCGAAAATCTGATAGGACTCTCTTCCCTGTGCTGAAGGCGGACTCGGATGCCACCGCAGAGGCAGGAGCCACCAAGATATCTGCTGCCATGCGACTCAGCGTTGGGTATTCACCTGAGTTCGTCTACCACCATGCAAGGATATTGAATTGATCACTTCGACGGATGGGTACCTTTGACAAGTACGAATCAAGTTCGGTAGAATCCAAATTTGTTGATCGAGCAGTGAGGGTGACATGTTGGTCCCAATCAGCCATATGATCTTCACCACGTACATCCATGTCATCATCACCTCCTTGTGATATTGGATCCGAACTATTGTCATTCAATTGGAGGTATTCCTTGAACAACCCTTGGAACACATTTTTTATTTTAGCAATCATTGTTGCAGCTTCGTTCCCAAACTCTAGGCCAAATCGGAACTCAATATATTTCAACTTGAATTGTGGGTCCAAAATCACTGGAATACAAAGGTTCAACCATGTCATCTTCCAATACCTTCTGAATTTTCTCTTCATATATTTGACCATTGTGCCCATCTCAGAATCCTCTTCATAATGTTGTTGCTCTAAGGTCAGCTTCACTTTCCACATTTCATGGAAATACAAGTTAGCAGTTGGATATTTTGTGCCGGATATCACATTAGTGGCTTCATAAAATACCTTCAGTAGCTTGCAAACATCTTCGACATTTTCCCAATCCTCAAAAGATGGCTTGAAGGTATATTGTTTATCTTGAATGGCCAAAGAGTCAAACACTCCGCGATACTCTGTTGCTATATCAATCATCATGTAGGTTGAGTTCCAGCGAGTTGGAACATCAAGACTTGGAGTTCTCCCACATGATACACCATGCTGCTCAACGATTTCTTGAAATTTTTCCTTTCGACTTGGCAAGCTTCGAATATATTTCACACTTTCACGCATCATGTTGATCACTGGACCAAGGAAGTTCAATCCTGCTTGACATATCAGATTTATGACATGGGCGGCACAACGTTGGTGAAACAACTTGCCACTACCAGGTAACATCTTCTTAAGCAGGAGATGTACCTTCAATAGCTGCATCATTGCACCATTGTTTGATGCATTGTCTAGCGTCACAGCAAAGATATTATCTTCAATGTTCCACTCTCTTATGAAATTGACCATAACGTTGAACATTGCAGCTCATGTATGCGGCGTCTCCATAGCTGCGAATTTCACTATCCTCTTCTGCGGCTTCCACTCCTCATCAATGAAGTGAGCTGTGATGCAAATGTAACCCACTGTCTGATTTGATGTCCACAGATCCGTAGTCAAAGAAATCTTGGATTTGGAGTTTTGGAACATCCTTTGCAGAATTCGCTTCTCTTCCTTAAATGCTTTCATGCAATCCTCCTTCACTGTTTTTCTACATATCATCTTGAAGCTAGGATTTAGACTAGAGACAAATCTTCTAAATCCATCATACTCCACCAATGAGAATGCCAATTCATGAAACACTATCATCCTCATGAGCTCTCGGCGTGCTAATGCCTGATTAAAGGTCCAACGCCCCATTGCAACTCCATCAGGACTCATGATAGAAGCACTCAACTGTATAGAAACTCTAAGAACCTTCTTCCTTTCCCTGCATCTCTTCAAATGTTTGCGTAATGAACTTGTTCCATGTTTACGCTCAGCACAAATATTCCTTGCACAGTGTTTGCACTCAGCAGCTACAACTATGCCATCAACACGGATAGGCTCGTATTCTTTCCACACTTTAGACAAAAAAATTCTTCCCGGTTCAGAAAATGACCCCATGTCAATGATCTCAACCCCTCCCTCTTCATCCACATTATCTCCCTCTTCATCATCATCATCATCTTCTTCTTCTTCTTCTTCATCATCATCCTCATCTTCTTCTCCTTCCTCTTCTTCTTCATAGTCAACGTCTTCTTCATCAGCCTCATCTTCTTCAAAGTCAACCATACAAGTGTCTTGTGAACGTCCTACTGAGCAAAGGACACGAGCAAAGGACATGAGTGTTAACATTGAAATGACGAGTATTTTTTATTTTAGCAATCATTAATTTGCATCGCTAGAAAAAGAAAGATTAACAATACTAACCATGATAAGATCTACAAATGTTTATCGAAGAAGGAGACACCCCTGGGGGTGGTTGAGCCCTTCTCATTGTCGCACCGGATATCAACAATGAACCACCACTTTGGTGTGCCTCATGGTCCCCTTCTTCCTCTTCCATTTTTCTGATCAGAGGGAAATATAGGAACATAAGAGAGCATTAACTTTCAAAATCAACAACAGATGTAATACCCAAATTTCATTTGCTTGTACTAGTGCAGGACAACCAACAAATTTTGTATATAAACTTAACAAAATTTGGTTTGAGAATCCAAACACTTAATAGGATTCGGAGGAAGAAATTTACAAAGCAGTGATAATATCTGAACACACGCACGAACATACATCGACGGAGCCATACACATACGAGACCAGGGCAAACATACATCGACTGGAGTATATTTTCTTATGAGTAGTGCTAAAGTTCTGAGTTTTTGTCTAAACCAAACTGGAAAGGCAGGGGAAACAGGACATGGCCTAAACCAAACTCCAGCACATGTAGATGTGGTGCAGATCCATGCACATAGAGTACTATCACAAACAAATCCGGTAAAGGCATGGTTTTTGTTCTACTTTGACAAGCAAAATAAACAACAGAGATGTTCAACCTTCATCCCCAAATCGGTTGCTTGCCCTGGGCAAAATGATCCATGACGAGAAGGGGAGGAAGCCGGCAAGAGTCTTACCTGCGAGATGGCGACCGGAATGGCGAGGTAGACGGCGGACGCGACCACAGGTCAGCGATCTCGACGGCGACCAAGACGACGAACAAGAGGCGGGAGGAACGCCGGCAGCAGCAGGCCAACAGAGATGTTCGGGGGCAGCCGGTGGCGGCAGCAGGCTGGTAGAGATAGTCAGGGGCGGCCGGCAGCGGCAGAGACCGTTGGGGGAGGCCGGCGGCAGCAGAGATCGTCGGGGGCGGCCGGCGGCGGCAGAGAACGCCGGGGCGGCAGAGGGATGGACTAGGGCAGCGCGAGACGGCTGGGTCGACCCGTCTGGTCCATCGGGTCACACGGTGCCAGCTCCACCGACCCGTTTTTTATTTGAGGCCGACCCAGCTGACCCATTGGCCTCGAGATTTTGGGCCGGGTCAGTGACCCAGCGGGCCGACCCGGCCCATTCCCATTTTGATTAAAAACTGAGGGGAATACTTACGCTACTATGCTGCATCACCCTTTCCTCTTCGAGGGAATACAACGCAAGCTCTAGAAGTAGCAAGAAGAATTTCAGGCGCCGTTGCCGGGGAGGCTTACGCAAAAGTCATATACCAAGTACTTATCACAAACCCTTATCCTTCGCATTACATTTTTGCCTCTCGTTTTCCTCTCCCCCACTTCACCCTTACCGCTTTATTTGCCCTTCTTCTGCCGTGTGTTTATTATTCGCTTGCTTCTTGTTTGCTTGTGTGTGTTGGATTGCTTGCTTGTCACTATGGCTCAGAACAATACCAAATTGTGTGACTTCTACAATACCAACAATAATGATTTTATTAGCACTCCGATTGCTCCTATTACCGATGCTGAATCTTGTGAGATCAATGCTGCTTTGTTGAATTTTGTCATGAAAGATCAATTCTCCGGCCTTCCTAGTGAAGATGCCGCTACCCATCTAAACAACTTTGTTGATTTGTGTGATATGCAAAAGAAAAGGGATACGTATAATGATATTGTTAAATTGAAGTTATTTTCGTTTTCACTTAGAAATCGTGCTAAAACTTGGTTTTCCTCTTTGCCTAGAAATAGTACTGATTCGTGGAATAAGTGCAAAGATGCTTTTATCTCTAAGTATTTCCCTCCTCCTAAGATCATCTCTCTTAGAAACGATATTATGAATTTTAAGTAACTAGATCATGAGCATGTTGCACAAGCTTGGGAGAGAATGAAGTTAATGATGCGTAATTGTCCTACACATGGTTTGAATCTATGGATGATTATTCAGAACTTTTATGCTGGCTTGAATTTTGCTTATAGAAATCTTTTAGATTCAGCCGCAGGAGGCACTTTCATGGAAACTACCTTAGGAGAAGCTACCAAACTCCTAGATAATATTATGGTTAATTATTCTCAATGGCACACCGAAACATCTACTAGTAAAAAAGTGCATGCTATTGAAGAAATTAGTGTTTTGAGTGGAAAGATGGATGAACTTATGAAATTATTTGCTGCTAAGAGTGCTTCTCCTGATCCTAATGATATGCCTTGTTCCACTTTCATTGAAAATAACAATGAATCTTTGGATGTGAATTTTGTTGGTAGGAATAATTTTGGTAACAATGCTTATAGAGGGAACTTTAATCCTAGGCCCTTTCCTAGTAATTCCTCTAATAATTATGGTAATTCCTACAACAACTCTTATGGAAAGATGTCTTCTGAATTTGAAACTAGTGTTAAGGAGTTTATGATTTCACAAAAGAATTTCAATGCTATGCTTGAAGAAAAATTGCTTAAGATTGATGAATTGGCTAGAAGTGTGGATATAATTACTCTTGATTTTGATTCTTTGAAACTTAGATCTATCCCACATAAGCATGATATCAATGAGTCTCTCAAAGCCATGAGAATTTCCATCGATGAATGCAAAGAAAGAACCGCTAGGATGCGTGCTAAAAGAGAGAATTATATAAAAGCGTGTTCTTCCAGTTGTCATGAAAATAAAGATGAAGATCTGAAAGTTATTGATGTGTCTCCTATTAGATCCTTGTTTTCTAGTATAAATCTTGATGAAGATAGGATTGGAGATGATTCTACTTTAAGGTGTCCCAATGATTCAGAGTTTTTAGATCTTGATGCTAAAATTACTAAAAATGGGAGTGAAGAGATTAAAACTTTGCATAGTGATGAACCCACTACATTGGATTTCAAGGGTTTCAATTATGACAATTGCTCTTTGATTGATTGTATTTCCTTGTTGCAATCCGTACTAAATTCTCCGCATGCTTATAGTCAAAATAAAGCTGTAAACACAAAGTTGATGCTTTGATGCAATCTTATGAAGAAAAACTTGAGTTAGAAGTTTCTATCCCTAGAAAGCTTTATGATGAGTGGGAACCTACTATCAAAATAAAAATTAAAGATCATGAATGCTATGCTTTGTGTGATTTGGGTGCAAGTGTCTCCACTATCCCAAAAACTTTGTGTGATTTGCTAGGGTTCCATGAGCTGGATGATTGTTCTTTAAATTTGCATCTTGCGGATTCCACTATTAAGAAACCTATGGGAAGGATTAATGATATTCTTATTGTTGCCAATAGGAATTATGTGCCTGTAGATTTCATTGTTCTTGATATAGATTGCAATCATTCATGTCCTATTATTCTTGGTAGACCTTTCCTTAGAACGATTGGTGCAATTATTGATATGAAGGAAGGAAATATTAGATTCCAATTTCCATTAAGGAAAGGCATGGAACACTTTCCTAGAAAGAAAATCAAATTACCATATGAATCTATTATGAGAGCCACTTATGGATTTCCTTCCAAAGATGGCAATACCTAGATCTATCTACGTATCGTGCCTAGCTAGGGGCATAAAACGATAGCGCTTGTTGGGAGGCAACCCAATTTTTTATTTTTTATTTTTGCTTCTGTTTAGAAATAAATATTTCATCTAGCTTCTGTTTAGATGTGGTTTTGTGTTTTTTTAGTGCTTGTTCCAAGTAGAACCTTTGGGAAGACTTGTGTGAAGTTTATTTGATCTTGCTGTGAAAAACAGAATCGTTAGCGCTAACTAGAATGGTCATCAGATTTTACTAGAGCGTTCTATTTAGTTGTTTGTTTTTGCAAATGATCAATAGACAAATTCCACACATTTACCAATTTAGTTTAATTTTTTGGAGTTACAGAAGTATGCGAAACCTACAGATTACTACAGACTGTTCTGTTTTTGACAGATTCTGTTTTTCGTGTGTTGTTTGCTTATTTCAAGGCATCTATGAGTAGTATTGGGAAGTATGAACCACAGAGAAGTTGGAATACAGTAGGTTTAACACCAATATAAAGAAATAATGAATTCATTGCATTACCTTTGAATAGTGGTTTGCTTTCACTACAACAGGAACCCCCCTACAACAATGCATCAATGTGTTGTCGTATGTCAATATAAGTGTTGTTAAGGTCTACACCAACGGATTACTATGTGTTGCCTTTGGTGGCATTGGTAGGGTCTACAACAACGCATATACATGCGTTGGTAACCGGCATGAAAAGGCGTTGTAAGAGAGCAACATATATAGTTAGACGAGCAATGCCGATATGCGTTGGTACTTAACCTGCAGGAATGAATTTTGGAATGGACAATGAAACAGAAAAATACAATGCTGAGAAGATTGCCACATATATACCATATACTAAATGGTATTTCATATATACCATAGTTTATATATTCCAAGAAATGACTATTGAGACAATTTCAACAGTGCATAGGAGCTATAAATAGAAAGACCTCATATATTAAATCACAATATTGCATTACAAGATACCACCAAAAGAATATATGTTTTCTTCTAAACTTTGACCATGAAATTATATTCTAACATATAATGTACAACTATCTGGTAATAGCACAATTCTGAGCCTTGGAATCAACATATCGTTCTAACACATAATGTAGAGCCATCTGATAGTAGCACAATTTCGAGCCTTGAAATCAACATCTTAGCTTCGCATCAACCATTTGTCTCGGGAATCTACGACAGGAAAAATTGACATTAGTAAGGTAGCATTACAAAAATTAAAACCACAATAAGAATGTAATAAAATTTGAAATAAGAACATACAAAGGTTGAAGGTCATCCGATAATTAACACACTTGGATGACAAATAATTTGAACCTTTTTAAGAGGCCATATGAACTAATGGGATTTCACTAACGTTGCATCAACACCCAAAACTAAGAATTCATTTCCAAGTTTGATGCCCTTAATTATATATTCTTGGTTGCTACTCATGAGTGTATCAAGAGTAACCTTGTTGTTTGAATTTCTGGGCTCTTAAAAAAGACTATAGTGCCAAACCTATTTCACAAACAGAAGTACTATGCCATTGGTGTCAACCGATATATACTGCCAAACTATATTTCACAAACAGTACTATGCCACTGGTGTCAGCGAACAACAATGAGATTCGAGAAATTACTAAGTAAACAACTATTTTGCCAATAGATAATTTATGTCGAACTCATCATGTACTAAAGGTGAATTGAGTGAAGATTTTGGCAGGCTTTCTATCCGAAAGTAGATGAGAATTTTTTTTTCCAACACAAGCAATTTAAGATGTGATACTTATACATCTATCAAGTTGGAACCTGACCCATTAATTTGTACGAGATAATTTGTGCAACATCCTATGCAGTATAATCAAAACCTACGCAAACTAAATTAGAGAACAAAAAATAGTTACCTACTCTATATTCTATATCAACCAGCTTTTTTGCACCAGCCGCTTCTGAAATCGTAATGTGCTGCACTATGTTAGTATCAAGTAAAGTGATCAATAATAATACAAGAAAATACTAATGTGTACATGATGAATGATAATGTACCGTGTTGTGGGGACCCCGACTTGGAAGTCGAGATCACCGAATGCACGTGTACAGTGATCCCAGAGATCAATGCTCACTGAACACACAGAAGCTGAAATAACAAGAGTCTTACATCCATACAAATAGTCTTACACGAATTAAGGCCATTATGGCCAAGTCTTACATAGATAGAGCCTCACGGGCTGAATAGCAAATACTCAAATAGCGGAAGTCTTCGATAAAACAGGTAGAACCCATGCCATCTGCCTTAACCCTACAGGCATTCTGACTGGGACAGCGTCCTAGTTTGCATGGTCGTCTCCAAAGAACTCTTCCTCATAATCCTGCTCTTCCATGCCTGGCCAATTAAATAACTAGTGGCAAGCCAATGAGTACTTTGAATGTACTCGCAAGCAACCCATGATGTGGTTCAAGTAACAATGCAATTGAATAAAGATGAACGATCTAGCAGGAGGCTAGATCAATATGTTATCATCAAGCTTATGCATCAATAACTTCGTGTAACCTCGAGAACAGGTTACCGACATCAACATGAATATGATTCATCTCACTGAGTCAAGTCACCATCTTGACTCATCACACACACACGCATGTTTTCACAAACATTGGACGTAGCCCAAGAGCGGTTACCCAACTGTCCTTGACCGTGGACACGGCTATTCGAATAGTTTTACACTCTGCAGAGGTTGCACACTTTACCCACAAGATCCGGGGAACTTCCGTGTCATCCACGACCCGCGGTACCTCAAGTACCCGGGGTAAGCACCCGGTCATTACCTTTCCTTAGACGACACTAACATAGAGTCCACTCGTTGGCACACGGCCTTTGGGTACAACAATAGATCACGGGACTTGCCCTAATTCAATGTTACGCGTACCCGCAGGGACCAACGGTGTGTCCGGTGCCCTGTGAAAACAGTCATGGTCGCCTATCCAAGCACGACCCCGTCCCGGAAAAGACCTCAAGTCTTCCCGTCACTAGTAATGCGGGCACCATGCTAGTATCGACCTAAGTAATCAATAAAGCCCCGTCCCATAAGGGGTAGTGTGGTTGCACATGTATGGTTGGAATAACGGTCGCAACTTCAACCAATCCGTTTGAAAAACACACACACTTGCCTTGGCACACCACTTCGTCATCAAGTGGTCACCCAACTCATCATTATCATCACCCTCGGGCATAAATGGCACCCGACGGGGTTTTATGCAAAGACTTCAACCATAAAGGTTTATGTCACACGTGCATCACTTTCCATAACTACTATCATATGCAAGTCGTCTAGTATGTAGCAAGATCAAATCATGTCATGCATCATGTAAGTATCATGGCCACCCATTGCATGTTATCTAGCATATAGCAAGATCAAGGGTAAAGCATACATCATGTGGTGGATCATCTAGGTTACCATCGTAACCCTAATCATCGTGCATCGGAAACAAATGGGTTCCGAGAACAAGTGTATCATGGTCAAAGGGCTGCTTGCCTGGATTAGCTTGGTCTTCAAAGTCTTCTAGTCCTTCTCCTTCTTCTTCCACAGCAACTTCGTCAAATACGGGATCTATATGTCGCATAATAATAACGGAAAAATAAGAATACAAATAGAACAGAAAAACCAAAGTGCTCAGAAAAATGTCAACTCATTTTTGTAAAATACTAGAGGGTTTTCTAAGATGGGGAAAAATCTTAGTTGGAGTTTTGGAGTTGCAGAATAGGATATGTTGATTTTTGAACAGGAGTTATACTGCTCAAATTTGAATTTAAATTTGAACAGTACAGAAAAGTTTCATGGATTTGAATGAAAGTAGTACCATTAAATAGGTTGGAATATTTCAAGATTTTAGGAGTTGGAAATAATTAATTTGGATCAATATTCTTTTCTGCATAAATGTTTGAAACATTAACAGAAAAGAAAAAGAAAAAGGGTTCCTGTGCACTGGGCCAGAAGTGGCCACAGTGCACGGCCCAGACGGCACGGCCTGGCCGCACGGAGCCAGCGCGCGCTCACATCAGGTTTCAAACCTGACGGGCGGGGCCCGTGGGTCAGTGGCTCAGAGGAGGGGAGAGAGGTGGGAGGATGACAGGCGGGGCCCGCCTGTCATCCCTAACCCCGCGGTCACGGCGGCGGCGAGCTCACCGGCGTCGACTCCGGCCACGGCGATGGCAACAGAGGCCAGGGACGGGTTCAGCGTCGTGTTGCGGTTGCAACGGTGGTGGTGCGGCACGGCGGGGAGCCCTGGTTCGCCGGCGACGAGGTGCGACGGCGGAGGCTCGTCGGAGGTCAGCTGCAGCGGCCGTTTTCGACTGCAAACAGAGGGGGAAAGAGAGGGGAAAGAGTCAGGGGTGTGCTGCGGTTCCAAAACGGGTGGAAAGAGAGGCCGGGGAGGCATGTACCTCGAGATCGCCGGCGGCCCGACGCGGCGGAGCTCCGGTCGATCCCGAGCACTTGGGCGCTCCGGGGCTGAACTGAGGGTGCATGAGGGACTAGGGGAGAGTGGTGAGGCTGGTGGTGGTGTTGGGAGGGCTCGGGGAGGCCTATTTATAGGGCCCCGACGAGGACCCGTGGTCCAGTGCGCCGGCGAGCTCCGGCTCGTCGCTACAGCGCACGGGAGGCTGCGGGAGTGAGTCAAGGGTGTTGCTGGACGAGTCCCACGCCCAGCTGAGGCAAGAGGAGGAGCGGGGGAGCAGCAGGGGTGCGCGCGCGTGTGGAGCAGAAGACTGGCCGAAGCGGGCGGCCGGTGCGCGTGCGGCGACGCTCACTGGAGGGCGCAGGAGGAGGGGGGACAGCGCCGGTTACGTTGCGGACGTCGAGGCGCCTCGACTGGCGCGAGGGGGAGGCTCGAGGTGGTCGGGGACCAACGATTGGCCCGAGCCAGCGTGTGAGCCGCACTGTTCACGCGCTCTGGAGCGCGCGTATGGCTGGCATCAGCACGCTCTCGCCGGCTTGGTCCATTCTAGCGTGCCCAACAGTGTCTGGTGAGTAGAGGGAGTAGTAAAGAATTGCCCTAAGGCCTTGGATGCTCTGTGGTGTAGAGAGAGAGGGAGGGTGCTGGTAAAAATGGTGAAAGATGGGTGCACAGCAGGGTAAAGCTGGGGTTTCACCCCCCAATCATGGAGATGAGGTGCTGGGGGAGTTACTGGGGTTTACTGGTAACCCCATGAGTCTGTGGTAAGGAGCTGAGGTCATGGAGAAAAGTGAAAGTGGTAAAAGTAGAGGTTTTAAGATTTCTGCAGAAGGTGTTTGATCATGGTTTGATCAAGTAAATGAGGTCCAATTGACATGGCACTTGACAGGGTTGAAAGTCATGAGAAAATAGGGTGCTTCACCAAATTTGGCCTCATTTGGAGAAACTAGCCAATGTAACTTTGGTGAACCCTAGAAATCAACAGAAACAGTTTCATCTTGATTGAGTCAAGCTAATCATCTCCCCTTGATGCACCACTTGGTGTAGCATCATCATTTGGGGTATTGATCATGCTCACAAAGTTTGAGGCTCCAGATAAAAAGTTGGTAATGTAAAGTTGTTCAAATTTGCATTTGGACAGAAAGGGTTTTGAGGTGATCTGATCAAGTTGCTCTATTCCAAATCTTGTGCCATTTGGTCTAGGTGCCTTATTAGGCTATCCTAGCATGTGCACCAAGTTTGAGAGCATTTGGACAAGTTTGGCAATGTAGAGTTGCTCAAACTTCAAATATGGACAGAATGGTTAAGAAGGGGTTTGAGGGGGTTTCCTTGATCTCCAATGCATGAGGCTTTGCAAGATCATCAAATATGTCATATATGACATGATAGAATTTCCCTGGAATTTTTGGAGAAAATTTCCTTTGTAAATATTTCAAAAGCTTGAAATATCCAGAAAGGGTTTTAGAGGGTTTAGCCCATTATTTTGAACATGACCAAGTGTTGAAACTCTTATATATGGACAATATATGTCCTCTGAGTCTCTCTGAATTTTGGCAAATATTTTTGAAATAGGTAAATAATTTTTCCCTATTAAAGACCATTTCTGGCCTTAAGAAAAAGCTTTTAAATAAAATAGGAAAATAACTTTTAAAATTATACCTTTGTGGTTTCTGGGAGTCCTATGACTACTAGGTCTCAAATAAACCTTTTGAAAAAGTTTTCACACCCTTAAGCAAGTACTTGCAGTGCAAACCTCAATTCAGGGGTTTTTGGAAAAACTAAATTTATAAAATACTTTTTGGCCAAATTAATTTTGTAAGAAAATACTATACTGCTATATAACACTTGGCATGATCATTGGGCAGGAGTTTTGAGTATGGAGATGAAATCTACAAGAGATCATAGTTGACTTTAATGAGCACAAGAAAAAGCAAATGCAGAAAAACTCAATTTCAAATAAAAGCCAAATGATGCTAAAATTTTTTGCTGGTCCAATTTTTCATGCTTCAAAGTTACAAATAACATGATACAAAATGCAGGGTGTGACAGACCTACCCCCCTTACAAGAATCTCGTCCCCGAGATTCCTAAACTAGGGCTTAAAAGAGATCGGGAAACTCGGATCTAAGATAGTCTTCTCGTTCCCAGGTTGCTTCTGCTTCGGTGTGGTTGCTCCACTGGACCTTGAAGTACTTGATGGTACGGCTTCGCGTACGTCGTTCTGCTTCGTCCAGAATGCGGATAGGCTTCTCGCGGTAGGTCAAGTCAGGCTGCAGATCAATGGCTTGGTGATCCACATCCTTGTAGAGACTGGGCTTGTCTGGAACCTGGAGACATTTCCGGAGTTGTGACACATGGAACACATTGTGCACATCGGATAGCTCAGGTGGTAGTTCCAATTGATAAGCCACTTCTCCTCGTCGGTCGGTGATCTTGAAAGGGCCAATGAACCACGGTGCGAGCTTCCCCTTGACGTGGAAACGCTTGGTTCCCTTCAGAGGAGTTACCCGCAGGTACACATGATCTCCGACACGGAAACTCATGTCTCGGCGTTGAGTGTCAGCATAACTCTTCTGCCTTGACTTGGCTGCCTTTAGTCGCTCTCTGACTAGTTGGACTTGCTCTTCTGCTGCGCGGAGAACATCCGGCCCAAAGACTAGTCCTTCTCCAGTCTCTGACCAGTTGAGGGGTGTGCGACATCTGCGTCCGTACAACACCTCAAATGGTGCCATCTGAAGGCTTGACTGGTAACTGTTATTATAGGAGAACTCGGCAAAAGGGAGACAGTCTTCCCACTTGGCTCCATATGCCAGGACACAGGCTCGGAGCATGTCTTCGAGAATCTGATTGACTCGCTCAGTTTGACCTCCGGTCTGTGGGTGGAAAGCTGTGCTGAAAGACAACTTGGTTCCCAAGGCTTCTTGGAATCTCTTCCAGAACCTTGAGGTGAACTGGGTTCCTCGATCTGACACAATCTCCTTGGGAACACCGTGAAGACTTACGATTCGGTTGATATAAAGAGTTGCCAGCTGGTTGCCTGAGTAGGTAGTCTTGACAGGAATGAAATGAGCCACCTTGGTCAAATGATCGACTATGACCCAGATAGAGTCATGTCCTCTATTCGACCTCGGTAATCCATGATGAAGTCCATTCCGACTTTGTCCCACTTCCACTCAGGAACCTTGAGTGGTTGAAGCAATCCAGCGGGTCGCTGATATTCAGCCTTGACCTTTTGGCACACATCACACTTTGCAACATAGGTTGCAATCTCTCTCTTCATACCGTGCCACCAGAATCGTGCCTTCAAGTCTTGGTACATCTTGGTTCCTCCGGGGTGGATGGAATACGGGGTGTCGTGGGCTTCTTGCAGAATCAGCGTCTTCAACTCGGGGCTGTTTGGTACGCAGAGACGACCTTTGTACCAAACAATCCCGTGCTCGTCTTCGGAGAATCCTGGGGCCTTGCCCATCTTCATCTTCCTCTTGATACCTTCAATGCTTGCATGTCCATCTTGAGCCTTCTTGACGTCGTCCATCAGGGTTGGTCTGACTTCCAAATGATCCAGAAATCCAGGGGTGACCAATTCCAAACTGAATTGTTCGATCTCCTTAAACAAGGCTGGCTGCCTTTCTTGAATAATGACATTCAAAGAGCAAGCCTTCCTGCTTAAGGCATCGGCCACCACGTTGGCCTTCCCAGGGTGATACTGAACACTGAGGTCATAATCCTTGATGAGTTCCAACCATCTCCGCTGCCTCATGTTCAACTCTTTTTGGGTGAAAATATACTTCAGACTTTTGTGGTCTGTGTAAATCTCACACCGTTTCCCTAGGAGGTAATGCCGCCATGTCTTCAAGGCATGAACTACTGCCGCTAGCTCAAGATCGTGAGTAGCGCAGTTCTCCTCATGAGGTCGTAGCTGCCTGGAGAGGTATGCTATGACGCGGCCTTCTTGCATTAGAACGCTTCCCAATCCGGTTCGAGAGGCATCACAATATATCACGAACTCCTTGTGAATATCAGGTGTTGCCAGAACTGGGGCGGTGGTCAATCTCTTCTTGAGCTCTTGGAAGCTCTCTTCGCATTTTGGCGTCCACTCGAACTTCTTGTCCTTCTTGAGGAGCTGAGTCATTGGTCGTGCAATGCTAGAGAATCCTTCCACGAACTTGCGGTAATAGCCCGCCAATCCGAGGAAGCTTCTGACTTCCTTGAAGGTCGTTGGAGATTGCCATTGGGTCACAGCTTCGACTTTTGCAGGATCAACAGATAATCCTTCTTCGGTCAAGACATGACCTAAGAATCCAACTTTGTGCAGCCAAAACTCACACTTGCTGAACTTGGCATACAGTTGGTGCTCACGAAGCTTATCTAGGACCATCCTCAGATGCTGCTCATGTTCTTCCTCCGACTTTGAGAACACAAGGATGTCATCAATGAAGACAACAACGAACTTGTCCAAATATTCCATGAAGACTTTATTCATGAGATACATGAAGTAAGCTGGGGCATTGGTTAACCCAAAAGACATGACCGTGCACTCGTACAGGCCATATCGGGTTACGAATGCCGTCTTCGGAATATCTTGGGGTCTGATCTTCAGCTGGTAATACCCAGATCTGAGGTCGATCTTGGAGAATACCTTGGCTCCGCTGAGTTGATCAAACAGATCTTCGATCTTGGGAAGTGGGTACTTGTTCTTGATTGTAACTTCATTGAGGGAACGATAGTCAATGCATAAGCGGATGGTACCGTCCCTCTTTGCCACAAACAGAACAGGAGATCCCCAAGGGGAGGCACTCGGGCGGATAAATCCTTTCCTTAGCTGCTCTTCTAACTGCTTCTTCAACTCGGCTAATTCCTCCGTCCCCATTCTATAAGGCTTCTTATAGATGGGTCCTGCTCCGGGCATGAGCTCGATGATGAACTCAATGTCACGGTCAGGGGGCATTCCCGGTAGTTCATCCGGAAAGACATCAGGATACTCACATACCACCGGTACTTGGTCTAGCCCAACTTCAGACAGACAGTTGATTTTAGCGGCTTGAGCGGAAGAGGAGTTGGGGGCAAACTTGACTTCTACACCTTGGTCATTGGTCACAGTGACTGTCCGATTGGCACAGTCTAACAAGCCTTGGTGCTTGCTGAGCCAATCCATCCCTAAGATCACATCCAAGCCTTGCGATCTCAGGATGATAAGGTCTGCTAGGAAGTCTACACCGTTAATGGTAATACCGACTCCTTTATAGCCTATCTTGGCTCTCATCTGGGCTCCGGGGGTTTGTACCACCATAGGGTTATTCAGGGGTGTAGGGGTCATGCCACTTTTTAATGCAAATCTTTGAGTGACAAATGAATGCGTTGCTCCAGAATCAAACAAGACAGTTGCAGGTGCTGAGTTGACAAGGAACGTACCCAGCACGACGTCCGGGTCTTCCTGGGCTTCTTCAGCAGTGACGTGATTCACACGCCCCTTCCCATAGTTCGGTGGATTGCGAGGAGCTGGGTTCCTTGGTGGCATTCCACGGCCTTGTCCCTGGTTCTGCGCATTGGGGCGCGGGGCATCAGGCTTCTTGTTGGGGCACACCCTGGAGATGTGTCCGGGCTGGCCACACCCAAAACAAGTGACTTGATTTGGAGTGTTGATCTTGTTGCCACCATTGGTATTGGGGTTGAAAGCTGGCCTGGGGTTGGCATACTGCTGAGGCTGAGGATTGGCACGAGGTGCAGGAGCTCTTGGCTGCTGATAGGTTGGCTTGGCCGGGGCAGACTGCCACGGACGAGGCTTCTGGTTGCTGGAACTTCCCTTACTGATCAACTTGCGCTTGCGAGTGTCTTCCAAAGCACGCCGCTTGTCTTCAAGCATGAGTGCCTTGTTTACCAGGTCAGGGAAAGACGGGCAGTCGCACACGACAAGCGAATATTGCAGAGTCTGATTAAGGCCTTCCATGAAGCGCTCCCTTTTGGCAGCATCAGTGCTGACATCCTCAGGGGCATACCTTGACAGAATACTGAACTTCTGCATGTACTCCTTGACAGTGCCACTTCCTTGCTTCAGGGCTCGGAACTCGCGCTTTTTGATAGCCATGACTCCAGAAGGAATGTGGGCCTTGCGGAATTCTGCCTTGAAGTTAACCCAAGTGATATCCTGTTCAGCATGCATGACCTTGAATCCATCCCACCAAGCTCTTGCGGTTCCCCCGAGGCAGTGGGCTGCATAAGCCACCTTCTCGCGATCTTCGGTGCATCCGACTAGTTCCAGAATCTCCTCAATGGAACGGACCCAGTCATCAGCATCCAGGGGTTCCGCAGTCTCGATGAAGGTTGGCGGTGCATGCTTCTTGAACTCTGCCAACGTGGAACGTCCATTGCCATTCCCCGCCGGCTGGCGGTTGTTGGCGACAGCTTGAGCAATCAGCTGAAGAGCTCCAGTGTTGGCTTGGCATTCCTCTCGGAAAGCTTGGAGAAGCTGAGCCATGTCCATGCTTGGAGGAGGTGGTGGTGGAGCTTGGTCGTTGGTTTGGTCGTGGTCTGCCTCTGGCTGAGAGGACGCTCCGGCTTCGGGCTGCTGGGTAGAGGTACCAGTACGAGTTACAACAGGCATCCTGTTGGAGCGGTAAAAGGTCTCATGACTTGGAAGAGGAAAAGCAGATAGATAGGTGCCTAGTAAGGGGGTGGGTGCGACACTAAATCAAATCATGCAAGGGCCAAGAGGCCAAAACACATTCATTAAAATCCAAATGGGTGATGTAGTCGTTTACACATTCCCGAAGGAAGATTACGACTTTCATCCGGACACGGCAAAAGCTAGCACTAGATGGTTTCATATGAACCATACAAGGACTCGACTGCGCATAGGGGTTACAACGGGCATATCTGAGTAGCGAATAATGCCTAAGCGGCGGAATGCTCGGTCGCGTATTCCGGCTCTTCTGGGTCTTCCTCCTTGTCTTCATCTGACTGGGCTCCTTTGTCACTTGAGGGAGTGGGGGAGTGGAGGAGTTGGATACGACGGTGCTTCGACGGTGGTGCAGGGAAAAGCTTGCGATATTCCCTTGCTGTCATCCGGCGTCGCCGAGGTGGTTCTTCTCCCTTGGAAGACACATCCTCGGAGGGTCTTCCGCCTCGATATGCGATAGCGGATTGTCCAGAAGGTGCTCCTTCCTTCTTAATCCTGCTTGCCTTCTCTTGAGCTCGACGAAGAAGTGCCTTGGTCTTGTAAAGTTCTTCTCGAAGCTTCATTGATTCCGAGGCCAAGTCTTGTGCCAAGCTATCGGCACATAGACTGAAGTAGGTCTGGAACCGAAGCGAGAGTCCATCCTTCAGTGGAGGGGCTAGTGCGCTGCTTTCTTCGTCACCTTCCTTCCGTTAAGGTAAGAAGCGAGTTGCCATCTTGGCTGCCATCTCCGGAAGAAGTTCACGGAGACGGGTTAGTGCCTTGAGTGCAGCAGCCTCGGCAGCGAGTGGTAGTGTCGCCATCTGGGGTCCCTCGAAGAACCAACTTGTGGGAGGATCGTTTGCCTTCACAATCACTTCCACGTGGTACTCCACCTCAGTATCGCTCACCCAATGCTCGTGGTAGGTGAGGATGGGTGCTCGGTGGAACTGACACTCCTGGAGGCTATCCTCGAGAAGTAGGGGAAACCCAGTGGTCAGGTGCTCTTCGGGAACAGCGGCCATCTACAAAGGTGGAATAGGAGGGGTTAATAAGCTGAGGAAATCTCAGGTTTAGAAAAGAAGAGAGGTTCAGAAGGTTTTGAAAAAGGGGTCTCAACTATCTAACGCCCATGCTAAACTAAGGCTTCCTACAGTCAGGATGGCTCTGATACCAGCTCTGTGGGGACCCCGACTTGGAAGTCGAGATCACCGAATGCACGTGTACAGTGATCCCAGAGATCAATGTTCACTGAACACACAGAAGCTGAAATAACAAGAGTCTTACATCCATACAAATAGTCTTACACGAATTAAGGCCATTATGGCCAAGTCTTACATAGATAGAGCCTCACGGGCTGAATAGCAAATACTCAAATAGCGGAAGTCTTTGATAAAACGGGTAGAACCCATGCCATCTGCCTTAACCCTACAGGCATTCTGACTGGGACAGCGTCCTAGTTCGCATGGTCGTCTCCAAAGAACTCTTCCTCATAATCCTGCTCTTCCATGCCTGGCCAATTAAATAACCAGTGGCAAGCCAATGAGTACTTTGAATGTACTCGCAAGCAACCCATGATGTGGTTCAAGTAACAATGCAATTGAATAAAGATGAACGATCTAGCAGGAGGCTAGATCAATATGTTATCATCAAGCTTATGCATCAATAACTTCGTGTAACCTTGAGAACAGGTTACCGACATCAACATGAATATGATTCATCTCACTGAGTCAAGTCACCATCTTGACTCATCACACACACACGCATGTTTTCACAAACATTGGACGTAGCCCAAGAGCGGTTACCCAACTGTCCTTGACCGTGGACACGGCTATTCGAATAGTTTTACACTCTGCAGAGGTTGCACACTTTACCCACAAGATCCGGGGAACTTCCGTGTCATCCACGACCCGCGGTACCTCAAGTACCCGGGGTAAGCACCCGGTCATTACCTTTCCTTAGACGACACTAACATAGAGTCCACTCGTTGGCACACGGCCTTTGGGTACAACAATAGATCACGGGACTTGCCCTAATTCAATGTTACGCGTACCCGCAGGGACCAACGGTGTGTCCGGTGCCCTGTGAAAACAGTCATGGTCGCCTATCCAAGCACGACCCTGTCCCGGGAAAGACCTCAAGTCTTCCCGTCACTAGTAATGCGGGCACCATGCTAGTATCGACCTAAGTAATCAATAAAGCCCCGTCCCATAAGGGGTAGTGTGGTTGCACATGTATGGTTGGAATAACGGTCGCAACTTCAACCAATCCGTTTGAAAAACACACACACTTGCCTTGGCACACCACTTCGTCATCAAGTGGTCACCCAACTCATCATTATCATCACCCTCGGGCATAAATGGCACCCGACGGGGTTTTATGCAAAGACTTCAACCATAAAGGTTTATGTCACACGTGCATCACTTTCCATAACTACTATCATATTCAAGTCGTCTAGTATGTAGCAAGATCAAATCATGTCATGCATCATGTAAGTATCATGGCCACCCATTGCATGTTATCTAGCATATAGCAAGATCAAGGGTAAAGCATGCATCATGTGGTGGATCATCTAGGTTACCATCGTAACCCTAATCATCGTCCATCGGAAACAAATGGGTTCCGAGAACAAGTGTATCATGGTCAAAGGGCTGCCTGCCTGGATTAGCTTGGTCTTCAAAGTCTTCTAGTCCTTCTCCTTCTTCTTCCACAGCAACTTCGTCAAATACGGGATCTATACGTCGCATAATAATAACGGAAAAATAAGAATACAAATAGAACAGAAAAACCAAAGTGCTCAGAAAAATGTCAACTCATTTTTGTAAAATACTAGAGGGTTTTCTAAGATGGGGAAAAATCTTAGTTGGAGTTTTGGAGTTGCAGAATAGGATATGTTGATTTTTGAACAGGAGTTATACTGCTCAAATTTGAATTTAAATTTGAACAGTACAGAAAAGTTTCATGGATTTGAATGAAAGTAGTACCATTAAATAGGTTGGAATATTACAAGATTTTAGGAGTTGGAAATAATTAATTTGGATCAATATTCTTTTCTGCATAAATGTTTGAAACATTAACAGAAAAGAAAAAGAAAAAGGGTTCCTGTGCACTGGGCCAGAAGTGGCCACAGTGCACGGCCCAGACGGCTCGGCCTGGCCGCACGGAGCCAGCGCGCGCTCACGTCAGGTTTCAAACCTGACGGGCGGGGCCCGTGGGTCAGTGGCTCAGAGGAGGGGAGAGAGGTGGGAGGATGACAGGCGGGGCCCGCCTGTCATCCCTAACCCCGCGGTCACGGCGGCGGCGAGCTCACCGGCGTCGACTCCGGCCACGGCGATGGCAACAGAGGCCAGGGACGGGTTCAGCGTCGTGTTGCGGTTGCAACGGTGGTGGTGCGGCACGGCGGGGAGCCCTGGTTCGCCGACGACGAGGTGCGACGGCGGAGGCTCGTCGGAGGTCAGCTGCAGCTGCCGTTTTCGATTGCAAACAGAGGGGGAAAGAGAGGGGAAAGAGTCAGGGGTGTGCTGCGGTTCCAAAACGGGTGGAAAGAGAGGCCGGGGAGGCCTGTACCTCGAGATCGCCGGCGGCCCGACGCGGCGGAGCTCCGGTCGATCCCGAGCACTTGGGCGCTCCGGGGTTGAACTGAGGGTGCAGGAGGGACTAGGGGAGAGTGGTGAGGCTGGTGGTGGTGTTGGGAGGGCTCGGGGAGGCCTATTTATAGGGCCCCGACGAGGACCCGTGGTCCAGTGCGCCGGCGAGCTCCGGCTCGTCGCTACAGCGCACGGGAGGCTGCGGGAGTGAGTCAGGGGTGTTGCTGGACGAGTCCCACGCCCAGCTGAGGCAAGAGGAGGAGCGGGGGAGCAGCAGGGGTGCGCGCGCGTGTGGAGCAGAAGACTGGCCGAAGCGGGCGGCCGGTGCGCGTGCGGCAACGCTCACTGGAGGGCGCAGGAGGAGGGGGGACAGCGCCGGTGACGTTGCGGACGTCGAGGCGCCTCGACTGGCGCGAGGGGGAGGCTCGAGGTGGTCGGGGACCAACGATTGGCCCGAGCCAGCGTGTGAGCCGCACTGTTCACGCGCTCTGGAGCGCGCGTATGGCTGGCATCAGCACGCTCTCGCCGGCTTGGTCCATTCCAGCGTGCCCAACAGTGTCTGGTGAGTAGAGGGAGTAGTAAAGAATTGCCCTAAGGCCTTGGATGCTCTGTGGTGTAGAGAGAGAGGGAGGGTGCTGGTAAAAATGGTGAAAGATGGGTGCACAGCAGGGTAAAGCTGGGGTTTCACCCCCCCAATCATGGAGATGAGGTGCTGGGGGAGTTACTGGGGTTTGCTGGTAACCCCATGAGTCTGTGGTAAGGAGCTGAGGTCATGGAGAAAAGTGAAAGTGGTAAAAGTAGAGGTTTTAAGATTTCTGCAGAAGGTGTTTGATCATGGTTTGATCAAGTAAATGAGGTCCAATTGACATGGCACTTGACAGGGTTGAAAGTCATGAGAAAATAGGGTGCTTCACCAAATTTGGCCTCATTTGGAGAAACTAGCCAATGTAACTTTGGTGAACCCTAGAAATCAACAGAAACAGTTTCATCTTGATTGAGTCAAGCTAATCATCTCCCCTTGATGCACCACTTGGTGTAGCATCATCATTTGGGGTATTGATCATGCTCACAAAGTTTGAGGCTCCAGATAAAAAGTTGGTAATGTAAGGTTGTTCAAATTTGCATTTGGACAGAAAGGGTTTTGAGGTGATCTGATCAAGTTGCTCTATTCCAAATCTTGTGCCATTTGGTCTAGGTGCCTTATTAGGCTATCCTAGCATGTGCACCAAGTTTGAGAGCATTTGGACAAGTTTGGCAATGTAGAGTTGCTCAAACTTCAAATATGGACAGAATGGTTAAGAAGGGGTTTGAGGGGGTTTCCTTGATCTCCAATGCATGAGGCTTTGCAAGATCATCAAATATGTCATATATGACATGATAGAATTTCCCTGGAATTTTTGGAGAAAATTTCCTTTGTAAATATTTCAAAAGCTTGAAATATCCAGAAAGGGTTTTAGAGGGTTTAGCCCAATATTTTGAACATGACCAAGTGTTGAAACTCTTATATATGGACAATATATGTCCTCTGAGTCTCTCTGAATTTTGGCAAATATTTTTGAAATAGGTAAATAATTTTTCCCTATTAAAGACCATTTCTGGCCTTAAGAAAAAGCTTTTAAATAAAATAGGAAAATAACTTTTAAAATTATACCTTTGTGGTTTCTGGGAGTCCTATGACTACTAGGTCTCAAATAAACCTTTTGAAAAAGTTTTCACACCCTTAAGCAAGTACTTGCAGTGCAAACCTCAATTCAGGGGTTTTTGGAAAAACTAAATTTATAAAATACTTTTTGGCCAAATTAATTTTGTAAGAAAATACTATACTGCTATATAACACTTGGCATGATCATTGGGCAGGAGTTTTGAGTATGGAGATGAAATCTACAAGAGATCATAGTTGACTTTAATGAGCACAAGAAAAAGCAAATGCAGAAAAACTCAATTTCAAATAAAAGCCAAATGATGCTAAAAAATTTTGCTGGTCCAAATTTTCATGCTTCAAAGTTACAAATAACATGATACAAAATGCAGGGTGTGACACGTGTGTAGAGGAAACATTTAGTCAGGGAAATGTGTCGCTATGTCCGAGTTCAGTTTACTGGTCTTGAAGTGGAGACAATTCACAAAATTAAGAAACCTATTAATGTTGTTGTTTTTTAAATGGATTCAGCACTACCAAGAGATTCCCGTTGGGACTAATAAATGTTCATAAAGAGGTAACTACAGAATTGATTTGGGGGCGAGGGGGACATTAGACACACAAGGGATTCCACTCCAACACCCCTCCTGACGAATGACCTTAACCAGCCATTATAGTTAATTTTAAAATTACATGGGAGTGAGGCCAACAAAGGTCACTTGAGATCAAAACTACGGAGTTAGCCTCCTCTATTAATAAGCCTGGCGTCAACATTTTTAGCACTATAATACAAACTTCACATTGTGCTAGGTCCCTGGGACTCCACTCTAACACCCCTCCTGATGAATGACCTTAACAAGCCATTATAGTTAATTTCAAAATTACATGGGAGTGAGGCCAACAAAGGTCACTTGAGATCAAAACTACGGAGTTAGCCTCCTCTATTAGTAAGCATGGCGTCAACATTTATAGTACAATAATACAAACTTCACGTTGTGCTAGGTCCTCAGAATTATCTTGGACAATTAAATCTTAAGTTGCATCTATGGCCAGTGTGAATGTAAACATACTGTAGTGAATGTAGCGTAAGATATTCAGATGATACTATTAGTTGCATAGAAATGAGTGAAATGGTAATGCTTAGTGTAAATAAGATAATTGGTCCTCCGAAATGGTAATTCTTCATTCACCAATCCATCAGAGTACTGAAAAAGCAGTACCTACATAGAAAATGCGATTTACATTGGGAAATTAGTAGTTGATTCATTTGTGCTTCCAATGTTAGACATGAAGTCTTGAAAGAACATCTACTGATGTCAGATTTGGCATACAAAAAGAAAACTAAAATTCCAGGATGTTCAAAAGAAATTCTAGCTCAAGAGAAATATGATTTTGAACTTCCAACATCTATCTCTTCCGTACTTACTAACTACAGTATCAGCCAATTAAATTTAAATAGACAGCCAGCTTCTACCAATAAAATAAGAACACAAATTACCTCCAGAGATGTTCAACTCGTGATCGGGAGAAGAAGCTTGCTGCATCTGCACTGCAGTAGTAAAAAAAAATTGGCATGTGACTAATGAATATTAATTCAGTTGAACTAAACTTACACAAGCACTTTCATTTCGTAACTCACGGATCTCAACAGTTCTCTGTAGCAAGTGCGGCAGCGACGGAGTCCAGGTAGCAGAGGCGGAGCAGCCCGGCCGATGCCGAGCCGGCAGCCACGCGTGTGGCGATGTTGTGTCGGGGTAGTGGGGCCATAGACCGGAGAAGGAACAGGAACCATGCTATTGACTAGTGGCAACTAGGGTTTCTACAGCGGCGCGTCGCGCGTGCAGGGGCGCGGAGGACGATGCCGCATCGTCGGATATGAGGAGAGAATTGAGGGAGAGACGGTCCGATGAGCAGCGACATGGGATTGCGCCCGAGCTAGGCATAATTGGACGTGGCGGCGGCGGCGCCGGTGCAGGTCACGCGGTCGGGTGAAAGAGGAATTGGGGGGGAGAGAGAGATGACGGGGATAATGTGGAGGTTTCCTCCCATAGATGTCGTGGGAGGTGGGTACAGGGATGTTTTTTTTGACAGGGAGGTTAGCAATTCGTGGGGTGGAGAGGGTTGACCTAACAACACATATTATTTTCATCGGAAGAGATGTGTTGGTGTAGGGTGGTTCTTGTTGTAGTGTTTCTTATACTAACGGAGCTCACGAGATTTTTGTCTAAGTTTTGTGTTGTGAAGTTTTCAAGTTTTGAGTATTGATTTGATGGACTATGGAACAAAGAGTGGCAAAAGTCTAAGCTTGGGGATGCCCATGGCACCCCAAGGTAAAATTCAAGGACAACCAAAAGCCTAAGCTTGGGGATGCCCCAGGAAGGCATCCCCTCTTTCGTCTTCATCCATCGGTAACTATACTCGGAGCTATATTTTTATTCACCACATGATTTGTGTTCTAGTTGGAGTGTCTTGTATAATTTGAGTATTTGCTTGTTAGTTTGCCACAATTATCCTTTCTGGACACACCTATTTGAGAGAGTTAAATATGGCCTAGGACTTGTTAGAACACTCTATGTGCTTCACTTATATCTTTTGAGTTTAATAGTTTTTGCTCTAGTGCTTCACTTATATCTTTTAGAGCACGGTGTTGATAATATTTTGAACAAATTGTTGAACTCTCATGCTTCACTTATATCCATTTGAGAGTCTATTAAAACAGCATGGCAATGTGCTTAGGCTATAAAACTAGTCTTCACATGATAGACATCCAATATCAATGTAGTAAAAACTTTCACACTAAGTGCCTTGAATATGATGAGAAGTTGGATGCTTGATAATTGTTTTGAGATATGAGGATAGTGATATTAGAGTCATGCTAGTGGAGTTATTATGAAATTGAGAAATGCTTGTGTTAAAGTTAATGATTCCCGTAGCATGCACATATGGTGAACCGATATGTGACGAAGTTAGAGCATGAAGTTTTTGTAAAGTGTCAACCTTTGTGTGGAGGTCAGGGGCGCGCAATGGTTAACTCCTACCAACCTCCCCCCTAGGATCATGCATTGATTGCTTTGTTTTGATGACTCGTAATTTTTCGCAACTAGTATATGAGTTCTTATGACTAATGTTGAGTCCATGGATTGTACGCACTCTCACCCTTCCACCATTGCTAGCCTCTCTTGTTCCGCGCAACTTTCGCCGGTACCATACACCCACTATATATCCTTCCTCAAAACAGCCACCATATATATTCCTCAAAACATCCACCATACCTACCTATCATGGCATTTCCATAGCCATTCCGAGATATATTGCCATGCAACTTTCCACCGTTCCATTCATATGACACGCATCATATTGTCATATTGCCATGCATGATCATGTAGTTGACATCGTATTTGTAGCAAAGCCACCATGCATAAATTTTCATACATGTCACTCTTGATTCATTGCACATCCCGGTACACTGCCGGAGGCATTCATATAGAGTCATACTTGTTCTAGTATCGAGTTGTAATATCGAGTTGTAAATCAATAAAAGTGTGATGATCATCATTATTAGAGCATTGTTCCATGTGAGGAAAGGCCAATAAACAAAGGAGATGGCCCAAAAAAATAGAGAGGGACTAAATAAATAAAAGGGAGAGAAAGCCCCTCCAAAAAAATGAGAGAAAAGATAGAAGGGACAATTGCTACTATCTTTTTCCACACTTGTGCTTCAAAGTAGCACCATGATCTTCATGATAGAGAGTCTCATGTTTAGTCACTTTCATATACTAGTGGGAATTTTCATTATAGAACTTGGCTTGTATATTCCAATGATGGGCGTCCTCAAATGCCCTAGGTCTTCATGAGCAAGCAAGTTGGATGCACACCCACTAGTTTCTTGTGTTGAGCTTTCATACATTTTTAGCTCTAGTGCATCCGTTGTATGGCAATCCCTACTCACTCACATTGATATCTATTGATGGGCATCTCCATAGCCCGTTCATATGCCTTGTCGATGTGAGACTATCTCCCTCCTTTTTGTCTTCTCCACAACCACCTCTCTATTCCACCCATAGTGCTATGTCCATGGCTCACGCTCATGTATTGCGTGAAAGTTGAAAGGTCTGAAAGAATAGAGTATGAAAACAAGTGCTTGGCTGAAATCGGGGTTGTGCATGATATGAATATTTTGTGTGATGAAGAGGGAGCATAGCTAGACGATATGACTTTGTAGGGATAACTTTCTTTACCCATAGTATTTTTTAGAAGACATGATTGCTTTGTTAGAATGCTTGAAGTATTATTATTTCTTATGTCCATATAGACTTTTGTCTTGAATCTTCCAGATCTGAACTTTCATGCCACAATTAAGAGAATTACATTTAAAAACTATGTTGGTTAGCATTCCACATCAAAAAATCTTTTTTTTATCATTTACCTACTTGAGGACGAGCATGAATTAAGCTTGGGGATGCTTGATACGTCTCCAATGTATCTATAATTTTGTATTGTTCCATGCTATTATTTATGATGTTTTGGATGTTTAATGGGCTTTGTCATGCACTTTTATATTATTTTTGGGACTAACCACTAACCCAAAGGCCCAGTCCAGATTGATGTTTTTTGCCTGTTTCAAGGTTTTATAGAAAAGGGATATCAAACGGAGTCCAAATGGAATGAAACCTTCGGGAGAGATATTTTTGGAGAAAATCACGCACAGGAGACTTGAGAACCCCGGAGTTGCGCATACGTGGTGCCCATGAGGGAGGGGGCGCCCCCCGTAAAGGGCGCCCCTGCCTCGTGGGTCCCACCTTTGGCCCCCGATGCCCTCCTTCCTCCTACATATACCTATGTACCCCGAAACCATCAGAACAACAAAGAAAACCCTAGTTCCACCGCTGTAACCTTTTGTTCCCGTGAGATCCCATCTTGGGGCCTGTTCCCGAGCTCAGTCGGAGGAGGGGGAATCTACCACGAAGTGATTCTACATCATCGTCATCGCCTCACCATGAGTTGTGAGTAGTTTACCACAGACCTTCGGGTCCATATCTAGTATCTTGATGGCTTCTTCTCTCTCTTTGGATCTCAATACAAAGTTCTCCTCGGTCTTCGAGGAGATCTATTCGACCTAATCTTTTTTGCGGTGTGTTTGTCGAGATCCGATGAATTGTGGGTTTATGATCAAGATTATCTATGAGAAATATTTGGTTCTTCTCTGAACTCTTTATGTATGATTATAATATCCTTGCAACTCTCTTCGAATTATTGGTTTGGTTTGGCCTACTAGATATGTAGTTCTTAAAATGGGAGAAGTGCCTGGCTTTGGGTTCAATCTTGCGGTGTCCTTTCCCAGTGACAGTAGGGGCAGCAAGGCACGTATTGTATTGTTGCCATCGAGGATAAAAAGATGGGGTTTATATCATATTGCTTGAGTTTATCCCTCTACATCATGTCATCTTGCTTAAGGCTTTACTCTGTTCTTATGAACTCAATACACTAGATGCATGCTGGATAGAGGTCGATGTGTGGAGTAATATAAGTGGATGCAGAATCGTTTTGGTCTACTTGTCTCGGACGTGATGCCTATATATAATGATCCTGCCTAGATAATCTCATAATTATTCACTTTTCTATCAATTACTTGACAGTAATTTGTTTACCCGCCGTAGAATATCTCTATCATGAGAGAAGCCACTAGAGTACACTATAGCCCTCGCACTACAACAAGAACCACCCTACACCAACACATCTCTTCCAATGAAAATAATATGTGTTGTTAGGTCAACCCTCTCCACCCCACGAATTGCTAACCTCCCTGTCAAAAAAAACATCCCCATACCCACCTCCCACGACATCTATGGGAGGAAACCTCCACATTTTCCCCGTCACCTCTCTCTCCCCCAATTCCTCTTTCACCCGACCGCGTGACCTGCACCGGCGCCGCCGCCGCCACGTCAAATTATGCCTAGCTCGGCGCAATCCCATGTTGCTGCTCATCGGACCGTCTCTCCCTCAATTCTCTCCTCATATCCGACGATGCGGCATCGTCCTCCGCGCCCCTGCACGCGCAACGCGCCGCTGTAGAAACCCTAGTTGCCACTAGTCAATAGCATGGTTCCTGTTCATTCTCCGGTCTATGGCCCCACTACCCCGACACAACATCGCCACACGCGTGGCTGCCGGCTCGGCATCGGCCGTGCTGCTCCGCCTCTGCTACCTGGACTCCGTCACTGTCGCACTTGCTACAGAGAACTGTTGAGATCCGTGAGTTACGAAATGAAAGTGCTTGCGTAAGTTTAGTTCAACTGAATTAATATTCATTAGTCACATGCCAATTTTTTTTTACTACTGCAGTGCAGATGCAGGAAGCTTCTTCTCCCGATCAAGAGTTGAACATCTCTGGAGGTAATTTGTGTTCTTATTTTATTGGTAGAAGCTGGCTGTCTATTTAAATTTAATTGGCTGATACTGTAGTTAGTAAGTACGGAAGAGATAGATGTTGGAAGTTCAAAATCATATTTCTCTTGAGCTAGAATTTCTTTTGAACATCCTGGAATTTTAGTTTTCTTTTTGTATGCCAAATCTGACATCAGTAGATGTTCTTTCAAGACTTCATGTCTAACATTGGAAGCACAAATGAATCAACTACTAATTTCCCAATGTAAATCGCTTTTTCTATGTAGGTACTGCTTTTTCAGTACTCTGATGGATTGGCGAATGAAGAATTACCATTTGGGAGGACCAATTATCTTATTTACACTAAGCATTACCATTTCACTCATTTCTATGCAACTAATAGTATCATCTAAATATGTTACGCTACATTCACTACAGTATGTTTACATTCACACTGGCCATAGATGCAACTTAAGATTTAATTGTCCAAGATAATTCTAAGGACCTAGCACAACGTGAAGTTTGTATTATTGTACTATAAATGTTGACGCCATGCTTACTAACAGAGGAGGCTAAGTCCGTAGTTTTGATCTCAAGTGACCTTTGTTGGCCTCACTCCCATGTAATTTTGAAATTAACTATAATGGCTTGTTAAGTTCATTCATCAGGAGGGGTGTTGGAGTGGGGTCCCAGGGACCTAGCACAATGTGAAGTTTGTATTATAGTGCTAAAAATGTTGATGCCATGCTTATTAATAGAGGAGGCTAACTCCGTAGTTTTGATCTCAAGTGACCTTTGTTGGCCTCACCCCCATGTAATTTTAAAGTTAACTATAATGGCTGGTTAAGGTCATTCATCAGGAGGGGTGTTGGAGTGGAATCCCTTGTGTGTCTACTGTCCCCCTCGCCCCCAAATCAATTCTGTAGTTACCTCTTTCTAAACATTTATTAGTCCCAACGGGAATCTCTTGGTAGTGCTGAATCCATTTAAAAAACAACAACATTAATAGGTTTCTTAATTTTGTGAATTGTCTCCACTTCAAGACCAGTAAACTGAACCCCGACATAGCAACACATTTCCCTGACTTATTGTTTCCTCTACACACGGTACATTATCATTCATCATGTACACATTAGTATTTTCTTGTATTATTATTGATCACTTTACTTGATACTAACATAGTGCAGCAGATTACGATTTCAGAAGCGGCTGGTGCAAAAAAGCTGGTTGATATAGAATATAGAGTAGGTAAATATTTTTTGTTCTCTAATTTAGTTTGCGTAGGTTTTGATTATACTGCATGGGATGTTGCACAAATTATCTCGTACAAATTAATGGGTCAGATTCCAACTTGATAGATGTATAAGTATCACATCTTAAATTGCTTGTGTTGGAAAAAAATTCTCATCTACTTTCGGATAGAAAGCCTGCCAAAATCTTCACTCAATTCACCTTTAGTACATGATGAGTTCGACATAAATTATCTATTGGCAAAATAGTTGTTTACTTAGTAATTTTTCGAATCTCATTGTTGTCCGCAGACACCAGTGGCATAGTACTGTTTGTGAAATATAGTTTGGCAGTATATATCGGTTGACACCAATGGCATAGTACTTCTGTTTGTGAAATAGGTTTGGCACTATAGTCTTTTTGAAGAGCCCAGAAATTCAAACAACAAGGTTACTCTTGATACACTCATGAGTAGCAACCAAGAATATATAATTAAGGGCATCAAACTTGGAAATGAATTCTTAGTTTTGGGTGTTGATGCAACGTTAGTGAAATCCCATTAGTTCAGATGGCCTCCTAAAAAGGTTCAAATTATTTGTCATCCAAGTGTGTTAATTATAGGATGACCTTCAACCTTTGTATGTTCCTATTTCAAATTTTATTACATTCTTATTGTGGTTTTAATTTTTGTAATGCTACCTTACTAATGTCAATTTTTCCCGTCGTAGATTCCTGAGACAAATGGTTGATGCAAAGCTGAGATGTTGATTTCAAGGCTCGAAATTGTGCTACTATCAGATGGCTCTACATTATGTGTTAGAACGATATGTTGATTCCAAGGCTCAGAATTGTGCTATTACCAGATAGTTGTACATTATGTGTTAGAATATAATTTTCATGGTTAAAGTTTAGAAGAAAACATGTATTCTTTTGGTGGTATCTTGTAATGCAATATTGTGATTTAATATATGAGGTCTTTCTATTTATAGCTCCGATGCACTATTGAAATTGTCTCAATAGTCACTGCTTGGAATATATAAACTATGGTATATATGAAATACCGTTTATTATATGGTATATATGTGGCAATCTTCTCAGCATTGTATGTTTCTGTTTCATTGTCCATTCCAAAATTCATTCCTGCAGGTTAAGTACCAACGCATATCGGCGTTGCTCCACTAACTATATATGTTGCTCTCTTACAACGCCTTTTCATGCCGGTTACCAACGCATGTATATGCGTTGTTGTAGACCCTACCAACGCCACCAAAGGCAACACATAGTAATCCGTTGGTGTAGACCTTAACAACACTTATATTGACATACGACAACACATTGATGCATTGCTGTAGGGGGGTTCCTATTGTAGTGTCGGGTCTATTCTCAACATATCAATCTACAATCTACTTTACTTTTCCGCTTTTACTTTCTGTTCTTATAATAAAAAATACCAAAAATATCAAACTATCATCAATATCAGATATCACTTTCGTAAGTGACCGTAAAGGGATTTACAACCCCTTATCACGTTGGCTACAAAGTTCTTATTTGTTTGTGCAGGTGCGAGGGACTTGCGCGTGGTCTCCTACTGGATTGATACCTTGGTTCTCAAAAACTGAGGGAAATACTTACGCTACTGTGCTGCATCACCCTTTCCTCTTCGAGGGAATACAACGCAAGCTCGAGAAGTAGCAGAGATCATCTCCGCGACCCATGTGGATGTGAAGAATAAAGTCTTCTATCCAGACAGCAGGATCCATCGTTCCATCATATGCCTCGATATTTACGGGTTAAACCCTTCTAGAAATTCGTGATCCAGCACGTCATCGGTGGAGCACAGAGGTTGTGCGGCGTCCCTGTATTTTGCTATGTCATGGCGTATGTCCGATGGTTGTGATGTTCGGTATTGGCCCCGAACTGGTATATGACCGGCATGATTGGGTTGATAGCCGTCGTCCCGTGCGGGAGCACGGTCCCTGGATCCGTAGATGGATCTGGTTTTGCCAGCCTTTTTGGTCAGGTCCTCACACATATCGTGTTTCCGGCCCTGAGCCGCATCCTCCTTTCCTTTATGGGGCGGGGGTGCGGGCTTGGGAACGCCGTTGCTAGACACTCTATCATGTCCACAAGGTGGTCGGTCCGGCTTGTCGGTAGTGTTATTCTTCGGTGGTATAGGCGTAGTAGCCTCGTGGTCGAATTCGGGCAGCAGTTTACGCTTAGGATAGCCTTTGGTTTGGCGATTGCAGCCATATTTTTGCTCAGCATCTAGCACTTCGTTCCATCTATCATTGAGCATATCTTGTGCGGCTCGAAGCCGTCGCTGCTGCTTTTTCAGGCTCCTTGCGGCAATAAGCCTCCGATGGAAGCACTTTTCTTCTAAGGGCTCTTCTGGGACGATGTATTCGTCGTCACCCAGGCTAACATCCTCTTTGGAGACAGGTTCATAATTGTTGTCTTCGGCATCGCTATCATCAGATAGCGGTATCGAACTATGTTCGTCGTCCTCTCGCTTGTCCTGCTCCATCGCTGGATCTGCGGGGTCTTCGGCTTGCTCCGGACTGTCACCGTCGTTAGTGACCATGTTGCTATCTTTCCCTTTATGGGATTTAGTTCGGTGCTTTGGACGCCGACGCTTGGAAGGTTCATTGACAGGCTTGTCCTTTGTGGGATCATTTTCGCCGTTGCCCTCCTTCTCCTTAGGTGTATCCACCATATACACGTCGTATGAAGACGTAGCTGTCCATAGCCCGATTACGGGCGAGTTTTGGTCTAGATCTGCTTCGGCTTCGAGGTTCATCCCTTCGAAGTCTTTGGAAGCGTAGTCAAGTAGATCGGTTAGATCTTCGACCATGGCAACCAAGTGGGTGGTGGGTAGGAAGTGAAATTCTCCATCAGCCTCCAGTTCGAACCGGATATAATCAGTTGTGTGTCCCCAGCTAAGGAGAGAGATCTTAATGAATTTAGAACATCACCAAAAGGTGAGTGCCGGAAGATATCTGCAGCGTTGAATTCGGCGAAAGACACCTGATCAAGCTCGAAGGGCGCAGATGCAGATGGTTTGGAACCTGCAGTTGGAGACGAGTCCGGCGTTCCTGTAACATAGATCCTGCTCAGAGTTGGGTCTGTGTGCGGCTCCACCACCGCTGAGTCTACAGCTTCCACGACGGGGTTGAGCTTCCCGTCCTCGGGTGACGCGATATGTTCCTGATCCAAGGCCAAAACGGTTACAAGTGCTATTCCCTAGAGGTGGACCGATGACAGAGTTAGGTCATGTTCATCGTGGTGGCAGGGAGCGATCGCCGTGGGCTCGAATTCGTCGAAGATCAAGTCTCCACGGATATCAGCAACGTAGTTCAAGCTTCCAAACCTCACCCGATGGCCAGGGGCGTAGCTCTAAACCTGCTCGAGGTGGCCTTCTATGTTGGCACGGAGGGTGAAGCCGCCGAACACAAAAATATAGTCGGGAGAAAAAGTTGCCTCGGCGGTGCCGTCGTTATTGACGAAGCGATCCATCAGTCCTTCCACCGATGACATAGTGGAACTCTCAATGAAAGCTCCGATGTTGGTGTCAAAACCGAAGGATCTCGGGTAGGGGGTCCTGAACTATGCGTCTGAGGATCGATGGTAACACGAGATTGTGGACACAATCTTTACCCAGGTTCAGGCCCTCTCGATCGAGGTAATACCCTACTTCCTACTAGATTGATCTTGATGAATATAATTACAAAAGTTGATCTACCTCGAGATCATAATGGCTAAACCCTAGGAGTCTAGCCTATGATTCTGTTGTTTCTCTTCTACCTTAGCCTCTACGGACTAAACCCTCCAGTTTATATATGTACCGAAGGGCCCTAGGATTTGTACATAACCATCTTGCAAATGAAGGAAAGATTACACCAGAACCTAAAACCTGCCATTACATGTATATAGGAGTCCTATCCGGATATGAGAGACGATCTTCAGCAATGATCTTCATGGCCCACCAGTTCGGCCCACCACGAGTTATCCCGCCACATGAGGACCCCTCGACCCAGGACTCCCTCACTCCCCTTCTCCCGTTCTTCTTGGTGCTCTGTGTACTCAGGTCCTGACCCTTGAGCGGAGCTCAGCCGCCGCTGGTATGCCAGGTCACGATGCCGTGGTCAAGGCCAGGGGGTGAGGGATGGGGAGTCAGTAGGAGCCTTTGAGATGCGATTCTCAGAAGCCCCCTTTAGTGCACAAGCGAATTATGTGAGAAGGAGAAACCAGCAAGGTCACCTGCCGCCGGGCTCCTGAGATTCCTGCAGGTTAGTCTGATGAAACTGCACAGCTTAAAATTGCGCCTACTGCTAGGCCACTGATCTTTCCGCAGGAAGAAGAAGGCATCGATGACCTAGTGAGGTGACGTGCACGAGGCGGGCCACGAGCCAGAGCTCGATCACTTGGATTTGTCAGCGTTGCAGGATGGACCCAAGAACAAGCGCCGTGCCAACATGTGTAGCCCCCATTGCGGGATGACCATAAGTCCGTTCAGCAGCGAGGGATGCCAAAAGAGGTGGTGAGTGAGCAGGTGAGGACCATAAGGTAATCCATAAGAGGAAATGACCTAACTCAGGTGATGTAAAATGCGATACAAGCCACAGGGATGAACCCATGCGGCCTGGGGATGATCCGGCCAGAGGGGCGCCCCAACAGAGTAAGCTAAAGATGGAAAAAGGATACACGTCGCAGGGGCAAGCCCGTGCGACTTGGGGATGATGCAGCCCGAGGGGCACCCCCAACTGAACAAACTGAAACAAAGTCACCTGGAATCGATGCTAGAGTGGTGTTGATGTAGCTGGAGATGCTTGCTGCAGATGTCGCTCCTCACGAGCCGCCTGGCTCCGGGGCCTCGCGAGGCTCCGGAGGTTCCGAGAGCTCGCAAGGAACCAATGCCACTTCCGCCAAGATCTCCTGATGCCTGGCCTCGTGAGCCGCCAGGACTTCCCGCATGTGGCACTGGTGCAGGGCCGCCTGGTTCGGCTACCCGAAGGGCATGCGAACATAGCTGTTGTCGGTGTCAAAACCGGCAGATCTCGGGTAGGGTGTCCCGAAATATGCGTCTGAGGATCGATGGTAATAGAAGGCCGGGGACACGATGTTTACCCAGATTCAGGCCCTCTCGATCGAGGTAAAACCCTACTTCCTGCTATATTAATAAGGATGAATATGAATACAATAGTTGACCTACCTCGAGATCGAATTGGCTAAACCCTAAGGTCTAGCCTATGATGATTTGAGATTCTCCGTTAGCGTCCACGGACTAAAACCTTCGGTTTATATACACACCGGAGGGGCCTAGGGTTTATAGATACCACCTTGCAGAGGAAGGAAAGATTACACCCAAACCTAAAACTTGCCATTACATGAATACAAGAGTCCTATCCGGATACAAGAGATGATCTTTGACTATGATCTTCATGGCCCACCAGTCCGGCCCACCAAGAGTTATATGGCCTCCTGAGGACCCCTCTATCTAGGACTCCCTTAGTAGCCCCTGAACCTGACTTCGATGATGACGAGTTCGGCTACCGTGTTGTCTTCGACATTGCAAGGCGGGTTCCTTCTTCCGAATATATCTTCTGCAAAAAGTGTATTGTGTTCGGTTCCGCAAGGTTAGTACAACCCTTAGCCTCAAAGGCAAGGCTTTTAAAGGAAAAATGAATAGTGTGTCTCTACTGACAACGTTTGGGTGAAGCGTCACGTACAACCCACTAACATATCGAACCGTTTTATTTGGTCCTAGTTTCGCGTTTCGAGGTATATCCTCATTAACACATCCCATCAGAATAGAGGGTGCCCGCTTATTGTGGGATCCTTATGAATATGACGTGAGCACCCACGCCGCGCATTACACATGGCCGCTTTTGGAACCGGCGAGGTTTATGGCTAAAGTGGGGGGGGGG
>LR738709.1:361536732-361623170 GCA_902687465.1 Secale cereale
ACAGCACTATAAAAGGATACCCATCCCTTTCATCAGCCCCACGCCTTCCTCAAGCTCGAGCTCTCAAATCTCCCTAGCCCTAACATCCTTATCTCGTGCGCCCATCGCTCCTCGTTCCTCAACCACTACTACCCTTCCCAGCAATGGTTGGATCCGGTGCTAGGGGCAAGTGGGAGGCTTCCACTGTCACTGAAAAGACCATGGAAGATCTATGGAGCGCGGGCTATCTCGCCGCCACCATCGTGCACCGAGTCCCTGCCAAGGGTCATGTGATTCCTGTCCCTGAGGTGGGGGAGAGGGTAGTGTTTACTTCCCATTTTGTTAGGGGGCTAGGGTTTCCACTCCACCCCATTGTTCGGGGTCTTTTCTTTTTCTATGGTCTAGATTTTGACGATCTAGCCCCGAACTCGATCCTTCACATATCCGCTTTCATAGTGGTGTGTGAAGCTTTCCTCTGCATCCCTCCACACTTCGGCCTACGGCTTAAAACCTTCAACGTGAAGCCGAAGGTGGTGGACGGACAGCACACGGAGTGCGGAAGCGCCATGATTAGCAAGCTCCCGAATGCAACTCTGCCTAAGGGCTCATTCGTGGAGACGAATAAGGTCTGGCAGCAGGAGTGGTTCTACATCATCGAACCCCGCGACGCTGAATGGGTGGCGAAGCATGCTTTCAGATCCGGATCCCCAGAGAGGTTGACCTCCTGGACCAAAAATGGTCTGGACAGGGGGTCTTCAACTGAAATGACGACACTCCAGAGTCGTGTGTCTGGCATGATCTCCAAGGTGCACCAGCTCTCGTCCGTGGTCCAGGTGATGCTGACCTAGCTTGTTCTCCCTTGCCAAAGCTGTGACTCCTCCCTATGTGAGTTCGATCCCGCAGGAGACAAGCTGTTGAAGCATCTCTTTGCCTTTACACACAAAGAGATCTAGAAGCATCTCTTCAAGAGCCAAAAAGAGTGGCGCAAAGAGACTGAGGATGCGGGCTATAGCACTGCGGTCTCAGTCCCAGAGGTAATAAGAAAACTTGCCGAACATACATTTCTTCCTTTATTTAATGATAACAGGAATTGCAGTTTTTACGTGATATACAGGGCTGGACGAAGAAGGCGACCCGGATTAAGAGTCTGGCGCCTTTGCCCGAATACCGAACATTGCCTCTACTAATGGCAATGCTGGTCCCGGTGCCATGCAAGGCGCCGATCAAGAAGCCTAGGAAGCAAAAGGGCAAGGGGGCCAGAGATAGCCCCCGTCCTGCGGACAAGAAGTCTGAGGAAATCAACATCCTCTCCTCTAACAAGGTGGAGGAAGATGATGAGGAGGAAGAAGAAGAATAAGAGGAAGAGCCCCAAGTGCAAGGCAGGGGAGAAGACGGCAGCCTTTGCCGAAGCAGGCACAGCCGCACCCAAGAGGAAGATGACCCTCGCTGCTAGTTCGGATTTGTCCGAACATATCTTTGTGGTGAAGCCCATGGTGAAACCCCTACCCGAATCGTAAGTTTATCCGGATTTAAGTGCGGCACCTTTGTTTGTTTAGTATTTTTGATGCTTACTTAGCATTTTTCTCCTGCTGACCTACAACCCTCCCGGAGGACACCCTGACGCCTCCTCATCGGAGGGGAACTCTCTAGCGCCTGGAGAGACGAAGAGTGACCGCCAGTCCTGGCTTCATCGCCCATGATCAGCGGGGACACCGAAGTGTCGTCCCAGTGGGTGTCCTCTGCCCTAGGATACGAGGACGGGGCAGGCGATAAGGCGGCCGGGGATAATTCATCGGCGGCTGCCAACCATGGGGAGATCGTCCCCATGGAGATCGAAGATGTGGGGCCCAAACAATCCGGGGCCCCACCGAATACTATCGGGGAGCCTAGTGCGGCTCCAGGGTCCGAAGACCCGACTCCCCAAGCAGAGGAGGATACGGCAACGCCCGGAGTTAATCCAGAGGCACCTGACTCTATGGAGGGGGCACTGCAAAGTGCTTCCATCGTGGAAGAACACCGCACCGTGATGGGTGCGGGGATGAAGAAGATTCAATCCGTCAAAGGCGGACTGAATGAAGCCTTCAACAGCCTGTTAACATGTTTTGTGGTAAGCAATGTAATGTTTTTTATGAACTTTATTTGTTTTAAATACACATATATAGCCAGTAGCCCTCATGCTTTGTGTGATTCTAAAGAGAATCAGACGAAGTATCCATAATATAGCATACTTACAAAGCTGAACTATTGTGCATGCTTCACTAGTTGCGGCGACTGCGCAGGATGTGGAAGTTGCTGAACTAAACTGGAAGCTCTTGTTGGACAACGCGGACCTCGACCGCGTCAATCGGTGTTTAGATGAAACGCAAGGTATGCAGATTTTAAGATGTCGGTACGACTAAATAACTTGAGTATGTTTTAGAAACTCTGATATGGTATTCTGTATTACACAGTTGGAGCCGCCGAGCTCGAGGTCCTCAAGGGCGAGGTTGCCAAGGCCAAGAAGGAGGCCGAGGTGAACAAGGTAGCCACTGATAAAGCAGCTGCCGATTTGGAGGCCGAAAAGGCTGAGTGCAAGAAGCACCGGTCTCGGGTGTCCGAAGTCGAGGTCGAGCTTCCTCAGTAGAAGGCTTCAGAACAGGCATCCTAGCTTTATGCGGCAGTGAAGGCTGCCCAGGATGCGCGAGGCGAGTCGCGCTGCGCCCGTCAAGAAATCGAGCAGGCACGGCAGATAGCATCTGGCAAGACATTTCTCTTACAGAGCATCTTCGGAGGGCAGAAGTACATTGGGCTGACCCGGTTATGGAGTTCTCCAGGCGTGTTTGCTGATCTTTCGAGGAGCAGTGTTGACGCTGCCCTGTACTTCTGAGCCTTGGAGGGGAACAATACGGAGAAGTTGTTTTGGTCGCAGTTCTATGCGCCAAAACATCCGGTGCCCCTCAGCGACCAGATGAAGCAGCTGGTCGAGCTGCACAACATGGCGGGTTCGGCCATGAAGGACTTAATGGTCGACTTTGGCCCGCTGATCCAATCCCAAGTAGTTACTTCGGATTGGTGAAGCGTCTCGTCTAGGCGAGTGAGTAGGTCGACGCATTTACGCGTTCGGCCTGCATAGAAGGTGCTCGAATGGCCTTGGCTCGTGTCAAAGTGCACTGGGCGAAGATGAACACAACGCGTATAGCTACTGCTAGCCCGCCCGCAGGCAAGGAGCACCGCAAGCCAGAGAAGTACTTCGAGGACGTCATCGAGGGCGCCCGCCTTGTAGAAGGCCACTGTTCGAAGGATCCTATCTTCGAGTAATTGTATTCGGATGTAAAGACTATGCTTATGAATCCGATGTATATAACTTTTGCGATATTTATAATATCAGCGTCTTTTACCTCTCGTGTGACTGTTTATCTAAATTTGAAAGGTTCTAGTCGTCGGCTTCATCCCCCACGTACATAATACTGGGGTGTTCAGTCGTATGTATATACACTATTTATCCTACGTCTTGGTCCGTGTATGAGGTGTATGCGGTGCGAACCAGGCAATCAGACTATGCGGCGTTATTGCTTTCACTTAGTCGTAGGAGTTTGACATGTGTGATAGCCTGGCTTATTAGGGATAGTAGACTACTCATATCAATAAGGAATTCCTTCTTTTCCGGGAGCCCATTCAGATAGAACTCCAAAGTTAAGCGTGCTAAGCTTGGAGTAGTTTCAGGATGGGTGACCAGCCGGGAAGTTTGTCCCGGGTGCGCACGAGTGAGGACAAAGTGCGCAGAAAAGACTAGTATTGATCTGTGAGGCCAGTCTAGATCCCGCCAGGAGTAACAACCATCGGCAAGTGTGTACGGGGCGTTACAAGTTGGTATCAGAGCCGACCCTCTTGGTTACGCGGATGTTTGCGGACAGGTGCTCAGTCATGTTATTCATGACATTTGTGACACGTCGTGGCACACGACATGGCACATGTATCGGACTGGATGCACAGACGTTTGTGCCAAGAGGGAACGTTCCTGTGGCCCGATGAGGACGTTGGTTCCTCTGAGTGGGGGTGTATGTGATAGCCTGGCTTATTAGGGATGGTAGACTACTCATATCAATAAGGAATTCCTTCTTTTCCGGGAGCTCATTCAGATAGAACTCCACAGTTAAGCGTGCTCAGCTTGGTGTAGTTTCAGGATGGGTGACCGACCGGGAAGTTGGTCCCGGGTGCGCAAGAGTGAGGACAAAGTGCGCAGAAAAGACTAGTATTGATCTGTGAGGCCAATCTAGATCCCGCCAGGAGTAACGACCACCGGCGGATGTGTTCGGGGCGTTAGAACATGTGTGGCTAGATACTAGCACCTGGTGCGGATATGATATTCCTTTACTTAAGGCATCCAATTGCACCTAGCTGGGCAAAAAACCAACCCTTCGTATAACACAGGGTAGATCTCTATCGATCGTAGTATGAAACTAAGTCACCAGATTGCAGACCAGGTTCTCGCCTATCATGATGGTCAATTTTCGGCTTTCTCTACTGAGGTACTTGACCGGACGAGCCATAAGTACAATCGCAGTAGTTCTCCCTTTAATCCCTAGCCGAACAATCGGGAACGTAGGGGTAAGCACAGGAGCCGGGCAACCCAACTATTGACCCAAGACATGATTTGGAACTGATGCATATAAGGCAAGCATCCAGGACGCCGAACACTCCCTATAGGTGTCTGGTCATTACAACATATACCGGCCTGAATACATCCCCGTGTGATGGACCCTTATTGAAGAGGCACATATGGCGACCTGATGCGGGAAGAGAACATTTTGTGGCGAGTGAATGAAACTCCGAACATAATGTGAATAAAGCTGCTCTATTAATATCCCTCTATAGAACGGCGAGCCGTAATCTTACAGATGATGCCAATTACTTTCTTGGACATTTTACACGCCAGAAAAGTGTATAACAAGAAAGAGAAAAAAGGTTTACACAGGGTCTTAATCTAAAGAAGAAACCTTAGTGCGGGTCCTTGCTGAATGACTGCGTTGTTTCCTCCTTTGTAATATGTCCTCGAAGGGGTGAGAGTATGATGCCCATCTGTAAAAAAGAAAAAGAAAAGCCTGGAAAAGAATAAGAAATCCAGTGTGGCCATGACAAAACTGGTTCGTTTAATGAACCTAAAAAAGATAAGTTTTAGAGTTCGAATAGTGTCTTGCAGAACTATGGACTATATGCAGGCACCCCCGATCATCGCCCAAGGAATTTTTAAGGCATAATTGTGTACTCGAGGTACATATGCTATCACCTTATGGGGCAGTCGACGGGAGCGTAGCTGTCAATCTTGCTCAGGTTCATCTGAACTGTCGCACTGAGGCGTGTGCCGGACACGTTTAGTTATGTCCGCTATTGATTGATTATCCGGATTAAATAGGCCGTTTTGGACTTTGGATGCTAGGGCCTCAGTGTCCTCCTCCGTACGGAGAGAGCGCTCCATATTTCCATTGACCGTAATAACGCCACGTGGTCCAGGCATTTTAAGCTTTAAATAGGCATAATGCAGGACTGCATTAAAGCCGGCAAAGGCTGTTCTTCCGAGTAGTGCATGATAGCCACTTCGGAATGGAGCTATGTTGAAGATCAACTCTTTGCTTCGAAAGTTATCAGGATAGCTAAATACGACCTCCAATGTTATAGAGCCCGAGTAGCGGGCTTCTACGCCAGGTATCACTCTTTTAAAGGTCGTGCTGCTTGGCTTGATTCTTGATGGGTCAATCCCCATCTTTGTCAGGACCGGATTTTTGGGATAAATGTCCCAGAAAATAGCCCTGGTGCTCACCAGCCCCAGGATTACTGTTAGCTGATGAGGCACCACTTGAAACAAAAATTCCAAGCAAAAATACACAATATGTAGTACAAGATCATCCTGGCCTCTGAGTACAACACAAGGTTTCTAGTGGCTGATGGCGGAAGCGGTTTGTGGTTCAGCGGTGTCTGTGGGACTTCAATTCCCACGGGAACAGCTGACCAGGTTAACTCCTATCTTCGTGAGGCTGCAATCACCATTGCGTGGGTTCCAGGGCGGTCGTCGCAACGCTCCTTTCCATGCACAGAATCTGGCCAAGAACATAGCCAGGGACAAGCCAGTGAGTACTTTGAATGTACTCGCAAACATTATGAACAAAGGTACAAAATAACAAAAGACAATCATGCCTGGAAATATTAGATAATCACTACGCTGGTCACGAAATAATAATCCATGATGCAAGCAGGTTACTCATATGAAACATGAATATGCAATCAGGGAAAGGAATAAAACATGCCACAGTCGGGCGTCTGAGTGACACCACATAAAGGGCTTAAAAAGAAATAATAAGTATGCCACAGTCGGGCGTCTGAGCGACACCACATAAAGGGCTTATAAAAGAAATATCAAGCATGCCACAGTCGGGCGTCTGAGTGACACCACATAAAGGGCTTATAAATAAAAGAAATAACAAGCATGCCACAGTCGGGCATCTGAGCGACACCACATAAAGGGCTTATAGAAGAAATATCAAGCATGCCACAATCGTGCTTTCTAAACGTGAACCGAGTAGATCACACAAAGTAAGCATGAACGTGGAGTGGAGACGTACCCGTGGATGGTGCGCCAGAGGATCTTGGATGGCACGCGGAAGTGGATGGGGCCGTGGGACGGCTTGGTCCTCTTGTGGAGGAAGCGCATGGTCTGATGGTCATCCCCGAGGAAGCGCATGGTCAACCAGTCAGTTTGTGGAGGAAGCGGAGGTCATCTTCTGGCCGACGAGGCCATCGGACATACAGATCTCCTCGTAGCGGGCCACCACCACCACGTGAGCACCGCCTTGTAGACCTTGGAGGTGACGAGGAGTGCGGCGAGCGGGGAGGAGGTCACGGCGCCCTGAGCGCGGGCGCGGCGGCGGACGTGGTGGCGGCGAGCTGCTTGAGCGCGCGCGACCGGGAGATGATGAGGGGGGAGTGAGGCCGGTGGTGAGGTTTGTGACGGGAGGAATCTGGTGGAGAAGGTGGATTTGGTCGGGGAGAGGGAGATCTGGGAGGAGGTGGATTCAGAGCAGCGCCAGAGTCAGAGCCGACCGAAACCCTAGCTGCCACAGGGTAGGGTTTTGGGCTCCCCCTGCCATGGCCGCGGGGTAGGGGTTCGACCTGAGCTGCTGTTGGGTTGGATCTGCCGCACGCCGGCGGTGGGGTAGCAGGTCACCGGCGGGGCTGGTGTAGCGGAGGTCGCGCCGGTCGATGGGATCGAGGGAGAGGAGGTCGTGGGAGGGACGGGTTGGGGTCGCGGGTCGCGGGACTGTGGAGGGAGGGAGAAAGAAAGGAGGCGGGGGGTGGATGGAAAATGTCCACGAGGACTAGGTTTTCGGCTTAGGTGAGCTTGGGGTGAGGACTGTCGTTGGATCCGCGAGCATCCGACGGTGTTCCATCCACGATCCGCGTGAAATGCCCACAGAACAATCAAAATGCAGCACACGGGTACGAAGTCATGACCATCTAAATTGGTCGTAGTTGACTAAAAAAATGGTCGTGGTTGATTCAAAATTTATTTTCCATTTTTCAAGTGCCCAAAATGAGATTTTTGTGAAGGACCTCCAATATATTTGTTGAAAAATTGGACCAAATCAATTTTCTAAAATATTAGAGTATATTTAATGTATAATTGACCAAATACTTGGGTGTCAAAAGTTTTGCTTCACCTCTCATGAAAAAGACAAATTTCCGTCAATTTAGTAGGAACTTGGTAAAATTTGAACTGCAGCTGCCTCATAGTTTGCTCTTTATTTTTTCCAAAAATCATTTCTAGGTACATAAGTATCTATTTAATCAGAGAAACACCAAAAAAATTCCAAGATTCAACCACTAGCTAGGAACAGTCATTCCCGCCGTTTTGACCGCATTTTGAAACGGGCATAAAAAATTCAAAACAATTAAAAAATTGAAAAACCTTCGCATTGTGTCATTATATGTGGCCAAGTTACCAGGAAAAAATCATAAACTTGTGATACGATAATTATTTCAAAAATGTGTTCTTAGAAACGAGCTATCATGTGTGGAGATCATGGCTTTCAAGCCAGATGATCAATCTTATGGCCACATTCATGGCATAGTTTGTTCAAATGATCTCATATTGTGCACAAGGGTGCGTCTTGGAATGGCAAACAATGTTGCCTAAGGGAGTTTTCACTTTCTTTGGACAAAAAATTCATTTTCCATTTTTCGAGTGCCCAAAAGGAGGTTTTTTGTGAAGGACCTCCCAAATAATTGTTGCAAAATTGGACCAAATCATTTTTATAAAATACTAGGCCATATTGAATGCACAATTGACCAAATGGTTGGGTGTAAAAAGTTTTGATCCACCTCTCGTGAAAAAGACAAATTTCGGCCGATTCAGTTGGAAGCGGGTCAAATTTGAAATGTAGCTGCCTTGTAGTTTGCTCTTTATTTTTTACAAAAATCATTTCTAGGTACATAAGTATCTATTTAATCATAGAAACACCAAAAAAATACCAAGATTCAACCACTAGCTAGGAACGGTCATTCTCGCCGTTTTGACCGCATTCTGAAACGGGCATAAAAAATTCAAAAAAAATCAAAAAATTGGAAAACCTTCGCATTGTGTCATTATATATGACCAAGTTACCAGGAAAAATAATAAACTTGTAATACGGCAATTCTTTTAAAAAAGTGTTCTCAGAAATGAGTTATCATGCGTGAAGATTCATGGCTTTCAAGCCAAATGATCAATCCTATGGCCACATTCATGGCATAGTTTGTTTAAATGATCTCATATTATGCACAAGGGTGCATCTTGGAATGGCAAACAATGTTGCCTAAGGGAGTTTTCACTTTCTTTGGACGAAAAATTCATTTTCCATTTTTCGAGTGCCCAAAAGGAGGTTTTTTGTGAAGGACCTCCCAAATAATTGTTGCAAAATTGGACCAAATCATTTTTATAAAATACTAGGCCATATTTAATGCACAATTGACCAAATGGTTGGGTTTAAAAAGTTTTGATCCACCTCTCGTGAAAAAGACAAATTTCGGCCGATTTAGTTGGAAGCGGGTCAAATTTGAACTGTAGCTTCCTTGTAGTTTGCTCTTTATTTTTTACAAAAATCATTTCTAGGTATATAAGTATCTATTTAATCAGAGAAACACCGAAAAAATACCAAGATTCAACCACTAACTAGGAACGGTCATTCCCGCCGTTTTGACCGCATTCTGAAATGGGCATAAAAAATTCAAAAAAAAATCAAAAAATTGGAAAACCTTCGCATTGTGTCATTATATATGACCAAGTTACCAGGAAAAATAATAAACTTGTAATACGGCAGTTCTTTTAAAAAAGTGTTCTCAGGAATGAGCTATCATGCGTGAAGATTCATGGCTTTCAAGCCAAATGATCAATCCTATGGCCACATTCATGGCATAGTTTGTTCAAATGATATCATATTATGCACAAGGGTGTATCTTGGAATGGCAAACAATGTTGCCTAAGGGAGTTTTCACTTTCTTTGGACGAAAAATTCATTTTCCATTTTTCGAGTGCCCAAAAGGAGGTTTTTTTGTGAAGGACCTCCCAAATAATTGTTGCAAAATTGGACCAAATCAATTTTATAAAATACTAGGACATATTTAATGCACAATTGACAAAATGGTTGGGTGTAAAAAATTTTGATCCACCTCTCGTGAAAAAGACAAATTTCCGCCGATTCAGTAGGAAGCAGGTCAAATTTGAACTGCAACTGCCTCATAGTTTGCTATTTATTTTTTCCAAATATCATTTCTAGTTACATAAGTACCTATTTAATCATAAATACATGGTTTGGTGGCGATACGTCGAGGTTTCGGCGGTGGTCGAGGGCCCCAACTATAGAGCGCGTGAACTCGCATGCCCACCGCGTGGTCACCGCGTGACTGTGGCGTTGCCATGTGTTCTGGTCGGCCTAGGCATGTCTAGTGGGTTGGGCACTCTCCAGGTAGGTGCTAGGAAGAAAATTACAACATAAGATTCTCACGAGGAGACCGATCAATGCTCAAACAAGAATTAGCAACCAAGTGTTTGATTAGCGGTACGGGAAATGCACATGGCTAATGGGCGTGAGTTTTGGTTGAGGATGATCAGTTACTAAGAAGACCGTCTTCACAAATTTTCAGCTTAAAAGGAGGAGTCTAGGTGGTACTTGCTTTGCAAAGTACCACACTGGACATAAATACGCATGTTGAAGCCGGGCTCAAAATAATGAATGGATTGAGCTGGCATTTGGTGGAGGATAGTTATTTGGGCATAGGAAAGCACTGTAGAAAATAGATACCATTTGGACATGCCAAAGTGGTACTTCCTTCACAAAGTGTTTTTTTGAACAGAATAGGAAAATGAATATTTTTGAATTATTTTTGAACTAGGCAAGGAAGATTTTTTACATATTTGACGAAGATATGACCCAAAGAATTTATGAGATTTTTTGGGGAATTTTGGGAATGACAGAAATATAGGTTGCTTCACAACCTAGGGCAAAAACTGCCACATGGACATGACACATAGGCAAAACTGATGAAGTGGCGCCTAGTCATAGCAACCCACCACAATTTACAAGGTTATGACCATCTATATTGGTCATGATCAGCTAGAAATAAGGCAGTGGACCAGTGCTATCTGCTTTATGACCATTTCCTGTAAGGAAATTACGACCTTTCTGACCAAAATGGTGGTTATAGTTTAGGGTTTGGAGCCCCCCGAACAGCTTTTGACCAATTGGTGTGAAATGGTCATAGATCTATGACCAATTCTTCCAGGGTCACTGACAGAAGGTCATAAGTTGACATATTTCTTGTAGTGGCAGGGGATGGGGAGAAGGCCAAACCTTGAGGAGGACGGATCCTTCGTCGACGGCGACCGTGGGAGCGGAGGAGTAGAAGACCGTGGGACCGTGGAAGACGGGCGGCGGCGAGCGCTAGGGCTCGGGGGCGCGGCGCCAGGGCTCCACGGGAAGGCGGCGCGCGTCGGGGACGGGGAGGCAGCGTCGAAGCGGGCCGGGGGGCGCCTGGCCTCGGTGTTGCGCGGGGAGGGCGGCGTCGGGGTTGCGCGGGGAGGGCGGCGACGGCGCCGGAGTTGCGCGGGGAGGGCGGCATCGGGAGAGAGTAGAGGGGAAGGGGATCGAGGGCAGAGAGAGGGGATAGGTTTGGGCCGGGGAGGAATATGGATGGGGGCGGCACAATACTAATGGTGCACCACCCCTCGGTGCGCCATAAGTACATCCATACTAATGGCAAACCTCGCCCTGGTGCGCCATTAGTATTTTTTTTTGATTTCTACTCGAGCCAACAGGTTATCTTCCACCTGACCTGATCCACATCAAGTCCCCTCTACTAGCTCCACTGGTCAGCAGCCAGTTCTCACACCAGGAGGTCCTGGGTTCAATTCCCAGGCTCCAAATTTTTTTTATGCATTTAAAATGTTCTTTGATACTTATTTGTGTTTAAATATGTTCAAACTTGCTTAAATCATAACAGTAATTTTTTTATAATAGTAATATCATCAAACAGTAATGCCGGTGGAGCGGGGCAGGGTGCGGCGGGTCGGCGGCGGCGGTTGAGTAGGGGAGGGGTGCGGGGGGTCGGCGGTGGCGGTTGAGTAGGGGAATCGAGGGTGCGGGGGGTCGGCGGCGGCGATCGGTGGACCGGGGGGTGCTCGGCGGCAAGGGGGGCCGGATCTGGCGAGGTGGGGATTGCGATCGAGATGGAGGGGGATCGAGATCGAGTGTCCATGAAATTTAAAAATATTCATGATAGTTCAAAAAGTGCCCATGAAATACAATCGAGAAATGAAGGCTACGATTTAAATACAATCGATCTTAGCTAGCTATCTGTTCACAATCTTCTTGCCCTTCTTTTTCGCAAATGGAGTTCTTCTGTGGAACGGACGTCCTTTAGGTAGGGTGGTCCTGCTTCTTCTTGTGGTGTATGCTGCTACTTCATCATCGTCGTCATGTTCGATCCTCGGGTCGCCGTACTTGTCGAAGTCTTGCTCATTGGCTACTCCATCCATTCCGATGATCTTCCTTTTGCCTCTCCTCACGACAACACGACTGGTCTTTGACGGGTCGGTAATGAAGAAGCATTGGTCAACTTGGGAAGCCAGTACCCATGGCTCATTTTTCGCGGTGACGTTTGCGCCCGCGGTCTGGGATTTGGCTTCGGGTATTACCATGGTGGTGAAATACCGGTCTTCTTTTAGGACGCTCTTGGCCCATCTGACACGGAACATCGGGACCTTCTCTCCAGCGTAGCTCAGCTCCCAGATCTCCTCGATCCTTCCGTAGTATCTGTCCTTGTCATTACCGGTGTAGGATTCCATCGTTACCCCGGAGTTCTGATAACCATCACTCTTCATGTCCTTGGCCTCGGTGTAGAATGTGTAGCCGTTGATATCGTACGCCTCATAGGTCATCAGGTTGTGCTCGGCGCCCTGTGACAAGGCGAATATGAGTTGTTCTTCCGCGGAAGAATCCTCATGTAAAGGGTACGACAGAAGCTTCTGCTTGAACCAATGCGTGAAACATGAGTTGTGCTCTTTGATTATATCTCCGTCCGTCCTCTGTTGGCCTCGGTCATTGTACGTCTTCTCAATAAAGGTTTTGTGCTCTACCACCCAAGGACCGACCACGTCTATGTGTTGAAGCGCGACTAGGTTTGCTCTTTCAAAGTCGGCGAGTCGACCCTCAAAGTCGACATGCATTTCGCGGCGACCCTCACGGTGACCCCATCCAGCGAGCCTGCCGAGGTGCCTGTTGACGGGCAGACCAACGGGGTTCTCGATGACTAGATAATTCGTGCAGTAGGAGATGCACTCTTCGGTCAGAAAGCCCCTGGCTATGCTTCCCTCTGGACTTGACATGTTGCGAACGTATCCTTTGATGACACCATTCATCCTTTCAAATGGCATCATGCTGTGCAGGAACGTCGGCCCGAGTTGGATGATATCGTCCATGATATGGACCAGCAGATGCACCATAACGTCGAAGAATGCGGGCGGGAAGTACATCTCAAGCTCGCATAGTATCACTACGATCTCTTCCTGTAGCCTTCTGAGTTGCCTCACGCCAACAGACTTCCGAGAGATGACGTAGAAAAAGTTGCATAGGCCAAATAGGGTTTCACGGACGTGCGCGTCCATGATCCCACAGATTGCAACTGGAAGTATCTGCGTCATCAGCACGTGACAGTCGTGAGACTTCATCCCGCTGAACTTCAGCTTCGCTGGGTCTAGGTATCTGCTTATCTTCCCCGCGTAACCGTAAGGAAGTTTTACTCCTAGGAGGCAGGTGAAAAACTGCTCGATCTCCTCCTGACTTAGAGTGAAGCACGCGGGAGGGTAGTCATTTCCGGTGTTCTTGGCCTTTTTGCCTTTGCGACGACTTTCCGTGTCCTGCTTCGCCTCATTATCATCATCATCATCATCATGATCATCATATATTGCGTGAAGCTCCTGCCTGATGCCCATTGATTTCAAGTCTGCCCTTGCTTTCGGCCCATCTTTGGTCCTCTCTGGCATGTTGAGCAGGGTACCAAGCAGACTCTCGCACACGTTCTTCGTGATATGCATTACATCAAGGCTGTGAGGCACAAGGTGGATCTTCCAGTACGGCAAGTCCTAGAAAACAGACCTCGTTTTCCATACCTTCAGCAGCGGCTCTGACGCCTTTCGCTTCTTTCTCGGCTCTCGCGCCTTTTGCTTCTTTCCCGGCAGTGGGCAATCTTTCCAATTTTTCAACAGCTCGTCTATTTCCTCGCCGCTCCTCGTACGTGGGCGTCCTCGGGGTTCGGTTTCACCATCGAACAGATCCTTGCGTTTTCTCCACAGGTCATCGTCGCGAAGCCACCTTCGATGTCCCATGAACATGGTTTTCGAAGACCCGGGATCTCTATCTAACTGGCGATACATTGTGTCATCCATGCACCTGACGCATCCTGAAAATCCGTGGACCACCTGCCCCGCGACATATCCGTAACCGAGATAGTCGTGCACCGTCGTGAGCAGCGCGACTCTCATAGGGAAATATTCTTTCTCTGCGGAGTCCCACGTATTGGCTGGCGTTTTCCACAACGTGTCAAGCTCCTCTTTCAGCAGCCCCAGATACAGATTGATGTCGTTCCCTGGTTGTTTCGGTCCTTCAATTAGCATACTCATGTGAATGTACTTCCTCTTCATGCACAACCAGGGGGGAAGGTTGTACATCCACACAAACACATGCCAGGTGCTATGTGTGCTTCTCTGGCTGCCAAACGGATTGACTCCGTCGGTTCTCGCGCCCAGCACGATGTTCCTTGGATCGTTCCCTAATTCTAGGTCTTCGAAGTTCAACGCTTGCCACTGGCTCGCATCCTTAGGGTGACTCAGCATCTTTTCTTTTTTATCTATCTCCGGATCATTTGCGTCATCTTCTTGCTTCTTCTCCTCCCTATCCGCGTGCCAACCCAGGAGCTTTGCTAACTTAGGGTCCGCGAAATACCGCTGCAGACGAGGAGTGATCGGAAAGTACCACACCACTTTTCGAGGAGCTTTCTTCCTCTTCTTGTATCGAGTGATGCCGCACACCGGACATATGGTAGACTCCGCGTGCTCGTCCCGATAAATGATGCAATTGTTCATGCACACATGGTATTTCACGTGCGGTAAATCCAGAGGACACACGATTTTCTTCGCCTCCTCCAAACTAGTCGGGCACTTGTTCCCCTTGGGAAGACGTTCATGCCAGAATGACATGTTCTTGTCGAAGCATGCATCGGTCATTTTGTGTTTTACCTTCATCTCTAGAGCCATGAGCGTTACTTTCAGGCGGGTTTCCTCGGGCCTGCATCCTTCATACAATGGAGTAACCGCGTCTAACTCAAGTTGATCCATCTTGGCTTTCTCTCGGGCGGCAGCTCTTGCGTTATCGGTCTGCTTGAGAAGCAGCTCTTTAATATGAGGGTCCTGCACCCAACCCATCGATGGTCCAGCGTCGTCTGCTCCGGCGGCATCAACATCTTCATGATCATGCCCGTCGTCTGCTCCGGCATCTTCCTCATCATCATGTCCTGCATCTTCTACATGATGACTGTGTACAACATGACCGTCGTGATCATCTCCTGGGGATTCTTCGTCTTCTCGCCCGCCTGAGCCGCTGTGGTTATCTTGCTGCCCATCCTCATTTCTTGCCCGGCCCCCATGGACGACTTCGTAGTCATCTTCATCACCTTGCCACCGATAGCCATCCATAAAACCACGCAAGAGCAGGTGGTCCCGCACCCGCCCGGAATCCGGGTCCGCAATAAGGCTCTTCAGCTTGCATCTTCGACACGGACATCTTATCTCCGTCTCGTTCTTTTGAAGCATCTCGGCCTTCGCGGACCTCAAAAACCTATTCACGATGCCTTCGGTCATCGTGCGCACCATGGTCGCCTGCGGGGTAGAGCAAAACGATATTTTAGAACCAAGAAAAAATTTGCCATGACTTTCCCTAAAAATAGGACCAAAAAGAATGCTTAATGCCAAAATTATCACCGAAACGGAAATGAATCAACATTCCGGGAAAATATTGGCAACTATCGCATTTCAAATACCGGTACACCTCCAAACGCAAACACATAAGCAACACAACAAACATATGCAACACCATGAACATACATAGATCTAGCTAGGCCGTAAAAAGTGCATGTGCACATTGTTGTAAGGAGAACAACATAAATATAGCTCCCCCCTTACTTACCTATCAAAACAAGGTAATTTAACCACTTAATTTGAATGAATCTATGGTGGAAATGAGGTGAAAAAGAGGAGGAACCCGAGACAAGGAGGAGGTGGAGAGAATGAAGTGGGGAGAAAGTGAGTGTGGGTAGGAGAGGCTGTCCAAAATATCTTGTTGCTGCCCACTTACTAATGGCGCACCAACTCTAAATGCGCCATTAGTAATCTAGGTTACTAATGGCGCATCTTCTGTTAATGCGCCATTAGTAGTTTTGAAAAAAAAATACAGTGCGCCATTACTAGTTTAATCTAGTAATGGCGCATTGTGGAACAGTGCGCCATTAGTAGTTTTGCAAAAAAATGAATAAAAAATATAATAAAAAACAACATTAGTGGCGCACTTTCCGACAGGTGTGCCATTACTAGTTACAACTAGTAATGGCGCACTGTGTCTGGATGCGCCATTAGTATGTTTGGACAGGCGCACTAGTTCAAAAAAAACTTTTTGATACTAATGGCGCACCCTGGGCCGGGTGCGCCATTAGTAGTTTGAACTCTAATGGCGTATCAGAAGGTGGTGCGCCATTAGTATATACTAATGGCGCACTGCTTGTCTGGTGCGCCATTAGTATCAATTCCATCTATAGCCCTTTTTCTAGTAGTGAATAACCTAGATCGGGACATCCGCCGCCGAAAGCCTCTATAGCCACCGAAAACCAATCTAGACCCTGTTCCGACACCCTGCCGGAGGGGGAATCCCTCTCCTGTGGCCATCTTCATCATCCTGGCGCTCTCCATGACGGGGAGGGAGTAGTCCACCCTCGGGGCTGAGGGTATGTATCAGTAGCTATGTGTTTGATCTCTCTCTCTCTCTCTCTCTCTCTCTCTCTCTCTCTCGTGTTCTTGAGATGGCACAATCTTGATGTATCGCGAGCTTTGCTATTATAGTTGGATCTTATGATGCTTCTCCCCCTCTACTCTCTTGTGATGAATTGAGTTTTCCCTTTGAAGTTATCTTATCGGATTGAATCTTTAAGGATTTGAGAACACTTGATGTATGTCTTGCATGTGCTTACCTGTGGTGACAATGGGATATCACGTGATTCACTTGATGTATGTTTTGGTGATCAACTTGCGGGTTCCGTGACCTTGGGAATCTATGCATAGGGGTTGGCACACGTTTTCGTCTTGACTCTCCGGTAGAAACATTGGGGCACTCTTTGAAGTTCTCTGTGTTGGTTGAATAGATGAATCTAAGATTGTGTGATGCATATCGTATAATCATGCCAACGGATACTTGAGGTGACAATGGAGTATCTAGGTGACATTAGAGTTTTGGTTGATTTGTATCTTAAGGTGTTATTCTAGTACTAACTCTACGATAGATTGAACGTTACTACAGACTCTTGAATAGATCGATCAGAAAGAATAACTTTGAGGTGGTTTCGTACCCTACCATAATCTCTTCGTTTGTTCTCCGCTATTAGTTACTTTGTACTGACTCTTTGTTGCATGTTGAGGGCTAGTAATATGATCCAATTATGTTATCCTTGTTGAGAGAACTTCCACTAGTGATAGTATGAACCCTAGGCCTTGTCTCCTATCATTGCAACACCGTTTATGCTCACTTTTATCTTTAGTTACCTTGCTGTTTTTATATTTTCATATTACAAAAACCTATATCTACCATCCATATTGTACTTGTATCACCATCTCTTCGCCAAAATAGTGCACCTATACAATTTACCATTGTATTGGGTGTGTTGGGGACACAAGAGACTCTTTGTTATTTGGTTGCAGGGTTGTTTGAGAGAGACCATCTTCATCCTACGCCTCCCACAGATTGATAAACCTTAGGTCATCCGCTTGAGGGAAATTTGCTACTGTCCTACAAACCTCTGCACTTCGAGGCCCAACAACGTCTACAAGAAGAACGTTGTGTAGTAGACATCAAGTCTTCCTTGAATGACTTGGAAAAAATGAAGGCCAGTTTCAAAGTTGAAAGAAAAACCTTTGAATCTAAGAAGGCCATCTTGTTCAAGCGTGCTGGAAACGTTGAAAACCAGCTTAAGCTAGTGGCTGAAGAGTTGGCCGATTGAAAGAAGCATATCTCACAAATGACTATTGCATCTCTGGTAGTTGATTTTTGTATTAAATAACTCGCTTGATAACTTATTCAATATAATGCTGACTCACCTGGCGACTCTTGCTTTAAATGTATCACAGGTGCTAGAAGTGCCAATCTTGGGCGAAACATGCTACTGAAGCTCAATGTTGTCTATTCCTTGACAGAAAAATTATATGTTGGCAGTCTTCACACTCTTGTTGCTATTTCTAATGGCAAAATGCCCTCACAGCTTATCAAGGACATACTTGATCAAATGTCTACCATGCCTCATCAAATTGACGAGCTTAAGAAGTTAGCTGCTCATGTAGGATAAATGGTTGTGTTAAACCACGCCATGAGTCCTAGCTAGATTCTTAAGAGATGGCTGGTGGTTTCCCCGAATATAAAGATGATGGGTTCTTTAGCGAGGAAGATTACACCAAATGCATTACAGATATGCGGCCCTTAGCTTGTCAACCCGCTCAGGGGATGGACCTGAATCAGTACCAGTCAGCTTACGATAGCAAAAATAAAAGCATCAAGCCATCTTCATTCGATGATGTAGACCTGACTCTGCAAAGGCGTAAGCAAACTTTTTCCTCCAATATTGAGCCTTCTGCTATTATCAATGATAAAACAGTCTTTTAAGCCTTAACTGGTATCGACTGGACTGTGGATACTCTTTAGATCGGAAACAACGAAGGGCCGGCTTAGGTTAATCCAGGAACGTCTTCATGGAGGCAACAACAAGATGTTTAATCTGGGAGGCATTAACCCAGACGACCCGGTGGGTGATTTAAAAAAAGTAGAATGTAACTCCCAACAAACTTGTCCTAAATCTTTTGGGCTGTACCGAAGCCTTGTAATAGGCTTAGCTTAAAATTCGTGTTTACCTCTGTCGTGCCGTCGCGCATGTTTTGATAAACCTCCAAACCCTTTTATGGTAATGATCTCTTTTGGTTACTATTGCCTTGCTTGAAAAGAATATCTGCCTTCATATGAGTGCAATATCCATATTTCGCCATAACTGTTAAATAACTTGGCAGCGTGCTTGTTGGCGACTTAAAATCATAAATATGCATAAAAGCAAAACTAGAGTTTGAAACACCCAGTTGTCATTAGCCAATGGCGACTTATAACACACACATTGTAAGCCGGAGTTTTAACAACCCAGTGCCTTATAGCCATTAGAAAAATCAAATATTGGTAATTCTTGCAATCATAGAGGAAATAAATTTGCAATTATGCACAATAACATCATAAGTCGGCTCTTAAGGCTCGACAGGAAAGATTGGCTTTTAAGGCTCAAGTCTTGCTTGAAAGAATCTTTGGTATGATAATTTTTTCTCTCGTAAGCCGGCTGTCACGCGATATATCTCCGCATTTCAACCTTGACTAGTTCAGGGTCTTATAGATTGACTGTCTAGAGTATGGAGAATCACATAGTAGTGTAGCACCAAGCAGACGGGTGAGTTTATCCTCGCAATCGTAATCCAGCTCTCATGTGACAAACCACTGTTTTAACCTTGACAAGTCCAGGGTCTTATAGATTGACTGTCAAGAGTACAGCGGGTTAACTATTGGAGTAGCAACATGAAAACATGATGGTTTAACCCATATAGTGGAATTTATTTGCCGATCAACTTGGAGTGTATTAAAGCTAAACTCAGTGAGTTGGAAGCCCCCAAGTGACCTTATGATCAATTAATTAAGACTCAGACATAGAAAATATGAGCTGAAATGCCAGAGGCCCCGAAATTTGGGGATTCTGACTTTATTATGTTGATGATAAAAGATATGTACATTGATGAAGATATATACAATGATGAGAGCCAGCGGCTCAAGTGTAGTAAGTCCGAAGATGAGAAATTTTCCAGCGTATGTTGGTCTCCTCCTCCGATGTGCGTGAATCCTTGTTCTCATGTATGTCAACAAGGTAATATGACCCATTTTTGAGGTTCTTGCTAACCACAAAAGGTCCTTACGCAGGTGCTGAAAGCTTATGCATCCATTTATGATCTTGAATCAAACAGAGCACTAAGTTGCCTTCTTGAAAAGTTTGGCTTCAAACCCTACGGGTGTGATAGCCACCTAGGTCTTGCTGATAAATTGCTGAACGAGCCGCCGCAAGATCACGCTCTTCATCCAGAGCATCCAAAGCCTTTGGACGCACCGTATCATTATCAATCTCCACGTAAGCCGCCACCCTGGGCGAGTCATGACGAATATCGCTTGGGAGAACTGCTTCAGCACCATAAACCATGAAGAAGGGTGTATAACCCGTTGATATTTTGGGGGTGGTCCAGATGCTCCAAAGAACCGAAGTAAGCTCTTCCACCCAACAACCCAGAGTCCTTTTCAAAGGGACCATAAGCCGGGGTTTGATTCCTCGTAAGATCTCCTGGTTAGCACGCTCTACCTGACCATTGGAACGAGGATGTGCAACTGATGAAACATGAAGCCTGATGTGCTCTTTCTCAAAACTCCTTCATAGATCATTTAGACAAATTCATCCCATTATCAGTGATGATATTATGAGGATAAAGAAAGCGGAAAATCAGCTTCTTGACAAACTGAACTAGAATAGCTGACTCGCAATTGCTGACTAGCTCTGCCTGAACCCACTTTGTGAACTTATCAACTGCAACCAACAGGCGAGTCTTCTTGTCGTTAGACATTTTCAACGGTACAACCATATCAAGCCCCCATACTTCAAGCGGCCAAGTAATTGGAATCACCCTCAATTGTTGAGCTGGCACGTACACTAGTCTTGCAAATTTTTGGCAACCATCACACATGCGAACTATGTCCTCTGCATCAACATGAGTCGTCAACCAATGAAAACCTTGACAAAATGCCTTAGCCACCAGAGATCTTGACCCGGTGTGATGACCACAGTCACCAGCATGGAATCTTGTAAAATTTCACAGCCCACCTTAGGAGAAACACAACGTTGAAACACACCAGTCACACTGCATATGTGTAACTCGCCATTGATAATAGTGTAGGATCGAAGAAGTATGTCTAGAGGGGGGGTGATTAGACTACTTGACAATATAAAAAATCTGCCTTTTGATTATGCATAGTTTTAGGCAGTTTTGCAATTAAGATCAAATCAAGTATCACACTACACATGCAATTCTAGAGTATGGGCAGCGGAAAGTAAATTGCATATATAGTAAAGAGAGGTGGAGAAGATCAAACACAGTTTGGAGACACGGAGATTTTTGTCGTGGTTCCGATAGGTGGTGCTATCGTACATCCACGTTGATGGAGACTTCAACCCACGGAGGGTAACGGCTGCGCGAGTCCACGGAGGGCTCCACCCACGAAGGGTCCACGAAGAAGCAACCTTGTCTATTCCATCATGGCCTACGCCCACGGAGGACTAGCCTTACTCGGGGTAGATCTTCACGAAGTAGGCGATCTCCTTGCCCTTACAAACTTCTTGGTTCAACTCCACATCTCAAAGACGGAGGCTCCCAAGCGACACCTAACCAATCTAGGAGGCACCACCCTCCAAAAGGTAATAGATGGTGTTGATGATGATGAACTCCTTGCTCTTGTGCTTCAGATGATAATCTCCCCAACACTCAACTCTCCTCACTGATATGGCTGTGGTGGAAGAAAGGATTGAGTGGAAAGCAACTTGGGAAGGCTAGAAATCAAGTTTCATATGGTAGGAATGGAATGGCTTGATCTCAACAAAAGGGTAGGTGGTTCACTTCTCAGAAAGTGTATGGTAGGAGTGGTGGTACTTTTTGATGGCTCTCCTCACGAATGAAGAGGGGGTGGAGGGGTATATATAGCCTCCACACAAAATCCAACCGTTACACACATATTTGGCCAATCTCGGTGAGACCGAAGTGAAAACTCGGTCAGACCGAAAGTTCAAATATAGTGAACGTTGGGATTTTCGGTGGGACCGAAAATACCATCTCGGTGGGACCGAAAGTGTAACTGATATGAACGTTGGAGTTTTCGGTGGGACCGAGAAAGAAAACTCGGTTGAACCGATTTGAGAAAAGTTAGGAACCTGCCAGAATCGGTGGGACCGAAAATACCATCTCGGTGAGACCGAAAGTGTAACTGATATGAACGTTGGAGTTTTCGGTGGGACCGAGAAAGAAAACTCGGTTGGACCGATTTGAGAAAAGTCAGGAACCTGCCAGAATCGGTGGGACCGAAAATGAATTATCGGTGAGACCGATTTGAGCCAAGACAGAAGCTTGTCAATCTCGGTAAGACCGATAATGCAAAATCGGTTATTCCGATATGATGTCAAATGGTTACAGAAGGTTGGCAGTTCAGTTTCGGTGAGACCGATCTCAAACTCGGAATGACCGATTTTTCTAGGGTTTGGAATATGGCAGAAGTGGTTCATCTCGGTGGGACTGAGTTGGAAGAATCTGTTTGTCCGAGATTACTTATGAGTGTGTATGGAAGTGAAAGGTGCTGATAGTTGAAGGAGCTAAATCACTAAGCACTTGAGCAACCAGATCATCAACACAACCTCATCCCCTTTTAATAGTATTGGCTTTTCCTATGGACTCAATGTGATCTTGGATCACTAAACCAAAAATGGAGTCTTGAGCTTTTGCCAATGCTTGCCTTAGCATTTGAGGGGTCCACTTCTTCAGTCATCTTGCCATACCAATGTGATTGAATTTCCTGAAACATACTTGATAGAAGCATTAGTCCAACCACAAAGTATGTTGTCATTAATTACCAAAACCACCCAGGGAGCAAATGTGCTTTCAATCTCCCCCTTTTTGGTAATTGATGGCAACACACTGAAATTATACTAAACAAGACATCAAAGCTTATTGAAAGAAAGACAGAATTATCACGAAAGCTTTGACAAGCATGTAGTACACAGGCTCCCCTTACAAGTGTGCAAGATTTTCATAGATTATGGTTTTGGACTACCACAAGCACACAAGAGAGATAAGCAAGATGTGCTACATGCAGCTTGGCTATATGCATCAGAGCAGAAGAAAAGGAAGTGAGTGATAATGCATATGTGCATGGTGATTTCTTGCAAACAAGTATTTACAAGCAAGTCACCATCATGCACATTCTGCAAGATGCATATACTTACCTTGAGGTTCCTTGGCATTGTACCTGAAGGGATAAACTTGAGAAAACAAGGTTAGATAACACAAGAGTAGTCCTTCAACCAACTGCAAGAACATCAAGAGTACCAAGCCAGGGAGGACATGTATAAAGAGTGTCTCATATTGAGCACAGGCTTGAATCAGCAAACATGTCTCCGAAGCTAAAAGATTTTCAATGAACTCTGAGAGATTTTGTTATGGAAAGCAAAATCAAGAGAATGATGCCAATTGTAATGTCCAGTGTAAAATACGGCAAAGCTTTGATGTGATTCTCTCCCCCTTAAGATAAGATTGCTTTTCTTCTTCCCCTAAGTCTTCTCTTCTCCCCTACCCCCCCTACTCCCCCTAAGTCCTCTCCCCCTTTGACATCAAGTGCCGAAAAGGACAGCAAACTAGGTAGGGCAAGAAAAATGGAAAGAGAGAAAGAAAGAAAGAAGTGGGATCCTTAAGAATCACAACAGGGCAAATAAGAGTCTTCTCCCTCTTTAAGATTTAAGTCTGAGTGGAGCTGCAGAAGGTGATGTCCTGGAAGATAAATCGGTGACACCGAATTAGATGGATCGGTGGGTCCGAATCCTTTTCGGTTAAACCGAAAGTTTCAAATCGGTGACGCCGAGTTTAATTCCAAGGAAATACAGAAATAATTCAGCTCACTTTGCAAGGAAAGTTTCAAAAGATTTGCAATGAATTTGTAAAAGATTTTCGGGGAATTGATCAGAGCTAGAAGGATATTCACAAAGAAACATAAGAAAAGAAAATAAAAAGATTCCAGATGAAGTTTTTTTTAAAGAAAACTCAATGAGAGAACATAAGAGAAAAACAGAAAGACTCCAAAAACATATGTACTTCATCTAGATAAAGGTCGGCGACAAGATCACCTATGTTTGAGTATATTGACTTAGGAGTCAAATGAGGACATTTGATCATAGGTCATACTCATCGTTTAAGCTCAAAATGGGGTTGCCATTTTTCGATTAAGCATTTGATGTGATCACATCTTATGAAGCTGCTTGTACTCATGACTTTGAGCAAAGCTCCTCAAAGATGTGAAGAACATACCTTGGGCTTGTTGTTGCTTTTACTCATGTAGGTAAGCTCGATGTAGGTGCTCATTGAATGTGAAGTTGGAGCGCCATTTCTACTTGTGTAGTTCATCTTCCTACATGGGTTAGGCAAGCAAGGAAATACTCAAGGATATCCAAGATGACAAGAGTGAAATACTAGATGTATAAGATGTCAAAAAGGATATGTGGAATTTTGTTCCTTGAACTCAACATCCCAAAGGGCTAGATACTTGGTCAAATGACAAGATTACTCATGATTTGAGTGTGTGGTAATCTTGTGGAATGTAGATCATCCAAGTACCTGCAAGGAGTTAGATGCAATACAAGGAGGCAAATGTGTCCAAGACATATAATCATCATCATAAGAGAAATATCAAGGATTAGTCAAGAGGCTCATGCCTTGCATGCATCAAATTGAGTTATCACTCCAAGTTTGAAGCATCAATGATGTTCAACTCACTCCTTAAGCGACAAAACACTTTCTCATCAAGAGGTTTTGTAAAGATATCAGCAAGTTGTTTGTCAGTACGAACATGCTTAAGATTAATATCACCCTTGGCAATATGATCGCGAATAAAATGGTGACGAACTTCAATATGCTTTGTTCGAGAGTGTTGCACTGGATTGTGTACAATTTTAATAGCACTCTCATTGTCACAAAGCAAGGGAACACGTCTCACATGTATCCCATAATCCTTAAGCGTTTGTGTCATCCATAGCAATTGAGCACAACACGAACCAGCAGCAATATATTCAGCTTCGGCAGTGGATAATGATACCGAATTTTGTTTCTTGGAGGACCAAGATACAAGGGATCGACCAAGGAATTGACATGTACCCGAAGTTGACTTTCTATCAACCTTGTCACCGGCATAGTCCGAGTCGGAATAGCCAACAAGATCGAAAGAGGCCCTCTTAGGATACCAAATGCCAAAGTTTGGTGTGTGTATCAAGTATCTCACTATCCTTTTAACAGCTTTAAGATGACATTCTTTAGGGGCTGCTTCATATCGCGCACACATGCATACACTCAACATTATGTCAGGACGAGAAGCACAAAGATATAGTAGAGAACCAATCATAGAACGGTAAACTCTTTGATCAATGGGTTCTCCATCTTTTGTCAAGTCATTATGTCCACTAGTGGGCATGGGGGTACTCATACCTTTGCTTTCTTGCATGTTGAACTTCTTGAAGAGATCCTTGGTGTACTTTGTTTGTGAGACAAAGGTACCCTCCTTAGATTGCTTGATTTGCAACCCAAGGAAGAATTTGAGTTCACTCATCATGGACATCTCATACTTCTCCGACATGAGCTGTCCAAACTTCTTGCTAAAATGGGGGTTAGTTGAACCAAAGATAATATCATCAACATATATTTGGCACACAAATAGTTCACCATTAACCCTTTTTGTGAACAGCGTTGAGTCTATCTTTCCAATCTCAAAGCCTTTTTCAAGAAGAAAGCTAGTTAAGCATTTGTACCAATCTCTAGGAGCTTGTTTAAGACCATAAAGAGCTTTATGCAACTTGTAAACATGATTAGGCTTTTTGGGATTCACAAAACCGGGAGGTTGTTTTACAAATACTTCCTCCTCAATTTCACCATTTAGGAAAGCACTTTTGATATCCATTTGATAGAGAGTAATATCATGGTGATTGGCATAAGCAAGAAGAATGCGAATGGACTCAAGTCTAGCAACGGGGGCATAGGTCTCACCATAGTCCATACCTTCAACTTGTGTGTAACCTTGAGCTACGAGACGAGCCTTGTTGCGGATGACTTGTCCATCTTCATCTTGCTTGTTCCGAAACACCCATTTGGTTCCAATGATGTTTTGATCATCGTTGGGCTTCTCTACCAAAGTCCACACCTTGTTCCTCTCGAAGTTGTGTAGTTCTTCGTGCATACCGTTCACCCAATCCGGGTCTTTAAGTGCTTCTTCCACCTTCATAGATTCAATACTAGAGATAAATGAGTAATGCTCACAAAAGTTAGCTAAGCGAGTTTTAGAGCGAGTAATTCTCTCGGAGTTGATGTCGTTCATCATTTGTTCCACGGGATGATTCTTCTTGACTCTTGCTCGGACTCGGGATAGCTTTTGTTGATGTTGTGGCTCAGCTTCCTCATCATCTTCATCTTCCTCTTCTTCTTCTTCATTGTTGTTGGTGTTGTCTTGAGGTGGTGGAGAAGGAGGTTGTGGTGGATCTTCTTGTTGCACATCCTCATCTTGGTGAGTTCCACTTGTGGAGGCCTCCATGTTGCCTTGAGGTTCATCTCGCCGTGAGGTAGGTGGCTCCACATATGTAGATGAGGTACTCTCCATCACTTCCATGGGACGAATCTTTCCAATAGATAAATCTTGGATTGCTTCCGATGGGTCCTTGTCTCCTACATCAATAGGCATTTGCTCTACTTGCGAGCCATTAGATTCATCAAACTTCACATCTACCGTCTCTTCAACCTTTCGGGTGAAATTATTGTAGACACGGTAGGTGTGGGAGTTTGATCCATAACCAAGAAGAAAGCCTTCATGAGATTTAGGAGCAAATTTAGATCGACGATGCTTGTCAAGGATATAGCATTTTGAACCAAAGACACGAAAGTATCCCACTTGGGGTTTGTTACCGGTGAGGAGCTCGTATGATGTCTTGCCGAGGAGCTTATGAAGATAAAGCCTGTTGATAGCATGACAAGCTGTCTCGACCGCTTCTCCCCAAAAATGCTTCGGTGTCTTGTATTCATCAAGCATCGTTCTTGCCATCTCTATGAGCGTTCGGTTCTTCCTCTCAACAACTCCATTTTGTTGAGGAGTATACGTAGCCGAGAACTCATGTAGAATTCCTTCCTCGTCGAGAAAAGAGTCTACATTGGCGTTCTTGAACTCCGTTCCATTGCAACTCCGAACTTTCTTGATCTTCACCTCAAATTGATTTTGGGCCTTTCTGGCAAAGGTCTTGAAGATTCTCTGAACCTGCGATTTATCATCAAGGAAAAATACCCACGTAAATCTGGAATAATCATCAACTATAACTAGACCAAAGGAGTTACCACCAAGGCTTTTGTAAGCATTGGGACCGAAGAGATCCATATGAAGAAGCTCAAGCGGTCTCCTTGTGGTCATGATGTTTTTCACGGGATGACTTCCACCAACTTGTTTTCCTGCTTGACAAGCACTACAAAGTCTATCTTTGTCAAAGAAAACATCTTTAACACCAAGAATATGATCACCTTTGATCAGCTTGTCTAGATTACGCATACCAACATGTCCTAGCCTTCTATGCCACAACCAACCTTTAGAAGATTTAGCAATGAAACAAGCTCTAGGTTGGGCTTTCTTAGTGAAATCAACAATATATAGATCACCTCTACGGATACCGGTAAATGCCATGTTTTGATTATCACGACGAAAGACTTGGCAATCTACTTTGGTGAATAGCACATTGAATCCAAAGTCAGCTAATCTAGACACGGAAAGTAAATTGTATCCAAGAGATTCTACAAGCATGACATTTTGAATAGAGCTATCGTGAGATATGGCCACCTTACCAAGGCCAAGTACCTTACCCTTGGAGTTGTCTCCAAAAGTCACATACTTGCGTGGGCCATCGTTTTTTGCAAGCTCTCGAAACATGTCTTTATCTCCGGTCATGTGATCGGTGCATCCACTATCAAGAATCCACTCTTTTCCGCCGGACATGTAGTCTCTCATATTTGCCATAAGATTGAGACTCTTCATGACTTTGTCTAGCTCGGTGTCCGAATCGGAGTAATCATCATCATGCTCATGCTCATAATCATATTGACCCATAGATTGTTCATCATCAACACCTAGGTCAATTTGATAAGTACTTGCATTAGTTTGGTCAATGTGACAATAATCTTCGGAATGCAATGCAATAGCATTTCTAATGATAATATTGATAAGACCGGGATCACCCTTCTTTTTCATAAGATCACGAAGCTCAAAAAAGCATTTATCAAAGTTGGGATCATTGGGGTGCAACTTATCAAATTCAATAGTCTTGTGTAGAATTTCATCAAGACTTCTCAACGAGTAGTCCGGATAAAGTTCTTCCAAGAATTTCCACATAGCATAGGCACACTCAAAGTTTGTAACAAGATTAAGCAATTCATCGGGTAACCCTCTAATGATAAGATTTACAGTTCTAAGGTTACGAAGCAAATCAAGCTCTTCATCCATGGTAGGGTGCAAGGGATCAACAGGAGGCACATAAGGGGTCTCAACATATTTGCACAAATTGTACATCTTAAAGATACTAAGCATTTCAGACCTCCAAGAGTTATAGAACCTTCCATCAAGAACAGGCACTCTATGGCTAACACTCCCATCCGTAGACACGTCCATCTTCCTCCAATGGTGTGTAAACCAAAGCAATGGAGACCAAAGCTCTGATACCAATTGTAGGATCGAAGAAGTATGTCTAGAGGGGGGGTGATTAGACTACTTGACAATATAAAAAATCTGCCTATTGATTATGCAAAGTTTTAGGCAGTTTTGCAATTAAGATCAAATCAAGTATCACACTACACATGCAATTCTAGAGTATGGGCAGCGGAAAGTAAATTGCATATATAGTAAAGAGAGGTGGAGAAGATCAAACGTAGTTTGGAGACACGGAGATTTTTGTCGTGGTTCCGATAGGTGGTGCTATCGTACATCCACGTTGATGGAGACTTCAACCCACGGAGGGTAACAGATGCGCGAGTCCACGGAGGGCTCCACCCACGAAGGGTCCACGAAGAAGCAACCTTGTCTATTCCATCATGGCCTACGCCCACGGAGGACTAGCCTTACTCGGGGTAGATCTTCACGAAGTAGGCGATCTCCTTGCCCTTACAAACTTCTTGGTTCAACTCCACATCTCAAAGACGGAGGCTCCCAAGCGACACCTAACCAATCTAGGAGGCACCACCCTCCAAAAGGTAATAGATGGTGTTGATGATGATGAACTCCTTGCTCTTGTGCCTCAGATGATAATCTCCCCAACACTCAACTCTCATCACTGATATGGCTGTGGTGGAAGAAAGGATTGAGTGGAAAGCAACTTGGGAAGGCTAGAAATCAAGTTTCATATGGTAGGAATGGAATGGCTTGATCTCAACACAAGGGTAGGTGGTTCACTTCTCAGAAAGTGTATGGTAGGAGTGGTGGTACTTTCTGATGGCTCTCCTCACGAATGAAGAGGGGGTGGAGGGGTATATATAGCCTCCACACAAAATCCAACAGTTACACACATATTTGGCCAATCTCGGTGAGACCGAAGTGAAAACTCGGTCAGACCGAAAGTTCAAATATAGTGAACGTTGGGATTTTCGGTGGGACCGAAAATACCATCTCGGTGGGACCGAAAGTGTAACTGATATGAACGTTGGAGTTTTCAGTGGGACCGAGAAAGAAAACTCGGTTGAACCGATTTGAGAAAAGTCAAGAACCTGCCAGAATCGGTGGGACCGAAAATACCATCTCGGTGAGACCGAAAGTGTAACTGATATGAACGTTGGAGTTTTCGGTGGGACCGAGAAAGAAAACTCGGTTGGACCGATTTGAGAAAAGTCAGGAACCTGCCAGAATCGGTGGGACTGAAAATGAATTATCGGTGAGACCGATTTGAGCCAAGACAGAAGCTTGTCAATCTCGGTAAGACCGATAATGCAAAATCGGTTATTCCGATATGATGTCAAATGGTTACAGAAGGTTGGCAGTTCAGTTTCGGTGAGACCGATCTCAAACTCGGAATGACCGATTTTTCTAGGGTTTGGAATATGGCAGAAGTGGTTCATCTCGGTGGGACTGAGTTGGAAGAATCGGTTTGTCCGAGATTACTTATGAGTGTGTATGGAAGTGAAAGGTGCTGATAGTTGAAGGAGCTAAATCACTAAGCTCTTGAGCAACCAGATCATCAACACAACCTCATCCCCTTTTAATAGTATTGGCTTTTCCTATGGACTCAATGTGATCTTGGATCACTAAACCAAAAATGGAGTCTTGAGCTTTTGCCAATGCTTGCATAAGCATTTGAGGGGTCCACTTCTTCAGTCATCTTGCCATACCAATGTGATTGAATTTCCTGAAACATACTTGATAGAAGCATTAGTCCAACCACAAAGTATGTTGTCATTAATTACCAAAACCACCCAGGGAGCAAATGTGCTTTCAAATAGTGATGGACTTAGGATGATGAATAATCAGACATACAAAAGGTCATCCTCTGGAAGCTCACCTGGGTCAAATAAGCCAAATATGGCACTGTCCAATCTGGGGTAGCACATAGAGCTGCCATCAACCGACCCGCCGGGTAAGGGATAGCTGGTCTTCTTCTGAAGGAACACATTACGAAGCATCGGCTTACACCGAGAACCTAGCCGTGACAAAGCATCAACCGCCTCATTAAGCCGTCGGTCGATGTGATCAACTTGATAACCTTTGAAGTATCCAGCAATGTTGTCGGCGTACTAGGAACCAGCGTACCCAGACTTGCCTATCTGTGGGCCGCGACACGCTCCTTCATGCGGCCTGGTACGGCCCAGCTGATCGACCAGCTGCTCAAGAACCTCGTGAGGGGCCAGGCCTCGCGAGGAGAACAATGTCAAGACCTCCTCGGGAGCGTCCTCGGCCAGGCGTTCCGAAGGGGCGGAGAATCCAAGGCCAAGCCTGCCTCAGGAGGAGGCAGTGATGTCAGTAATGATGCACCGCGCCAGCGGGTGCCAGCGTCCGCCAGTGGCGCAGTTACCATTTCGGTGCAAGGGGGACAGCACAGCCGCAAGTTCCCAAGGAGCGGGGCAAAGGTTTCCTCATTGGTGCAACGAGACCGAAGACCGCAAGGACGACAAGAAGGATGTCATCGTCGAGCCCACCACTGCGTCATCGCCTGATCCTTTTGCAGGCAAAGAATGCTTTTGTCAGGGTAGGAACGTCCTTGTGTTCCCGCTCAAAAATGGCCGTTGTAGAATCCCTTCCCGCCTAAACATTTTGGGGGAAGAGGACCGTGGCCGCCTATATAAGTAGATAGGATTCCCACAGAGAAGAAGAGGGACGGATACACTTGGCCATCGCACAAGGAGCAAGAACACTAGCTTCCCGACCCTCCCGAGCTCGCCTCGTGAGCTCAGGAACCCTTGTACCAGTTCATATTCTAGCTCGCCCGGAGCCAGTCCACCAAAGCAGGAAGAGGGTCTTACACCACACGGTGGCCCGAAGCTGGATAAACTCTTGTGTGCTTGTTTGTTGTTTGCTTGAATCCTTCCACCGAGACGAGAGCGAGGCGCTAGGTAGACGTGAGTGGGAGAGATCTTCGTTCGCGCCCCTGTGTTCGAACTTAACGGGTTTTGCGGAGCCCTGAATCCGACATTTGGCACGCCAGGTAGGGGGCGTGTCGAAATCTTGTCTCTCCGACGATCTCGGCTTCCCTCTCCGGTTCGGCGCCTCTACGATGGCTACGGCCAACCACAGCTGCGCGAGGTCCGGCTTCTTCCCCGCCAACCGAGCAGCATCAGCGGACCACGTGCGGCCCTCCTCCTTCCTCTACAATGCTTCTACCGGCCAGGCCACTGGAGGACGACCTGCACCGCCACTCCCGCTTCCCGTGGCCTCGCCGGTTGCGCTCTTGGTGAGGCGGCGGCGGGCCCAGTACCGGCCGCCCGCCGAGACCCGCACCATGTGGATGGCTCGCAGCTGCGAGCTGTGGGGCGTTAGTTATGGGGAGCGGTCTTGCCGCGGGGTTGCCTGCATCCTTGGTGGGTCCCAAGCACCAGCGTCTGCTCGGCACGCCAAGTCGCACTTTTGGCAGGTCGGAGCTGCCGCCCAGCCGCGAGAGGCCTCGCGGGCACATAACGGGCTGGGGTCCGCCATCACCTTTGGCCCCGGTGACCTTACCCCCGAAACGGACGGCACCGGCACTCTCCCCACGATATGCACGCCTACCATCTACGGGGTGGCCATGACAAGAACCCTCATCGACGGTGGCGCCGGCCTCAACATCCTCTCTCCCGAAGCCTTCGGACACCTGCCTCTGTCCTACAGGCAGCTCCTTCCCACCAAGCCCTTCTCGGGGGTCGCGGGCTCGGCCGTCCCGCTCTGCCAGATCCGCCTCCCCGTCACCTTCGGTACACCGGCTAACTACCGGACTGAGCTCATCGATTTTGACGTTGCGCCCATCCGCCTACCGTACAACGTCGTCCTCGGCTTCCCTGCCATGACGAAGTTCATGGCGGCAACTCACCCGGGCTACAACGCCATCAAGATTCCCGGGAGCAGCGGCGTCATCACCGTCAAAGGCGACCCTAAGGCCGCCCTCCAGGTCCTCGGGCGTGCGTACAAGGCCGCCGCTGTCGCAGCTCACCCAACGGAGAAGGGGGCTCCGGAGTCTCCGGAGGCCGCGCATGCCAAGAAGAAGCAGCTCTTTTCTCAGGATCCCACCGAGACGAAGCAAGTGCCTGCCGACGAAGAAGGCTCAGGAGCCACCTTCACCATCGGCACGGGCATGGATCCAGAACAAGAGGCAGCGCTGGTTGGTTCCTCAGAGCCAACAAGGACGTGTTCGCCTGGAAGGCCGCAGATTTGGTCGGGGTGCCAAGGCACGTCATTGAGCATCACCTCACGGTGTGCCCCAATGCGCGCCCCATCAAGCGGAAGGCACGTAGACAAGCCCCTGAGAAGCAGGCCTTCATTGTCCAAGAGGTTAGGAAGCTGGAGGAGGCTGGTGTCGTACGGGAGGTACGGCACCCGGAGTGGCTGGCCAACCCCGTCATCGTCCCGAAGAAAGGAGGCAAAGAGCGCATGTGCGTCGACTTCACGAGCCTCAACAAGTTCTGCCCTCAAGACCCCTTCCGTCTTCCACGCATCGACCAAATCGTGGATTCGACGGCTGAGCGCGACATGCTCTACTTCCTTGACGCATTCTCGGGCTACCACCAAATCAAGATGGCGGTGGAAGACGTGGAGAAGATGGTGTTCCTGACCCCATGCGGGGTCTACTGCTACACCTGCATGCCATTTGGGCTGAGTAACGCGAGCGCTACCTTCTAGCGCCTGATGCACATCACCCTCGGCCCTCAGCTCGGGAGGAACACGGAGGCCTACGTCGACGACATAGTGGTAAAGATCAAAGAGGCCACGACCCTCATCCAGGACTTAGAAGAAACATTCACCAACCTGCGCAAGGTGAAGTTGTGCCTCAACCCGGAGAAGTGCGTGTTTGGCGTACCCTCTGGCAAGTTGCTAGGGTTCCTGGTTTCACACGGAGGCATTGAGGCCAACCCGGAAAAGATCAAGGCCATCGAGAAGATGAAGCCACCCACAAACCTGAAGGAAATGCAGAAGCTCGCCGGGTTTGTGACATCCCTGGGGCACTTCATCTCTAAACTCAGGGAACGCGCCCTCCCGTTCTTCAAGCTCATGAAGAAGGGGCCCTTTGAGTGGACCCTGGAAGCCGACGCCGCTTTCCAGGACCTCAAGAAGTACCTTAGCAGCTCGCCGGTCATGGTAGCACCACGACCCCTGGAGCCCATGACGCTCTACCTCGCCGCAACGCCTCATTCCGCCAGCGTAGCACTGGTCGTGGAACGCGAGGAAAAGCTCTGGATCCTAAGGCCACCAGGCGGCTCAGCATCCTTAGGGCCCGTGCCGCCCCCTGACACGGCCTCAGAGGCGGACTTGACCACGGGCACCGACGGTCCTGCCGCTCAGCAAGAGGCTCCTGAGGCTCCAGAGGCGCCAGCGGACCCTACTGTGCCGACCCTCATGAAGCACCCAGTGTACTTTATCAGCACAGTACTGCGCGACGCGCGTTCGCGCTACTCGATGCCCCAGAAGCTGCTTTTGGCGCTCCTCGTCACCTCCAGGAAGCTGCGCCACTACTTCCAAGGTCACCCATCAAGGTCGTCTCATCGTACCCCCTCGAGAAGGTGTTGCGGGGCCCGAATGTCGTCGGGAGGGTCGCCGAGTGGAACATCAAGCTTCAAGAGTTCCAGCTGGAATTCAGCACCACGCGGGTGATCAAAGGAGCAGCTCTGGCACACTTCATGGCGGAATGGACTGATGCGCCCAAGCGGGGGGCCAACGAGGACCGTTCGTGTGGGGACCCCAACTCATAAATCGTGATCACCGAATGCACGTGTATAGTGATCCCAGAGATCAATGCTCATTGAACACACATAAGCTGAATAACAAGAGTCTTACATCCATACATACCGTATTACACAAATAGGACCATAATGGTCAAGTCTTGAGTATATCGTTGCAGCGGAAAACAACATGGACCCATGCCATCTGCCTTAACCCTGCATGCATTCTGACTGGGAAGCATCCTAGCTCGCATGTTCGTCACCAAGAAATCTTCATCAAATTAAGTTCTCTCATGCCTGGCCAATAAAATAACCAGTGGCAGGCCAATGAGTACTTTGAATGTACTCGCAAGCAACCCAAGTGTGATGACAGAATAATTATGCAAACCTCTACTACTAAATTGGCAGTTTTGCGGAAAGCTAGTTTTTCATATGCAAGTATGATCAACATATAACATGGACATGCATGTGTCTGCAACAAGTATCAGGAGGTCACAGACATCAATATCGGGAAAGAGTTGTAAGCAACTCATGCTCAAGCTCATTGTGACTTTCTCACAATCACATCCACAGATCCACCATACCGTGTTGTTTTCCAGAAACTTATGGACATAGTCTAAGTAGCACCACCCAACTGTCCTTGACCGCGGACACGGCTATTTGAATAGTTTGACACTCTGCAGAGGTTGCACACTTTACCCACAAGATCCGGGGAACTTCCGTGTCATCCACGACCCGCGGTACCTCAAGTACCCGGGGTAAGCACCCGATCACTATCTTTCCCTAGACGACACTAACACAGAGTCCACTCGATTGGTAGCAATCCCCGTGCCCCACATTTCACATCATAATAATTGTGGAGACTCGCTCTCATTTTCATCACATACCACAAGCACGGGGTACCAACGGTGTGTCCGGTGCCCTGTAAAGACAGTCATGGCCGCCTATCCAAGCACGACCCCGTCCCGAGAGTGACCTCATGTCACCCCCGTCACTAGTAATGCGGGCACCATGCTAGTATCGACCTAGGTAATCAATAATGCCCTTTCCCATATAAGGGTAGAGTGGTTGCGCATGTTTGGTTGGGACGGTAGTCACACATAAATCTAATCCATCTCTGTCAACAACACTCTCATCAAGCCTCGGTACACTACTTCTTCACCAAGTAGTGCCCTAGTTTCTCATCATCTCCCAGGGGCATTAGTGGCACCCACTGGGTCATTTGCAAGTATGTCAAACCACACTTGTTTCACTCAAAGCATAACCCTGACCCATTTTCGTAGCCAACTACAATAGCATACATCTATCTACTCCCACGCACATAACCCTCATAGGAAGGTAGGGTCATGTTTGATGCAAGTTTCAATAGTAAAATAACAAAGGTAGCAACCAAAGTGGTCTCCATCTCAACATGGTTCCGATGCATTGATAATAAGGTGCTATGAGACATGCATAAAAAGGTTTCTCGAACATGGTCAAAGGGCTGCTTGCCTTATTCTTCCAAGTCTTCAAACCTTCCGGTCCATCTCCGAGTACTTCGTTTATTTCATCAACTAACGATGGAAATAATCATAATGAGCAACACAACAAAACAAAAATAAAAGTGCTCTAAAAATAGGAGTTGTACTTTTCTAGGATACCTCTGTTCATATTAGAAATGACCAAGGTGGTTTCATAGGTATTGGATCAATTGATGATTTGGAACATTGCAATATGATGGAATCAAGGGGTTTATGGATTTGAAAGAAGTGTACAGAAATATATTCTTGAATGATGAGTAAAGGTACCCATCAACAAGTCATGATTTTAGAAGCATCTAGGAGTTGGTTTCAATGGATTTGGAATTCAAATGAATTTCCTAGGATTTTGCAAAGTTGATAAATATGGAGAAATGGCTCATTATTTGGTGGGGCACAGAAAGTATTAATAAAAATGTTCCAAAACTAAGTTTGGATATGACAAGCACCTAGGAATTTGAATCACTGCATTTGGATCAAATTTGAGCCCTCTGTGATTTTCTAAAGTTCATCACAAAAAATGGAATATGGGTATTTGATAATTATTTGTGAAGGAAAAGTTCCTGGAAAAATGTGCATGTTACACCATGTGATAGAGCAGGATTTATGGAGTCACTGGTAATTTGAATCACCAGATTTGGAGTTCAAATGAATTGTTTAAGCATTTTTGAAGTTTACAAAAAAAAGAAAAGAAAATTTATCCTTACCCTACGCACATGGCGGCAGTTAGGCCGTGGGTCGGCCCAGCGGCTCGGCCGCACACGCACAGGGGGCCACGCCGGAGGCTGCTTTCCGGGGATGCGCTTTCGCGCGGGGGAGGTGGGCTATGCTGTAGCCGCCTCCACTTAAACAGGTGGGCCGGCCTCCGGGGTCGCTGACCTGCGGGGCCCTCCTGCAGCACCGTCTCCTTCCTCCCGCCCGCGACAGGAGCGGGGTGGAGGAGCTCGGCCGCCGATCACGCCGGCGACCCAGGGGGTCTCCGCCGGCGTTCTGCGCACCGGAGTGCTCAGGGCGGTGAGGCGCACCAGCCCATGTGCCTCACGCCTGTGGGGGAGCTTGGGAAGGGGAGAAGCGCCTTGTGCGGCGAGGATGGGCGACGGCAAAGAGGGTTATGGCGCTACGGCCTCAGGGGGAATGGGGCGGAGCATGGGGAGGCTCAAGGGGGTGCGTGAGAGGCTCTGGTGGTGGCTAGGTGGAGAGGGAGAGGCCGGGGTGCCCGAATTCGAGCAGGGCCCTGAGGCGGCAATGGCGACAGAGGAGGAGGAGGAAGGCTCGGGAGGGAGCGTGGTTTGTTCAGAAGGCTCACTAGAGGGTGAGGGAGTGGATGGAGTACGGAGAGGGCTCGAGGAGGCCTTATATAGGCCAGCCCGAGGTTCACCGCGGGGATGTGCGCCGGCGGGGCCGTGGCCGTTGCTGGAGGCCAATCTGGCTCTCCGGGGCATGTCTGAGGCGCTCGTGGACGAGGTCCAGGCCAAGGGGAAAGCAGAGGAGGAGCGGGGAGGCGCCAAAGTCTTCGCGCGTGTGAGCTTGCTCACTGGAGCTCAGGGTCGGCCGGTGCGCGTGCGAGCAGGGGTGAGAGAGGAGAAGAGAGGAGGGGGCCGACCGCCCAGCGTGTCCCGGACGCCGAGGCAGCCACGGGGGACACGAGGGGGAGGCCCTAGGTGGTCGGGGCCGGTGATTGGGGGCGGCTACAGTGCGCCAGGGCACTGTAGCGCGCTCCAGAGCACCCATTTGGCCGGCATGGCCGTGCCCTCGCTGCTCTGGACGCGTCCATCATGCCCAAAGCTGTCTGGGGGGTCGAGGGGGTAGTAAACAATTGAGTGTAGGCCCTGGATGCTCTGGGGAGCCACTGGAATGAGGAGGGAGGTGAGGAAGAAGGAGTTTACTGCTGTCCAGAAGTGTGAATTGGGGTTTTACCCCCCCTCCAATGATTGAGCTGAGGCAGGGGAGAGTTACTGGAGGTAGAAGAGGACTAGGAGAAGCTGTGGTAAGAATTTGAGATAAAGGGAAATAGTAAAAGGGGTCAATCCAATGGTTTTGGTAAATTGGTAGAAGGTGTTTGATCATGAGACTTAACAGGATGGAATGTCACACACAATTAGGCCCCTCCACCAAATTTGAGCTCATTTGGGGAAAGTTGCCAATGTAACTTTGGTGAACCCTAGAAACCAACAGAAATGGTTTCGCCATGTTTGAGTTAAGCTAATCATCTCCCCTTGATGCACCACTTGGTGTAGTATCATCATTTGGGGTTATGATCATGCCCACAAATTTTGAAGCCCCAGGTAAAAAGTTGGTAATGCAAAGTTGTTCAAATTAGAATTTGAACATAAATAGTTTTGGGGCATTAGATCAAGTTATGTTTCTCCAAAACTTGTGCCATTTGGCATAGATGCATAATTACATCATTTTAGCATGTGCACCAAGTTTGAGAGCATTTGGACAAGTTTGGCACTGTAAAGTTGCTCAAACTTCAAAATGGACAGAAATGGTTTTGAGGGGATTAGATGATGTTTCCTTGATCTTCAAGGCATGAGGCTTTGCAAGATCATCAAATATGTCATATTTGACATGATAGAATTTCCCTGGAATTTTTGGAGAATATTACCTTTGTAAATATTTCAAAAGCTTGAAATATCCAGAAAGGGTTTTGGAAGGATTTGTCCAACATTTTGAACATGACCATGTGATGAAACTCTTATATATGGACAATATATGTCCTATGAGTTTCCCTGAATTTTGGAAAATATTTTTGAAATGATTAAATAATTTTTCCCTATTAAAGACCAATTCTGGCCTTAAGAAAAAGCTTTTAAATAAAATATAAAAATAACTTTTAAAAATATAATTTTGTGGTTTCTGGGAGTCCTATACCTAATAGGATTCAAATATACTTTTTGAAAGATTTTTCACACCCTAAATAAGGTACTTGCAGTGCAAACCTCAATTCAGGGGTTTTTGTAAAACTAATTTTAGAAAATACTATTTGGCCAAAATATTTTTATAAGAAAATTTTATATTGTTCTATACACATGGCATGATCATTGGGAAAAAAATTGGATCAAGGAGATGAAGTATAAGAGTTGGACGATTATTTGATTTTTAGAGCACTAGCAAGCAGCAGACAGCAAATCAATCAAACAAAGTCAAAATCACTCAAAAGTTTTTGTAAATCCACATTTTTAACATGGTAATTATCTTAAGCAATGTGACATGAAAATCAGGGTGTGACAGACCTACCCCCATTACAAGAATCTCGTCCCCGAGATTCCCAGACTAGGCGTAGAAAAGATTACGAAGCCTTGGGTACGGGGTAGTCTCCACTTCTTCTTGTTGGTTCTGCTTCCGGGTGGTGCTCCATGGAATCTTGAAGTGCTTGGTGGTGTGGCTTCTCGCTTGATGCCCTCTTTGATGTAGGTTGCTGATGGGTCTCTTGCGTGGGTTAGGTTGGGTTAGTTGTCAAAGGATCGGTGATGTCCTTGCGGGGACCGGGCTAGTTAGGTGGTAAGAAGCACTTCCAGAGTGGGGACTCGTGGAAGATTTGTTGCACGGAGGGTATCTCAGGTGGTAAATCTAGTTGGTAGACGTCTACTATTTGCCTTGCAGTGGTCTTGAAGAAGGGTCGATAAATCTTGGTGCGAGCATCCCTTCGAGAGGAGTGGTTTGCAGACATGCCCGGTCTTGGTCGCAGAAGTTTACTTCTTGATGACGGTGGTCGGTGTAGTTCTTCCTTCTTGACAAGGCGGTCTTCAAATGTCTTCTATCCAACTGTCCGCCTCTTCTTTTGTCTTCGGGCAGACAAGTAGGCCATCAAATAACGATGTTACCCATCTTGTCCAATTACTCCGTGAGGTCTATGGGGTACACGAGGTAGGCTGGGGTATTGGTGGTGGTCTCCGTTGAGTATTGCAGAGGCCTCCCTGACTTAGAGTGAAGGCCCGTGGTCGGAATCTGACCAGGTTGTGGCTTGGTGTGGCTTAAGGGTTTCAAGGATTCTAGTGAGTGAGTGAATGTTTATCATCTTATCCTTAAGCACGGTTTCTGAGATGCCAATAGCTCTATCTAGTACTCCGAACGAAAAACATCTTCTCGCATAGACCAACTTCAATCACCACTCATGCCATACATATCCTCATGACTCTCAAGAGACGGTCTAACAAAATTATACTTGTCTACGATCCCCAAATCCATATGTATGTCTACCCCTAAAATCCATGGGTAAATCATACATGTTGCTAAGCTTAAATTACACTCCTCAATCCAAGCACTCAACCTATTCTTGCAAGGCTCAAGATAATGCATCTCTATTCTAAGGAAACACGTCGTATGCCACTCCAAGATTTTGCTTCCTTCCTATAGATCAACTCCAATAGCCCGGTAATTCCCTCAATCCACATAATCCAACAATTCTACAAATCCGATGTCTACGGTGTTCCGCAAGATCTCAAGTCCTTATAATACCCAAATACTTGGAAGGACTATACATTACGATAGTAAGTCCACCAAATTCCCATCATCAGGGTCAAGTCATCTCCACAGCCATGATCATACAGATCCCTAAGTCAACTCCGACAAATACTCCAATCTCCTAGGTTATTGTCCACCGAGAAGCATGTTATCACGATTAGGATCATCGGTCTAAATCCAATTTACTCCGAACCATGCAGACATATCTAGCATTTATACCAACCAGAATCATCTACATAAATCCAAATCTCATGCCCAACGGGTACTCCTACATGCTTCCCCAAAGTCATGATCCACCAATATGAAAACCTCACAGTCCATCAAGGTCTCAGATAGTTCCTCGAAGTCACTATATAAAGCCACCAAGTCATCTGTCTAATATCCTCGAACGGGTCTATCTATGGCATCATCAGTTCTTGTGCTGTATTAGGACGAAAATGTGCTCGTTCACTGCGTCCACTAGCTCCTTTATGAACCCAGTGTTGTGCAAGGTTATAAAGGCTTAACAGGTTCTCTCGCGATTCTATGGGTTAAGCACATGGTTAAGGGTTCGTGCTGGAGTGTCTTGTGAAGTCTCAAAGGGTCTAGGAAGAGGGTTACTGGTTTGGAGGGTTAAACATAATTCTACGGGGTTGCACTTGGTCATGGAGGTTGTAGCAGAAGTCTTCAGTGCCAGTTGGTTGCCGAGGTAGAATCCCTGGTGCATCTTGCCGTGCGGGTCTTCCGTTGGGGAGAGGGAAGAGGGGGAAAAAGTAGCATAGAGGAGGGAAATGCCTAAAGGGGGTTTTATAGTGAAAGAACAAACAACCAAGTGTTGTAAAGGCCACACACATTTGTTAAGATAAGATAGGTGATATAGTCGCGTACATGCTGCCCAAGGCAAAAGTGCGACTTATATCGAAAACACAAACAGATAAGGACAAGCAACACATGACATGGTTTCATATGAACCGCTACATAGACTCGACTTCGCATAAGGGGTACACGACTCATCCTACCGTAGGGGTTCTCGGATTGACAGTCGTGAGTAGGAAGGCCTTCAGTCTTCAGCTCGTGGGTCTTCCGGTGGTTTGACAGATGGTTGCTTGCTGGGGCACATCCTTCTGATATGCCCGAGTTCACCACACTCGTAACATGTGATGGAAGCAAAGAGGTTGCTATCCCGTCTTGGGTCATGTTTTTGGTGGCCTGAGTTGGTCCCCCATGACGTGGATATGGTAGTCTAGCCCTATGCCTTCTTCGCGGGGTCCGATGGCAAGCTCCTTGAAGCTCTTCGATCTGTTGCTTCTGATTAGCGATGTAGACTTGTAGGGCAGTAATTTGTTGTTCCCGTTCGATCACCTTCTTCTTCTCGAGGCAGTGGAGATGTAGAAGTGAAGGGAAATCCTCGCGGGACTTGACGAATTCTTCCGTGAGGTTGCGCAGAAGATAATTGACTGCGTGGGCGAAGCAGATCTGGAGCTTGAGAGTCGGGTCTTCATCTCCTGTGGGAATCATGGCTTGCGAGGTGGTTCCTGTTCCACTATTGCTGGGCAGGTAACATGTAGCCCGACCTTCCTTCATTTCTGGGAGATCTTGAAGGCGGAGAAGGGCTTCGTATGCCACTTGCTGTATGGCTAGGTCCTGAGTGGGCATAGGTGGTCCGATAAAGAACCAGCCTTGAGGTGAGGTCTTGGCAGGTACAATCACTTTGGCATAGAATTCCGTCTTGAATACACCATTGTCTAGTTCGTGCAGGGTGTACATCGGCTCTAAAGGATAGTGGCATTGTTGGAGGCAGTCCCTTAGGAGTGGTGGAAATCCGATCATGAGGAGTCTCGTGGGGGCGACGGCCATCTACAAGGAGGTTAGAGAAGAGTCAATATGACAAGAGATTCTATGACAAGCGCAAAAGGTTGTCACTGCTGATTAGTTCAGAAGAGGAGAGAAGAGGAATAAGTCTTGCAAGTGATTTGGAGGTCTCGGGGTCTAGTCCTTGTCCTAACTAACGTCCATGATAACTAAGGCTTCCTACAGTCAGGATGGCTCTGATACCAGCTCTGTTGGGACCCCGGCTCATAAGTCGTGATCACCGAATGCACGTGTACAGTGATCCCAGAGATCAATGCTCACTGAACACACAGAGGCTGAATAACAAGAGTCTTACATCCATACATACCGTATTACACAAATAGGACCATAATGGTCAAGTCTTGAGTATATCGTTGCAGCGAAAATCTTCAATAACAACATGGACCCATGCCATCTGCCTTAACCCTGCATGCATTCTGACTGGGAAGCATCCTAGCTCGCATGTTCGTCACCAAGAAATCTTCATCAAATTAAGTTCTCTCATGCCTGGCCAATAAAATAACCAGTGGCAAGCCAACGAGTACTTTGAATGTACTCGCAAGCAACCCAAGTGTGATGACAGAATAATTATGCAAAGCTCTACTGCTAAATTGGTAGTTTTGCGGAAAGCTAGTTTTTCATACGCAAGTATGATCAACATATAACATGGACATGCATGTGTCTGCAACAAGTATCAGGAGGTCACAGACATCAATATCTAGAAAGAGTTGTAATCAACTCATGCTCAAGCTCATTGTGACTTTCTCACAATCACATCCACAGATCCACCATACCGTGTTGTTTTCCAGAAACTTATGGACATAGTCTAAGTAGCACCACCCAACTGTCTTTGACCGCGGACACGGCTATTCGAATAGTTTGACACTCTGCAGAGGTGGCACACTTTACCCACAAGATCCGGGGAACTTCCGTGTCATCCACGACCCGCGGTACCTCAAGTACCCGGGGTAAGCACCCGATCACTATCTTTCCCTAGATGACACTAACACAGAGTCCACTCGATCGGTAGCAATCCCCGTGCCCCACATTTCACATCATAATAATTGTGGAGACTCGCTCCCATATTCATCACATACCACAAGCACGGGGTACCAACGGTGTGTCCGGTGCCCTGTAAAGACAGTCATGGCCGCCTATCCAAGCACGACCCCGTCCCGAGAGTGACCTCATGTCACCCCCGTCACTAGTAATGCGGGCACCATGCTAGTATCGACCTAGGTAATCAATAATGCCCTTTCCCATATAAGGGTAGAGTGGTTGCGCATGTTTGGTTGGGACGGTAGTCACACATAAATCTAATCCATCTCTGTCAACTACACTCTCATCAAGCCTCGGTACACTACTTCTTCACCAAGTAGTGCCCTAGTTTCTCATCATCTCCCAGGGGCATTAGTGGCACCCACTGGGTCATTTGCAAGTATGTCAAACCACACTTGTTTCACTTAATGCATAACCCTGACCCATTTGCGTAGCCAACTACAATAGCATACATCTATCTACTCCCACCCACATAACCCTCATAGGAAGGTAGGGTCATGTTTGATGCAAGTTTCAATAGTAAAATAACAAAGGTAGCAACCAAAGTGGTCTCCATCTCAACATGGTTCCGATGCATTGATAATAAGGTTCTATGAGACATGCATAAAAAGGTTTCTCGAACATGGTCAAAGGGCTGCTTGCCTTATTCTTTCAAGTCTTCAAACCTTCTGGTCCATCTCCGAGTACTTCGTTTATTTCATCAACTAACGATGGAAATAATCATAATGAGCAACACAACAAAACAAAAATAAAAGTGCTCTAAAAATAGGAGTTGGACTTTTCTAGGATACCTCTGGTCATATTAGAAATGACCAAGGTGGTTTCATAGGTATTGGATCAATTGATGATTTGGAACATTGCAATATGATGGAATCAAGGGGTTTATGGATTTGAAAGAAGTGTACAGAAATATATTCTTGAATGATGAGCAAAGGCACCCATCAACAAGTCATGATTTTAGAAGCATCTAGGAGTTGGTTTCAATGGATTTGGAATTCAAATGAATTTCCAAGGATTTTGCAAAGTTGATAAATATGGAGAAATGGCTCATTATTTGGTGGGGCACATAAAGTATTAATAAAAATGTTCCACAACTAAGTTTGGATATGACAAGCACCTAGGAATTTGAATCATTGCATTTGGATCAAATTTGAGCCCTCTGTGATTTTCTAAAGTTCATCACAGAAAATGGAATATGGGTATTTGATAATTATTTGTGAAGGAAAAGTTCCTGGAAAAATGTGCATGTTGCACCATGTGATATAGCAGGATTTATGGAGTCACCAGATTTGGAGTTCAAATGAATTGTTTAAGTATTTTTGAAGTTTACTAAAAAAGGGAAAGAAGATTTATCCTTACCCTGCGCACATGGCGGCAGTTAGGCCGTGGGCCGGCCCAGCGGCTCGGCCGCACACGCGCAGGGGGCCACGCCGAAGGCGGCTTTCCGGGGATGCGCTTTCGCGCGGGGGAGGCGGGCTATGCTGTAGCCGCCTCCACTTAAACAGGTGGGCCGGCCTCCGGGGTCGCTGATCTGCGGGGCCCTCCTGTAGGACCGTCTCCTTCCTCCCGCCCGTGATAGGAGCGGGGCGGAGGAGCTCGGCCGCCGATCGCGCCGGTGACCCAGGGGGTCTCCGCCGGCGTTCTGCGCACCGGAGTGCTCAGGGCGGCGAGGCGCACCCGCCCATGTGCCTCACGCCTGTGGGGGAGCTCGGGAAGGGGAGAAGCGCCTGGCGCGGCGACGATGGGCGATGGCGAAGAGGGTTATGGCGCTACGGCCTCAGGGGGAATGGGGCGGAGCACGGGGAGGCTCAAGGGGGTGCGTGAGAGGCTCTGGTGGTGGCTAGGTGGAGAGGGAGAGGCCGGGGTGCCCGAATTCGAGCAGGACCCCGAGGCGGCAATGGCGACAGAGGAGGAGGAGGAAGGCTCGGGAGGGAGTGTGGTTTGTTCAGGGAGGCTCACTGGAGGGTGAGGGAGTGGATGGAGTACGGAGAGGGCTCAGGGAGGCCTTATATAGGCCAGCCCGAGGTTCACCGCGGGGCTGTGCGCCGGCGGGGCCGTGGCCGTTGCTGGAGGCCAATGTGGCTCTCCGGGGCATGACTGAGGCGCTCGTGGACGAGGTCCAGGCCAAGGGGAAAGCAGAGGATGAGCGGGGAGGCACTAGACTCTTCGCGCGTGTGAGCTTGCTCACTGGAGGTCAGGGTCGGCTGGTGCGCGTGCGAGCAGGGGTGAGAGAGGAGAAGAGAGGAGGGGGCCGACCGCCCAGCGTGTCCCGGACGCCGAGGCAGTCTCGGGGGACACGAGGGGGGAGGCCCTAGGTGGTCGGGGCCTGTGATTGGGGGCGGCTACGGTGCGCCAGGGCACTGTAGTGCGCTCCAGAGCACCCGTTTGGCCGGCATGGCCGTGCCCTCGCCGCTCTGGACGCGTCCATCATGCCCAAAGCTGTCTGGGGGGTCGAGGGGGTAGTAAACAATTGAGTGAAGGACATGGATGCTCTGGGGAGCCACTGGAATGAGAAGGGAGGTGAGGAAGAAGGAGTTTACTGCTGTCCAGAAGTGTGAATTGGGGTTTTACCCCCCTCCAATGATTGAGCTGAGGCAGGGGAGAGTTACTGGAGGTAGAAGAGGACTAGGAGAAGCTGTGGTAAGAATTTGAGGTAAAGGGAAATAATAAAAGGGGTCAATCCAATGGTTTTGGTAAATTGGCAGAAGGTGTTTGATCATGTTTTGGGCACGCAAAATAGCTCCACTTGACATGAGACTTAACAGGATGGAATGTCACACACAATTAGGCCCCTCCACCAAATTTGAGCTCATTTGGGCAAAGTTGCCAATGTAACTTTGGTGAACCCTAGAAACCAACAGAAATGGTTTCACCATGTTTGAGTTAAGCTAATCATCTCCCCTTGATGCACCACTTGGTGTAGTATCATCATTTGGGGTTATGATCATGCCCACAAAGTTTGAAGCCCTAGGTAAAAAGTTGGTAATGCAAAGTTGTTCAAATTTGAATTTGAACAGAAATAGTTTTGGGGCACTAGATCAAGTTATGTTTCTCCAAAACTTGTGCCATTTGGCATAGATGCATAATTACATCATTTTAGCATGTGCACCAAGTTTGAGAGCATTTGGACAAGTTTGGCAATGTAAAGTTGCTCAAACTTCAAATGTTCCTGGAAAAATGTTCCAAAACTAAGTTTGGATATGACAAGCACCTAGGAATTTGAATCACTGCATTTGGATCAAATTTTAGCCCTCTGTGATTTTCTAAAGTTCATCACAGAAAATGTAATATGGGTATTTGATAACTATTTGTGAAGGAAAAGTTCCTGGAAAAATGTGCATGTTGCACCATGTGATAGAGCAGGATTTATGGAGTCAAGGGGTTTATGGATTTGAAAGAAGTGTACAGAAATATATTCTTGAATGATGAGCAAAGGCACCCATCAACAAGTCATTATTTTAGAAGCATCTAGGAGTTGGTTTCAATGGATTTGGAATTCAAATGAATTTCCTAGGATTTTGCAAAGTTGATAAATATGGAGAAATGGCTCATTATTTGGTGGGGCACAGAAAGTATTAATAAAAATGTTCCAAAACTAAGTTTGGATATGACAAGCACCTAGGAATTTGAATCACTGCATTTGGATCAAATTTGAGCCCTCTGTGATTTTCTAAAGTTCATCACAGAAAATGGAATATGGGTATTTGATAATTATTTGTGAAGGAAAAGTTCCTGGAAAAATGTGCATGTTGCACCATGTGATAGAGCAGGATTTATGGAGTCACCAGATTTGGAGTTCAAATGAATTGTTTAAGCATTTTTGAAGTTTACAAAAAAAAGGAAAGAAAATGTATCCTTACCCTGCGCACATGGCGGTAGTTAGGCCGTGGGCCGGCCCAGCGGCTCGGCCGCACACGCGCAGGGGTCCACGCCGGAGGCTGCTTTCCGGGGATGCGCTTTCGCGCGGGGGAGGTGGGCTATGCTGTAGCCGCCTCCACTTAAACAGGTGGGCCGGCCTCCGGGGTCACTGACCTGCGGGACCCTCCTGCAGGACCGTCTCCTTCCTCCCGCCCGCGACAGGAGCAGGGTGGAGGAGCTCGGCCGCCGATCGCGCCGGCGACCCAGGGGGTCTCCGCCGGCGTTCTGCGCACCGGAGTGCTCAGGGCGGTGAGGTGCACCCGCCCATGTGCCTCACGCCTGTGGGGGAGCTCGGGAAGGGGAGAAGCGCCTTGCGCGGCGAGGATGGGCGACGGCGAAGAGGGTTATGGCGCTACGGCCTCAGGGGGAATGGGGCGGAGCACGGGGAGGCTCAAAGGGGTGCGTGAGAGGCTCTGGTGGTGGCTAGGTGGAGAGGGAGAGGCCGGGGTGCCCGAATTCGAGCAGGGCCCCGAGGCGGCAATGGCGATAGAGGAGGAGGAGGAAGGCTCAGGAGGGAGCGTGGTTTGTTCAGAAGGCTCACTGGAGGGTGAGGGAGTGGATGGAGTACGGAGAGGGCTCGAGGAGGCCTTATATAGGCCAGCCCGAGGTTCACCGCGGGGATGTGCGCCGGCGGGGCCGTGGCCGTTGCTGGAGGCCAATCTGGCTCTCCGGGGCATGTCTGAGGCGCTCGTGGACGAGGTCCAGGCCAAGGGGAAAGCAGAGGAGGAGCGGGGAGGCGCCAGAGTCTTCGCGCGTGTGAGCTTGCTCACTGGAGCTCAGGGTCGGCCGGTGCGCGTGCGAGCAGGGGTGAGAGAGGAGAAGAGAGGAGGGGGCCGACCGCCCAGCGTGTCCCGGACGCCGAAGCAGCCTTGGGGGACACGAGGAGGGAGGCCCTAGGTGGTCGGGGCCGGTGATTGGGGGCGGCTACAGTGCGCCAGGGCACTGTAGCGCGCTCCAGAGCACCCGTTTGGCCGGCATGGCCGTGCCCTCGCCGCTCTGGACGCGTCCATCATGCCCAAAGCTGTCTGGGGGGTCGAGGGGGAAGTAAACAATTGAGTGAAGGCCCTGGATGCTCTGGGGAGCCACTGGAATGAGGAGGGAGGTGAGGAAGAAGGAGTTTACTGCTGTCCAGAAGTGTGAATTGGGGTTTTACCCCCCTCCAATGATTGAGCTGAGGCAGGGGAGAGTTACTGGAGGTAGAAGAGGACTAGGAGAAGCTGTGGTAAGAATTTGAGATAAAGGGAAATAGTAAAAGGGGTCAATCCAATGGTTTTGGTAAATTGGCAGAAGGTGTTTGATCATGAGACTTAACAGGATGGAATGTCACACACAATTAGGCCCCTCCACCAAATTTGAGCTCATTTGGGCAAAGTTGCCAATGTAACTTTGGTGAACCCTAGAAACCAACAGAAATGGTTTCACCATGTTTGAGTTAAGCTAATCATCTCCCCTTGATGCACCACTTGGTGTAGTATCATCATTTGGGGTTATGATCATGCCCACAAATTTTGAAGCCCCCGGTAAAAAGTTGGTAATGCAAAGTTGTTCAAATTTGAATTTGAACAGAAATAGTTTTGGGGCATTAGATCAAGTTATGTTTCTCCAAAACTTGTGCCATTTTGCATAGATGCATAATTACATCATTTTAGCATGTGCACCAAGTTTGGGAGCATTTGGACAAGTTTGGCAATGTAAAGTTGCTCAAACTTCAAAATGGACAGAAATGGTTTTGAGGGGATTAGATGATGTTTCCTTGATCTTCAAGGCATGAGGCTTTGCAAGATCATCAAATATGTCATATTTGACATGATAGAATTTCCTTGGAATTTTTGGAGAATATTACCTTTGTAAATATTTCAAAAGCTTGAAATATCCAGATAGGGTTTTGGAAGGATTTGTCCAACATTTTGAACATGACCATGTGTTGAAACTCTTATATATGGACAATATATGTCCTATGAGTTTCCCTGAATTTTGGCAAATATTTTCGAAATGATTAAATAATTTTTCCCTATTAAAGACCAATTCCGGCCTTAAGAAAAAGCTTTTAAATAAAATATAAAAATAACTTTTAAAAATATAATTTTGTGGTTTCTGGGAGTCCTATACCTAATAGGATTCAAATATACTTTTTGAAAGATTTTTCACACCCTAAATAAGGTACTGGCAGTGCAAACCTCAATTCAGGGGTTTTTGGAAAACTAATTTTAGAAAATACTATTTGGCCAAAATATTTTTATAAGAAAATTCTATATTGTTCTATACACATGGCATGATCATTGGGAAAAAAATTTGGATCAAGGAGATGAAGTATAAGAGTTGGAGGATTATTTGATTTTTAGAGCACTAGCAAGCAGCAGACAGCAAATCAATCAAACAAAGTCAAAATCACTCAAAAGTTTTTGTAAATCCACATTTTTAACATGGTAATTAGCTTAAGCAATGTGACATGAAAATCAGGGTGTGATAGTTCGCTGGCCCCCCGGCGATGAAGCCCCAGACGGATGGGTGGTGTACTTTGACGGCGCCTTCTCATGCCTCGGCGCGGGGGCTGGCGCCATGCTGGTGTCCCCCACTTAGGATAAGTTGTACTACGCTATGCAGCTCTGCTTCCAGCAGGGCGAGAAGGTCTCCAACAACATTGCCGAGTACGAGGGCCTGATTGCCGGGCTCAAGGCCGCCGCGGCGCTAGGGTTCAAGCGCCTCCCCATCAGGGGCGATTCGCAACTCCTTGTTGATTTCTCCAACAAGAAGTACAAGCCCAAGGACGAGCACATGGGGTCGTACCTGGAGGAAGTGCGCAGGATGGAGAAGCGGTTCCAAGGGCTGGAAGTGCAACACGTGCCGTGAGGCACCAACAAAGAAGCGGACGACATCGCCAAGCGAGCCTCCAGGCGGGAGCCCCAAAGTCCAGGCGTCTTCGAGGAGCAACTAATCAAGCCATCAGCAACACCATCAGTACCCGAGCCGGCCTCCCCTCGTCAGGGGCTACCAACAGCGCCCCCGGATGGTGCCCCGCCCTACGGACCACCGTTTGGAGCCCACCTGTTGCTCGCCGCGGAGCACGAGGAGGGGTGCTGGACCCAAGAACTCAAGATGTACCTACAACACGATGCCCTACCAGACAAGGAAGAAGAAGCATAACGCGTGAACCGACAGGCCTCATCCTACTGCAACCAAGACGGTGAACTCTACAGGAGGCGCCCCAACGACGTCTCGCTAAGGTGCATCTCGAGAAAGCAAGGGCACGAGCTGCTAGCTGATATCCACGGTGGGGACTGTGGTCATCACTCATCGTCCCGCACCCTCGTGGGCAAGGGCTTCCGTAGCGGCTTCTATTGGCCCACGACGCTCAATGACGCCTCATAGCTCGTGCGAGCCTGCGAGGCGTGCCAGTTTCATGGCAAGCAGATCCACCAGCCGGCGCAAGGCCTCCAGATGATTCCGCTCTCCTGGCCCTTCGCAGTTTGGGGATTGGACATCCTAGGTCCTTTCCCTCGGGCCGTAGTGGGCTACCCCTCCATGTACGTCGCCATCGACAAATTCACCAAGTGGGCTGAAGTGGAGCCTGTTCGCGCAATCCCAGCCGGGTCAGCTGTCAAGTTCATCCAAGGCCTCGTGAGGCGATTCGGGGTCCCCAACCACATCATTATGGATAACGGTTTGCAGTTCACAAGCAATCTCTTCAGGTCATACTGTGCTAACCTTGGAACACAGATCTTCTACGCTTTGGTGGCCCACCCTAGAAGCAACGGCCAGGCCGAGCGTGCCAGCGCGGAAGTATTGCGTGGCCTCAAGATGCGTAGCTTCAAGAAGAAGCTCGAGGCTTGCGGCAGGGGCTGGATCGACGAACTCCAGTCCGTGCTGTGGTCAATCCGAACCACTGCCACCAAACTTATGGGGGATACTCCCTTCTTTCTCGTCTATGGGGCGGAGGCAGTCCTCCCTCACGAGGTCAAGCATCGCTCCCCACGGGTCTTGGCCTTCGATGAGGAATGCCAGGACACCACCTGGCGAATGGACCTCATGCTCGGCAAGGAGGGCCTCCGCCGGGCTGCCCCAAGGGCGGCGCGTTACCAACAGGCGCTGCGGCGGTATCACTGCCACAGCGTCCGCACAAGAACACTTGAAGTTGGTGACTTGGTCCTGAGGCGGGTCCTCTCCCGTAAAGGGCTGCACAAGCTCTCGCCCATGTGGGAGGGCTCGTTCAGAATCGCCTGTGTCTCTAGGCCTGGTGCTGTGCACCTGGAGACGCAGAATGGGATACCTATCCGGAATTCCTGGAACATCGAACACCTCAGGAGGTTCTATCCATAATCAAGGCTCCATGCCCGTGAAGGTCTCCGCCTGTGACACTCTCACGTAATTATGAATTGGGGTTGTACATGCCTCGGAGTCTCCAGTGTGTTGCCTACGGGCCCTCAGACGGGGCTCCCACCCAAGCCCAGTGGCAGTCCTTAGCTCCGCGCTTCGAAGAAGACGTAGTGTAGGGGTTGGACGCGACCTTTTTCCTTTTTTGCTTGGTGTTTGGCTTTTAGCCTTTTCTACTTCCTTGGCTATCAGCCCTTCCTCTACCCCATGCTATGAAGTTCTCGTGTTTCTCACGCTTCTTGCGTTTTGTTGAGAGTTTTGTGTTTGGATCTTTCTCACCGGCTTTAAGTTCAGCTATGCCACTCGCCCTCCTTCACGCGCCTCGCGCGTGGGGGCTGGGGCACGGTCGATCACCGGACCTCGTCCGTCGTGGCCCCGTGACCTCGCCTGCCCAAGCCTGCTCAGGCTCTGGCGCCGGGCTACTCCATCCGTGCAACCTACCGAGCCGCTCAGGCTTTGGTGCTCTAAATCGCGCTCGGCACTCTCAGCAGACTTCAGCGATTGACCCCCGCTCGGGGGCTGTACGAGTCGGACCCGGCCACCTCCTCGCGACCCGAAGGGGCTCGTGACGCCAGAATCGGGAGGACTCCGCCTCAGGACGGCTGCACGCATAAAAGCTAACTAACTTCATTCAATCAACAAAAGCATGACGACAAGTTCTCGCTTCTTACATACATCACAACCCATTACACGCCTCCTCAAGGCAACTTGAAACTTTGATGCAGAAAAGACGTGAAGGAAAAGAAGGGAGATGAAGCAGAAGCCGCTCCCGCTCAGTCGGAATCCTCCGGCTCCTCCGGCTTCACCGAGCCACAGCGGCGCGGTGATGCCCTCCACACGCCTTATCGAGCTCAACGGCGTGTTGGTTCGTCGCAGCCGCCACTGCTGGAGGAGCTGTTGCTGTCGCAGAGGGGGGCCTCACGACGCCTCCTAGGACTTAGGCCATCGCCGGAGGAGGAACTTCTCCTCTGGGCGTCTTCGCCCTCCTCGTCATCAGCCTCGGGACAGCACCCAAGGCGCCTCCCTTCCTCCGAGGAGACTCTGACGAACAGCGTGGAGACACCATCGTAACTGAAGTGGAGCGCACACCTCCCTTGCAGCCGGCGCGGGCGGGCAAACGACTGACAGCCATGCTCCAAGAACACATCATCTGAGGGAGCCACCTCGACCTCCACCCAGGATGCGCTGCTGCAACAACCGTCGACCTGCATCCATATGCCCCCAAGGCCTCCGGCCGGGAGCATATTGCCAAATGAGCAGAGAAGCCTGAGCCACAGGCCACCGGGCTTCTCCGCCCACACCATGAACTCCGACGAGACATCGAAGGAATGGAACTGTGGGCGCGGAGGGCACGCGACGAGCAGGCACCTTTGCGCGCTCACTCTTCCTCCATGGCCGCGACCACCTTCGCCATGGGAGGACACCCGGTGCTGCCCACCGGCGGCCACAACAGAGCTCAAAGGGCCGCGCCCGCTTCCCTGAGAAGACGCTGCGGGCGCAGCGGCATGCTTGCGGGGACGACAGCTACCCCTCTTCGGCGGTAGCGGGACTGGATTCTTCGGGGTCTTCCCCTTCTCCGTGGCGGATGGCTTCCTCGGCGGCGCCATGAAGATCTTGCGACGGTGAGGGAGAGCGAAGGACAAGCAAGGAGAAGGCGGTGTTGGCTTGAAAATGGCCTGGGAGCTTCCCCCCTAGCCCCATTTATAGGGCGGAGGATCCCAACCGCCAGCCAATGGTGTCGCGGCCATTACTCCCTTGTCACCCGTGCCAAGGAGTTGTCAAGTCACATGATCACCAAGGTTGTGTGGGAAGTGGAGCCGCCATGTCCCATCCAGCAAATCGCGCGCCAGCCTGGCCCGCAGCCTTTTAGGGCCCGCGGCACTTCGTCCTCGCCTAAGGCTTCGCCCCGAAGCCAACTCCACGCGTGCCTTGGGCCCGGGGTTAACTATCGGCGTACTGGGAACCAGGGTACCCAGACTTGCCTGTCTGCGGGCCGCGACGCGCTCCTTCACGCGGCCTGGTACGGCCCAGCTGATCGACCAACTGCTCAAGACCCTCGAGAGGGGCCAGGCCTCGCGAGGAGAACGACGTCAAGACCTCCTCGGGAGAGTCCTCGGCAAGGCGTTCCGGAGGGGCAGAGAATCCAAGGCCAAGCCTGCCTCAGGAGGAGGCAATGATGTCAGCAATGACGCACCGCACCAGCGAGTGCCAACATCCTCCAGTGGCGCATTTACCATTTTGGTGCAAGGGGGACAGCACAGCCGCAAGTACCTAAGGAGCGGGGAAAAGGTTTCCTCATTGGTGCAACGAGACCGAAGACCGCAAGGACGACAAGAAGGATGTCATCGTCGAGCCCACCACCGTGTCATCGCCTGATCCTTTTGCAGGCGAAGACTGCTTTTCTCATGGTAGGAACGTCCTTGTGTTCCCGCTCAAAAATGGTCATTGTGGAATCCCTTCCCGCCTAAACATTTCGGGGGAAGAGGACCGTGGCCACCTATATAAGTTGCTAGGATTCCCACAGATAAGAAGAGGGACGGACACACTTGGCCATCGCACAAGGAGCAAGAACACTAGCTTCCCGACCCTCCTGAGCTCGCCTCCTAAGCTCAGGAACCCTTGTACCAGTCCATATTCTAGCTCGCCCGGAGCCAATCCACCAAAGCAGGAAGTAGGGTCTTACACCACACGGTGGCCCGAACCTAGATAAACTCTTGTGTGTTTGTTTGTTGTTTGCTTGAATCCTTCCACCGAGACGAGAGCGAGGCGCTAGGTAGACGTGAGTGGGAGAGATCTTCGTTCACGCCCCTGTGTTCGAACTTAACAGGTTTTGCGGAGCCCTAAATCCGACGAATGTTAGTCACCTTCTGACGATAAGCCGCCATGAGTGGGTCCTGAGGCGCCTTAAAACATTACAAAACTTGTCACATTGAGGGGAAGATATAACAACTCTAGCCCCCGCGCCTTCCATTTGCCTAGACCCATCAAAATGTATTGTCCAGTAGTATTATATGGCTTCTCCTGAGGCGTCTGCAACTCTATCAAGTCATTGATAAAATCCACCAAAGCTTGAGATTTAATCGTAGTCCTTGGCACATATTTAAGATTATGTGGTCCTAACTCGATTGCCACTTAGCAACCCGTCCCGTGGCCTCTCTATTTTGTATTATATCTCCTAGAGGAGCTAAACTGACCATAGTAATTTGATGCTCAAGGAAATAATTCTTCAGCTTGCGACTAGCCAGGAACACCCCAAATCAACTTCTAGCAATGTGGATATTTCTGCTTAGACTGTGTCAGAACCTCGCTGATGTAATAAACTGGCCGTTGAACTGGATATTACTTCCATGACTCCTTGCGCTCCACAACAACTGCAACGCTAACGACCTTGTTATTAGCCGCCACGTACTAGAGCATAGGATTTTTTCTGTTGGGGCAGCTAAGACGACGGTTCAACCAACTGCTTCTTAAGTTCTTCAAAGGCCTCATCAGCAGCCTTGCTCTAGGCAAAATTTTCTATTTTCTTCATCATCTGGTACAAAGGGATTGCCTTCTCTCCCAGGCTGCTAATAAATTGACTTAAAGCTGCAATATGGCCCGCCAATCTCTACGCATCATTGATACATGCCGGCTTAGACAGAGAAGTGATAGCCTCAATCTTCCCTGGGTTAGCTTCAATTTCCCTCTCAGAGACTAGAAATCCCAACAATTTTTCTACAGGCACACTAAAAACACACTTATCTGGGTTAAGCATCATTTTGTAAACTCTAAGGTTATCGAAAGTTTCCTTCAAGTCCTCAAGTAAAGATTCTTTATTCCTGGACTTGATCACAATGTCATCAACACGTTGCGTCCAATCTATCCATGAAGGCAATTGTGAACACTACGTTGATAAGTCGTCTATGCACTCTTAAGCCCAAAGGGCATAGAAAAATAGAAGAAAGTACCAAAAGGCATGATAAAAGACATCTTCTCTTGGTCTTCTACTGCCATCCTGGTATGATGATAACCAAAATAAGCATCCAAAAAACATAAACTCTCACAACCCGCCATTGCATCGATGATTTGGTCGATACGGGGAAGAGAAAATGGTTCAGATCTGTGTGATCAAGACACATACGCCAAGTGTTGTTCTTCTTGAGTACAAGCACCGGGTTAGCAAACCACTGAAGATGAAAAACTTCAATGATAAAACAAGCCGCCAAGGGCCGGGCGACTTCTTCTCCAACAGCTCTCCGTCTCTCCTCATTAAAATGATGGAGGAATAGTCAAACCGGCTTCATCTTAGGAACAATATTAAGGCGGTGCTTAGCGAATTCCTTCGGTACACCTGGCATGTCAGAAGGTTTCCATGCAAAGATGTCCCAATTCTCATGGATGAACTCGATGAGCATGCTTTCCTATTTAGGATCCATGCCAGTCCCAATGGTGAACTAATGTGAAGAGTCAACAGGGATAAATCAACCCGCTTTGTGTCTTTGGCCGAGTTAAATTTGAGTGGCGGGTCACTCTTCATGGTAGGTTTGTTGAGAGGAGTCATATCCGTCGGGTCAACGTTATGCTTGTAAAACTTGAGCTCCTCCATAGCACAAGCTGACTCGGCATAAGCAGCATCACCCTCCTCACAATCAAGAGCTATTTGATGATCCCCATGGGCCATGACTGGTCCCTGAGGCTCGGGCATCTTAAGATGCAGGTAGACATAACAGGGGCATGCCATGAATAGCGCATAAGCCGACTGTCCAAATAATACATGACATGGACTCTGGATTTTGATTACCTCAAACCACAACTTTTCGACTCTGAGATTGGCATCATCACCAAAATCTACCTCTAACTCAATCTTACCAACAGGGTAAGCCGGCTTGCCAGGAACCACTCCATGAAAAACAGTGGAAGATTTCTTAAGATTCTTCTCAGTCAAACCCATCTATCTGAAAGTCTCATAATACAAGATTTTGATGCTACTTCCACCATCCATAAGTACTTCGATGAGCTTGTAACCAGCCACCTAAGGAGCAACTACCAGAGCTAAGTGACCTGTATTATCAACCAGGGGCGGGTGGTCTGCGCAACTCCATGTGATGGGCTTCTCAAACCAATTGAAATAGCATGGGACTGCCTGCTCAACCATGTTGACCAGCCACTTCTAAAATTTCCTGTTCCTCTTGCAAAACTCGTTGTGAAAACATGATACTGACCACTGTTAAGCTGCTTAGGGTTACTCTAGTATCTAGAATGGTTATTCTGCTACTGATTATGATGACTAGACTGCTGATTATTACCGCCCTGACTGCTTTGACCTTGATATCCAGAACCTGAGCCGCCACCACCAAAGCCCGAACATGAGCCGCCACCACCAAAGCCTAAACCTGAGCTGCCACCACCAAAGCCTGAACCTAAGCCGCCACCAAAGCCTGACCCGCCAGTTGGTCCGTTACCATTACCGTGGTGTTGTTGATGGCTCTAATTTCTATATTCCTGCATGATATAACAATCCTTCCAGGCGTTAGTAGGCTTGTCAGGAAAATTATGTTCGGGACAAGGATAGTTAAGCAGCGTCTCTAGGTTTATATGCTTGTTCCCACCAAAAGGCGGCTTGCCATTACCATTACGACACTGATATTTAAATCCGGCGTTGGTACTGGCAACAAATTCTGACCCCCAATCCAGGAACTTGTGCTTTTCTCCATTACCTTGATCGTTCTGATTAGCATTCTGACCAAAGACGTTATAATGGTGGCCCTTACCATTACCAACCTTCTTGCCCTTATTGGACTTATTCTCATCAGAGTTAGAACCTTTTGTACTATCAGAGGTAGCATACCTGGTGAGTACATCCAGAAGTTTTCCCATATATGTGCATTTAGTCTTAAGTTGCCCAAGCTTCTGCTTCAGTGGCTTAAAGCGATAGTTCTCCTCTAGCATTAGCACATCATGACCCACCGCAAAACCTTATAAAGAATGTATGATGGCTGCAACCCGACGAGCCCAATGGTGGGCCGACTCTTCTTCCCTCTGAACACAATGCTCCAAGTCCACAATTGTCATTCACTTTTTACATGTTCCTTGAAAATTCTTGATAAAACTCTTCTTCAATTCCCCCAAGGTGTTGATGGAATTGGGGGGCAGGCTATTTAACCATGTATGAGCCCATCCATCCAATATCATGGTGAAATATTTAGCACAAACTGCATCACTGACCTCAAGCATATCCATCACAAGTTCATAACTCTCAATACATGCTTTTGGGGATAGATCTGCCATGTAATTGGGCACCTTACGAGGACCCTTAAAATCATTCGGCATACACTCATTATGAAGTGCCGCCACAAGACAAGGTACTCTAATGGTTTGGCTATTTCACCCGGCTCCTAGGGAAGTTACGGGGGTCACTGCCGGTTGCTGGTAAGCCCCCTGGTTCGCTGCTTCAGCCTCTCGGCGGGCCCTAGATACTTTCACAATCGCCTAAGCATCTGTACATGTGTTGTGGGGCGGGTTACCATGGGGAGGGTTACACCAGTGCCGGCGAATCAGCATGCTGACTATAACTCCGGCTCGACAGCTGGGTGGAATGCACACGATGCTGGCTGCAAGAATAATTGGCCTGCCGAGCCATTGCAGTTTGAAGAAATCCAGTAGTGTTCTTGGTCTCCACGGCGGCTGGTGTATCCCCGACAACTGGAATAGCAGCCAGGCGGGTTGCCGCTGCCATCAGGTTATCCGTCGGGTTAGAAAAGTGACCCACTAGGGTTAAAAAGGTTGTGGTTGGACAGGGCGAGGGTCTGGGACCGGCTTTTCCCTCCGAGCTGTGTCTGCCTGGTTAGGTTGAACTGCCACTCCACTCACTGGCGCGTTAAACGTTAATTGAGGTATAACTAGCGCTCCTGGAGTCCCTGCGACTGTCGCTGGCATGTCAAACAAACGTTAATCTTAGTCCCTGGTAAGGTCATTAGGGTAGTAGTTAACTCGGAAAGGACCTGAGCCGGTGGTACTGTTGACCCAGACGACCCAGGAGCCACCCCAGCCAGGTCCACTATGCCTGCTGCTCCCATAGAATTTGACTTTTGAACTAGCACCATGCCTGCCATGTAGATGGCGGCTCGATGCAGCAGCCCCCAAGCCTGCCGTCTTCAAGCCGGAAGATTGACTCCATCTCTCCGGTTGAGAACTTGCCATCTGAGTAGATGAGAGTCTCACCTCGAAATTCAGAATTTTCTGGATGTTCCACGCCTTGCATGAATCCAACGAAGACATGCGTCGGGGCGGTTTAGGATCTGGCGGGTTGCGCGTGCCGAGCCGGCTCGACGAGGTTGGTGCTGATGGCCAGCTCAGGTATAGACCCGTCGATCTTGCCGATGAAGACGTGAATTCTGCTGAAAGGGACCCGGTACCTGTACTCGATTGAGTTGGCCTCGGGACCCCAGCCGACATCGCCGATGTAGAGCTTGCCGTGACGACTCTTGGTCATCGCACCAATGACGTATCCCTCGATCCCTGGGAAAGTGCCCTTCAAGAACTCGAAACCATCGTGCTGAGGCCCCACACGGGGCGCTAACTGTCATGGCTTTGTCACTGCAAATGTCCTAGGGTTAGGACTTAAACATGAGGCCATCAAGACGTTGATTGACTTGTCGGGGTTGAGCGGGATGAGAGACATGATTTACCCAGGTTCGGCTTTCACGATGGAGGTAAAAGCCTACTCTTGCTTTTCTGCTTATTGCTAGAGTATCGATTACAAGGGAGAGGAATTGCTAGACCTAGTACTTGATTGATTGTAACTTGATCTATCTGCCTCAAGGACTCATATTTATATACAGGTCGAGGCCCTGGGCTTACAAGAGTCCGGGTCTGAATTAGACTCGTGACTAAATACATCACTAACCCGCCTAGGAAAGGAATTCTAAGGCGGTTCATATCTCTGGCCTGTGAGTCGCCGTCTTCTACACTAGACCTCAAGCCGGCCCATTGGGCTAGGCCTCTGCTAAGTCGTCAGCCCATGCGCAGTGGCTCACACCAGACTTGTTGTCTTGACTGGTTAAGGATGTAACCCGGCCAATTGCCTGGCGGGTTACATCCCGGGGTTATATCCCCAACAACAGTGCAGTGGCGGGCGACTCAGTGTGTCCCACCACTGATCCTCCATCCATTGCGGCGAGTGGCGTACATCTCCCGCCACAACTATAGATTAGCAAACCGCGCCAAGCATATCAAAATTTTGATTTCCACTCATTCAGTCCTCACTCTATCAATTCCTCTCCCTCTCTCCCCCTTCTGTATCGTCGTGCGCTTCGCCCGCCGCCGTCGTCGTCCCTCCGGCCTGCACCATCGTTGGATCTGCTAGCCGGCCCGTCCTTGTCTGCGGACGTCGCCGGATCTTCTCGTCGATCGCCTCTGACCTGCACTACGTAGGATTTTCTCACCATCACCTGCGTTGACCGCTGATTCCTCGTGCAAATCGACCGACCGCCACTGTCATCCACCTCGACCTGCGTTGTTGTCGTTCGCCTCGACCACCATCGCCGTCACCCGCCTTGACTTCCAGTACCGTCATCTGCCTCGACCCACTGATGCTACCGTCGATCAAAGTCGTCACCAGTATAATATTTTCTTGTTCTTCTGTGTTAACTTGTTAATTTGATAAAACGTTGATTAATTTTCGTTTGAAGGGATGGGGTTGCATTCGGGTAATGGAATTGAAAGAGAGATTCATCTTGGTATGATAAGTTAATTTATAAAGTGTTATTTGCATTTCGTTACGTTTGACAACTGCTTGGGCTTATTAGAGACCTGAAAATGAGTGCCAACATTTTGGTGAAATGTTGATTAACTTCTGATTCATCAAACTTCTGGTGCTCAACATGTGCAATATTAAGCAAAGGACATGCCAAATTTTCGTGTTCTTTGGTGTTAGCTTCTTTATTTGAAGGGACAGGGTTGCATTTGGGTCATCAAATTGATAGATAGATTCATAGACCTCGGTACGATAAGCTAATTCACAAAGTGTTGTTTGCATTTTCTTACTTTGACAACTGCTTGGGCTTATTATAGACTTGAAAATGAGAGCAATCATTTTGGTGAAACGTTGATTAACTTTAATTTCATTAAAATCCTGGTACTCAATATATTGAATATTAGGTAAAGGTCATGCCGAATTTTCTTGGACCATTCTTAGCCGGTTAAAATTAATCACTACTTCAAAATGATAATTTGGGACCATGAGGCGTAAGATCAGCAAGGTCTACCAAAATTCATGTATGGACAGTCTTGACACTGCAGTGCAGTTTGGGGCATATTTGAGGAAGGGATTTCAAAAATCAGTGGTAATGGTCTTTAACTTGAATTTGTATTGAATTCTAATCATTTATTTAACTGCTTTACCTACTTTATTGTTCACTATTAACTACTGCAGAGTGTGTCCCATGCAACATAAGGCAGGACTTCAACAATTCGTATGGTAATGTGTTGTACTTCGAGGATGATGAGGAGCGTGAATTCGAATTGGATCCGCACAAATGAAAGAATAAACCATCATATATGGTGATGGATGGGAGCAGTAAATTGCAATGAACAATTTTAAAGGAGGAGAGTTCATAGCCCTTTCCTTAAAAGGAAAGGAGGTGAACATGTTAAGGACATTATATGTCGACCGCTATGATGATGACAATAGCTAGGATGACCCAGATGATGGAGATCAAGATGACCAAGATGACATCGACAACCAAGATGAAGATGAAGATGAGGACATCGAAGATGAAGATGATAAAAATGAAGATGAATATGAGGACAACGAAGATGAAGAGGATGGTCCAATCCTTTCTACATTTTTTTCTCTCAAAGGATAAAGAAAATTACTCGGGATGAGATAGCTAATGTGACAATGATGTTAGCATCCTCTTTGGCCTTCTTGCGGAAGCCCTTTGTGCTCTGTCTAGCAAAAACCAACATGGTCAAAAAAGTTATGGTGGGATATTTTATATTCTTTCATCTCTTTTTGGCCATAACCAAGTGGTGAGATGTCTACCATCGTGTGCTATCTATTTTCTCTTAATGATGTTAAGTTCAGAAGTTACCTTTGAAGACGTTTTCTGGAGTGGATATCCCCGCCATCGGCACCGCTGGCGTAACCCATGGACAAAGAGGGTGTGTCACGGATGTCCAATATGAGATGGAATCTGATGGGTGTATATCATTCTATGAGTCCAGTTGGCGGGTATTCATCAAGGGAAAGAGATAACTAAGGGTGGACACCCTTGTGGTATTCACTATTAGGAGGAGCAACCGCCGTGACTATGAGATGAAGCGTGTTGATGACCATGTTTAGAACCAAGTCATGAATGTATCAGCCAGAGAACTATTAGTTAATTAATTAGTATGTTAAGATGAATGTGATACATTGATGTTTGTTTGTTAAGTCGAACAACTTTCAAGTGTTACTGAATTATATGAGCGTTTGTTTTCAAAATGAATTTATTCTGCTTCAACTATATTGAGAATTGTCCGTACTCATCCCTTTCCCTATAGGGGTGAGCTGAACGCCTCAACAATAGCAGTGGCATCTATGGAGGGTAACAGAAGCAAGCTCAGGTGGGCAGGTGAGAAAGACCGCCACTGGAAGAAACGTATCAGTGGCGGTCCAGCAACCGACACTGATGGGCTCATAGCAGTGGCTAGAGGTCAGTGGCGGGCAGCCCTCAGAGCCTGACCTATCACTACTAGGGTTTTCCCACCCGCCATGATGTCTACTACCCAACCTTCTTCTTGTAGATGCTTGTTGGGCCTCCAAGTGCAGAGGTTTGTAGGATAGTAGACAATTTCCTCAAGTGGATGACCTAAGGTTTATCAATCCGTGGGAGGCATAGGATGAAGATGGTCTCTCTCAAACAACCCTGCAACCAAATAACAAAGAGTCTCTTGTGTCCCCAACAGACCCATTACAATGGAAAAATGTATAGGTGCACCAGTTCGGTGAAGGGATGGTGATACAAGTGCAATATGGCTGGTAGATATAGGTTTTTGTAATCTGATAATATAAAAATAGCAAGGTAACTAATGATAAAAGTGAGCGTCCATAGTGCATCAAATCCTTACCCAAAACTTGAAAACTTCACAACACAAAACTCAACAGAAATCTCGTGAGCTCCGTTAGTAAAACAAAGAAAATAACCACTCAAGGTACTATTGTGATATTATTCTTCTTTTATATTGTTGTAATATCTACTGTATTCCAACTTTTCCCTGGTTCAGACCCCCCGATACTAGCCATAGATTAATCAAAATAAGCAAACAACACGTAGAAAACATAATTTGTCAAAAACAGAACAGTCTATTGCAATCTGAAAACTTAGCATATTCTGTAATGCTAAAACTTCTAAAAAATTAGGACGACATGGGGAATTTGTATATAAATGTTTTGTAAAACTTTCAGAAGGTTTTCACGTTCCAGCAAATTATTGAATTTTCTGCACTGGGCGCAATAGTTTCTGTTTTTCTGCAAGATGAAATCAAGAATCACCGCAAGCCATCCTAAAGGTCTTAATTGGCTCAAACACTAATTAAAACACCAAAACACAATTACTACAGAAGTAATAATGTGTGAAAATTGAAAAACAGAACCAAAAAGCAAAAAGCAAAAAGCAAAAATAACATTGGGTTGCCTCCCAACAAGCGCTATTGCATAGCGCCCTTAGCTAGGCATAAAACACGTCTAGGTATTGTCATCTTTGGTATGCAATTCTTGAATTATAACTCTATGTTCCCGAGGAGGTTCTACGGTTTTATCAATAATCAGACTCCTAGGCAAGAAATCAAGAAATTCAATCATGGTAATTGGTCCCTTAATCATATTAAAAAGATCAGAGTGAACACTTAAAGATTTGAGATCCTCTTTACTAGAAGATTAACCCCTATTCTTAGGAACATAAATAAATTTGGTGATCTTAGTAAGAGGAGGAGTTGGAGTAATTTTAATGGAAGAAAAAGCAATACCCGAGTTAGTAATAATGTCTTCTAGTTTGCCTATTCTAGTAGAATCTTGATCTATTTTTTTGTTAACTATATGTTCCTTTCCCTTAAGGTTTTTTAAAGTGACTCCTACCTTAGATCCATATTGAGTAATCTGATTATGAACCTTTTCATCCAAATTTTCAATCAACTCAATGGTAAGCATTTTATTTTCAATAATATCAAGTCTTTGCATCACATTTTCCAAAGTTAAAGCAGATCCATTAATCAAAAGAGGTGGTGGGCCTATCAAATCTATCATGACATTATAAGAATCAAAAGTGTGGCTCCCCAAGAAATTCCCTCTCGTAATGGTATCTAGAACATATCTATTCCAAGGAGTAACTCCCACATAAAAATTGCGAAGAAGAACGACAGTAGATTGCTTTCGAGTAGATCTATTTTGAGCATTGCAAATTCTATACCAAGCATCTTTTAAATTTTCTCCCTCCCTTTGTTTAAAATTGAGAACTTCATTATCGAGAGTGATAACAATGATGGGAGGACTAGCCATGAAAATGAGGTAAGCGATCTAGCACACGAAAAGCAAGCGAAGAAGATGAGCGGAAAAAGGGCGAAGAAAAGGCAAATCTTTTCAAAAATCGTTTTAGAAGTGGGGGAGAGGAAAACGAGAGGCGAATGGCAAATAATGTAAGTGCGAGAGATGAGAGTTTTATGAAGGGTACTTGGTATGTCTTGACTTGGCGTAGATCTCCCCGACAACGGTGCCAGAAATTCTTCCTGCTACCTCTTGAGCTTGCATATGTTTTTCCCTTCAAGTGGAAAGGGTGATGTAGCAAAGTAGAGTAAGTATTATCCTCAGTTTTAGAACCAAGGTATCAATCCAGTAGGAGACAACGCGCGAATCGCCAAATACCTGCACGAACAATCAAACAACTTGCACCCAGCGCAATAAAGGGGTTGTCAATCCCTTCACAGTTATTTGCGAAAGTGAGATCTGATAGAGATGGATAAACTGTAAAGTAAATATTTTTGGTATTTTTGTTTTATAGATTGGAAAGTAAAAGATTGCAAAATAGTAGATTGGAAACTTATAAGATGGAAATAGACCTAGGGGCCATAGGTTTTACTAGAGGCTTCTCTCAAAATAGCAAATATCATGGCGGGTAAACAAATTACTACCAAGCAATTGATAGAAGAGCGCATAATTTGTGACGCCCGAGACCGACGTCCCAGAAGATTCCAGAAGTTTCTCGAAGCTTCCAGATGTTCCGGGCTGCCCGTGTGTTCTTTTTGCTTGTGTTGTTTATTTTTGCATTGCATCATGTCATCATGCCATCATGTCATATTTTATTTTGCATCTCAACCTAATAAATTGTGTGGACCTTCGGTCCATTTAAATCGAGGGAAGGTGTCTTCTCTTTATAACATATAAAAGTCTCCTAATAATTATGGAGCTATATTAATAATATTCCATTTGTTGGAATTCACCATAACACACTTGCATAAATTCCCCATTGTCTTTTCACTTCAAGTTTGACTTCTATATCTTGCCGGTATTTTCTTTCCGTTGTTTCGAGGCTCCTCCAAAAAAAGCTAAACTCCTTTTTTTGCAAGCTAATGTTTTAGTTTTGCACTTCCCTTTTTGTTGGAATTATTTTGTTGGGTTGGGTTTATTCCGTAAAGCCTTACAAAATGTCCATCATTTTTTTCTTTTCTTTTCTGTGGCTCTTTCTTTTTGTTTTGCTCTCTCTCTTTTTATTTCTATTTAAGAGATAAAAAGAAGGCCCAGCCTTTCCAGCCTCTTGGGCCCCTCCTCAACCCGCCGGCCTTAGGCCCATCTCTAGGCCCAACCAGCCTCAGGCGCCGAACCCTACCCTAACTCCCCATCGCTCCCACCCCGCCGCCAGCTTCACCCCTACCCCTCGACCTCGCCCGCTACCCTCTCTCCCTCTGTCCCTCGAGCAGGTCCCGATCCCCTCGCTCAGCTCGATTCCCTCGAGTTCCCTCTCCCCGAGTCCCTCGTTCTCACCCCTCCTCCCTCCTCACCTCGAGGATCCCCAGCGCCCGGCTAGGGCCACGTAGCCCCGTGCGGCGCCTCGAGCCAGGCAGGCGAGCCAGGCTCCGCCCTCCATCGCCCGCGAGCGACGCCTCCACCGAGCGCCGCGGCCAGGCCCTTCTTCCCTCGCTGTGGGATCTCCTCCGCGCCAGAGCGCCGCCGTCTCCAGTAGCTGAGCCCCGCCGCGCCCGGCTCGCCTCCTCTCCTGCGCCTCGTCTCCAGCCAGGGCTCGGCCCTCGTTCTCCGTCGCCAGGACGCGGCTCCTCCTCTGCCCGCGCCGTGGCGTCCTCCGGCCTCCTCTCCAGCGCCATGGCTACCATCCGCCGCCGCCGCGCCATGGACGTGGGATCCGTCCATCTCCAGCAGCCCGGCGCCGCCCCGTCGTCCTCGCGCCTCTCCTCCAGCGAGCTCCAGCGCCGCCTCGCCTCGCCATCCGGCCAGGAGCCCAGGCCGGCGCCCCCCTTCCTTCCAGAGCGCCCGCAGCCGCGGCCGGAGCTGCTCACTCCGTTCCTCCCTTCGCCACGACGCCGTCCAGAAGCCGCGCCGCTGCACCTCTCCTCGCTCGAAGCTCCGATGGCGCCCCTCCACTTCGTCCCGTCTTCCGGATCCCGCTGCTGCTGCTGTGAACGTGGCCGTGGCCGCCTTGTTTTGTTTTGTTGTTTGTGCACTGTTGTTGTTTTTGTCAAGTGCACCGCAGGCAGACCCGATCTCCGAATACGCCAAGTTCCTCTACGGTTTTGTGTACATCTACGGGAATGAGTACGTCTACGAACAAGATCCGTGAACATCTACAAAACGCTCCGTGTACGCCTACACGACACAAGACGATGCGACAAGTACCCCTTCGATGCGCCGAGACCAAGTTCCACTACGTCCACGACGACCCGAACGACTACCGTCGCGTGTACCACTACCGTCGCCCGGAAGCACCATGTACCACAACCGTCGCCGAAACCTCAAGTACCTCTACGAACGAACGGAACGAGTACATCTACCGTCGCCCGAGTACAACTACTTCCTCTACGAGTTGCGAGAACGACTACTTCCCTCTACGGAACGACTCCTTCCTCTACGTCTCGAACCGCCCCGAAACGCACGCTTCAAAGGTATAACCCCGAGACGTGACCCGTGTGATGCATGCTTGTTGTGTTGTATGAGTTGTCTCCCTTGTGTGTGCTTCGTGCCGTTCCACCTTTTGTCATGTTCCTCGGTTGCCTCGCCACCGACTCGTGGGAACCCGACAACGGGATCGTCCCACCATCTTCTCGTTTGACTCGCTCATGCCATCTTACCTGTTGCATCGGACTCTCAACGAGTTACCGGAACCGATATGATGCGTTGGCATCATTTTCGGAATCGTTGCCGTGGCACCCTTTCGTTCCACCACGGTGACAAATGCTTCTTATCTCTTTTAAGTCAACCTTTTAATAAAAACTTGCATAAACTTGTTCATGTCATCCGCATCATGTTAACAACATAAGAATGTTAATTGTTGTTGCTTTATAATTATTTAAACATGCTCATGGGGATTTTTCCGGATATGTTGTTGTTTCTTCCGGCCTCATTTAAAATGCCTAAATAGTGTAGTTTCTTTATGCTTCACCTCTTGCCATGTTAAAAACATTTAATCTTGTCTTGTAAATAACGAGAGTCAACTAAATAATTAAATGTGGTGTTTCGTCAATATGCAACTCGTTGCATATTGATCTCCACTTAACTTGTAGTTTTGTTTGTGCACTTTGCCATGCCATGCATAATTAAACTGGACATGCATCATACTTGGATGTGCATCATATGCCATGTTTATGATATGTGTGTTTACCGAGTTGTTTGTTTTCTTTCCGGTTGCTTCTCTTGTTAGCTTCGGTTTCGTTCCGGAGTTGTGAGGATTTCTCTCGACGCTGTTGCTCCGTCTGCTTCTTGACCCGTTCTTCTCCCTTGTGGAATCCCAGGCAAGATGACCGAACCCGGATACCATTACTATTTTTGCCTATTGCTAGAGTATCGCTCTATAGTGTTGCCTCGATGCCCATGTCTTTCTTGTCAGCCTCCTACTTGTAACCATGAACCTGTTTAACCACCCTACCTATGCAAACCGTTGCTTGGCTAAGTACGCTTTGCTCAGCCCTTCTTATAGCATTGTTAGTTGCAGGTGAAGATTGAAGATGCTTGCTTCATGATGAAGTTTGGTTGGGTTTTATCACACTATAAAAATGCTTAAAAATGAAATCATCTATATACTGGCAGGGTGGAAGGCTAAGCCTTTTGCTTGGTGTTTTGTTCCACTCATGCCGTTAGGAACCGTATAAACCGGTGTTATGTTCCTTGATTTTGCGTTCCTAACACGGTTGGGGTGTATGGGACCCCCTTGATAAACCGCTAAGTGCTAAGTCTTTTCCAGCAAATCCCAACATTGGTACTATTTGCCTAATAACAAACTAATAAAACTTGCATGTGGACTAGCTATCCCTTTTATTTAATTCTACAACCCCGGGCCAGTGCTCCACATGAGTGTTGGTCCGAAACGGGGGTTACGCGGGGCCACCTCGAGGAAACTCAAGGTTTGGTAAAAACCCGTGGGATCGCCCATCCGGTCGTGGCCTGAGACGAGATACGCGCGGCTACTATCAGGGTGTCGGCACGCCGGGAGGATTTGCTGGATTAGCCTTACCTTAGTTCGGTTTAACTTGAGCACGGGATTCCGAGAATACTCGGGTCTTCCCAACTATGGAGTTGCGACTCCGCGGATCGTGGGCTTGTAATGGGTCAAGTTGGAACACCCCTGCAGGGTTTGAACTTTCGAAAGCCGTGCCCGCGGTTATGTGGCAGATGGGAGCTTGTTAATTCCGGTTGTAGAAAACTTGACACAATGATTCAATACACTACCAGCGTGTGTACCGTGACTGTCAATTTCCGAATAGGGATTCGGGAGTTGAACACGGTGGGGTTATGTTTGACCGGCTTTAGTTAGGATCACTTCGTGATCATCTTTCGACCGATGCACTTCTCTTCTCGCTCTCTTTTACGTAAGTTAGTGCTAGTTGCTGCTGCAGACTCTTGTTTGTTCCTTCACCTCATATTTCTTTCTTCAGCCTTGTCCTCACCCAAGGCTTAAATAGTCTTGTTACCCGGGAACGGGATTGCTGAGTCCTCTGTGGCTCACAGTTACTTCACCACACCAGATGCAGGTTCAGCCGAGTTTGAAGCAGGAGTTGGACCAGTTCTTCTCCGGGAGTTCGTTGAAGAGTTTGGCTGTTTGCTTGAGACGTTTCGATGTTCAGTAGTGGTTTCTACTAGGATTAGATCCTGACCTGTGGCTTTATGTTGTTTTGGTATCTTTCTTTTGGCTCTTCACCCGTAGTCGGGTTGTGATGTTTTGGATGATGTATTGCTTATGTAATGTATTGTTTGAAGTGGCGAGTGTAAGCCAACTATCTCCTTTTGCATTTTAATCCCTCTTTTACATGAGTTGTGCAAAGATACCAAACTTGAGATCATTCTAGGATGGGCTTATACCTTTAAGTCGTGCCTCGACACGTAGGAGGTATAGTCCCATCCTGGGCATTACATAATTATGATGATATCTAAGGCAATGATCATGGATATAGGCATCACGTCCGTGTCAAGTAGACCGACTCCTGCCTGCATCTACTACTATTACTCCACACATCGACCGAAACAATTCTGCATCTAGAGTATTAAGTCCATAAAGAACAGAGTAACGCATTAAGTAAGATGGCATGATGTACCAGAATTAACTCAAGCAATATGATGAAAACCGCATCTTGTTATCCTCGATGGCAACAATACAATACGTGTCATGTCTCTTTCTGTCACTGGGATTGAGCACCGCATGATTGAACCCAAAGCAAAGCACTTCTCCCATTGCAAGAAAAACCAATCTAGTTGGCCAAACCAAACCGATAGTTCAAAGAGAATTATTAAGATATTAAATCATGCATATAAAAATTCAGAGAACACTCAAATAATACTCATAGATAATCTGATCATAAACCCACAATTGATGGAATCTTGGAAAACACACCGTAGAAGAATATTACATCAGATAGATCTCCAAGAACATCGAGGAGGACATGGTATTGAGCATCAAAGAGAGAGAAGAAGCCATCTAGCTACTAGCTATGGACCCGTAGGTCTGCGGTAAACTACTCACACTTCATCGGAAGGGCAATAGGGTAGATGTAGATACCCTCCGTGGTCGAATCCCCTTCAGACAGAGTACCGGAAAAGGCCTCCAGGTGGGATCTCCCGGATACAGAAGGCTACGGTGGTGGAAAAGTGGTTTCGATGCCTCCTCTAGGGTCTCTACAATATATGTGAATATATAGGCAGAAGAAATAGGTCGGTGGAGCAACAGGGGGCCCACAAGGGTGGGGAGTACGCCCTACCCCCTGGGCGTGCCCTCCGTCCTTGTGGCCACCTCGTGGCTCCCGTGACGTGCACTCCAAGTCCTCTATATGTCTTCTAGTCCAAGAAATATCCTCCTAAATTTTCGCTCCATTTGGACTCCGTTTGATATTCCTTTTCTGGGCTCTAGGTTAATAGGTTAGTCCCGAAAATAATAGGTTAGTCCCGAAAATAATAGGTTAGTCAAGAACAAGGAAAAACAGAAACTAGCACTGGGCTCTAGGTTAACAGGTTAGTCCCGAAAATAATATAAAATAGCCACTGGTACGCGTCGGTGTTGTACACATAGTTTTTAACCCCTTTCCGCGACGACATTTGGAACCATCGCCAAGTGAGTGTGGGCGATAGGGGGGTCCTTCCCACATGACCCAGAAACCGTTGGGGATAGGCCCAGGCTGGGGAAAAATGAGCCCATGTGCGATCGGGCGAGGCACTTAAACTCAATCATTTATGTTCGTATGTACATCCCATACGGTGAATCCCAGAAAAAAATCCGTTCGTATGTATATCACATACAGTCAATCCAAGGAATATGTTTCCGTTCTTATGTACATCCCACACAGTCAATCCAGGGAAAAAATTTCCGTTCATATGTATATCACACACAGTCAATCCAAGGAGTACGTTTCCGCTCTTATGTACATCCCACACAGTCAATCCAGGGAAAACATTTTCGTTCGTATGTACATCCCACGCAGTTTTATGTGTAGGCTCGTGTGTGGAAGTGTAACTATCACGCGCGCTCTGCATTGGTTAACTGTTTGCTTTTATTAACTACATCACACACGATTTGATGAAGAAAACTGTGTGGCATTGGGCTATCCATCACAAGCGCTTTTACTGATAGAACCGTTTGGAAAGTTCCATGACACATTTAGTAGGTTTATTGGTTTACAATTAATAATTCTAGTATTACGCAAATTTCACATTTCACATCGAACAACTGTTTGCCAATTTCATATTAGGCACATAAATATATTATAACATCACAGTACGATAGCTACATGAGAACAACACATTACAACATATAGCTAGTTCAACTTTGTAAGAACAATATTAGCACAATATATTCATTCCCTAATCGAGATCATCCAGGCTCGTCTTATGCACCTCAACTTTCAGTACAGTAAGAACCTGTTTTGCACATGCCAACTAGAAAAGTGCCTCCTCCTTCGCCAACACCATCTTAGCAAAGTCTGATTAAAAAAATCTGAGATCGTTCTCCACCTTCCTCTTTTTATCCCGCATCTTCATATATTCTTCAGCGTTAACAACACTTTCTATAAGCCTATCTCTATTACCTTCCTCATACATGCTCCAGAGCTTTGCTAGGCACATCTTCAAAGACTATGGCCACTCTTGATCAACCCACTCCAAGTAAGAACACTTTCGTTCATCCTATAATATTTAAAACTAGATCAGTAACAATTGCAGGGGAAATGGGTTTATAACAACATAGAAAATCACCAATGCTTATTTTGAAAAACTGAAGAAACATGTTAATTATGACACATCTTATCAAAAAGATCAATGTTCAAATGAATTAATTGCTATTGAGACAACAACCAAATTCTGAAACATCAGAAGCTATAATTAACTACAACAATGGTACAAGTTCTTACTCATGTACAATAAATAACAAATTGAACATTTTATGATGAAGGTAAATATAGCTGCAACAGCATAGCGACAATGTTAGGATGATAGAAAATTGATACTAACAGGTGTGTACATGCACAAATTTAGTAACATAGAACTAATAGAACAAAGGCCGTCCACTATGTATACCAAAACTGGTTTAAAGACAACTATTGCTACATCTCGCTCGGGCCCTGCACTGGCGAGCCGATGCAGCGGAAAAAAACCAAGGAGCCAGACTCCGGAGCACCTAGTTGCTCTGGTGCCCATTTCCTTCATGCCATAAAGATTTAGTATTTTACTGCCTGGCTGGTCGGATGTGTGGACCAAAGTTGGCTACACAAACTGCTGAAGCAGTTCCAAATAATTTTCTAATGGCACTGCTCATGATATGGCAACAATTTTTTATACTAGGTACAAACTGTGACGTTGTCTTAGGATGCGTTTGATTGAAGGTGTGGTACGAATGTCTTGGGACCATGACAGTGTCTGAATCACATCTAACAAATCATTTTTAACAACGAAAGAGTGTCTAACCTTCTATGCACATGCTAGAAACGTCCTCCAGCTGTCCATAGATTCAAACGCAACTAGCTTCATGCATGGAGATTGATGGTGACAATGAGCAGATAGATCTTCAGCCACCCCGCTCCATTCATTGCCAATGATGGTCCTAGGGAGCTACATGAGGAAGAAATGACTCAAATTGATCGCCGGGTAAAAATCCTTCATTCCAAGTCATAGCCCGAGAGAGAGAAGAGAGGCATACCGGGTGGTGAAGGAGTCGTCGCCGGAGGAGGAACCGCTGGAGAGGTCATTGAAGAAGACCACGGTGACCCCGAAAGTAGGATGCGAGACGGCATGAGCAAGGAAGCAACCGAGGAAGTGGCTATAGCTTACGAAGGAAGGAAGGAAGGAGGAAACAGGAGAAATGTGACTTGTGGTCGGGTAGAAAAGGGGGTGGGGAAGTGGGGAGGGGGTGGGGGTAGATACTCTGGCGGTCGGCCAAAATTTTGGAAATTTGGAAGGCAACTTAGCGCGCGGTGCCGCCGGACCATTCACTTTGAACGATTGTGTGCATCGCAAACGATTCTTCTGCTTTACGTGCATCGGATGAGTTTGATAATTAAAATTTTGGTGGAAATTTCCCCGGGTACGTCATTGCATAATTTAACATCGCTTGCTAATTTTGGCACACAAAAGAGCGTACAGCACACAGACCACACTTACTGAATCGAGCAATTTTAGTAATTAAACAGAGCCAGTTGACCTAAACATTGTTATAACAAAAGACCAACATTAAAAACCAAGCCTAAGTACGCATAATTTTAACAAATCCACCACCGTGTCGGCCTATGAATTGCCAGTGTGAGATGAGACGTCGATGACTTGTCCTGACGACATGCCGTCATTGGTGGACTCCGCGTCCCCCTGCTGAAGTCGACCACTTCCTAGTCCTCGTCCTCCCCGCTACCCTCAAGGTTGTAGTACTTGTAATAGTGGTTGCGCCAGAGCTCATGTTGGTACTCCACCGCCGATTCCATGATGGATAAACTCTTCTCTACCTCGACCTCGGTCACACACAACTCCTCCTCCTAGCGCTCCTTGATCTCCGCCGCCTCCTGCATCTCTAGATCCTGCTCAGCGGCCTCATGAGGAAGCAGGTGCTCCATGGCCACCGCCATATTTTCGTACGTGGGTTGCATGTTGGATTCTGAGGTGGCCTGGAATATCTTGGGGTGTGCATCCTCGATCGTGGCCTGGATGGCCTCGACCCGGGCAAGGGCGACATCGGCAGCACAGACGGCAGCTCGAGCGCTCTCAGTGTTTGCAGCCGCTGTTGTAGAAGCAGCTGCACCCATGTCGGCTGCTGCACCTGCCTGTCGGCTGCTGCAGACGCCCTCTCGGCAGAAGCGTCCGCGCTCAATGCGGATGCGGCAGCACTCTCAGCGTAGGCGGCCACACTCTCGGCGCAGACGGTGGCGCTTGGGGGGGGGACGCGGCCATCGTACGGGCCTTCACGAAGCACTTCCACGGTGTCATCTTTGCAAGAAGGGGGTGCAGGAATGGGGATCGGGATTCGTGGATTCAGGGGTTGCCGGCACTGGAGCAGACAATCTGGCGAATCTTAAGGAGGAAGACTTAAATAGACCCAGATATTTTCATTTCAACCGGTTCCTACCAAACAACTATGTGTGATGTTGTAGATATATTTTATTAGCAGTGAAAGACGAATTTGCAGTAAAGTGGCAACGGATTGTGTTTTAAATGTACGATAAAATTTGTAGTACTAATACAACTATCATGTCAAATTTTGGAAAAAAAATCAGTGGTCATTTGACCTTTTAAGACATTTCAGTCATTTTCTAGCCGTTTAATGACCGTAATTGAAATTTGAACTACATGTACATGCAACAGCTAACCATAACAGTTCGAAAATTCATATTTTCTGTACTTGTGTGTGATTTAACAGTAAATTGGAAGGAATTTTCAAACATATTGGTCTAACGGCTATGACACAATTAAACATGGAGTGCCATGGCATTTAAATTCCAAAAAATTTAAAAAAATCAGAAACACATGAAACCTTCGTTGGTGTAATGTCATGCCACCAAGATGATGTGGTAAATTTTTTGGACTGTATGATGAAAGTTTGGACACACACCCCTCACAAACCGGAGCAACTCACTAGAAGGCTCATGGTTTTGAGAGGGAAAAATGGATGTTTGATGATGAACGGGAGATATCTTCCTTTTACGGCGTTCAATTTTTTTATACGTGTAACGTGCACTAATGCAACTGTCATGTGAAAATTTGGAAAATTCCAGGGGTCATTTGACATTTGGAAGATATTCAAGTGATATTCTAGCCATTGAATCACCGTAATTCAAATTTGAACTACGTCTACATGCAACGGCTAACCATAATGGTTTAAAAAATCATATTTGTGCACTTGTGTGTGAGTTAATTCCATGTGCAGTAAATTAGAAGGAATTTTCAAACATATTGGTCTCACGACATGGACACATGCATATGTATGCATGGAGTGCCATGGCATTTTTATTCAAAAAATTAAAAAAATGATCAGAAAAACATGAAACCTTGCTTGATGTAATGTCATGCCATCAAGATGATGTGGTAAAAAAATTGGCATGTTTGTCGAAAGTTTGGCCACACATCCCTCAAAAACCGAAGAAACTCACTAGAAGGCTCGTGGTTTCGAGAGGGAACAATGCATGTTTGATGACGAACATGAGATAGCTTCCTCTTACGGCCTTCAAATTTTTTCTACGTTTGACATGCACTACTACAACTGTCATGTGAAAATTTGGAAAATTCTAGGGGTCATTTGATCTTTTAAAGAAATTTAAGTAATTTTCTAGCCATTTAATGACCGTAATTCAAATTTTAACTACATCTACATGCAACGACTAACCATAATGGTTTGAAAAATCATATTTGTGTACTGTTTGCGAGTTAATTCCATGTGCAGTAAATTAGAAGACATTTTCAAACATATTGATCTCACGGCATGGACACATGCATGGATTGCCATGGAATTTTAATTCCAAAAATTTAAAAAATGATGTGAAAAACATGAAACCTTGGTTGATGTAATGTCATGCCATCAAGATGATGTGGTAAAAGAATTGGCATATTTGACGAAAGTTTGGACACACACCCCTCACAAGCCGGAGCAACTCACTAGAAGGCTCGTAGTTCCGAGAGGGAACAATGCATGTTTGATGACGAACGGGAGATAGCTGCCTCTTACGGCCTTCAATTTTTTTTGTACGTTTAGCGTAGACTACTACAACTGTATGTGAATATCTGGAAAATTCTAGGGGTCATTTGATCTTTTAAAGACATTTAAGTTATTTTCAAGCCATTTAATGACCGTAATTCAAATTTGAACTACATCTACATGCAATGGCTAACCATAACGGTTTGAAAATCATATTTGTGTACTTGTGTGCGAGTTAATTCCATGTGCAATAACCTAGAAGGAATTTTCAAACATATTGGTCTCACAGCATGGGCACATGCATGGAGTGCCATGGCATTTTAATTCCATAAATTAAAAAAAATGATCAGAAAAACATGAATTTTTGCTTGATGTAATGTCATGCCACCAAGATGATGTGGTAAAAAAATTGGCCTGTTCGACGAAAGTTTGGACACACCCCCCTCACAAACCGGAGCAACTCACTAGAAGGCTAGTGGTTCCAAAAGGGAAGAATGCATGTTTGATGATGACCGGGAGATAGCTTCCCCTTAGGGCCTTCAAATTTTGTCCATGTTTAACGTGCACTAATACAACCGTCATGTGGAAAATTAAAAATATTCCGGGGCCATTTGACCTTTTGAAGACATTTAAGTGATTTTCTAGCCTTTTAATGACCGTAATTAAAATTTGAACTTCATCTACATGCAACGGCTAACCATAACAGTTTGAAAAATTATATTTTTGCGTACTTGTTTGCGAGTTAAAAAAAATCTTCAGACGATGTAAATATCTGGTGTTCAAAAAAATGTAAAGATCTGGCAAGACAACCGCCCCCCCCCCCCACATGATTGGCACCCTATTTCGCACCTCGAGGTTTGGAAGGTGAATGGCATGGGTTATTAATCAGACATGGTTCTGTATTGGAAATCGTCAGCTATTATGTTCACACACGGATTCTAATGCGAGAATCATGTGTAATTCAAACTACATTTCTTGTAAATTCCAGCGACCAACGTGTGGACTGTTCCTATCTATCTAGATCCCGGCCGCCAATAAATACTACCTTGCTCACGTCGTCCCGCCTGCATTCTCATCTACAGCCTCCCCTCGCTCGCCCTCTCTCACTCTCTCTCTCTCTCTCAAAGCTCTGTCGTGCCGCCGCCGATCTGCCCATGCGCCACCGAGAAGTCGCAGCCCCCCGAGGATGCTCAATCAAAGAGCGGCGATGAGGAGGACCCCTATGCGCTGCCGGTTGAGGCTGCGCCGGACCCCTCAACTTTGGATTGGTTTTGGGGCCAGTACAATCTTTGTCTGTGGAAGTCACTACCGTCGGCTGAGAAAGCCAGGCAAGTGGCGTTCAAGAAGGAGATGGCGGAGGAGGAAGCCAGGTACTAGGCGTCCTGTGAAGCTCGTGATGCCGCCTAGAAAAAGGAGAAGGTGGAGCTTTAGGGCCGGGTGCATCGTCGTGGAGAGGAGGTGTGTGAAGATGGGTACTTCACGAGTAAGGTCTAAGGCGCTAGGCACCTCATCGATCCATTGAGGTGGGCCGATAAGCTCCAGCGTGCCATCGACGAGGTGCTTCGGTGGGCACCCAACAAAATGGCAAGATCGTCCGCGCTCGTCCGTCAGCAAGAGGCAGATCGGTACGTCAAGCGCTGTGAGGCGGAGGAGGCGGAGTACTGCCTCCGTGCTGGGATGACGCCACGCATCAAGAGTGATTATTAGTTTTAGTATTGTTCGTTTTCAAGTTTATGCATTGTACCTAGTAGTTAAGTATCATCATGTATATGTGATGATATTATATATATTCTGTGATGAACTAATGAACAATTAATATATTATGAATTCCATTTTCTATCTATTTTTGTATATTAATTTGAATCTAGCTGTTATCATCCACATATACAGAATGGAAAGCGTATATACACACATTGAAACAGAACATATAAGAACGGAAAACAGAGTACACACATTGAAACAGATCAATTAACACAACAATACTATGATTGTTGTTAATACATAGATATCCACGTTGAAATGAATCAACAAAATAAAACGCGTCCATGAGACCATGACCAGCAGCCCTTCCCTACGGTAGCTCTTGGAACCGCCTGAATTCGTGCAGGCATTCCTCCAAGCGGCCGACACGCTCGCGGTACATCTGGAGCGCGACGAGCTCCAAGTTGGCTATTTCATTGGAGATCACTAGCTCGAGGATGTGACGGCCATGTTCCTCTACTACGCCCAGGTGGACACCTGGGCTAAGGAGGCGATCGAGCGTGCGGACCATTGCATTGGCATCGAGCGGGCCGCGAACAAGGCAAACAACGCGACCCATGCGAATGGCGCGGTGGGCGTCCGGTGCAATTACGGCGTGGTCGGCCTCTGGTGCAAGTACGACGCAGAGGGCCTCTGCCCACTCCTGGCGAGGAATGGGGATACTGACGGGACATGTACCCAGTTGCGATGCCGTGTCGACAGCAGGCAATTGCCGATGGATCCACTCTTACTGTGCGGTGCGTCGCGCCTCTTGCTCTGCGGCGCTCCAATGGTTTCGCCGTGCGGAGATCCACACTCTATCGATGCGGACAAGCCTAGCTTGCTCTGCGGCACGCCATCGATCATGTTGTGCGGCGAGCTGTAGCCTCTCGGCGCTAACATGCCTATCTTGATCCGCGGCGCTCAAGCGCCATGCGCCAAGGGTCTGCTCAACCCTGGCGATGACGCGCATCATGGCATCATCCATCGCGTTGCCGGGGAGCGCCTTGGCCTCGACGGGCCGTGGCGACTTCTCATTTTCCTTGTCGACGTGGTTGAAGGCAGAGGCGGCGCTATGGTGGGTTGGCATGCTTGGGGAAGGTGGACGTGCTACAGGCTACGCTTGTTGCCTCCGTGCGTCGTGCGCCACCAAGGTTTATGCGCAATATCGCTGGGTAGCGGGAAACAGGTGAGGAAATGGCGGGAAACATTGGCGTGTTCATAAAATGCAATCAATTAATGGAAACTTAGCATATAAGGAACATCGAGCTAGCATATGAATTAGATGATGATCAAATGAACACGGACCACACTATGGAATCCGTCAGTGATGAATTCACCTATCGCAAACACCTGTATATTATCAAGCGTTTGCCCACAACACACACGGCTTATTCCATCCGAAACAGGACGGTTGGATCAACTATATGCCACATATTGCACATTCTCAAAAAGTAATGCGGTAGACCTTCTTTAACATGTGTTAAAAAACCAAACAAATAGAACAAGGATCTTGAGGTTAATTCTACTGATGGGATGTGTCCTTAATGGACCTTTTAGATGCATCCCATCAATGGGATTAACATCAAGACAACTTCCCATCTGGCCACCCATCTCATGGCTGCTCCAGCCTGAGCACAAATAACTTGAGAGTTCTCATAGAGGAGCTATTGGTGGAACAACTAATCCTTGCTGATATAGTATGCCCTCTTCGCATCCTTATCCATTTCTTTCAGGGTCACTGACAAAAGGTCACAAGTTGACATATTTCTTGTAGTGATGGCGTACCCAGATGACCGCCCATCGCCCAATGGCCAATAGATGCCGTGTAGACAGATCATATCACATACGTCTTATTAGAAGCAATCGTCTATGTTATTATCGATCTTCGCACACATTTCTGATTACACACCTGTTTGCCGCGTATCACACACATCTTGTTATATTGAACGGTTTATGTTCTCTTGTCTCAACACAAACAGTTCATCCGAGTGAACCGCATGGCGTATATCGCACACACCTTGATCTGGCCGACCGTTTATTTTGTGTTGCCTAATCACAAAATAGTTCATCTAAGTCAACTCTATGTCATATATCACACACACCTTCATATGTCTGCCCGTTTCTTTTGTTCCTCCTCATCGCAAACAATTAATTGAACTGAACTGTATGCCCTGCATCGCACACACAACTAAAATCTGAACCGTGTTTGATGCATCCTTCATCGCAAACATTTTGCACCTTTCTTGACGGGGTTTTTACACCACCATTTGCGATTATTCCATCGCACATAGTTTCGTCCAAGGGTCTCTGATCATAGTGTCGCGTTAGCAGCATCCTACAGTAGTGAGCATATTAATGCATATAAAACATCCAAAGCAGATAATATAATAGCATGGAACAATAAAAAATTATAGATACGTCGGAGATGTATCATACGCATCCAAGAAAGCGTGTCCACTTTACGCCTCCCAGGATTTATACCGCACTTTGAAATATGAACCATCAGTAAATTTTGAACTTGCGTCCCTTCACATTCCCAATTACTGTTCACGCCGATCAAAACCTGTTCACATCGATCAAAACCTTAATGGTTTCCCACTTAGCAGCGTATTACTGGGTTATAAATACTACCCACTCCAGGATGACTACACATTCCTCCTCGCCCTCATCTTCACGAGACGAACAAGTCTTTCTTCGTCCTTCCTTGCCTCTGTCGTGGCCCGCGTGAGTTCTGGGTCGAGAAATTACCAAGGAGAGAGGCAAGCATGGAAGCAGAATCAACAGAGGTGTCCCACCTTGCAGCGAAAGCCGTCGACATGTCCCACCGTGCCGCCGAAGCAGCACAGAGGTCCAGTCGCACCGTCGAAGTAGCGGACTGGTCCGGCCGTGCCACAAGAGCGACATATATGTCCCGCCGTGCCGCGGCTGCGGATAGATGTCCTCCCATGCTGCGATAGCCTGGGAAGATTACTCGGGAAGGCGAGGACTCTCACAGGCACATACATGCGATGCTTGATAACCTGATGGATCGGTTCTCCAGCTGGGCGAGGTTGCAGGACGGGATGAATGCCTCGTTTGAAAATGCTACGATGTCATCCGACGAATAAGGGAGGACGAGGCGAATCTCCGCATTGAGCGCGACCTGCTGAGGGCGAAAACCGCCGAAAGTGCGGAGCAGCTGGAGGAGACCACTTCCTTGTTGAAGAGGAGGGGCGACATCGTCAACACACTTATGGATGAGAATGCCATGCTCCGCATCGAGCGCAAAAGGCTGGTGGAGGAATCCGTGGCTACTACCAAACAACGTTTTGAGGAGATGAAAGAGATCATCGCCGCTCGTCGCGAGAACTAGTCTGCATCGTCCTTATTCTTATTTTTTTGGCGTGGGTGTCTTCCTTATTCTTTTGCCCTTGTATCTTTCGGGCGTTGCCGCATGTGGCATTTTTATTTTTCTTCCTAAATATGTAACACGATTACAAATTATTATCCATTGCCATCGTCATTATATTGCCTACATTGCCATCGTCATTATATTTATATCAGCATTGCTAAGTCTCAGTCGATGCTAGATATGTCCGTCAGATCTTATATCAAGATCCGCACAAAATTTTCTTCTCAGATTTCCTTTTTTCTCTTAAATCTCAATCAAGTGAGACATAGCCACAAAATTAAGCGCCTATAAAATAATCAGGGGATCGGGCGCCATTAATGGAGAAGTTGGGAGAGAGGTGGGCCACGGATGGAGGTAAAATGACTTGCCTCCCGATAAGCATGCACAACAGTCTGTTCGCACGCCTCCCATACTGAAATAGGTACCCTGCGTGGCGCCTCATAGCCAATAAAAAGGGGATGTGTGGTGGTACGTAAATGTTTAGTACAACACCCACTGTTTCAATAATAATTGTATTTCCAATTGTAATGTGATAGCTCTTGTTCCAAAATGACTTTGTTGGTTGTTAATGTCTTCACCTTTTCAAATGGGCCAAAAAATTACCACAACCTGTTGGGCCCATGTCATGTCACTATGCCATGTTTCATGATTTTCAGCCAAGTTTTGGATTTACAGGAATTTAATAACCAAGCTTCTCAATGTTTCCGGCCGAGCCACGACGCCGAGATGTTTGAATTTCATTTCCATTTCTTGCTTGGGACCTATAAATTCACCCAAAGACAGACATGTGATTTTTCAACCAACTTTGGTGCAGTAGAGGATGTGCTTATAATTCAAATTTGAATTATGCTAAATGCAAAGAAACTCAATTAATGTATAAAAAGGCCAAATGAACTTGGAATAATTCCAAATTTTAACGGACACTCATCTTGTTCTATGTAGCCTGTTACAAAAATCAAGGGGGAAGGCAATAAGTCGTTTCGGACACAAAGGAGACACATTCCCTCTCAGAACCACGAGCCTTCTTGAGAGAAGCTCTGGTTTGCGAGAAGCTTATACCAAAACTTGTACCAATTTGGCCAAAACTTTTACCATGGCATGTTGGTGCCATGTCATGACACCATGCGAAGTTTCATTATTTTTTGACGAGTTTTGGATTTACAGGATTTTAAAAACCAAGCTTTTCAATGTTTCCGGCCGAGCCATGATGCCTAGATGTTTGAATTTCGCTCCTATTTCTGCATGGGACCTATAAATTCACCCAAAGACACACATGTGATTTTTCAACCAACTTTGGTGCCCTGGAGCATGTGCTTGTAGTTCAAATTTGAATTTTGCACATTAAATGCCCAGAAACTCAATTATTGTATAAAAGGGTAAAATGAAGCCAAAATAATTCCAATTTTTAACACAACACTCATATAGTTCTATTTTGCCTCTGTAAAAAATCGAAGGGGGTAGGACAGTGTATGTCGTTACGCACACAAAGGTGACACGTTCCCTCTCGGAACCACGAGCCTTCTTGAGAGAAGCTCCGGTTTGCAAGCAGCTTATACCAGAACTCGTCCCAATTCGGCCAAAAAAATTACCACAGCATGTTGGTGCTATGTCATGATACCATGCCGAGTTTCATGATTTTGACGCGAGTTTTGGATTCAGTGGAATTTAAAAAACAAGCTTCTCAATGTTTTTGGCCGAGCCACGATGCCTAGATCTTTGAATTTCATTCCCATTTCTTGCATGGGGCCTATAAATTCACCCAAAGACACATGTGACGCCCCGATACCGACGTTGCAAATGCCTTCCATTTATTTTGGTTGTCGCCGTGTGTTTTATTTATTTGCTACATTCAGCATGGCATCATGTGCATTGCATACGCATATTTACATAAAACTCGTAGTCGTTCGTAGTTGCCACCTCCCTCTTTGTCTCCGTGGCATGTTGTCAGACTCCTTGTCTTCGTTGAGCATTCTCATCCCAACCACACAGTTGACCCCATTTCCCTAACCCTTCTTTGCATGTTGCATCGACCTCTCGTGCATGTCCGAAATTTCCCTGAACCCGAATCGAGTTGTCATTACCTATGGGTCCGGATCATCCCCAAACATCCCTAATATATCTTCGGTTTCTTATTTGGACTTCCGAAGCCTATTTTATCTCGACCATTTGATTTTCGATTGGATGATCCAATATCTCCTCCTTTCCATATATATAGTCCACCCCTAGTCCAGTTTTACAAACCCTAGAACCTAGCCCCCTTGTCCCATCGCATTGCCACCAGTCAACCACTTCTCTTCTTCCTCAGGATCTCTCCTGATCCATCTCCACCAAGCCAGATCGCAGCAGCCACCTACCTGCCCAACTCCTCTCGGTCCACCGATCAGCTCTGACCACCTCCCTTGTTCTCCGCACCGCTTCAATCCCATCTCCATCTACCAAGGCCAAGCCGCGCCTCAGCCCAGCTTCAGTCCAGCTCCAGATCTGTCTGAAGGCCTGATGTGAGCATGTCCCCCAGCCCAACTTGGCCAGTTTCAGCCCACATTGTGTTTTTTTCCTCTGGACGAACTTAGCTATATTTCTAGGAACCGTTGTTTTATATAAAAATCTTTAGTGTTCATGCATTTAATATCTCACAAACTGTGCATCCAAATTAAATATATTCCACATTTAAATTGCTTATAATTTTGTGTAGAATAATAATAACCAACCTTCTTCCCTGTTTAAAATGTTTAAATTGCTGTTTGCATTAGTTTACTTAAATAACATGCTATAACGGTTTATTTCATAAATAAATAACCGTAGCTCCAAATTAGATAAACTTTATATGTTTTGGGGGTAGAAAAATGAGTAGCTTAACTTGGTGCACTTTACTTCCATTTTTAACAACTTAAAATTGTGTTTTAGATAAACAACACCAAATTTAAAATATGCACATGGGGATTTTCCGGAATTGTTGTTTGTTGTTTCCGACCACATTTAAATTGCTTAGATAGTGTAGTTTAATTGTGTTGCACACCTTGCCATGTTAATCAACATTTAATATTGTTGTGTATATAAATGAGAACGAACAAAATAATCGAATGTGGTGTTCCGTCAATATGCAACTCATTGCATATTGAGCTCCACTTAAATTGTAGTGTTGGTTGTTGCATTTTTCCATGCCATGCTTATTTAAACCGGATATGCATCATAGTTGCTTGTGCATTATGCATGTTTATGCTTGTGTGTTTACCATGTTGTTTGCTTCTTTCTGGTTTGCTTCTCTGATTAGCTTCGGTTTTGTTCTAGAGTTGAGAGGATTCATTCGACTACGTCCGTTTGTCTTCTTCATGGACTCGTTCTTCTTTCTAGCGGGATCTCAGGCAAGATGACTGTTCCTTTATACCACCTCTATATTTGCTTTTCTAGTTATCTCGCTCTATCGCTATGTCTTGCTTCCTATCTATTTACTTGTTAGCCTCCTACATTGCCATGAAACCTCTAACCGCCCTCCTAGCAAACCGTTGATTGGCTAAGATATGCTTTTGCTCAGCCCCTCTTATAGCATTGTTAGTTGCAGGTGAAGTGAAGATTGCTACATGTCGGAACATGGATACTTTGGGATATCAAAATATCTCTTAATTAATTAATGCACCTATATATTTGGTAATGGGTGGCCTTTTGCTCGGTGTTTTGTTCCACTCATGCTGCCTTAAGAATCGATAAACCGGTGTTATGTTCCTTGAGTTTACGTTCCTAACGCAGTCGGGGTTTATGGGGCCCCCTTGCTTCTTTGCTTAAAGTAAAGCTTTCCCGAGGAGATCCAACTTTGGTTTTACCGTTTGCCTAATAACTAAAACTTGCCGAGGGAGTGTCGCAGTATATCCGCGGCTAGCTATGGGACCAGGAGGCCCCTTGCTGGTTCGGCAGGGGGATGTCGCGTTGCACAAAGAGTAGGCCAGCGCATGGCAGTGCGACAGAGAGCACACAAGCAATTTACCCAGGTTTGGGCCGCCGTGAGGTGTAAAACCCTACTCCTGCTTTGGTGGATTGATGGTGGAATGGAGGTGGTGGAGCTTAGTACACTTGCCCGGCAAGGGTTGCCTTAGGCGTATGGTGGTGTGGGTTAATCAACTTTCCAACCCTTTATACGATTGCTATGGGCCTCCTTTTATAGATCAAGGGGCTCCCACAGTGGCAAAGTAGTCATTATGCACTAATAAGATAGCAAACAGTGCTATCATACCTAATTCTGCGGGCTGACAGGGTGCATTAAATGCACCGCTTAGTGTCACATCATTGGTTGCCCGGCAAGGCTTGCTGGGCTAGCTTGCCAGCTCCGTCTATGTTCTCTTGACACATCGCGGGACGGGTGTCATCTATGGGTTTCTCCTATAGGAACTGGCTGCCACTTAATCATATTGCGGCTTGACACCGCATTGATGGAGGACGTGGGTCGTGCTTGAGTGGTTGCTGAAGTGGTTTTGCCTCCGCGAGCCCAGGCAGGCCTATCTTGGGGTGTCTTGATCGTCTTCTTCTGATGATGGCTTTGCCCCTTGCCGGGCTCGCCTTCTCGGCAAGGGAGGCCCTTCTCTTGGTGACGCCTTGCTTCTCTGGTCTGCTTGTTGGCCTCATGGACCTCTTGGTCTCTTGTGCATTTTGGTATGGTGCTTCAATATTGTCTTTGCGCCTGTGCACAGTCTGGGCAAAAGACCCGAGGTTTGTTGCACCGACAGAAGCCCCTGGGCCTGCCCCGATCATGCTACTGAGCGTCGTCGGGGTAGGGCCTAATAAGTGCACAGGTGGGGTTGCTGAAGAGGCTGGATACCTGAGGTCTTCCTTGCTGTTTGATCAGCCATGATTCCGGGCCAGTTGTCGGTTTCTCCACGCATGGATTAAAGCCAATAGTGGTGGGGTCGCTCCATTGAAGGCCCGTGAATGACTATAACGCATGGGGTAGAAACTGCAAATATACTCTTCCCACAGTGCGCCCTTATCCCCAGCCATGTATGCTACATGCATCACGTGGGCTAGGTAACGATGGCGCATGGCATGGGAGAGCATCATGGCGAGGGCTCGATCGTCTTGAATTGGTGGAGGAGGACGGCGGCCGCCCGTTGATGGAACAGCTCTCCTCCTCGTCCTGCCTATAAAAGGGAGGGGTGGAGGAGGGTAGGGCCATCCAACTTTGCGTTCTTCCTCTTCTCATCTTTCGCTTCTGCTGGTCACGCCGAAGAAGAGAACCTGGGGCCGTGCCCCGGCTCTATCTCGGAGATCCTCCTGGATTCGAAAGGGGGACTCGGGCGGCGCGGTGACAACGCCGGGAGTGGTGACTCCGACGTGCTTTCTGTTGGGCCGCCCGTTACCCTGGCTTCAGTGGGTGGGGACGGGAATGACGCCACACCGAGGCTCGGGGTGAGGCATGTGCGTGGTAGTCGGTTCCTCCCTATTTTCCTTCCCCTAACGGCGTCGGAGAGGAGTTATGGGAGGGACTCGTCGCTAGTAGGGATGAATCCAACCCCCCCCCCCTAGGAGTTACTCTCTCGCCGTGCGCGACAACTTATTGCTTCGTATGTGTCTCCGGGACGTGCAATGTCTTCTAATGCCAGGGCTTCTAGGAACGACCATGCTCTTTGCAGAATGGCTCAGAGAGCATGGTACCCGAGCCCCCTGCCGCAAAAGGGGCTTCGGGGGTTGATGGTGCTGATGGTGGCGGCAACCCACGGCGCGTCAAGAACGGGGGCGACCGTTCCGACGAGTCGTGTTTGCCGGTGACTCTGCAACTCCTGTCTGGAGCTTTCGGCACCGCTACCATCCGTCCCTGCCCTCTGGTTTCTTCTTCCTACCTAAGGAGTGGTGTCATCCTGATCCTAGGGAGGCACCGTATCCCTGCTGTGCCCCCCTCCAGCCTCTTCGACCTCGTCCTGTAGGTGATGGACAGAAGCAAAGGCATCACAGGGCACTTATCTTTTTCAATTTTAAATATGTAGGCAATCGCCAAGTGTTAATTTAAATAATGTAATCCCTCAAGTCCATCTTTGTGTTATGTAATGCTTGTACTCATATCAACATATGAATGAAAAAGATAAACCTTGACGGGAACCCGTTCATGTGTATGTCCATGCAGAGGTGGAATGCCTCTTTACTGTAATGAAACGAGTTTTTCCCGCCAGGCCTATCCTGCCGGCACCCTCTTTGTCTGCCGAAGAACTACGTCTGCCAGGGAACAGACAAAGGGGCCAGCCCCCCCC
>LR738709.1:361623248-361672857 GCA_902687465.1 Secale cereale
GCCCCCCCCCCCCCCCCCCCGCCAACTCATTTTTACCAATGGCTACTGTGACCATCCCAACTGAAGCTACGTTCGAGTCAGGGATGGGAGCACCTGAGTCTCAAAAGGAGAAGCGAGGTTTTGTCATGCAAAGTTATAGCTTTACAGAACACTAACGGGTAGGAGGTATGACTTATCTATTTTGCTTGCCGGAGATTGCAGTGCCGGGCAACCTTCTCAACTCCTTGTCGAAGCCAAGTCCACGGCAGGAACCTGCAACTTCATGTAGATGAGAATGAATGCAGGATGCAATCCTGTCTATATGCATATGCAAATGCTCATGAAATGCTTATGCGATGATCTTGGTTGGGGGCCCCCCTCTCAGTGCTTCTTAATTTTCTCTTGCACGGGGTCATCGCCCCGGCTCGTACATGGGGTTACATGCAAGTGAGGCATGGCATGTACGAAAGGGTAGCTCTCGGGCAGGGCCCGACAGCCACGCCTTACGGGTAGTACTTGCGGAGATGCTCAATATTCCATGAGTTTTGCAATTGAGTGCCATCTTCGGTCTCCTGACGGACTGCGCTAGATCGAGTGACTCGTACCACCCGGTAAGGGCCTTCCCACTTTGGTGACAGCTTCTCTGTACCCTTGGCGGATTGAACATGCATAAGGACAAGGTCACCTTCCTCAAGACACCAGGCATGAACCCTGCGGCTGTGATAGCGACGTAGGTTTTGCTGGTAGCGTGCAGCACACGTAGCAGCCCCGAGACTGTTCTCTTCGAGTACCATAGCGTCATCACGCCGGTTATCAAGTTGCGCTACTTCATCATATGCAAGTACTCGAGGAGACCCGTAAATGAGTTCCGTGGGAATAACCGCTTCATCATAGACTAGGGAGAAGGGAGTCTGCCCAGTAGCTCGGTTAGGTGTCGTTCTAACGGACCAGAGAACTACCGGCAGCTCCTCGGTCCACCGCCTGCCGTTCTTCTGCAGCGTAACGAAAGTTACTGTCTTGAGTCCATGTAGTACTTTAGTGTTCGCCCACTCTGCTTGTCCCTTGCTCTGCGGGTGTGCTATAGAAGCGAATGAGACCTTGCATCCGAGGGTATGAACATATTGCATAAAGGCGTGGCTCGTGAACTGGGTGCTGTTGTCGGTGATGATCCTTGCCAGAACTCCAAAACAACACACCAATTCTTTCTAGAACTTGATAGCTGCCCGAGCAGTCACCTTTCTCACGGTAGTCACTTCTGGCCACTTTGTAAACTTGTTGATGGGAATGAACAAGAATTCAAAGCCCCGGGTTGCTCGGGGGAAGGGGCCGAGGATGTCGAGCTCCTAGATCCAAAATGGCCATGATAGAGGGAATGTTTGAAGAGCTTGGGCACGCAGGTGTGTTTTCTTGGAATGGAACTGACAGGTTTCACATGTCGTGACGAGCTCGACCACACCTTGGAGGGATGTGGGCCAATAGAATCCTTGCCGGAATGCTTTCCTAACTAATGCCCTTGATCCATTGTGGGAGCCGCACATTCCTCTGTGAATCTGAGCCAATAGTTCCTTTCCATCCTACCGGCAGACGCACTTCAAATTCACACAGTTGGGCCTCCTTCTATATAGAGTGGCATCGAAAAACTGATACATACTGGCCCTGTGGGCTGCTTTTTAGCTTCATCTTGGTTGCCGAGGAGTTCTCTGGTTTTGGAGGAAGTGGACAATGTTCCTTCCCCAAGCTGGAGCATGTGGCTCGGTAATGAGGACTAGCGGCACCTCCTCTATTGCCGGATCACCAGCCTCGTTCACGGGGTCCATTGGCCCGGCTAGAGGGGGTGGTCTGGCAGGCTATGAGGAGTTGTTTCTGGCAGGGTCTCTACCGGGAGCGGACGGCTCGATCGGGAGAGGCTTACCGTAGTCCAACTTTCTCCTTTTCCGAGACATTCTTGCTGGTGAAACAGAGTGTCGGTGTATTTGGATCGACACCTATGGGATCACAAGAATCCCTACTACGGCTGCGGGGCGCGGGATTGAGAGAAGAGCGGATCTAACAGTCAGGACACAGTTCCTTTACCCAGGTTCGGGCCGCAAAGATGCGTAAAATCCTACTCCTGCTTTGGTGGATTATATGTTGGTGTTCTTTCGCTAGTGAGGAGCTCCAAGAGAGTCGTGAGGAGTTCTAAAAAGCCGAATCCCCCTCCTGGTCGCCTCGGGCCTCCTTTTATAGGAAAAAGGGGTTACCACAGTGGCACACAGGAGGTGGAAAGGGTACAGTGATGCGAGGTTATCCCTCGCATTACAGGACAAGGTGCATTTAATGCGCCCAGCTTAGGTGTCCCTGCTTTATCGGGGACGAGGGGAGTCGCCCGTCTTGTCCGTCGCTGCCCCTCCTCGCGTTGACACGCGCCCTGGCCAGCGGTGCCTCAGGTGTCATGTAGGTAGACAGGCAGCTGAGGTGGCATAACGGCGGGTCTCCACGAGGATCTGTGGGTTGCCACGCAGGAGCCTGTCCAGCTGGCCGGGTCGGCAGCTGCATGGGTCGGTGGAGACCCAGTTGGTGCGGGCCTGATGGTGGCCCCGCGGGTGTCCTCGGCAAGGGCCTTGCCGGGGCCCCGGCAAGGGTCTTGCCGCGGCGCCTGCTGTCATCCCCGGCAAGGTGCTTGCCGGGGGCCTTGTGGTCCTCCTTGGCTGGGATCTCGCCAAAGGTCGTCGTCTTCTTACCTTGCATCTGATCTTGAAGGTCTTCACAAAGATCTGCATGCCACCACGGGGATATCTCCCGAATCCTCGCCCCATGGGGGCGGTGGACTCAAGGGTTATTCGCTCCGTAGGCGCGGCGCGAGCTGCCGTGACAAGGGTCTTGCCGGGGCTGCTAGAGCCAGCCCCGGCAAGGATCTTGCCGGGGGAAGCCGCTTCGTCCCTTTGCTCTTCGTGGTCTTGTTCTTGGCGTCGCTCCAGTCTTCATTGGGCTTCAGTCTTGCCCCGGCTTGCCTCCCTCGCCATGCTTGGTGTGGTGGCGCCGTGGCTCAGACAGCCCGTGCACAGTCATAGGGGTACAAAAAGTGTACCCCTCTTTTTGTACACCGACACAGAGGGCTGAGAGAGACGGAGAACAAAAGTTCCTGGTTCCACAGGAAGCTTTTGCATAGCACACTTTGACAGGTGATCAACTATGCCGTTTTCCGCACGGGGTACGTGCTCTGTTTGCAACCCGTCAAAGTGCTCCTCCAATCTCCTCACTTCCTCGACGTATGCCTCCATCAATGGACTTTGGTAATCCTTGTTGACTTGTCTCACCACAAGCTGTGTATCTCCTCGAATGATCAGTTTCTTAATTCCAATTTTGCTCCAATTCTAAGCCCAACAAGGAGCCCTTCATACGCTGTTGTATTATTGGTGGCTTCTTCCCAGGAAAAATGTATTTGGAAGATGTACTTCAAGTGGTCCCTGGAGGGGGCACCAAGAAGCACGCTAGCTCCTGCACCTTATAGGGAAAAAGCACCATCAAAATACATAATCCATTCCTGGGTTGATTCCCTGCTGGGGATAGCTATGTCTGTCACCTCCTCATCAGGTGTTGGCATCCATTCTGCAATAAACTCTGCCAATGCCCTGCTCTGGATAGTTGATGTGCTCTCATACTTCAATCCAGAGTTAGATAACTCCTAAGCCCACTCCACTATTCTGCTAGTAGCCTGGGGGTTTTGGAGTATCCTTTGTTACAGAAAACGAGTGACAACCGTGATCTCATGGCTTGGAAGTAGTGGCGCAGTTTCCTTGAGGCCATAGCGAGGCCAAAGATCAACTTTTACACACCAGAATACCTCGATCTAGCCCCCTATAACACGGAACTGACGAAGTACACCGGGCGCTGCACCACTTTCTTCCTTGTCGTGTCCTTGGGGCTGCTCTCGTTGTCGTGCTCATTACTGTCCTGGTTCCGCTCTCACTCTGCCGTGTTCTGCTTGCTTCCTGCCTCATCCACCTCTCACTATGCTACCAAGGCCGCAATGACCACTTGGTTGGTGGCCACCAAGTATAGCAACAATGGTTCTTAGGGTTTGGGCGCAACCAAGGTAGGCACAGATGAAAGGCAGGCCTATAACTCTTGGAGGGATGCATCTGCTTCCGGGGTCAACTTCACAGGCCCTGCCATCTTCAAAATGTTAAAGAACGGCAGGGCATGCTCGACAGACTTGGAGATGAATCTGCTCAGCGCGGCAATGCATCCTGTTAAGCACCTCACATCATTAACTGTCCTTGGTGCTTAGATCTTCTAAATGGCTTAGATCCCCCGGTGGGATACGAATAATTCAAGTAGCTTAGCGGAGGGAACACCAAACACACACTTCTCTGGATTAAGTTCCAAATTGATCTTCCGCAGATTGGCAAATGTCTCCTCCAAATCTTGGATAAGGATAGCCTTATCCTTTGTTTTGACCAAGACATCATCCATATAGGCTTCTATATTTTTGTGTAACTGTGGCTCAAAACCAATCTGGACTGCCCTTGCAAAAGTTGACCCAGCCCTCTTTAATCCGAATGGCATGCGGATAAAGCAGTACATACCACATGGAGTGATGAACGACGTCTTCTCTTCGTCTTCCTTGGACATGAATGATACGTCTCCAACGTATCTATAATTTTTTATTAGTCCATGCTATTATATATTCTGTTTTGGATGTTTAATGGGCTTTATTATACACTTTTATATTATTTTTGGGACTAACCTACTAACCCAAGGCCTAGTGCAAATTGTTATTTTTTTGCCTATTTCAGTGTTTCGCCGAAAAGGAATATCAAACGGAGTACAAACAGAATGAAACCTTCGGGAGAGTTATTTTGGAACAATATCAACACAGAAGACTTGGAATACACGCCAGATAGCAAGAGAGGCGGCCACGAGGGCAGGGGCATGCCCCCACCCTCGTGGGCCACCTGTTGCTCCACTGACGTCCCTCTTCTTCCTATATATACCTACGTACCCTGAAACTATCGAGGAGGACCACGAAACCCTCATTCCACCACCGTAACCTTCTGTACCCGTGAGATCCCATCTTGGGGCCTGTTCCGGAGCTCCATCGGAGGGGGCATCGATCACAGAGGGCTTCTAAATCAACACCATAGCCTCTTCAATGAGTTGTGAGTAATTTACCACACACCTTCGGGTCCATAGTTATTAGCTAGATGGCTTCTTCTCTCTATTTGGATCTCAATACAAAGTTCTTCTCGATCTTCGAGGAGATCTATTCGATGTAATTCTTTTTGCGGTGTGTTTGTCGAGATCCGATGAATTGTGGGTTTATGATCAAGATTATCTATGAACAATATTGGATTATTTTCTGTAATATTTTATGCATGGCTTAAATATCCTTGCAAGTCTCTTCGAATTATCGATTTGGATTGGCCTACTAGACTTATAGTTCTTGCAATGGGAGAAGTGCTTGGCTTTGGATTCAATCTTGCGGTCTCCTTTCCCCGTGAAAGCAGGGGCAGCAAGGCATGTATTGTATTGTTGCCATCGAGGATAAAAAGACGGGGTTTATATCATATTGCTTGAGTTTATCCCTCTACATCATGTCATCTTACTTAAGGCGTTACTCTGTTCTTATGAACTTAATACTCTAGATGCATGCCGGATAGCGGTCGATGTGTGGAGGAATAGTAGTAGATGCAGAATTGTTTCGGTCTACTTGTCACGGCCGTGATGCCTATATACAATGATCGTGCCTAGATATCCTCATAAATATGCGCTCATCTATCAATTGCTTGGCAGTAATTTGTTCACCCACCGTAGAAATCTGCTATCATGAGAGAAGCAACTAGTGAAACCTATGGCCCCCAGGTCTATTCTCATCGTATTAATCTTCCATCAACTATTTGCTTTACTTTGCATTATTTACTTTGAATCTCTATACCAAAAATACAAAAAATATTATCTTATCATATCTATCAGATATCACTTTTGTAAGTGACCGAGAAGGGATTGACAACCCCTTATATCGCGTTGGCTGCAAGGTTCTTATTTGTTTGTGCGGGTATGGGGGACTCGCACGTGGTCTCCTACTGGATTGATACCTTGGTTCTCAAAATCTAAGTGAAATACTTATGCTACTATGTTGCATCACCCTTTCCTCTTCGAGGGAATACAACGCATGCTCGAGAAGTAGCAAGAAGAATTTTTGGCGATGTTGCCGGGGAGATCTACGCAAAAGTCATATACCAAGTACCCATCACAAACCCTTATCCCTCGCATTAAATTATTTGCCTCTCATTTTCCTCTCCCCCACTTCACCTTTGCCATTGTATTCGCCCTTCTTTTTCCGTTGCCTCCGTTTGCTTGCTTCTTGTTTACTTGTGTGTTGGATTGCTTGTTCGTCACAATGGCTCCCCCTATTAGTGTTGATCCTCACCGTAAGAGGTTGGAATATATTGAAAACAATGTTAGAAGTTTTATGTCTCTCCAATTTGAGCATAATGATTTCTTCATAAACGAGCTTAAAGAATAGAAAAGTTTTATGGTGTACATGAATAAAGAACTTAATGATATGTCTAAAGAATTTTATGGTTTGAAATCTCAGTTTGCTCATCTTGAGAACTTACTAGCCCAAATATGGGACAAGCAAGCCACCATAGTTAATAAGATGGCCGCTAAACTATAAGATTTAGAAAATAAAGATGAAGATCTAAAAGTGATTGATGTGTCTCCTATTAAATCCTTTTTTTCTAGTATGAATCTTGATAAATATGGGACTGCAGATGAGTCTACTTTAGTTAAAAGTCATCCCAATGATTCAGAGTTTTTAGATCTTGATGCTAAAAGTGTTAAAAGTGGGATTGAAGAGGTCAAAACTTTACATAGCAATGATCCCACTATCTTGGATTTCAAGGGATTTAATTATGATAATTTCTCTTTAATAGATTGTCCTTGTTGCAATCCGTGCTAAATTCTTCGCATGCTTATAGTCAAAATAAGGCCTTTACCAAACACATAGTGGCTGCTTTAATGCAATCTCATGAAGAAAAACTTGAATTGGAACTTTCTATCCCCAGAAAGCTTTATGATGAGTAGTAACCATCTATTAAAATTAAGATTAGAGATAATGAATGCTTTGCTTTGTGTGATTTTGGTGCAAGTGTTTCCACTATTCCAAAAACTTTGTGTGATATGTTAGGTTTCCATGAACTTGATGACTGTTCTTTAAATTTGCATCTTGTGGATTCTACTATTAAGAAACCTATGGGAAGGATTAATGATGTTCTTATTGTTGCAAATAGGAATTATGTGCCCGTAGATTTCATCGTTCTTGATATAGATTGCAATCATACATGTCCTATTATTCTTTGTAGACCTTTTCTTAGAACGATTGGTGCAATTATTGATATGAAGGAAGGAAATATTAGATTCCAATTTCCGTTAAGGAAAGACATGGAACACTTTCCTAGGAAGAAAATCAAGTTACCTTATGAATCTATTATGAGAGCCACATATGGATTGTCTACCAAAGATGGCAATACCTAGATCTATTCTTGTATCGTGCCTAGCTAGGGGCGCTAAACGATAGCGCTTGTTGGGAGGCAACCCAATTTTATTTTATTTGCTTTTGCTTCTATTTAGGAATAAATATTGCATCTAGCTTCTGTTTAGATGTGGTTTTTGTGTTTTAATTGGTGTTTGTGCCAAGTAGAACCTTTGGGAAGAATTGTGTGAAGTTTATGCGATCATGCTGTAAAAAACAGAAACTTTAGCGCTCACGAGATTAGCTGCCATTTTTTTACTGGAGAGTGCTTTTTAGTTGATTTTTTGCAGATGATTAATAGACAAATTCCTCATGTCCACCAATTTATTTAATTTTTTTAGAGTTACATAAGTATTCGCAAGTTACAAATTGCTACAGACTGTTCTGTTTTTGACAGATTCTGTATTTCGTGTTTTGTTTGATTATTTTGATGAATCTATGAGTAGTATCGGGGGGTATGAATCATAGAGAAGTTGGAATACAGTAGGTTTAACACCAATATAGACAAATAATGAGTTCATTATAGTACCTTTGAGTAGTGGTTTGTTTTCTTATACTAACAGAGCTTAAGAGATTTTTGGCTAAGATTTGTGTTGTGAAGTTTTCAAGTTTTGGGTAAGGATTTGATGGACTATGGAACAAAGAGTGGCAAGAGGCTAAGCTCGGGGATGCCCAAGGCACCCCAAGATAAAATTCAAGGACAACCAAAAGCCTAAGCTTGGGGATGCCCCGGGAAGGCATCCCCTCTTTCGTCTTCATCTATCGGTAACTTTACTTGAGACTATATTTTTATTCACCACATGATATGTGTTTCGCTTGGAGCGTCATGTATGATTTGAGTCTTTGCATTTTAGTTTACCACATTCATCCTTGCTGGACAAACCTTTTGAAAGTGATACACATGAATCGGAATTTATTAGAATACTCTATGTGCTTCACTTATATCTTTTGAGCTAGATAGTTTCGCTCTAGAGCTTCACTTATATATTTTAGAGCACGGTGTTGGTTTTATTTTGTAGAAATTATTGATCTCTCATGCTTCACTTGAGAGTCTCTTAGAACAGCATGGTAATGTGCTTTGGTTATAAAACTATTCCTAATATAATAGGCATCCAAGATGGGTATAGTAAAAACTTTCATATAAAAGTGCATTGAATACTATGAGAAATTTGATACTTGATGATTGTTTTGAGATATGAGGATGGTGATATTAGAGTCATGCTAGTAGAGTAGTTGTGAATGTGAGAAATACTTGTGTTGAGGTTTGCAAGTCCCGTAGCATGCACGTATGGTAACCATTGTGTGACAAATTTGAAGCATGAGGTATTTCATTGAGTGTCATCCTTTGTGTGGAGGTCGGGATCGCGTGATGGTTCACTCCTACCAACCCTTCCCCTAGGAGCATGGGTGTAGTACTTTGTTTTGATGACTTGTAGATTTTTGCAATAAGTATGTGAGTTCTTTATGACTAATGTTGAGTCCATGGATTGTACGCACTCTCACCCTTCCACCATTGCTAGCCCATCTTGTACCCGCAACTTTCGCCGGTATCATACACCCACCATATACCTTCCTCAAAACAGCCACCATACCTACCTATCATGGCATTTCCATAGCCATTCCGAGATATATTTCCATGAAAGTTTCCTCCCTTTCATTTATTATCACACGCTTCATCATTTTCATATTGCCATGCATGATCATGTAGTTGACATCGTATTTGTGGCTAGGCCACCATGCATAATGTTTCATACATGTCACTCTTGATTCATTGCACATCCTAGTACACTGCCGGAGGCATTCATATAGAGTCATACTTTGTTGTAGTATCGAGCTGTAAATCAATATAAGTGTGATGATCATCATTATTAGAGCATTATCCCAAAGAAAAAAAAAGGAAAAAAAAGAAGAAAGGCCCCCAAAAAAGGGACAATGCTACTATCTTTTTCCACACTTGTGCTTCAACGTAGCACCATAATCTTCACGATAGAGAGTCTTTTGTTTAGTCACTTTCATATACTAATGGGAATTTTCATTATAGAACTTTCCTTGTATATTCCAACGATGGGCTTCTTCAAATGCCCTAGATCTTCGTGAGCAAGCAAATTTGGAAGCACACCCACTTGGTTTCTTTTGTTTAGCTTTCATACATTTATAGCTCTAGTGCATCCGTTGCATGGCAATCCCTACTCACTCACATTGATATCTATTGATGGGCCTCTCCATAGCCCATTAATACGCCTAGTTGATGTGAGACCATCTTCCTCTTTTGTCTTCTCCACAACCACCACTATATTCCACCTATAGTGCTATATCCATGGCTCACGCTCATGTATTCCGTGAAAGTTGAAAAAGTTAAAAAAAAATTTAAGTATGAAACAATTGCTTGGCTAAAACTAGGGTTGTGCATGATTTGATTATTTTGTGTGACGAAGATGAAGCATAGCCAAACTATATGATTTTGTAGGGATCAACTTCCTTTGGACATGTTATTTTGAGAAGACATGATTGCTTTATTAGTATGCTTGAAGTATTATTATCCTTATGTCAATATAGACTTTTGTGAATCTTTTGGATCTGAACATTCATGCCACAATAAAGAAAATTACATTGAGAATTATGTTGGTTAGCATTCCACATCAAAAATTCTGTTTTTATCATTTATCTACTCGAGGACGAGCAGTAATTAAGCTTGGGGATGCTTGATACGTCTCCAATGTATCTCTAATTTTTGATCGTTCCATGCTATTATTCTATTTTGGATGTTTAATGGGCATTATTATACACTTTTATATTATTTTTGGGACGAACCTACTAACCCAAGGCCCGGTGCAAATTGCTATTTTTTGCCTATTCAGTGTTTCGCAGAAAAGGAATATCAAACGGAGTCCAAACGGAATGAAACCTTCGGGTGAGTTATTTTTGGAATAATATCAACACAGAAGACTTGGAGTACACGCCAGGAAGCAAGAGAGGCGTCCACGAGGGCAGGGGGCGCGCCTAGGGGGTAGGCGCACCCCCACCCTTGTGGGCCACCTATTGCTCCACCGACGTCCCTCTTCCTCCAATATATACCTACGTACACTGAAACTATCGAGGAGGACCACGAAACCCTAATTCCACCGTCGTAACCTTCTGTACCCGTGAGATCCCATCTTGGGGCCTGTTCCGGAGCTCCACTGTAGGGCGCATCCATCACTGAGGGCTTCTACATCAATACCATAGCCTCTCTAGTGAGTTGTGAGTAGTTTACCGCAGACCTTCAGGTCCATAGTTATTAGCTAGATGGCTTGTTCTCTCTCTTTGGATCTCAATACAAATTTCTCCTCGATCTTCGAGGAGATCTATTCGATGTAATTCTTTTTTCGGTGTGTTTCTCGAGATCCAATGAATTGTGGGTTTATGATCAAGATTATCTAAGAACAATATTGGATTCTTTTCTGAAATCTTTTAGGCATGATTTAAATATCCTTGCAAGTCTCTTCAAATTATCGGTATGGTTTGGCCTACTAGATCTATAGTTCTTGCAATGGGTGAAGTGCTTGCCTTTGGGTTCAATCATGCGGTGTCCTTTCCTAGTGACAGAAGTGGCAGCAAGGCACGTATTATATTGTTGCCATCGAGGATAGAAAGATGGGGTTTATATCATATTGCTTGAGTTTATCCCTCTACATCATGTCATCTTCCTTAAGGCGTTACTCTGTTCTTATGAACTTAATACTCTAGATGCATGCTGGATAGTGATCGATGTATGGAGTAATAGTAGTAGATGCAGAATCGTTTCGGTCTACTTGTCACGGACGTGATGCCTATAAACAATGATCATGCCTAGATATTCTCATAAGTATGCGCTCTTCTATCAATTGCTTGACAGTAATTTGTTCACCCACTGTAGAAATCTACTATCATGAGAGAAGCCACTAATGAAACCTAGGGCCCCCGGGTCTATTCTCATCATATTAATCTCCCATCAATTATTTTCTTTACTTTGCATTATTTACTTTCAATCTCTATACCAAAAATACCAAAAATATTATCTTATCATATCTATCAGATCTGACTTTTGTAAGTGACAGAGAAGGGATTGAACCCCTTTTATCGCGTTGGCTGGAAGGTTCTTATTTGTTTGTGCAGGTGCGAGGGACTCGCGCGTGGTCTCCTACTGGATTGATACCTTGGTTCTCAAAAACTGAGGGAAATACTTATGCTACTATGCTGCATCACCCTTTCCTCTTAGAGGGAATACAACGCAAGCTCGAGAAGTAGCAATGAAGATCTGATGATGTCTGGAGTATGCATCCAGAAAGGAGAGCAAATCACATCCTGAAGTGGAATCCACAATCTAGTCGATGCGCGGCAAGGGGAATGGGTCTTTCGGACAAGCCTTGTTGAGATCTGTGAAATCAATGCAAAGCCTCCACTTCCCGTTGGCCTTCCAAACAACCACTGGATATTCCAACAATGTTGGTTGCAATACTCCTCTGACTAAACCAGCTGCCTCCAGTCTCTTGATCTCTTCGGCAATGAACTGTTGCCTCTCCAAGGCCTGCTTCTGGACTTTCTATTTCACAGATCGGGCTTGTGGGCAAATAGGAAGGTGGTGCTCGATTACCTCCCTAGGAACACCGGGGATATCAGTGGTTGCCAGGAAAACACATCGATATTCGCTCGCAGGAAGGCAACGAGCGTGCTTTCCTAGTTGTCATCGAGGGTGGCGCTAATAGTGAAAGTACCATCAACGCCAGCCAGCCCTGCCGGGACCTTCTTCACTTGGGGTGCGGCAACATTGGATCTCTTGCTATTGGAAAACTCCTGCACGTTTTCAATGGGTGTCATGTACTCGGAGGGGGCATGCTTCCTGGACTCCTTATCGGAGGTACTACCATCCTTTCCTTTCCTTTCCTTTTCTTGGCAGGAGCTGCTGCTGCCTCTGCCTCTGCTGCGATCACATCCCGGTACATCTTGTCAACACAGATAATTGCGTCCTTCTCATCTGATGGGATGGTGATGACTCCTAGTGGCCCATGCATCTTCAAAGTGTTGTAAGCATAGTGGGATGCTACCATGAACTTGGCCAGGGCCGGGCGTCCAAGAATCCCATTGTACGGCAGGGGAAGATCAACCACATCAAACACAATCTTCTCAGTCCGATGGTTCAGCTCTCCTCCAAACGTCACCGGCAGCCTAATCTTTCCTTTGGGCCGGCTCCTGCCGGGATTGACTCCTTGAAACGTGCTGGTAACCTCTAGCTCTTCTTCTCCTATCTAAAGCTTGTTGATGACTACCGGGGAAATCAGATTCAACCCGGACACGCCATCCACTAACATCTTTGTGACCTTGAGGTGGCGAATTGTTAGGGAGACCAACAATGGAAAACACCCTACCGCAGTGGAGCGGCCAGGGTGATCTTCCTCGTCAAAGATGATGGGCGTGCGAGACCATTTGAGCGGATTTCGGGCCTCTGGTGCTAGTTCCACGGCATTGATCTCTCGCGCCCACCACTTGAGCTGGCGGTGAGAGGCGTGCAAAGATGCACCCCCATCAATGCACAGGGCTTCAGTGGCCTTCTGAAACTCCTGCTCACTTGTTTCCTCTTCATCCCCTCCATCACTTACATTACCAGAGATGTCCTTCTCTTGACCCCTGGTGGGTTTTCCTTGGTTCCGATAGGGTTTTCCGGGGCGGTTTGCTTTACCGCCTCGGCCCGTACCACCAGTGGCATTCTGACCCTTTTCCTTGTCACGGTTATCATATTCCGCCTTCTGTTTCTTGACAAGCTGCTCTACCTGATAAGACTCTTGAAGATCATGGACCTTTGTTCGGTGGATCTTGCAATATGGTCCATCGCCCTTCCCAGCTTTCCGGCGGCAACGGCTTCCCGACAGGTAGAGCAAGCAGCAACTTTCTTGCCGGGGGTCTCAGCGTTGGCCTTCTTACTGGTACTAGGTGTGCCTGATCCTTCCACAGTCATCACTGTCTTATCTCTTGGCTTCTTACTGCGCTTCTTGAAGGAAATATGCCCTAGAGGCAATAATAAAGTTGTTATTTATATTTCCTTATATATCTTGATAAATATCTTTTGTTCATGCTAGAATTGTATTAACCGGAAACGTGATACATGTGTGAATACATAGACGAAACATAGTGTCCCTAGAATGCCTCTACTGGACTAGTTCGTTAATCAAAGATGGTTATGTTTCCTAACCATAGACATGTGTTGTCATTTGATCAACGGGATCACATCATTATGAGAATGATGTGATGGACAAGACCCATCCGTTAGCTTAGCACTATGATCATTTAGTTTTACTGCTATTGCTTCCTTCATTACTTATACATGTTCATCTGACTATGAGGTTATGCAACTCCCGAATACCACAGGAACACATTGTGTGCTATCAAACATCACAATGTAACTGGGCGATTACAAAGATGCTCTAGAGGTGTCTCTAAAAGTGTTTGTGGTGTTGGCATATATCAAGAATAGGATTTGTCACTCCGAGTGTCGGAGAGGTATCTCTGGGCCCTCTCGGTAATACACATCATAATAAGCCTTGCAAACAAATGACTAATGAGATAGTCACGAGATGATGTATTACGGAACAATAAAGAGACTTTCCGGTGACGAGATTGAACTAGGTATGATGATACCGATGATCAAATCTCGGGAAAGTAACATACCGATGACAAAGGGAACAACGCATGTTGTTATGCAGTTTGACCATAAAGTTCTCCATAGAATATGTAGGAACCAATATGAGCATCCAGGTTCCGCTAATAATTATTGACCGGAGATGAGTCTTGGTCATGTCTACATAGTTCTCGAACCAGTAGGGTCCGCACGCTTAACGTTCGGTGACGATCGGTATTATGAGTTTATATGTTTTGATGTAACGAAGGTAGTTCGGAGTCCCTGATGTGATCACAGACATGACGAGGAGTCTCGATATGGTTGAGACATAAAGATTGATATATTGGAAGGTTATATTCCGACACCGGAAGGGTTCCGGGGCTCACCGGATAAATATCGGAGTACCGGGAGGTTACCCGAACCCCCCGGGGAGTCAATGTGCCTTATTGGGCTTTAGGGGAGAGAGAGAGGCAGCCTAGGGCAGGCCACGCGCCCCCCATGGCCTAGTCCAGATTTGACTAGGGGGAGGGGGCGGCGCCCCGTCCTTCATTCTCTTCTCTCCCTCCCCTTCCTTCGTCTCCTATTCCTACTAGGAAAGGGGGAATCCAACTCCTAGTGGGAGTAGGACTCCCCCCCTTGGGCGCGCCATAGGAGGGCCGGCCCTCTCCTCCTCTCCTCCTTTATATATGTGGCCAGGTGGCACCCCATAGACACATAGGTTGATTTCTTAGCAGTGTGCGGTGCCCCCCTCTACAGTTACACATCTCGGTCATATCGTCATAGTGCTTAGGCGAAGCTCTACGCCAGGAACTTCGTCATCACCATCACCACGCCGTCGTGCTGACGGAACTATCCCTCGACATCAACTGGATCAAGAGTTCGTGGGACATCATCGAGCTAAACGTGTGATGAACGTGGAGGTGCCGTACGTTTGGTGCTTGGATCGGTTGGATCGCAAAGACATTCGACTACATCAATCGCTTTACTAAATGCTTCTGCTTACGGACTATGAGGGTGCGTAGACACACTCTCCCTGCTCGTTGCCATGCTTCTCCTAGATAGATCTTGCGTGATCGTATGATTTTTTTTTGAAATACTACGTTCCCCAACAATGGCATCATGAGCCAGGTATATGCGTAGATGATATGCACGACTAGAACACAATGAGCCGTGGGCGATAATAGTCATACTGCTTACCAGCATGTCATACTTTGATTCGGCGGTATTGTGAGATGAAGCGGCCCAGACCAACATTACGCATACGCTTACCAAAGTCTAGTTTCACCGTTACGAGCACTCGTTGCTTAAAGGTGACCGGCGGGTGTCTGTCTCTCTCACTTTAGTTGAATCGAGTGTGACTACGCCCGGTCCTTGTGAAGGTAAAAATAGCACACTTAACGAAAAATCATTTTGGTTTTGTATGCGTAGGTAAGAACGGTTCTTGCTAAGCCCGTAGTAGCCACGTAAAACTTTCAACAACAAAGTAGAGGACGTCTAACTTGTTTTTGAAGGGCATGTTGTGATGTGATATGCTCACGTGATGAGTTATACGTTATTGTACAAGATGATCATGTTTTGTAAATTATCGGCAACCGGAGGGAGCCTTATGGTTGTCCCTTTATTTTATGAATTGCGAAGGCCATGCAATTGCATTACTTTATCACTATGAGTTAGCGATAGTAGTAGTAGCAATAGTTGGCGAGACGACCACGACGCTACGATGAAGATCATGGTGTCAAGCCGGTGACGATGGAGATCATGATGATGCTTTGGAGATGGAGATCAAAAGTACAAGACGATGATGGCCATATCATGTCACATATTTTGATTGCATGCGATGTTTATCTTATTATGCTTCTTATTTTTCTTAGTAGGACGGTAGCATTATAATGATCCCTTACAAAATTTCAAGTACAAGTGTTCTCCCTGAGTATGCACCATTGCGAAAGTTCGTCGTGCCGAGACACCACGTGATGATCGGGTGTGATAAACTCTATGTCCAAATACAATGGGTGTAAGATAGTTTTGCACATGTAGAATACTCGGGTTAAACTTAACGAGCGTAGCATGTACACACATGGCCTCGGAACACTAGAGACCGAAGGTCGAGCATGGATCATATAGTAGGTATGATCAACATAAGATGTTCACCATTGAAAACTACTCCATCTCACGTGATGATCGGACATGGTTTAGTTGATTTGGATCACATGATCATTTAGATGACTAGAGGGATGTCTATCTAAGTGGGAGTTCTTTAGTAATATGATTAATTGAACTTTAATTTATCATGAACTTAGTCCTGATAGTTTTTGCATATCTATGTTGTTGTAGATCAATGGCCCGTGCTACCGTTCCCTTGAATTTTAATGCATTCCTAGAGAAAGCTAAGTTGAAAGATGATGGTAGCAAATACACGGACTGGGTCCGTAACTTGAGGATTATCCTCATTTCTACAGAGAAGAATTAGGTCCAGGAAGCACCGCTAGGTGATACGCCTGCTGCAGGAGCAACTCCGGACGTTATGAACGTCTGGCAAGCTCGTTCTGATCATTACACGATAGTTCAGTGTGCCATGCTTTACGTCTTAGAATCAGGACTTCAAAGACGTTTTGAACATCATGGAGCATATGCGATGTTACAAGAGTTGAAGTTAATATTTCAAGCAAATGCCCGAATTGAGATATATGAAGTCTCCAATAAGTTCTATAGTTGCAAGATGGAGGAGAACAGTTCTATTAGTGAACACTTACTCAGAATGTCTGGGTACTACAATCACATGACTCAACTTGGATGCAAAGTTGATGAAGATAGTGTTATTGATAGAGTTCTTGAATCACTGCCACCAAGCTATAAAGGCTTCATGATGAACTATAATATGCAAGGGATGCAGAAGATAATTCCCGAGCTCTTCGCTATGCTCAAAGCTGCAGAGGTAGAAATCAAAAAGGAGCATCAAGTGTTGATGGTTAACAAGACCACTAGTTTCAAGAAAAAGGGCAAGGGAAAGAAGGGGAACTTCATGAAGTATAGCAAGCCAGTTGCTAATCCCACGAAGAAACCCAAGTCTAGAGCCAAGCTTGAAACTAAGTGCTTCTATTGCAAGGGGACTGGACACTGGAAGCGGAACTACCCCAAGTATTTGGCGGATAAGAAGGATGGCAAAGTGAACAAAGGTATATTTGATATACATGTTATTGATGTGTATCTTACTAATGCTCGTAGTAGCACATGCGTATTTGATACTGGTTCGGTTGCTAATATTTGTAACTCGAAATAGGGGCTACGGATTAAAAAAAGATTAGCTAAGGACGAGGTGACGATGCACGTGGGAAATGGTTCCAAAGTCGATGTGATCGCCATCGGCACGCTGCCTCTACATCTACCTTCGAGATTAGTTTTAGACCTAAATAATTGTTATTTGGTGCCAGCGTTGAGCATGAACATTATATCTAGATCTTGTTTTTTGCGAGACGGTTACTCATTTAAATCAGAGAATAATGGTTGTTCTATTTATGTGAGTAATATCTTTTATGGTCATCCACCCTTGAAGAGTGGTCTATTTTTGTTAGATCTCGATCATAGTGATACACATATTCATAATATCGAAGCCAAAAGATGCAAAGTTGATAATGATAGTGCAACTTCTTTGTGGAACTGCCGTTTAGGTCATATTGGTGTAAAGCGCCTGAAGAAACTCCATGCTGATGGACTTTTGGAATCACTTGATTATGAATCACTTGGTGCTTGCGAACCATGCCTCATGGGCAAGATGACTAAAACTCCGTTATCCAGAACAATGGAGCGAGCAATTGACTTGTTGAAAATCATCCATACTCATGTATGTGGACTGATGAGTGTTGAGGCTTGCAGCGGGTATCATTATTGTCTGACCTTCACTAATGATTTGGGCAGATATTGGTATATCTACTTGATGAAGCACAAGTCTGAAACATTTGAAAAGTTCAAAGAATTTCAGAGTGAAGTAGAGAATCATCATAACAAGAAAATAAAGTTTCTACAATCTGATCGCGGAGGCAAATATTTGAGTTACGACTTTGTTCTTCATTTGAAACAATGTGGAATAGTTTCGCACCTCACGCCACATGGAACACCAGAGCGTAATGGTGAGTCTGAACATCGTAACCGTACTTTGTTAGATATGGTGCGATCTATGATGTCTCTTTCCGATTTACCACTATTGTTTTGAGGTTATGCTTTAGAGACATCTGCATTCACGTTAAATAGGGCAGCATCTAAATCCGTTGAGATGACGCCTTATGAACTATGGTTTGGCAAGAAACCCAAGTTGTCGTTTCTTAAAGTTTGGGTTGCGATGCTTATGTGAAAAAGCTTCAACCTAATAAGCTCGAACCCAAGTCGGAGAAATGTGTCTTCATATGATACCCAGGGGAAACTGTTGGGTACACCTTCTATCACAGATCCAAAGACAAGATATTTGTTGCTAAGAATGGATCCTTTCTAGAGAAGGAGTTTCTCTCGAAATAAGTGAGTGGGAGTAAAGTTTAACTTCATGAGGTAATTGTACCTTCTCCAGAATTGGAAAGTAATACATCACAGAAACTAGTTCTAGTGATTCCTACACTAATCAGTAAGGAAGCTAATGATGATGATCATGAAACTTCAGATCAAGTTACTACTGAACCGCGTAGGTCAACCAGAGTGCGTTCTGCGCGGGAGATGTACGGCAACCCGGTTCTGGAAGTCATGTTACTAGACCATGATGAACCTACGAACTATGAGGAAGCGATGATGAGCCCTGATGCCTCAAAATGGCTTGAGGCCATGAAATCTGAGATGGGATCCATGTATGAGAACAAAGTGTGGACTTTGGTTGACTTGCCCGATGGTCGGCAAGCCATTGAAAATAAAATGGATCCTTAAGAGGAAAACTGACGCTGATGGTAATGTTACTATCTACAAAGCTTGACTTGTTGCGAAAGGTTTTTGACAAGTTCAAGTATTTGACTATGATGAGACTTTCTCACCCGTAGTGATGCTTAAGGCCGTCTGAATCATGTTAGCAATTGCCGCATTTTATGATTATGAAATCTGGTAAATGGATGTCAAAACTGCATTCCTTAATGGATATCTCAAAGAAGAGTTGTATATGATGCAACCAGAAGGTTTTGTCGATCCTAAAGATGCTAACAAAGTGTGCAAGCTCCAGCGATCCGTCTATGGACTGGTGCAAGAATCTCGGAGTTGGAATATACGCTTTGATGAGGTGATCAAAGCATATTGTTTTATACTGACTTTTGGAGAAGCCTGTATTACAAAAAAGTGAGTGGGACCTCTGTAGCATTTCTGATATTATATGTAGATGACATATTGTTGATTGGAAATGATGTAGAATTTCTGGATGGCATAAAAGGATACTTGAATAATAATTTTTCAATGAAAGACCTCGGTGAAGCTGCTTATATATTGGGCATCAAGATCTATAGAGATATATCAAGATGCTTAATAGGACTTTCACAAAGCACATACCTTGATAAAGTTTTGAAGAAGTTCAAAATGGATCAGTCAAAGAAAGGGTTCTTGCCTGTGTTACAAGGTGTGAAGTTGAGTAAGACTCAATGCCCAACCACTTGAGAAGATAGAGAGAAAATGAAAGTCATTCCCTATGCCTCAGCCATAGAATCTATCATGTATGCAATGATGTGTACCAGACCTGATGTGTGCCTTGCTATAAGTTTAGTAGGGAGGTACCAAAGTAATCCAGGAGTGGATCACTGGACAGCGGTCAAGAACATCTTTAAGTACCTGAAAAGGAGAAAGGATATATTTCTCGTTTATGGAGGTGACAAAGAACTCGTCATAAACGGTTATGTCGATTCAAGCTTTGACACTCATCTGGATGACTCTAAATCACAAACCGGATATGTATTTTTGTTGAATGATGGAGCTGTCAGTTGTTGCAGTTCCAAGCAGAGCGTCGTGGTAGGATCTACATGTGAAGCGGAGTACATAGCTTCTTCGGAAGCAGAAAATGAAGGAGTCTGGATGAAGGAGTTCATATCCGATCTAGGTGTAATACCTAGTGCATCGGGTCCAATGAAAATATTATGTGACAACACTGGAGAAATAGCCTTGGCGAAGGAATCCAAGTTTCTCAAGAGAACCAAGCACATCAATAGCCTTGGCGATCAAGTCAAGGAGGGAGACATAGAAATTTGCAAGATACATACGGATCTGAATGTTACAGACCTATTGACTAAGCCTCTTCCATGAGCAAAACATGATCAGAACCAAGACTCCATGGGTGTTAGAATCATTACTATGTAATCTAGATTATTGACTCTAGTGCAAGTGGGAGACTGAAGGAAATATTCCCTAGAGGCAATAATAAAGTTGTTATTTTTATTTCCTTATATATCTTGATAAATGTCTTTTATTCATGCTAGAATTGTATTAACCAAAAACTAGATACATGTGTGAATACATAGAGAAAACATAGTGTCCCTAGTATGCCTCTACTATACTAGGTCGTTAGTCAAAGATGGTTATGTTTCCTAACCATATACATGTGTTGTCATTTGATCAACGGGATCACATCATTATGAGAATGATGTGTTGGACAAGGCCCATTCGTTAGCTTAGCACTATGATCATTTAGTTTTACCGCTATTGCTTTCTTCATGACTTAAGCATGTTCCTCTGACTATGAGGTTTTGCAACTCCCAAATACCGGAGGAACACCTTCTGTGCTATCAAACATCACAACGTAACTGGGTGATTATAAAGATGCTCTACAGGTGTCTCCGAAAGTGTTTGTGGTGTTGACATAGATCAAGAATAGGATTTGTCACTCCGAATGTCGGAGAGGTATCTCTGGGCCATCTCGGTAATACACATAATAATAAGCCTTGCAAGCAAATGACTAATGAGTTAGTCACGAGATGATGTATTATGGAACGATAAAGAGACTTGTCGGTGACGAGATTGAACTAGGTATGATGATACCGACGATCAAATCTCGATTAAGTAACATAACGATAACAAAGGGAACATCATATGTTTTTATGAGGTTTGACCGATAAAGATCTTTGTAGAGTATGTAGGAACCGATATGAGCATCCAGGTTCCGCTATTGGTTATTGATTGGAGATGAGTCTCGGTCATGTCTACATAGTTCTCGAACCCGTAGGGTCCGCACGCATAACGTTCGATGATGATCGATATTATGAGTTTATATGTTTTGATGTACCGAAGGTAGTTCGGAGTCCCGGATGTGATCACGGACTTGATGAGGAGTCTCTAAATGGTCGAGACATAAAGATTGATATATTGGAAGGTTATATTCAGACACCGGAACGGTTTTGGGGGTCACCGGATAAATACCGGAGTACCGGGAGGTTACCGGACCCCCTGGGGAGTCAATGGGCCTTATTGGGCTTTAGGGGTGAGAGAGAGAGAGGCATCCTAGGGCAAGCCACGCCCCCCATGGCCTAGTACGAATTGGAGTAGGGGAGGGGGCGGCGCCCCCTCCTTCCTTCTCTTCTCTCCCTCCCGTTCCTTCTTCTCCTACTCCCACTCGAAAAGGGGGAATCCTACTCGTAGTGGGAGTAGGACTCCCCTCTTGGGCGCCCCATAGGAGGGCCAGCCCTCTCCTCCTCTCCTCCTTTATATACGTGGCCAGGGGGGACCCCATAGAAACACAAGTTGATTTCTTAGCCGTGTGCGATGCCCCCTCCACAGTTACACACCTCGGACATATCATCGTAGTGCTTAGGCGAAGCCCTGCGCCGGTAACTTCATCATCACCGTCATCAGCCGTCGTGTTGACGAAACTCTCCCTCGACCTCAACTGGATCAAGAGTTCGTGTGATGTCAACAAGCTGAACGTGTGCTGAACGCGGAGGTGCTATAGGTTTGGTGGTTGGATCGGTTGGATCGCGAAGACGTTCGACTACATCAATCGTGTTACTAAACGCTTCCGCTTTTGGTCTACGAGGATACATAGACACACTCTCCCCGCTCGTTGCTCTGCTTCTCCTAGATAGATCTTGCGTGATCGTAGGAATTTTTTTTTTGAAATACTACATTCCCCAACACTTCTTGCCCTTTCTCTAACTGGTTGATTCATCCTCATCCTCTGAATCAACATTGGTGCAATCTAACTCTCTGGGCACCTTCTTTCCTTCCTCCATCCGAGCACACTTATCCACCAGTGTGTATAGCTCCTTCATAGTCTTGCGCAACAGCACGTTCATCTTGGAATGAATGTGACGGTTGCTCACATTGGACTGCAAAGCCGCTATAACATCTACCGGATGGATATTTGGAATATTTATATGGACTTTACTGAATCTCTGTAAATACTTATAGAGAGTTTCTCCTTCTTTCTGCTGAAGGAGTTGCAGGTCGCTGGGCCTGCCGGGCTCTTGGTGGCCATCGGTGAAAGCACCGATGAACTCATGGCACAGGTCTGCCCATGATGAAATGGAGCCTTTCGGTAGGTGCATCAGCCAAGACCTCACGTTGGACTTGAGGGACAAAGAGAATTAGTTGGCGAACACCTTCTCATCTCTTCCCCCAGCAACCTGAACAACGATGGTGTATATGCTAATGAACTCTGCCGGGTTCAGCCTCACATTGTGCTTCTCAGGTATCTCTGGCTTGAATGTGGGAACGGACGACCAATGGACTTGCCACAGTTCTTGCCTGAAGGCAGGGCAGCCAACCTCGAATGGTAGGCACACGCCAACACCGAGCGCAGGCTCATCGATGTTGAGGCCGTCGCACCCGTCGGTCTGGCGGAGATCGCCGCAGCGTCGATCTATGATAGCACACGCGTCTCCCCGTTGTCTATCCTCTGGGGCTCGATTTTGGCCAGGACGTGCTCGAGGGCCAGAAGAGGCCATCGATATGTCGTCGAGGTCTTGATTCTGCTGCGTCTGCATTAGCTGCCGTGGCGGGGACTACACCGTGAGGACGGTCCCCTCTGTTTGGCCAGCGGTACGGACGCTTGTTATTGCTTCGGGAGGTCGTGGTGGGCCAGCTTGCCGAGATCACCCAGCTTCGGCACAACCAAGCATGCTTTGGATGGTGGCACGCCATTCATCCATCTACTCGGCTGCTGGCTGATACGTCCATTTTGCAGCATACTTACAAGTCAATATTTATTGCATTATGGGTTATTCATACATGTTTTGTCACAATACTTATGCCTTTTCCCTCTTATTTTGCAAGGTTTACATGAAGAAGGGGGAATGCCAGCAGCTGGAATTCTGGGCTGGAAAAGGAGCAAACTACGGAAACCTATTCTGCACAACTCCAAAAGCCTCGAAACTCGACAGAACATTTTTTTGGAAAATATAAAAAATATCTGCCGAAAGAAATCAATGAGAGGGGCCACTGGCTGGCCTCGAGGGTGGGGGCATGCCCCCCTTCCCAGGGCGCGCCCCCTTGCCTCGAGGGCCAGCAGGTGGGCCCCCGGTGTCCATCTTCTCCTATATGAAGTGTTTTGACCAGGAAAAAATCAAGAGGAGGCTTTTCGGACCAGACGCCACCGAGGCGGAAACCAATCTAGGGCTCCGGCAGAGCTGTTCTGCCGGGGATACTTCCCTCCGGGAGGGGGAAATCGTCACCGCCGTCATCAGCAACAACTCTTCCATCTAGGGGAGAGCTATCTTCATCAACATCTTCACCAGCACTATCTCCTCTCAAACCCTAGTTCTTGTCTTGAATCCTATCTTTGCATCCAAACCTCAGATTGGTACCTGCGGGTTGCTAGTAGTGTTGATTACTCCTTGTAGTCGATGCTAGTTGGTTTATTTGGTGGAAGATCATATGTTTAGATCCATTATGCATATTAATACCCCTCTGATCATGAATAATATTATGTCTTGTGAGTAGTTACTTTTGTTCCTGAGGACATGGGAGAAGTCTTGCTATTGGTAGTCATGTGAATTTGGTCTTCGTTCGATATTTTGATGAGATGTATGTTGTCTCTCCTCTAGTGGTGTCATGTGAATGTCGACTACATGACACTTCACCATTATTTGGGCCTAGAGGAAGGCATTGGGAAGTAATAAGTAGATGATGGGTTGCTAGAGTGACAGAAGCTTAAACCCTAGTTTATGTGTTGCTTCGTAAGGGTCTGATTTGTATCCATATGTTTGAGGCTATGGTTAGGTTTACCTTAATATTTCTTTTGTAGTTGCGGATCCTTGCATTAGAGGTTAATCATAAGTGGGAGGCTTGTCCAAGTAAGGGCAGCACCCACCGGTCCACCCACATACCAAATTATCAAAGTACTGAATGTGAATCAGATGATCGTGATGAAAACTAGCTTGACAATAATTCCCATATGTCCTCAGGAGCGCTTTACTTTGCATTAGAGTTTGTCCAGGCTTTTCCTTTGCTACAAAAAGGATTGGGCCATCTTGCTGCACCTATTTACTTTTACCGTTTGTTACTTGCTACCAATTATCTTGTCACAAAACTATCTGTTACCTATAATTTCAGTGCTTGCAGAAAATACCTTACTGAAAACTGCCTATCATTTCCTTCTGCTCCTCGTTGGGTTCGACACTCTTACTTATCGAAAGGACTACGATAGATCCCCTACACTTGTGGGTCATCAAGACTCTTTTCTGGCACCGTTGCCGGGCAGTGAAGCGCCTTTGATAAGGAAAAATTTATATAGTGTGCTGAAATTTATTGTCACTTGTTACTATGGCTCAAAATCCTTTGAGGGGCTTGTTCGGGGTATCTTCACCCCAAGCAGAGGAGCAAAGAGTTGCTCCTCAACCTACTGCACCTATTGAAATTGTTTGCTTTGAGATTCCTTCAGGTATGATAGAGAAACTGCTTGAAAATCTTTATACAGGAGACGGAACACTTCACCCTGATTTACATCTAATCTATGTGGATGAAGTTTGTGGATTGTTTAAACTTGCAGGTATGCCCGAGGATGTTATCAAGAAGAAGGTCTTCCATTTATCTTTGATGGGAGATGCATTGACATGGTTTAGGATATGCGATGATATGGAGTCATGGAACTATAATCGTTTGAAGTTGGAATTTCATCAGAAGTTCTACCCTATGCACCAGGTTCATCATGATCGTAATTATATTTATAATTTATGGCCTCGCGAAGGAGAAAGCATCGCTCAAGATTGGGGGGGGCTTAAGTCAATGTTATATTCATGCCCCAACCATGAGATCTCAAGAGAAATTATCATTCAAAAATTTTATGATCGTCTTTCGCATAATAATCGCTCCATGCTCGATACTTCTTGTTCTGGCTCTTATATGATGAAGACTATTGACTTCAAATGGGATTTATTGGAAAGAATTAAACGCAACTCCAAAGATTGGGACCTCGAAGAAGGTAAGGAGTCACGTATGACCCCCAAGTTTGATCTTGTTAAAGCTTTTATGGATACCGATGTTTTCTGTGAGTCTAACACTAAATATGGACTTGACTCTGAGATAGTAACTTCTTTCTATGAATCTTTTGCTACTCATGTTGATCTCCCCAAGGAGAAGTGGTTTAAATACCATCCCCCTATTGAAGTAAAAGTAGTTGAACCTATTAAAGTTGAATAAAAGACTATCACTTATAATGTTGATCCTGTTATTCCCACTGCTTATATTGAGAAACCACCTTTCCTTGTTAGGATAAAGGATCATGCTCAAGCTTCAACTATAGTCCGTAAGAGTGTGGGAAGGTTAAATACCCTGCTGATTTTCTTGTCCTTAGTTCCCCACAAGATGCTTTCTGTCCCATTATATTTGGTAGACCCTTCTCGAATACTGTTAATGCCAAGATAGACTGTGCGAAAGACATTGTCACTGTTGGATTAGGGGATATGTCTCATGATTTTAACTTTGCTAAATTCTGTAGACAACCCCTTGAAAAGGCACCACCTAGTAAGGATGAACTTATTGGATATACTCTGTTATTATTAGTGCTAACCTTTCAGAGCAGGAAGAAGAAAGATTATTGAAATCTCTGAAGAAGCATCGAGCTGCTATTGGATATACTCTGGATGATCTTAAGGGCATTAGTCCCACTATATGCCAACACGAGATAAAATTGGAAGAAAATGCTAAACCAGTTATTGTTCATCGGTGACGGTTAATGTCACACCCTGCATTTTGTAATATGTTATTTGTAACTTTGAAGCATGAAAATTTGGACCAGCAAATTTTTTTAGCATCATTTGGCTTTTATTTGGAATTGAGTTTTCTTCATGTGCTTTTTCTTGTGCTCATTAAAGTCGACTATGATCTCTTGTAGATCTCACCTCTATACTCAAAACTGCTGCCCAATGATCATGCCAAGTGTCATATAACAATATAGTATTTTCTTACAAAATTAATTTGGCCAAAAAGTATTTTATAAATTTAGTTTTCCAAAAACCCCTGAATTGAGATTTGCACTGCAAGTACTTGATTTAGGGTGTGAAAATTATTTCAAAAGGTTTATTTGAGACCTAGTAGCCATAGGACTCCCAGAAACCACAAAGGTATAATTTTAAAAGTTATTTTCCTATTTTATTTAAAAGCTTTTTCTTAAGGCCAGAAATGGTCTTTAATAGGGGAAAATTATTTAACTATTTCAAAAATATTTGCCAAAATTCAGAGAGACTCATAGGACATAAATTGTCCATATGTAAGAGTTTCAACACTTGGTCATGTTCAAAATAATGGGCTAAACCCTCTAAAACCCTTTCTGGATATTTCAAGGTTTTGAAATATTTACAAAGGAAACTTTCTCCAAAAATTCCAGGGAAATTCTATCATGTCATATATGACATATTTGATGATCTTGCCAAGTCCCATGCCTTGGGAAGCAAGAAAACCTCCTCAAACCCCTTCATAACCATTCTGTCCATATTTGAAGTTTGACCAACTTTACATTGCCAAACTTGTCCAAATGCTCTCAAACTTGGTGCACATGCTAGAATGACCTAATAAGGCATCTAGACCAAATGGCACAAGATTTGGAATAGAGCAACTTGATCTGATCACCTCAAAACCCTTTCTGTTCAAATGCAAATTTGAGCAACTTTACATTACCAACTTTTTATCTGGAACTTCAAACTTTGTGGGCATGATCAATACCCCAAATGATGATGCTACACCAAGTGGTGCATCAAGGGGAGATGATTAGCTTGACTCAATCAAGATGAAACTGTTTCTGTTGATTTCTAGGGTTCACCAAAGTTACATTGGCTAGTTTCTTCAAATGAGCCCAAATTTGGTGAAGCACCCTATTTTCTCATGTCTTTCAACCCTGTCAAGTGCCATGTCAATTGGACTTCATTTACTTGATCAAACACTGATCAAACACCTTCTGCAGAAATGCTAAAACCTCCAATTTGACCACTTTCACTTTTCTCCATGGCCTCAACTTCTTACCACAGGCTCATTGAGTTACCAGCTACCTCCAGTAACTACCCCAGCACCCCAGCTCCATGATTGAAGGATGAAACCCTTGTTTTACCTTGCTGTACAGCCAGCTTCCACCATGTTACCAGCCCTCTCCCTCTCTCTCTGCATCCCCAGGGCATCCAAGGCCTCAGGCCCTTTCTTTACTCCTCCTACAACGTGTTAGACACTGTTGGACACGCTGGATCGGACCAAACCGGCGAGAGCACGCTGATGCCAGCAATACGCATGCTCTGGAGCGCGCGAACAGTGCCCTCCGCACGCTGGCTCCAGCCAATCGCCGATCCCCGACAACCTCGAGCCTCCCCCTCGCGCTAGTCAAGGCACCTCGACGTCCGCGACCTCCCCGGCGCTGTCCCCCCTCCTCCTGCGCCCTCCAGTGAACGTCGTCACACGCGCACCGGCCGCCCGCTTCGGCCATTCTTCTGCTTCACACGCACGCGCGCCCCTGACGCTCCCCCGCTCTTCCTCTCACCTCAGCTGGACGTAGAGCTCGTCCAGGAACTCCCCAGACTCATCCCCGTCGCCTCCCGTGCGCTGTAGCGTCGAGCCGGAGCTCGCCGGCGCACTGGACCACGGGTCTCCCCGAGCCCCTATAAATAGGACCTCCCGAGCCATTCCAACAGCACCAGCAGCACCTCCTCCTCCCAAGCATCACTCCTGCATCACCAGCTCGACCCCAGGAGGTCCCAGTGCTCGGGATCGACCGGAGCTCCGCCGCGTCGGGCCACCGGCGATCTCGAGGTACGGGACTCCCCTGCCCCTCCTTCCACCCGTTTCGGAACCGCCGCACCTCACTGATCATTTTCCCCCTGTTTCCCCTCTCTGTGGCAGCCAGAAATAGCCGCAGCCACCACCCTCCGACGAGCTTCCGCCGTCCCACCTCGCCGCCGGTGAACCAAGCCTCCCCGCCGTGCCGCACTACCACCACAGCAACCGCAACACAACGCTGGTCACGTCCCTGGCCTCCGTTGCCGTCGCCGTGGCCGGAATCCTCGCCGGTGAGCTCGCCGCCGCCGTGGCCGTGGGGTTAGAGATGACAGGCGGGCCCCGCCTGTCATCCCCCCACCTCTCTCCCCCTCCTCTGTGCCGCTGACCCACGGGCCCCGCCCGTCAGGTTTGAAAACCTGACGTGCGCGCGCGCTGGCTCCGTGCGGCTGGGCCAGTCCGTCTGGGCCGTGCACTGTGGCCTTCTCTGGCCCAGTGCACAGGACCCCTTTTTCTTTTTCTTTTCTGTAAATGATTTAAACATTTATACAGAAAAGAATATTGATCCAAATTAAATATTTCCAACTCCTAAAATCTTGCAATATTCCAACCTATTTAATGGTACTACTTTCATTCAAATCCATGAAACTTGTTGTACTGTTCAAATTTAAATTCAAATTTGGGCAGTAATACTCCTGTTCTAAAATCAATATATTCCATTCTGTAACTCCAAAACTCCAACTAAGATTTTTCCCCATCTTAGAAATCCCTCTATTATTTTACAAAAATGAGTTGACATTTTTCTGAGCACTTTGATTTTTCTGTTTTATTTGTATTCTTATTTTCCCGTGGTTATTATGCGACGTATAGATCCCGTATTTGACGAAGTTGCAGTGGAAGAAGAAGGAGAAGGACTTCAAGACTTTGAAGACCAAGCCAATCCAGGCAAGCAGCCCTTTGACCATGATACACTTGTTCTCGGAACCTGTTTGTTTCCGATGCATGATGATAGGGTTGCGATGGTAACCTAGATGAACCACCACATAATGCATGCCTTGTTGTTGATCTTGCTATGTGCTAGATGGCATGCAAATAGTTGGTCATGATGCTTGTATGATGCATGTGTGATATGAACCCTCGTAGTTGAAATCTTTGCATGAACCCATCGGGTGCCCCTAATGCCCGAGGGTGATGAAGTGGTAGGTCATCACTTGAGAAAGAAGTGATGTGCCGGTAGATCTTGTGCATGGTGGAATGATGGATTAGATTTATGTGTGACTACCGTCCCAACCAAATATGTGCAACCACACTACCCCTTATGGGACGGGGCTTTATTGATTACTTAGGTCGATACTAGCATGGTGCCCGCATTACTAGTGACGGGAAGATTTGAGGTCTTTCCCGGGACGGGGTCGTGCTTGGATAGACGGCCATGACTGTTTTTACAGGGCACCGGACACACCGTTGGTCCCTTCGGGTAGCGTGACATTGAAATTAGGGCAAGTCCCGTGATCTATTGTTTGTACCCGAGGGCCGTGTGCCAACGAGTGGACTCTATGTTAGTGTCGTCTAAGGAAAGGTAATGACCGGGTGCTTACCCCGGGTACTTGAGGTACCGCGGGTCGTGGATGACACGGAAGTTCCCCGGATCTTGTGGGTAAAGTGCGCAACCTCTGCAGAGTGTAAAACTATTCGAATAGCCGTCTCCATGGTCATGGACAGTTGGGTGGTGCTACTTAAACTATGTCCAGAATTTTACTTCATTGGTGATAAATTGTGTGTGACAAGGATGGTGACTTGACTCGATGAGTTGAATCATATTCATGTTGATGTCGGTAACCTGTTCTCGAGGTTACGCAAGGTTATTGATGCATAAACTTGATGATAGCATATTGTTCTAGCTTCCTGCTAGATTGTTCATTATTGTTCCATTGCATTGTTACCACATCATGGGTTGCTTGCGAGTACATTCAAAGTACTCATTGGCTTGCCACTGGTTATTTAATTGGCCAGGCATGGAAGAGCAGGAATATGAGGAAGAGTTCTTTGGAGACGATCATGCGAACTAGGACACTATCCCAGTCAGAATGCCTGTAGGGTTAAGGCAGATGGCATGGGTTCTACCCGTTTATCGAAGACTTCCGCTATTTGAGTTATTTCCCATTCAGCCCGTGAGGCTCTATCTATGTAAGACTTGGCCATAATGGCCTTAATTCGTGTAAGACTATTTGTATGGATGTAAGACTCTTGTTATTTCAGCTTCTGTGTGTTCAGTGAGCATTGATCTCTGGGATCACTGTAAACGTGCATTCGGTGATCTCGACTTCTAAGTCGGGGTCCCCACAGAGCTGGTATCAGAGCCATCCTGACTGTAGGAAGCCTTAGTTAGCATGGGCGTTAGTTAGTTGAGACCCTTTTTCAAAAACCTTCTGAACCTCTCTTCTTTTCTAAACCTGAGATTTCATCAGCTATTTAACCCCTCCTATTCCACCTTTGTAGATGGCCGCTGTTCCCGAAGAGCACCTGACCACTGGGTTTCCCCTACTTCTCGAGGATAGCCTCCAGGAGTGTCAGTTCCACCGAGCACCCATCCTCACCTACCTTGAGCATTGGGTGAGCGATACTGAGGTGGAGTACCATGTGGAAGTGATCGTGAAGGCAAACGATCCTCCCACAAGTTGGTTCTTCGTGGGACCCCAGATGGCAACCCTACCACTTGCTGTCGAGGCTGCTGCACTCAAGGCATTAACCCGTCTCCGCGAGCTTCTTCCGGAGATGGCAGCCAAGATGGCAACTCGCTTCTTACCTTACCGGAAGGAAGGTGACGAAGAAAGCAGCGCACTAGCCTCTCCACTGAAGGAAGGACTCTCGCTTCAGTTCCAGACCTACTTCAGTCTATGTGCCGACAGCTTGGCACAAGACTTGGCCTCGGAATAAATGAAGCTTTGAGAAGAACTTTACAAGACCAAGGCACTTCTTCGTCGAGCTCAAGAGAAGGCAAACAGGATCAAGAAGGAAGGAGCACCTTCTGGACAATCCGCTATCGCATATCGAGGCGGAAGGCCCTCCGAGGATGTATCTTCCAAGGGTGAAGAACCACCTCGGCGACGCCGGATGACGGCAAGGGAATATCGCAAGCTTTTCCCTGCACCACCGTCGAAGCACCGTCGTATCCAACTCCTCCACTCCCCCACTCCCTCAAGTGACAAGGGAGCCCAGACAGATGAAGACAAGGAGGAAGACCCAGAAGAGCCGGAATACGCGACCGAGCATTCCGCCGCTTAGGCATTATTCGCTACTCGGATATGCCAGTTGTAACCCCTACGGTAGGATAGGTCGTGTAACCCCTATGCGCAGTCGAGTCCTTGTATGGTTCATATGAAACCATCTAGTGTTTGCTTTTGTTGTGTCTGTATGTATGTCGTATTCTTCCTTCGGGAATGTGTAAACGACTACATCACCCATTTGGAATTTAATGAATGTGTTTTGGCCTTCCGGCCCTTGCATGATTTGATTTAGTGTCACACCCACCCCCTTACTAGGCACCCATCTATCTTGCTTTCCCTCTTCTGAGTCATGAGACCTTTTACCGCTCCAACAGGATGCCTGTTGTAACTCGTACTGGTACCTCTACCCAGCAGCCCGAAGCCGGAGCATCCTCTCAGCCAGAGGCAGGCCACGACCAAACCAACGACCAAGCTCCACCACCACCTCCTCCAAGCATGGACATGGCTCAGCTTCTCCAAGCTTTCCGAGAGGAACGCCAAGCCAACACTGCAGCTCTCCAGCTGATTGCTCAAGTTGTCACCAACAACCGCCAGCCGGTAGGGAATGGCAATGGACGTTCCACGTTGGCAGAGTTCAAGAAGCATGCACCGCCAACCTTCATCGAGACTGCAGAACCCCTGGATGCTGACGACTGGGTCCGTTCCATTGAGGAGATTCTGGAACTAGTCGGATGCACCGAAGACCGCGAGAAGGTGGCTTATGCAGCCCACTGCCTCGGGGGAACTGCTAGAACTTGGTGGGATGGATTCAAGGTCATGCATGCTGAACAAGACATCAATTGGGTGAACTTCAAGGCAGAATTCCGCAAGGCCCACATTCCTTCCGGAATCATGGCTATCAAAAAGCGTGAGTTCCGAGCCCTGAAGCAAGGAAGTGGCAATGTCAAGGAGTACATGCAGAAGTTCAGTGTTCTGTCAAGGTATGCCCCTGAGGATGTCAGCACTGATGCTGCCAAAAGGGAGCGCTTCATGGAAGGCCTCAATCAGACTCTGCAATACTCGCTTGTTGTGTGCGACTGCCCGTCTTTCCCTGAACTGGTGAACAAGGCACTTATGCTTGAAGACAAGCGGCGTGCTTTGGAAGACACTCGCAAGCGCAAGTTGGTCAGTAAGGGAAGTTCCAGCAACCAGAAGCCTCGTCCGTGGCAGTCAGCCCCGGCCAAGCCAACCTATCAACAGCCAAGAGCTCCTGCGCCTCGTGCCAATCCTCAGCCTCAGCAGTATGCCAACCCCAGGCCAGCCTTCAACCCCAATACCAGTGGTGGCAACAAGGTCAACACTCCAAACCAAGTCACTTGCTTTGGATGTGGTCAGCCCGGACACATCTCCAGGGTGTGCCCCAACAAGAAGCCTGATGCCCCGCGCCCCAATGCGCAGAACCAGGGACAAGGCCGTGGAATGCCACCAAGGAACCCAGCTCCTCGCAATCCACCGAACTATGGGAAGGGGCGTGTGAATCACGTCACTGCTGAAGAAGCCCAGGAAGACCCGGACGTCGTGCTGGGTATGTTCCTTGTCAACTCAGCACCTGCAACTGTCTTGTTTGATTCTGGAGCAACGCATTCATTTGTCACTCAAAGATTTGCATTAAAAAGTGGCATGACCCCTACACCCCTGAATAACCCTATGGTGGTACAAACCCCCGGAGCTGAGATGAGAGCCAAGATAGGCTGTAAAGGGGTCAGTATTACCATTAATGGTGTAGACTTCCTAGCAGACCTTATCGTCCTGAGATCGCAAGGCTTGGATGTGATCCTAGGGATGAATTGGCTCAGCAAGCACCAAGGCTTGTTAGACTGTGCCAATCTGACAGTCACTGTGACCAATGACCAAGGAGTCGAAGTCAAGTTTGCCCCCAACTCCTCCTCCGCTCAAGCCGCTAAAGTCAACTGTCTGTCTGAAGTTGGGCTAGAGCAAGTACCGGTGGTATGTGAGTATCCTGATGTCTTTCCGGATGAACTACCGGGAATGCCCCCTGACCGTGACATTGAGTTCATCATCGAGCTCGTGCCCGGAGCAGGACCCATCTATAAGAAGCCTTATAGAATGGGGATGGAAGAATTAGCCGAGTTGAAGAAGCAGCTAGAAGAGCAGCTAAGGAAGGGATTTATTCGCCCGAGTGCCTCCCCTTGGGGATCTCCTGTTCTGTTTGTGGCAAAGAGGGACGGTACCATCCGCTTATGCATTGACTATCGTTCCCTCAATGAAGTTACAATCAAGAACAAGTACCCACTCCCCAAGATCGAAGATCTGTTTGATCAGCTCAGCGGAGCCAAGGTATTCTCCAAGATCGACCTCAGATCTGGGTATTACCAGCTGAAGATCAGACCCCAAGATATTCCGAAGACGGCATTCGTAACCAGATATGGCCTCTACAAGTGCACGGTCATGTCTTTTGGGTTAACCAATGCCCCAGCTTACTTCATGTACCTCATGAATAAAGTCTTCATGGAATATTTGGACAAGTTCGTTGTCGTCTTTATTGATGACATTCTTGTGTTCTCGAAGTCGGAGGAAGAGCATGAGCAGCACCTGAGGATAGTCCTAGACAAGCTTCTTGAGCACCAACTGTATGCCAAATTCAGCAAGTGTGAGTTCTGGCTGCATAGTTGGATTCTTAGGTCATGTCTTGACCGAGGAATGATTATCTGTTGATCCTGCAAAAATCGAAGCTGTGACCCAATGGCAATCTCCAACGACCGTCAAGGAAGTCAGAAGCTTGCTCGGATTAGCGGGCTATTACCGCAAGTTCGTGGAAGGATTCTCTAGCATTGCACGACCAATGACTCAGCTCCTCAAAAAGGACAAGAAGTTCGAATGGACGCCAAAATGCGAAGAGATCTTCCAAGAGCTCAAGAAGAGATTGACCACCGCCCCAGTTCTGGCAACACCTGATATTCACAAGGAGTTCGTGATATATTGTGATGCCTCACGAACCGGATTGGGAAGCGTTCTGATGCAAGAAGGCCGCGTCATAGCATACCTCTCCAGGCAGCTACGACCCCATGAGGAGAACTACGCTACTCACGATCTTGAGCTAGTGGCAGTAGTTCATGCCTTGAAGACATGGCGGCATTACCTCCTAGGGAAACGGTGTGAGATTTACACAGACCACAAAAATCTGAAGTATATTTTCACCCAAAAAGAGTTGAACATGAGGCAGCGGAGATGGTTGGAACTCATCAAAGATTATGACCTCAGTGTTCAGTATCACCCTGGGAAGGCTAACGTGGTGGCCGATGCCTTAAGCAGGAAGGCTTGCTCTTTGAATATCGTTATCCAAGAAAGGCAGCCAACCTTGTTTAAGGAGATCGAACAATTCAGTTTGGAATTGGTCACCCCCGGATTTCTGGATCTTTTGGAAGTCAGACCAACCCTGATGGACGACGTCAAGAAGGCTCAAGATGGACACGCAAGCATCGAAGGCATCAAGAAGAAGATGAAGCTGGGCAAGGCCCCAGGATTCTCCGAGGACGAGCACGGGATTGTTTGGTACAAAGGTCGCCTCTGCGTGCCAAACAACACCGAGTTGAAGATGCTGATTCTGCAAGAAGCCCACGACACTCTGTATTCCATCCACCCCGGAGGAACCAAGATGTACCAAGACTTGAAGGCACGATTCTGGTGGCACGGTATGAAGAGAGAGATTGCAACCTATGTTGCAAGGTGTGATGTGTGCCAAAGGGTCAAGGCTGAATATCAGCGACCTGCTGGATTGCTTCAACCACTCAAGGTTCCTGAGTGGAAGTGGGATAAAGTCGGAATGGACTTCATCACTGGACTACCAAGGTCGAATAGAGGACATGACTCTATCTGGGTCATAGTCGATCATTTGACCAAGGTGGCTCATTTCATTCCTGTCAAGACCACTTATGATGGCAACCGGCTGGCAGCTCTCTACATTGACCGAATCATAAGTCTTCACGGTGTTCCCAAGGAGATTGTGTCAGATCGAGGAACCCAGTTCACCTCAAGGTTCGGGAAGAAGTTCCAAGAAGCCTTGGGAACCAAGTTGTCTTTCAGCACAGCTTTCCACCCACAGACCGGAGGTCAAACTGAGCGAGTCAATCAGATTCTCGAAGACATGCTCCGAGCCTGTGTCCTGGCATATGGAGCCAAGTGGGAAGACTGTCTCCCTTTTGCCGAGTTCTCCTATAACAACAGTTACCAGTCAAGCCTTCAGATGGCACCATTTGAGGTGTTGTATGGACGCAAATGTCGCACACCCCTCAACTGGTCAGAGACTGGAGAAGGACTAGTCTTTGGACCGCATAATCTCCGCACAGCAGAAGAGCAAGTCCAACTAGTCAGAGAGCGATTAAAGGCAGCCAAGTCAAGGCAGAAGAGTTACGCTGACACTCGACGCCGAGACATGAGTTTCCATGTCGGGGACCATGTGTACCTGCGGGTAACTCCTCTGAAAGGAACCAAGCGTTTCCATGTCAAGGGGAAGCTCGCACCAAGGTTCATTGGACCCTTTGAGATCACTGCACGACGAGGAGAAGTGGCTTATCAGTTGGAACTACCACCTGAGCTATCTGATGTGCACAATGTATTCCATGTGTCACAACTCCGGAAATGTCTCCAAGTTCCAGACAAGCCCAATCTCTACACGGATGTGGATCACCAAGCCATTGATCTGCAACCTGATTTGACCTACCACGAGAAGCCCATTCGCATTCTGGACGAAGCAGAACGACGTACGCGGAGCCGTACCATCAAGTACTTCCAGGTCCAGTGGAGCAACCACACCGAAGCAGAAGCAACCTGGGAACGAGAAGACTATCTTAAATCCGAGTTTCCCGACCTCTTTTAAGCCCTAGTTTAGGAATCTCGGGGACGAGATTCTTGTAAGGGGGGTAGGTCTATCACACCCTGCATTTTGTAATATGTTATTTGTAACTTTGAAGCATGAAATTTGGACCAGCAAATTTTTTTAGCATCATTTGGCTTTTATTTGGAATTGAGTTTTCTTCATGTGCTTTTTCTTGTGCTCATTAAAGTCAACTATGATCTCTTGTAGATCTCACCTCTATACTCAAAACTTCTGCCCAATGATCATGCCAAGTGTCATATAACAATATAGTATTTTCTTACAAAATTAATTTGGCCAAAAAGTATTTTATAAATTTAGTTTTCCAAAACCCCTGAATTGAGATTTGCACTGCAAGTACTTGATTTAGGGTGTGAAAATTATTTCAAAAGGTTTATTTGAGACCTAGTAGCCATAGGACTCCCAGAAACCACAAAGGTATAATTTTAAAAGTTATTTTCCTATTTTATTTAAAAGCTTTTTCTTAAGGCCAGAAATGGTCTTTAATAGGGGAAAATTATTTAACTATTTCAAAAATATTTTCCAAAATTCAGAGAGACTCATAGGACATATATTGTCCATATATAAGAGTTTCAACACTTGGTCATGTTCAAAATAATGGGCTAAACCTTCTAAAACCCTTTCTGGATATTTCAAGCTTTTGAAATATTTACAAAGGAAACTTTCTCCAAAAATTCCAGGGAAATTCTATCATGTCATATATGACATATTTGATGATCTTACCAAGTCTCGTGCCTTGGGAAGCAAGAAAACCTCCTCAAACCCCTTCATAACCATTCTGTCCATATTTGAAGTTTGACCAACTTTACATTGCCAAACTTGTCCAAATGCTCTCAAACTTGGTGCACATGCTAGAATGACCTAATAAGGCATCTAGACCAAATGGCACAAGATTTGGAATAGAGCAACTTGATCTGATCACCTCAAAACCCTTCCTGTTCAAATGCAAATTTGAGCAACTTTACATTACCAACTTTTTATCTGGAACTTCAAACTTTGTGGGCATGATAAATACCCCAAATGATGATGCTACACCAAGTGGTGCATCAAGGGGAGATGATTAGCTTGACACAATCAAGATGAAACTGTTTCTGTTGATTTCTAGGGTTCACCAAAGTTACATTGGCTAGTTTCTTCAAATGAGCCCAAATTTGGTGAAGCACCCTATTTTCTCATGTCTTTCAACCCTGTCAAGTGCCATGTCAATTGGACTTCATTTACTTGATCAAACACTGATCAAACACCTTCTGCAGAAATGCTAAAACCTCCAATTTGACCACTTTCACTTTTCTCCATGGCCTCAACTTCTTACCACATGCTCATTGAGTTACCAGCTACCTCCAGTAACTCCCCCAGCACCCCAGCTCCATGATTGAAGGATGAAACCCTTGTTTTACCTTGCTGTACAGCCAGCTTCCACCATGTTACCAGCCCTCTCCCTCTCTCTCTGCATCCCCAGGGCATCCAAGGCCTCAGGCCCTTTCTTTACTCCTCCTACAACGTGCTAGACACTGTTGGACACGCTGGATCGGACCAAACCGGTGAGAGCACGCTGATGCCAGCAATACGCATGCTCTGGAGTGCGCGAACAGTGCCCTCCGCACGCTGGCTCCAGCCAATCGCCGATCCCCGACAACCTCGAGCCTCCCCCTCGCGCCAGTCAAGGCGCCTCGACGTCCGCGACCTCCCCGGTGCTGTCCCCCCTCCTCCTGCGCCCTCCAGTGAACGTCGTCGCACGCGCACCGGCCGCCCGCTTCGGCCATTCTTCTGCTTCACACGCGCGCACGCCCCTGACGCTCCCCCGCTCCTCCTCTCAACTCAGCTGGACGTAGAGCTCGTCCAGGAACTCCCCAGACTCAGCCCCGTCGCCTCCCGTGCGCTGTAGCGTCGAGCCGGAGCTCGCCGGCGCACTAGACCACGGGTCTCCGCCGAGCCCCTATAAATAGGACCTCCCGAGCCATTCCAACAGCACCAGCAGCACCTCCTCCTCCCCAGCATCACTCCTGCATCACCAGCTCGACCCCAGGAGGTCCCAGTGCTCGGGATCGACCGGAGCTCCGCCGCGTCGGGCCGCCTGCGATCTCGAGGTACGGGCCTCCCCTGCCCCTCCTTCCACCCGTTTCGGAACCGCCGCACCTCACTGATCATTTTCCCCCTGTTTCCCCTCTCTATGGCAGCCGGAAACAGCCGCAGCCACCACCCTCCGACGAGCTTCCGCCGTCCCACCTCGCCGCCGGTGAACCAAGCCTCCCCGCCGTGCCGCACTACCACCACAGCAACCGCAACACGACGCTGGTCACGTCCCTGGCCTCCGTTGCCGTCGCCGTGGCTGGAATCTTCGCCGTTGAGCTCGCCGCCGCCGTGGCCGTGGGGTTAGAGATGACAGGCGGGCCCCGCCTGTCATCTCCCCACCTCTCTCCCCCTCCTCTGTGCCGCTGACCCACGGGCCCCGCCCGTCAGGTTTGAAAACCTGACATGCGCGCGCGCTGGCTCCGTGCGGCTGGGCCAGTCCGTCTGGGCCGTGCACTGTGGCCTTCTCTGGCCCAGTGCACAGGACCCCTTTTTCTTTTTCTTTTCTGTAAATGATTTAAACATTTATACAGAAAAGAATATTGATCCAAATTAAATATTTCCAACTCCTAAAATCTTGCAATATTCCAACCTATTTAATGGTACTACTTTCATTCAAATCCATGAAACTTGTTGTACTGTTCAAATTTAAATTCAAATTTGGGCAGTAATACTCCTGTTCTAAAATCAATATATTCCATTCTGTAACTCCAAAACTCCAACTAAGATTTTTCCCCATCTTAGAAATCCCTCTATTATTTTACAAAAATGAGTTGACATTTTTCTGAGCACTTTGATTTTTCTGTTTTATTTGTATTCTTATTTTCCCGTGGTTATTATGCGACGTATAGATCCCGTATTTGACGAAGTTGCTGTGGAAGAAGAAGGAGAAGGACTTCAAGACTTTGAAGACCAAGCCAATCCAGGCAAGCAGCCCTTTGACCATGATACACTTGTTCTCGGAACCCGTTTGTTTCCGATGCATGATGATAGGGTTGCGATGGTAACCTAGATGAACCACCACATAATGCATGCCTTGTTGTTGATCTTGCTATGTGCTAGATGGCATGCAAATAGTTGGTCATGATGCTTGTATGATGCATGTGTGATATGAACCCTCGTAGTTGAAATCTTTGCATGAACCCATCGGGTGCCCCTAATGCCCGAGGGTGATGAAGTGTTAGGTCATCACTTGAGAAAGAAGTGATGTGCCGGTAGATCTTGTGCATAGTGGAATGATGGATTAGATTTATGTGTGACTACCGTCCCAACCAAACATGTGCAACCACACTACCCCTTATGGGACGGGGCTTTATTGATTACTTAGGTCGATACTAGCATGGTGCCCGCATTACTAGTGACGGGAAGATTTGAGGTCTTTCCCGGGACGGGGTCGTGCTTGGATAGACGGCCATGACTGTTTTTACAGGGCACCGGACACACCGTTGGTCCCTTCGGGTAGCGTGACATTGAAATTAGGGCAAGTCCCGTGATCTATTGTTTGTACCCGAGGGCCGTGTGCCAACGAGTGGACTCTATGTTAGTGTCGTCTAAGGAAAGGTAATGACCGGGTGCTTACCCCGGGTACTTGAGGTACCGCGGGTCGTGGATGACACGGAAGTTCCCCGGATCTTGTGGGTAAAGTGCGCAACCTCTGCAGAGTGTAAAACTATTCGAATAGCCGTCTCCACGGTCATGGACAGTTGGGTGGTGCTACTTAAACTATGTCCAGAATTTTACTTCATTGGTGATAAATTGTGTGTGACAAGTCAAGGATGGTGACTTGACTCGATGAGTTGAATCATATTCATGTTGATGTCGGTAACCTGTTCTCGAGGTTACGCAAGGTTATTGATGCATAAACTTGATGATAGCATATTGTTCTAGCTTCCTGCTAGATTGTTCATTATTGTTCCATTGCATTGTTACCACATCATGGGTTGCTTGCGAGTACATTCAAAGTACTCATTGGCTTGCCACTGGTTATTTAATTGGCCAGGCATGGAAGAGCAGGAATATGAGGAAGAGTTCTTTGGAGACGATCATGCGAACTAGGACACTATCCCAGTCAGAATGCCTGTAGGGTTAAGGCAGATGGCATGGGTTCTACCCGTTTATCGAAGACTTCCGCTATTTGAGTTATTTCCCATTCAGCCCGTGAGGCTCTATCTATGTAAGATTTGGCCATAATGGCCTTAATTCGTGTAAGACTATTTGTATGGATGTAAGACTCTTGTTATTTCAGCTTCTGTGTGTTCAGTGAGCATTGATCTCTGGGATCATTGTACACGTGCATTCGGTGATCTCGACTTCTAAGTCGGGGTCCCCAAAGTTAAATCCTAAGATGAAAGAAGTGGTAAGGAAGGAAATTCTAAAGATCCTAGGGGCAGGTATTATCTATCCCATTGCTGATAGCCAGTGGGTAAGTCCTGTCCATTGTGTTCCAAAAAAGGGAGGTTTGACTATAGTCCCTAATGATAAAGATGAATTGATCCCTTAACGAATAGTTATAGGTTATAGGATGGTAATTGATTTCTGTAAGTTGAATAAAGCTACTAAGAAAGACCATTAACCCTTGCCATTTATTGATCAAGTGCTAGAAAGGTTATCCAAACATACTCATTTCTTCTTTCTAGATGGTTATTCTGTCTTCTCTCAAATACCTATGTCAAAGGGGGCTCAGAAAAGACCACCTTTACTTGTCCTTTCGGTACCTTTGCTCATAGACGTATGCCTTTTGGTTTATGGAATGCACCTTCTACCTTTCAAAGATGCATGATGGCTATATTCTCTGACTTTTGTGAAAATATTGTTGAGGTATTCATGGATGATTTCTTTGTTTACAGAAATTCTTTTGATGATTGCTTAAGCAACCTTGATCGAGTTTTGCAGAGATGTGAAGACACTAATCTGGTCTTGAATTGGGAGAAGTGCCACTTTATGGTTAATGAAGGCATTGTCTTGGGACATAAAATTTCAGAAAGAGGTATTAAAGTTGACAAAGCTAAAGTGGATGCTATTGAAAAGATGTCGTGCCCTAAGGATATCAAAGGTATACGAAGTTTCCTTGGTCATGCCAGGTTTTATAGGAGGTTCATTAAGGACTTCTCCAAAATCTCCAGGCCTCTGACTAATCTCTTACAAAAAGATATTCCTTTTGTCTTTGATGATGATTTTCTAGAAGCATTTGAAATACTTAATAAAGCATTGATCTCTGCACCTATTGTCCAGCCTCCTGACTGGAATTTACCCTTTCAGATTATGTGCGATGCTAGGATTATGTTGTAGGAGCTGTTCTAGGGCAAAGAGTTGATAAGAAATTGAATGTTATCCAGTATGCTAGCAAAACTCTAGATAGTGCCCAAAGAAATTATGCTACCACTGAGAAAGAATTTTTAGCAGTTGTATTTGCTTGTGATAATTTTAGACCCTATATCTTTGATTCTAAATTAACTATTCACACTGATCATGCTGCTATCAAATACCTTATGGAAAATAAAGATGCTAAACCTAGACTTATTAGATGGGTTCTCTTGCTGCAAGAATTTGACTTGCATATTATTGATAGAAAGGGAGCTGAGAACCCCGTAGCAGATAACTTGTCTAGGTTAGAGAATATACTTGATGACCCACAACCTATTGATGATAGCTTTCCTGATGAACAACTAGCTGTCATAAGTACTTCTTGTACTGCCCCCTAGTATGTTTCTTATGCTAATTACATTGTTGCTAAGTTTATACCACCTAGCTTCACATACCAGTAGAAGAAAAAGTTCTTCTATGATTTGAGACATTACTTTTGGGATGACCCACATCTTTATAAAGAAGGAGTAGATGGTATTATTAGACGTTGTGTGCCTGAGCATGAACATGAACAGATCCTACGCAAGTGCCACTCCGAAGCCTATGGAGGACACCATGCGGGAGACAGAACTGCACATAAGGTATTGCAATCCGGTTTTTATTGGCCTACTCTCTTCAAGGATGCCCGTAAGTTTTTCTTATCATGTGATGAATGTTAAAGAATTGGTAATATTAGTAGACGTCAAGAAATGCCTATGAACTATTCACTCGTTATTGAACCATTTGATGTTTGGGGCTTTGATTATATGGGACCTTTTCCTTCCTCTAATGGGTACACACATATTTTAGTTGTTGTTGATTATGTTACTAAGTGGGTAGAAGCTATTCCAACTAGTAGTGCTGATCATAACACCTCTATTAAGATGCTTAAAGAAGTTATACTTCCGAGGTTTGGAGTCCCTGGATATCTATTGACTGATGGTGGTTCACACTTTATTCATGGTGCTTTCCGTAAGATGCTTGCTAAATATGATGTCAACCATAGAATTGCATCACCTTATCACCCACAGACTAGTGGTCAACTTGAATTAAGTAATAGGGAGTTGAAATTACTCTTGCAAAAGACAGTTAATAGGTCTAGAAAGAATTGGTCCCAGAAACTAGATGATGCATTATGGGCCTATAGAACTGCATACAAAAATCCTATGGGCATGTCTCCATATAAGATGGTATATGGAAAAGCTTGTCACTTACCTCTTGAGCTAGAACATAAGGCATATTGGGCTGTTAAAGAGCTCAACTATGATTTCAAACTTGCCGGTGAAAAGAGGCTATTTGATATTAGCTGTCTCGTTGAATGGAGAACCCAGGCCTACGAGAATGCCAAGTTATTTAAAGAAAAAGTTAAAAGATGGCATGACAAAAGGATACAAAAGCGTGAGTTCAACATAGGTGATTATGTTTTGCTATTCAACTCTCGTTTAAGACTTTTTGCAGGAAAACTTCTCTCCAAGTGGGAAGGACCTTACGTTATCGAGGAGGTCTATCGTTCCGGTGCCATAAAGATCAACAACTTCGAAGGCACAAATCCGAAGGTGCTGAATGGTCAAAGGATCGAACATTATATCTCAGGTAATCCTATAAATGATGAAACTAATATTATTGAAACCATAACCCGGGAGGAATACATAAGGGACACTTTCCAGAACGATTCAGCCTCCGAAAAGGAAGAGGTACGTGATACGGTAAGTAAACCGACTCCAAAACAGTTCTAAAGGCAATTTTTCTCCGTTTTGGAATATTTAGAAAAATAGAAAAATAAACCGCTCTCTGAAGGAGACACGGGGCCTCCTCGAGGGTAGGGGGAGCGCCCCCCCTTCCCAGTGCGCGCCCCCTGCCTCGAGGGCACCCCATGTGTCCCCTGGACTCCGTTTTCTTGTGGGTTAATCCTTTTGTTCGGGAAAAATTCATTATATATAATCCCGAATGTTTTGACCTCTGTATCACGTAGAATTCTGCTGTTTTTGACAGATCCAGATCATCATGACATCCTCCAAGACCCCCAAGGACCATTTCTTCGAGAACGTCATCAACCCCTACCTTGCGGAAGTGATGCACCACCCCAAAACCATGGAGTTGCATGAGGGGGTGCTGCACATCCGTGATGTTGAAGGGCTGAGAAGGACCGGAAGCGTGGAGACAAGAGTCGAAGCAATGGAGCAACAAGTTTTCAAGTGCGGAGGTATGGTGGAACGAGGACTCGACGCCAACCACATGATGATCTCGGAGCTTGCCAACAACTTCAAGATGGACTCAACGATCTTCGGGGAAGCCGTCTCCAATCTTCAAGAGAAGCTCGATCACCTCCATGCCTAGATCTATGACCTGCAAAACCAAAACTGTGAGTATGAATATAGATTCAAGAACATGAGTTTGGCTGCAGAATTGAGTGTCCCGGAGACTCGGTCATCCTTCTATGATGGTGAGCCCATGTCTTGGAAGAACAACAAGCCTACATCAGCAACAACTCCATCATCACCAACCCCCAAGAAGGAGACATAATCATGTGGGTATGGGCACTCCCCTTGGCAACTGCCAAGCTTGGGGGAGTGACCCCGGTATCGTATCACCATCACTCTTATCTTTACCATTTTGCTTAGTTCGATCCTTTTGGTAGTATGTTGATCTATTAGAATAAAGTCAGCATGATCTAGCTGCGAGCTTTTGCTTTGTGAGCTTTATCCCTTGTAATCGAGTCCGTGAGCTATATAATAAAGATTAGTGTTGAGTCAAGGGCTTGATTTCCTCACTTGGGTCATGATAAAAAGAAAGAAAACAAAAAGAGAATCAAAGAGATCATATCGATCTTATGGGGAGTAATGACTTCACATACAAGAGTATGATAAATAAAAGTTGTTGGGAGGTGACAAACATAGTTTTGGTCATCGTTGCAATTAATAGGAAGTAATAAAAGAAGAGAGGCTTCACATACAAATATACTATCTTGGACATCTTTTATGATTGTGAGCACTTATTAAAGTATGACATGCTAAAGAGTTGATGTTGGACAAGGAAGACAACATAATGGGTTATGTCTTCTTATATCCGAAATAAAGTATATTGTCATGGATCATCCAACATGTTGAGCTTGCCTTTCCCCCTCATGCTAGCCAAAACTCCTCGCAATAAGTAGAGATACTACTTGTGCTTCCATATATCCTTCAAACTAGTTTTGCCATGAGAGTCCACCATACCTACCTACGGATTGAGAAAGATCCTTCCAAGTAAGTTGTCATGTTGTAAACCCGCTAAAATATGTATGATTTATTACTGTGGGAGAAATTAGCTTTATACGAGCTTGTGATATGGAAGTAATGAAAGCGACGGACTGCATAATAAAGGTCCTTATCACAAGTGGCAATATAAAGCGAAGTTCTTCTATGCTAAGACTTTGTGCATCCAACCATAAAAACACATGACAATCTCTGCTTCCCTCTGCGAAGGGCCTATCATTTATTCTTGTCTTATAACTGTCAAGGTGAAATCCACCTTTCCTTTTTCAATTTATCCTTTGGCAAGCACATTGTGTTGGAAAGATCCTGACATATATACCCACTTGGATGTAAGTTTTCATGATCTATTACTGTTGACATTACCCTTGAGGTAAAAGGTTGGGTGGCAACACCATAAGCCCCTATCTTTCTCTGTGTCCGATTAAAACTCCATAAACATAATTATTGTGTGAGTGTGAGAAATTGTGAAAGATTATATGATAGTTGAGTATGTAGGCTTGCTAAAAAGCTCTTATATTGACTCTTTCCAATGTTACGATAAATTGCAATTGCCTCAATGACCGACACCAAAGTTTGTTAGTTTCCAATGAAGTTTATGATGCATACTTGATATTGTGGATGAATTGTTACTTTAGCATAATGATCATATGACTATATTAATATAAGTTGCTGTTATGAGAATGATCATGATGCCCTCATGTATGTATTCTCTTTTTATCGACACCTCTATCTCTAAACATGTGGACATATTTTTCGATATCGGCTTTCGCTTGAGGACAAGCGAGGTCTAAGCTTGGGGGAGTTGATACGTCCATTTTTCATCATGCTTACAAGTCAATATTTATTGCATTATGGGCTATTCATACATGTTTTGTCACAATACTTATGCCTTTTCCCTCTTATTTTGCAAGGTTTACATGAAGAAGGGGGAATGCCGGCAGCTGGAATTCCGGGCTAGAAAAGGAGCAAACTCTGGAAACCTATTCTGCACAACTCCAAAAGCCCCAAAACTCCACAGAACATTTTTTCGGAAAATATAAAAAATATCCGGCGAAAGAAACCCACGAGAGGGGCCATTGGCTGGCCTCGAGGGTGGGGGCGCGCCCACTTCCCAGGGCCCGCCCCCCTACCTTGAGGGCCAGCCGGTGGGCCCCCGGTGTCCATATTCTCCTATATGAAGTGTTTTGACCTGGAAAAATTAAGAGGAGGCTTTCGGGACTAGACGCCGCCGTATCAAGGCGGAACCGAGGCGGAAACCAATCTAGGGCTCGACAGAGCTGTTCTGCCGAGGATACTTCCCTCCGGGAGGGGGAAATCGTCACCGCCGTCATCACCAACAACTCACCCATCTTGGGGAGAGCTATCTTCATCAACATCTTCACCTGCACCATCTCCTCTCAAACCCTAGTTCATCTCTTGTATCCGAACCTCAGATTGGTACCTGCGGGTTGCTAGTAGTGTTGATTACTCCTTGTAGTTGATGCTAGTTGGTTTATTTGGTGGAAGATCATATGTTCAGATCCATTATGCATATTAATAACCCCCTGATCATGAACAATATTATGTCTTATGAGTAGTTACTTTTGTTCCTGAGGACATGGGAGAAGTCTTGCTATTAGTAGTCATGTAAATTTGGTCTTCGTTCGATATTTTGATGAGATGTATGTTGTCTCTCCTCTAGTGGTGTCATGTGAACGTTGACTACATGACACTTCACCATTATTTGGGCCTAGAGGAAGGCATTGCGAAGTAATAAGTAGATGATGGGTTGCTAGAGTGACAGAAGCTTAAACCCTAGTTTATGCGTTGCTTCGTAAGGGGCTGATTTGGATCCATATGTTTCAGGCTATGGTTAGGTTTACCTTAATACTTCTTTTATAGTTGCGGATGCTTGCATTAGAGGTTAATCATAAGTGGGAGGCTTGTCCAAGTAAGGGCAGCACCCAAGCACCGGTCCACCCACATACCAAATTATCAATGTACCGAACGCGAATCACATGATCGTGATGAAAACTAGCTTGACGATAATTCCCATATGTCCTCGGGAGCGCTTTACTTTGCATAAGCGTTTGTCCAAGCTTGTACTTTCCTACAAACAGGATTGGGCCATCTTGCTGCACCTATTTACTTTTACCGTTTGTTACTTGCTACCAATTATCTTATCACAAAACTATCTGTTACCTATAATTTCAGTGCTTGCAAAAAATACCTTACTGAAAACTGCCTATCATTTCCTTCTGCTCCTTGTTGGGTTCGACACTCTTACTTATTGAAAGGACTACGATAGATCCCCTACACTTGTGGGTCATCACTGGCAGAAATCTCAGTAGCAGTTGAGCTCGCGCCATAGCTTTTGTGCTTGTGCTTGGCATGGATGTTGATGATGTCGACCGCACCGTCGCCTGGCTCCTGATGGTGCTAACGGGGGTTGCGGCCGCGGTGCTGCGTCCACGCTGCTGTGGGACGACCACCTGGGCCCCGGGATTGCGCGGCAATGTTGCTCGAGGGTCGGCGGTTCTGTAGAGCGCAGAGGCTCGTCCGGGCGGAGGTACTTGCGCCGCGTTTGCACCCGTGGTGGGGGCAGCCGAAGGGCGATGGTTTACCCCGGACCGAGCGTTGTTGCTGCGGCTATGCCCATCGGTGGGAGGAGGGGGTGCGGACGGAGTGACCCCCTCGCCCACACCTTGCGAAGTGTGACCGCCGAGGCATTGCTGATGTTGTTCTCCACCGACATCTCCTATCCCCGTGCCGGCTGCAGGGGAAGTGGTGATGGTGCCTCCTGCTCCAACCACGTCCCCAGCGGCGTTCACGTCTCCGCTCGCATCCGCAACCCCTGCGGCATTAGAAGCCATGGGCGGCAGAGCCTTCGAGGTGGATGGGTGGGGCAGAAGCACCTGATTTCTTCTTGGGCACCATAGCTGATGGCGCCATCGAAGATGAAGACGGTGACGAAGATGACGCGCTGCGCATGCTTTCAGGTTCGTGCAAGCGAGCCCCCTACCTGGCGTGCCAAAGATGCCGCGGGATATCCACGGCCACCTATGGGACCAGGAGGCCCCTTGCTGGCTCGGCAGGGTGATGTCGCGTTGCACAAAGAGCAGACCAGCACATGGCAGCGTGACATAGAGGACATAAGAAATATACCAAGGTTCGGGCCGCCGCGAGGCATAAAACCCTACTCCTGCTTGGGTGGATTGATGGTGGAATGGAGGTAGTGGAGCATAGTACACTTGCCCGGCAGGGGTTGCCTTAGGCAGCGGCGACTACGCGCATATGGTGTTGTGGGTTAATCAACTTTACAACCATTTCTACGATTTCCATGGGCCTCCTTTTATAGATCAAGGGGCTACCACAGTGGCAAAGTAGTCATTATGCACTAATATGATAGCAAACAGTGTAATAATACCTAACTCTGCGGGCTGACATGGTGCATTAAATGCACCGCTTAGTGTCACATCACTGGTTGCCCGGCAAGGCTTGCTGGGCTATATTGCGAGCTCCGCGCCTATTCTCTGGACACGTCGTCGAATGGGTTTCATCTGTGAGTTTCTCCTGTAGGAACTGGCTGCCATGTGGCTAATGACTTCCATTGAATCATGTTGCGGCTTGACACCACACTGATGGACGACGTGGGTCGTGCTTGAGTGGTTGGTGAAGTAGTTTTGCCTCCGGGAGCCCCTAGCAGGCCTATGTCTGGGTGCCTTGATCGTATTCTTTTGATGATGGCCTTGCCCCTTACCGGGATCGCCTGCTCGGCAAGGGAGGCCCTTCTCTTGGCGACGCCTTGCTACTCTGGTCCGCTTGTTGGCCTCATGGACCTCTTGGTATCTTGTCCATCTTGGTCTAGTGCTTCAATCTTGTCTTTGCGCCTGTGCACAGTATGGCAACAGAACCAGGGTTTGTTGCACTGATAGGGAGTTATAAACCCGAGGATTATTAATCAACCCCTCGGGCCAGTGCTCAACTTGATAGTTGGTCCATCTACCTAGTAGTTGGCGGTGCCGCCTCAGGGTAGCTCGAGGTATTATGGCTATCGTCCACTTCACGTAGACATATGAGTCCATGGATAGAGAGTGCGCGGCTATGGACAAGGGTCTAACTCACCGGGAGATCTCCTTGGGATAGTTTTCCTTTCTTCGAAGACCTTGTGCACCGGGATTCCGGGGACGCTCGGTTCTTCCCGATATGGAGAATTACCTCCGCAAATTGCGAGAGCTTGTGATGGGCTAAGTTGGGACACCCCTGCAGGGTTATGATCTTTCAAAAGTCGTGCCCGCGGTTATGTGGCGGTGATACGTCCAAAACGTATCTATAATTTCTGCTTGCTCCATGCCACTTTTGGGTGATATTGCTATGATATTTATACACTTCCATACACTTTTGATCATATTTGGACTAACCGACTAATCCAGTGCACCCCAGTGCTAGTTTTTGTTTTCGGCTGTTTTTGTATTTCAGGTTTTCACATTACGAGAACTGTCAGGAAAAATCCAGAAAAATTATATAAAAAATCAGCGTTCCAGAACCTACCTTGCGCCCGAAGTACAGCCGGGGGGG
>LR738709.1:361673112-361689699 GCA_902687465.1 Secale cereale
GGGGGGGGGGGGCGCCTGGGCCCCCCGAGCCCCGTCTGGTGCCCCCCTTTGGCATATATTTAGAGCGTCCTTCAAAACCCTCGGGACGGGAACTCTTTTTCGCGATCTCATCTCTGTTCCGTTGCCGCCGCAGCTTCCAAGATCGGGAGCACTAGGAGAACTCTTCCCGGCACCCTGCCGGAGGGGAGGATCACCATCGGAAGCCTCTCCACCACCATGGATGCCTCCTGGATGAGTTGTGAGTAGTCTCCCTTGGACCATGAGTCCATGACCAGTAGCTATGTGATGTTCTCCTCCCGTTCTTGTGCTTCACTAATTAGTCCTCGTGAGCTGCCCTACATGATCGAGGCACATATGTAATCCTTATGCTGTTGCTATGATGAGTTTGCTGGGATCCGATGGATTATGAGATTATGTTCAGATTGTGATTGAGTAATATATTTGATCTACCTATTTTATATTTATGTTCATAAGTAATTCTTGCATGTTCTCCATTGTTATTTATTGCTTTGGCCAAGTAATAGGTAGTGACTCCAAGAGGGAACGTTATGCTCGATTGTGGGTTCATGCCCCTCGATGACTAGCTTGAGTGACAGAAACATGAGTCTAGGGGATGTGCTGTTGCCACAAGGGGGAAAACAATGCTGCTTGTGCCCGCGGGTGCAAGGATTGTTTACTTTACGCAAAGTTCTTTTAATGCAGTTGTCTGTTGCTTTGAGTTTACACTATGGGTGGGGCTCGCAACTTAATACCAGCGAGATGTTCTGGATAGATATCTTAAGGTGGATGATTAGTAGTAGATATTGATGGATTTCGGTCTACTTACTTTGGCGTACCGCCCTTGCTTTGAACCTCAACCTTTCTTGCAATGTAGTCAGCATTGGTTTGCGTTCGTGGTCCTGTCAATTGCCCAGCTGTAATTCGTTTACCTCACATAGCTTTTTTATCGTCTTTTGGGAGAGAGACATCACTAGTGAACATCATGAGACTCCGGTCCATATTACCATCATTGATCACATCCGCTATTTACTTTTCGCTATTACTTACTATTGCAAACATTATCCATCACTACTATCATTTGCGTTTAATCCTTTGTGAACTAGAAGGCCGGAGGGATTGACAACCTCTCTGTACTCGTTGGGAGCAAAGTTATTTGTATCTGTGTGCAGGTCCACGTTGATTGCTAATATTTGGCGCCGTTAGCAGTTGACACCTACTTGTTGAACCTAGGAGTCTATGGGGATTCGATCCTTGGCATCTTTGCTAAGGGAAAAACTTCCACAACACTGCATCTCACACCTTCCACTTAGAGTAACCAACGAGGGGTTAGAGGCCCATCAAGGAGTTTTTCTGGCGCCGTTGCCGGGGACTCCACTCTTCAGGATAGGGGAGTTGCATGCTATCTTTTACCTTTGCTTTTTAGTCTTGTTAGTTTACCTTTCAGTTTTTGCTTTAGTATCTTTTATCGAAAATCACAAAAATAGTTATCTTGCTTGCTTGCTACTATGGGTTCTACCAAAAACACTAAATGGGAGGAGTACACCCCTTCTTCCATTACCCCAATTACCACTCTCGGGATCTACAAAAGTAATAAACCTTGTGATTATATTAGTCTTGACGGAGGGTTATGCCCATGGCATGGTCTCTCAGGAAAAGAGTATGAGCCTCAGTTTAAAATTGCTCCTAAGCTTCCCCAAACTTGGGAAGATGTTCAAACTCTTATAATAGAGAGCGATTCAAACAAAGAGGATGACACTACAATTCTGCCCAATAATGATAAAATTGATTTTGATAATTGTAGTATTTCAGAAGTTGTCACCTTTCTACAAGGAATGGCCAAAGATCCCCACACTAGCACGCTTAATCTTGCCTTCACAGAGCATATCACTAATGCTCTCATCAAAGCTAGAGAGGAGAAACTTAGAGTAGAAGCCTCCATACCTAAGAAGTTAGAGGATGGTTGGGATCCTATGATTAAAATTAAGATAAACAACTTCTCATGCTTTGCTTTATGTGATATTGTAGCTAGTACCTCTGTTATGCCCAAAAGACTATATGATATGCTTAAATTGAAACCTTATGATTCTTGTTCTTTTGGTGTTCGTCTCGTTGAGTCTTCCATAAAGAAACCTTTGGGGAGGATCGACGATGTTCTTATCGTTGTCAATGATAATTATGTTCCCGTTGATTTCACTATTACGGATATTGAATGTGATCCTTCATGTCCAATTATTTTGGGACGTCCCTTTTTACGCACCGTTGGTGCTATCATTGACATGAAAGAGGGTAATATAAAATTTCAGTTTCCTCTCAAGAAAGGGATGGAACACTTCCCTCGTAAGAAGATCAAGTTACCTTTTGAGTCTGTTGTGCGGGCTAGCTATTCTTTTACTCTTGATAAAACTTGATCTATATGCATTATGCCTAGCTTAAAGGCATAAAAGAAAGCGCTTTTGGGAGGCAGCCCACATGAATAAATTTTTATATTTTGCTTTTGTTGTGTCTTGATGTTGTTTACTACAGTAGCATCATCATTGTATCTTTGCTTTTCATATTTGTGCCAAGTATAGCCTCTGATTGCTAGAAAGTTCAAAAGTTGTGAGGTGCTGTCCAGGAAACAGATTCTATCCTTGGATAGAAAAATTCGTATAAAATCACCAGATCATCTTTTTGGTCTGAATTATTTCGACAGCGTTCTCTATATAATTTTCTTTCGTGCGTATGTTCTGAGTTTTTTGATTTGAGTTGCAGAAGTACCCCGAACAAATCATTTACTACCTGCTGTTCTGTTTTTCACAGATTCTGTCCTCTTTTACCTTTCCTTCATTTTGCAAATCAAGAGCTTGCTTTTTCTTTGCAAAAACCTTTTGGCAATCTTGAGAAACAGTAGACCTTCAAGAATATCTTTATTTCCAGCAAGGTACAATTATTTTATTATGGGTACTAACCTCGCTAATCAGATTATGATGAGTTATGTATGAAGGGAGTTTTCAAGTGTGCGAGGGAAGATAGTAAAAAGATTCAGGAGTGTCAAGCGCTCAAGCTTGGGGATGCCCCCGTGCACCCCCAAGAAATATTCAAGGAGACTCAAGCGTATAAGCTTGGGGATGCCCCCGTGCATCCCCTTCTCCATCAACATTATCAGTTCGTCTTTCGCTCCACTATATTTTTATCACTTCATGTGTTATGTGCTATGCTTGGAGCGTCTTGCTCATAGTTTCCTTTTTAGTTTTTCATAACGAGTCGGAACTCATCTTTCTTTATGTGGGAGAGAAACACGCTCCACTTCTACCTAGAACATAACATAGAATTTTCATGACTATCTTTGCTGTGTGTGTTCTTTGTCTTTTAATAGCTACTATCATGCTCTGCTCTTAGTATTCATGCTTATCTTTTCAAAGAGCTTTTGTTTAGTTGGTTGCTTGAACTCTCTTTAATTACCATGCTCACCTTATCAAGAGAGTTTGCTTCAGTTGCATTGGTTAATATGTCTATGATAAAGATGCTACGTGCATGATGGCGCTTAGTAGTTCAGGTTTTCTTATGGTTAGTCTCAAATAGCTGGGGGGTTCCCAATGTGTTATTGGAGTACCAACATGATTTGTCTGCCTATGATGTGGTATGGTTTAGTAATATCTTCCATCAAGAATTTATTTTGATTGACTTGGCGTATGCTCACGCATATTTAAGACTGTAAAGAAAGTTTGTCAAGCCTTGATGATCTTTTATTTCTGAGTAGCGATATAACTTCCATGCCTGATTCAATGTTGCTTTGTCACTCTGCATGATTATGACCGTCATTGCACTCTTAGTTGGTCGCTCCCAGTCTTTTGCTAACCTCCACCTGTACTAAGCGGACTAACTTTGCAATACATAGCTCATGGGAAAGTAGCTTAAAAACTATTGTGGTAAAGAATATGTTGCTTATGTATCTTATTTCTTATAAGTTGCTTGCTGAGCGGTAACCATATTTCTGGGGACGCCATCAACTGTCACACTTTTGTTGAATATCATGTGAGTTGCTATGCATGTTCGTCTTGTCTGAAGTAAGGGTGATTTGCCATGGGTTGAATGAGTATGCATATTGTTAGAGAAGAACATTGGGCCGCCAACCAAAGCCATGCATCATGGTGGATGTTTTAGCTTGGACATTAATCCTCAATCTCTTATGAGAATATGCTTAAGCATTAAAGAGGAGTCCATCATCTATTTTCTATGTTGTCCCGGTATGGATGTCCTCAAGTTGAGATCTATCAAAAACGAGAAATCAAATGCGATTTATCTCCTTGGACCTTTGTACAGGTGGCATAGAGGTACCCCTTTGTGACACTTGGTTGAAACATATGTAATGCAATGACAATCCATGGAAATCCGAGCTAATTAGGACAAGGTGCGAGCACTATTGGTATTCGATGCATGAGGCTTGCAACTTATAGGATGTCTTATGCATGAAACATATGAAGTACTACTACCGTTGACAAAATTGCTTCTATGTTTTCAAAATAAAAAGCTCTAGCACATAACCATTCTTTTACTTTTTGAGTCTCCACCTTCTTTCTTCAAGCACCAACTACTGAGAGCATGATTGTCATTCTAAGTGTAATGTGCATTGTTCCAAAGTAGCATTGTCTTTTGCATGATTGTGATATCGTTTATTTTGAAATCATTGTATCTAGTCATCACTTAAACCTTGAAGGTGCCCCTCCATTTATGTTTTGCTTCACTAAAGGGGGCAAGCTAGATATCACTTTATCATATTTGCACATCATGTTCATTGCAAATCTATTTGATGCTTCAATGTCATGTTGTAAAACTTTCAGTCATTTGTGATTTTCTCATGAGGCAACTTAATTACTATAGAATCATTGTCTCCGTAAGCTTTGGTCAAATGACTATAAAAAGTCCTATATGGTTAATAGCATGTCACCACAGAAATTATTCTTGTTATCATTTACCTACTCGAGGACGAGCAGGAATTAAGCTTGGGGATGTTGATACGTCCAAAACGTATCTATAATTTCTGCTTGCTCCATGCCACTTTTGGGTGATATTGCTATGATATTTATACACTTCCATACACTTTTGATCATATTTGGACTAACCTACTAATCCAGTGCACCCCAGTGCCAGTTTCTGTTTTCGGCTGTTTTTGTATTTCAGGTTTTCACATTACGAGAACTGTCAGGAAAAATCCAGAAAAATTATATAAAAAATCAGCGTTCTGGAACCTACCTTGCGCCCGAAGTACAGCCGGGGGGGGGGCCACCAGGGCCCCAGGCGCCCTGGCGGCGCGCCCCCCCTGGGCCGCGCCGGGGGGGGGGGGCGCCTGGGCCCCCCGAGCCCCGTCTGGTGCCCCCCTTTGGCATATATTTAGAGCGTCCTTCAAAACCCTCGGGACGGGAACTCTTTTTCGCGATCTCATCTCTGTTCCGCCGCCGCTGCCGCTTCCAAGATCGGGAGCACCAGGAGAACTCTTCCCGGCACCCTGCCGGAGGGGAGGATCACCATCGGGAGCCTCTCCACCACCATGGACGCCTCCTGGATGAGTTGTGAGTAGTCTCCCTTGGACCATGAGTCCATGACCAGTAGCTATGTGATGTTCTCCTCTCGTTCTTGTGCTTCACTAATTAGTCCTCGTGAGCTGCCCTACATGATCGAGGCACATATGTAATCCTTATGCTGTTGCTATGATGAGTTTGCTGGGATCCGATGGATTATGAGATTATGTTAAGATTGTGATTGAGTAATATATTTGATCTACCTCTTTTATATTTATGTTCATAAGTAATTCTTGCATGTTCTCCGTTGTTATTTATTGCTTTGGCCAAGTAATAGGTAGTGACTCCAAGAGGGAACGTTATGCTCGATTGTGGGTTCATACCCCTCGATGACTAGCTTGAGTGACAGAAACATGAGTCTAGGGGATGTGCTGTTGCCACAAGGGGGAAAACAACGGTGCTTGTGCCCGCGGGTGCAAGGATTGTTTACTTTACGCAAAGTTCTTTTAATGCAGTTGTCTGTTGCTTTGAGTTTACACTATGGGTGGGGCTCGCAACTTAATACCAGCGAGATGTTCTGGATAGATATCTCAAGGTGGATGATTAGTAGTAGATATTGATGGATTTCGGTCTACTTACTTTGGCGTACCGCCCATGCTTTGAACCTCAACCTTTCTTGCAATGTAGTCAGCATTGGTTTGCGTTCGTGGTCATGTCAATTGCCCAGCTGTAATTTGTTTACCTCACATAGCTATTTTATCGTCTTTTGGGAGAGAGACATCACTAGTGAACATCATGAGACTCCGGTCCATATTACCATCATTGATCACATCCGCTATTTACTTTTCGCTATTACTTACTATTGCAAACATTATCTATCACTACTATCATTTGCGTTTAATCCTTTGTGAACTAGAAGGCCGGAGGGATTGACAACCTCTCTGTACTCGTTCGGAGCAAAGTTATTTGTATCTGTGTGCAGGTCCACGTTGATTGCTAATATCTTGCGCCGTTAGCAGTTGACACCTACTTGTTGAACCTAGGAGTCTCTGGGGATTCGATTCTTGGCATCTTTGCTAAGGGAAAAACTTCCATAACACTGCATCTCACACCTTCCACTTGGGGTAACCAACGAGGGGTTAGAGGCCCATCTAGGAGTTTTTCTAGCGCCGTTGCCGGGGACTCCACTCTTCCGGATAGGGGAGTTGCATGCTATCTTTTACCTTTGATTTTTAGTCTTGTTAGTTTACCTTTCAGTTTTTGCTTTAGTATCTTTTATCGAAAATCACAAAAATAGTTATCTTGCTTGCTTGCTACTATGGGTTCTACCAAAAACACTAAATGGGAGGAGTACACCCCTTCTTCCATTACCCCAATTACCACTGTCGGGATCTACAAAAGTAATAAACCTTGTGATTATATTAGTCTTGACGGAGGGTTATGCCCATGGCATGATCTTCCAGGAAAAGAGTATGAGCCTCAGTTTAAAATTGCTCCTAAGCTTCCCCAAACTTGGGAAGATGTTCAAACTCTTATAATAGAGAGCGATTCAAACAAAGAGGATGACACTATAATTCTGCCCAATAATGATAAAATTGATTTTGATAATTGTAGTATTTCAGAAGTTGTCACCTTTCTACAAGGAATGGCCAAAGATCCCCACACTAGCACGCTTAATCTTGCCTTCACAGAGCATATCACTAATGCTCTCATCAAAGCTAGAGAGGAGAAACTTAGAGTAGAAGCCTCCATACCTAGGAAGTTAGAGGATGGATGGGATCCTATGATTAAAATTAAGATAAACAACTTCTCATGCTATGCTTTATGTGATATTGTAGCTAGTACCTCTGTTATGCCCAAAAGACTATATGATATGCTTAAATTGAAACCTTATGATTCTTGTTCTTTTGGTGTTCGTCTCGTTGAGTCTTCCATAAAGAAACCTTTGGGGAGGATCGACGATGTTCTTATCGTTGTCAATGATAATTATGTTCCCGTTGATTTCACTATTATGGATATTGAATGTGATCCTTCATGTCCAATTATTTTGGGACGTCCCTTTTTACGCACCGTTGGTGCTATCATTGACATGAAAGAGGGTAATATAAAATTTCAGTTTCCTCTCAAGAAATGGATGGAACACTTCCCTTGTAAGAAGATCAAGTTACCTTTTGAGTCCGTTGTGCGGGCTAGCTATTCTTTTACTCTTGATAAAACTTGATCTATATGCATTATGCCTAGCTTAAAGGCATAAAAGAAAGCGCTTTTGGGAGGCAGCCCACATGAATAAATTTTTATATTTTTCTTTTGTTGTGTCTTGATGTTGTTTACTACAGTAGCATCATCATTGTATCTTTGCTTTTCATATTTGTGCCAAGTATAGCCTCTGATTGCTAGAAAGTTCAAAAGTTGTGAGGTGCTGTCCAGGAAACAGATTTTGTCCTGGATAGAAAAATTTGTATAAAATCACCAGATCATCTTTTTGGTCTGAATTTTTTCGACAGCGTTTTCTATATAATTGTCTTTCGTGCGTATGTTCTGAGTTTTTTTATTTGAGTTGCAGAAGTACCCCGAACAAATCATTTACTACCTGCTGTTCTGTTTTTCACAGATTCTGTCCTCTTTTACCTTTCCTTCATTTTGCAAATCAAGAGCTTGCTTTTTCTTTGCAAAAACCTTTTGGCAATCTTGAGAAACAGTAGACCTTCAAGAATATCTTTATTTCCAGCAAGGTACAATTATTTTATTATGGGTACTAACCTCGCTAATCAGATTCTGATGAGTTATGTATGAAGGGAGTTTTCAAGTGTGCGAGGGAAGATGATAAAAAGATTCAGGAGTGTCAAGCGCTCAAGCTTGGGGATGCCCCCGTGCACCCCCAAGAAATATTCAAGGAGACTCAAGCGTCTAAGCTTGGGGATGCCCCCGTGCATCCCCTTCTCCATCAACATTATCAGTTCGTCTTTCGCTCCACTATATTTTTATCACTTCATGTGTTATGTGCTATGCTTGGAGCGTCTTGCTCATAGTTTCCTTTTTAGTTTTTCATAACGAGTCGGAACTCAGCTTTCTTTATGTGGGAGAGAAACACGCTCCACTTCTACCTAGAACATAACATAGAATTTTCATGACTATCTTTGCTGTGTGTGTTCTTTATCTTTTAATAGCTACTATCATGCTCTGCTCTTAGTATTCATGCTTATCTTTTCAAAGAGCTTTTGTTTAGTTGGTTGCTTGAACTCTCTTTAATTACCATGCTCACCTTATCAAGAGAGTTTGCTTCCGTTGCATTGGTTAATATGTCTATGATAAAGATGCTACGTGCATGATGGCGCTTAGTAGTTCAGGTTTTCTTATGGTTAGTCTCAAATAGCTGGGGGGTTCCCAATGTGTTATTGGAGTACCAACATGATTTGTCTGCCTATGATGTGGTATGGTTTAGTAATATCTTCCATCAAGAATTTATTTTGATTGACTTGGCGTATGCTCACGCATATTTAAGATTGTAAAGAAAGTCTGTCAAGCCTTGATGATCTTTTATTTCTGAGTAGCGATATAACTTCCATGCCTGATTCAATGTTGCTTTGTCGCTCTGCATGATTATGACCGTCATTGCTCTCTTAGTTGGTCGCTCCCAGTCTTTTGCTAACCTCCACCTGTACTAAGCGTACTAACTTTGCAATACATAGCTCATGGGAAAGTAGCTTAAAAACTATTGTGGTAAAGAATATGTTGCTTATGTATCTTATTTCTTATAAGTTGCTTGCTGAGCGGTAACCATGTTTCTGGGGACGCCATCAACTGTCACACTTTTGTTGAATATCATGTGAGTTGCTATGCATGTTCGTCTTGTCTGAAGTAAGGGTGATTTGCCATGGGTTGAATGAGTATGCATATTGTTAGAGAAGAATATTGGGCCGCCAACCAAAGCCATGCATCATGGTGGAAGTTTTAGCTTGGACATTAATCCTCAATCTCTTATGAGAATATGCTTAAGCATTAAAGAGGAGTCCATCATCTATTTTCTATGTTGTCCCGGTATGGATGTCCTCAAGTTGAGATCTATCAAAAACGAGATATCAAATGCGATTTATCTCCTTGGACCTTTGTACAGGTGGCATAGAGGTACCCCTTTGTGACACTTGGTTGAAACATATGTAATGCAATGACAATCCATGGAAATCCGAGCTAATTAGGACAAGGTGCGAGCACTATTGGTATTCGATGCATGAGGCTTGCAACTTATAGGATGTCTTATGCATGAAACATATGAAGTACTACTACCGTTGACAAAATTGCTTCTATGTTTTCAAAATAAAAAGCTCTAGCACATAACCATTCTTTTAATTTTTGAGTCTCCACCTTCTTTCTTCAAGCACCAACTACTGAGAGCATGATTGTCATTCTAAGTGTAATGTGCATTGTTCCAAAGTAGCATTGTCTTTTGCATGATTGTGATATCGTTTATTTTGAAATCATTGTATCTAGTCATCACTTAAACCTTGAAGGTGCCCCTGCATTTATGTTTTGCTTCACTAAAGGGGGCAAGCTAGATATCACTTTATCATATTTGCACATCATGTTCATTGCAAATCTATTTGATGCTTCAATGTCATGTTGTAAAACTTTCAGTCATTTGTGATTTTCTCATGAGGCAACTTAATTACTATAGAATCATTGTCTCCGTAAGCTTTTGTCATATGACTATAAAAAGTCCTATATGGTTAATAGCATGTCCCCACAGAAATTATTCTTGTTATCATTTACCTACTCGAGGACGAGCAGGAATTAAGCTTGGGGATGTTGATACGTCCAAAACGTATCTATAATTTCTGCTTGCTCCATGGCACTTTTGGGTGATATTGCTATGATATTTATACACTTCCATACACTTTTGATCATATTTGGACTAACCTACTAATCCAGTGCACCCCAGTGCCAGTTTCTGTTTTCGGCTGTTTTTGTATTTCAGGTTTTCACATTACGAGAACTGTCAGGAAAAATCCAGAAAAATTATATAAAAAATCAGCGTTCCGGAACCTACCTTGCGCCCGAAGTACAACCGGGGGGGGGGGCCACCAGGGCCCCAGGCGCCCTGGCGGCGCGCCCCCCCTGGGCCGCGCCGGGGGGGGGGGGCGCCTGGGCCCCCCGAGCCCCGTCTAGTGCACCCCTTTGGCATATATTTAGAGCGTCCTTCAAAACCCTCGGGACGGGAACTCTTTTTCGCGATCTCATCTCTGTTCCGCCGCCGCCGCCGCTTCCAAGATCGGGAGCACCAGGAGAACTCTTCCCGGCACCCTGCCGGAGGGGAGGATCACCATCGGGAGCCTCTCCACCACCATGGACGCCTCCTGGATGAGTTTTGAGTAGTCTCCCTTGGACCATGAGTCCATGACCAGTAGCTATGTGATGTTCTCCTCCCGTTCTTGTGCTTCACTAATTAGTCCTCGTGAGCTGCCCTACATGATCGAGGCACATATGAAATCCTTATGTTGTTGCTATGATGAGTTTGCTGGGATCCGATGGATTATGAGATTATGTTCAGATTGTGATTGAGTAATATATTTGATCTACCTCTTTTATATTTATGTTCATAAGTAATTCTTGCATGTTCTCCGTTGTTATTTATTGCTTTGGCCAAGTAATAGGTAGTGACTCTAAGAGGGAACGTTATGCTCGATTGTGGGTTCATGCCCCTCGATGACTAGCTTGAGTGACAGAAACATGAGTCTAGGGGATGTGCTGTTGCCACAAGGGGGAAAACAACGGTGCTTGTGCCCGCGGGTGCAAGGATTGTTTACTTTACGCAAAGTTCTTTTAATGCAGTTGTTTGTTGCTTTGAGTTTACACTATGGGTGGGGCTCGCAACTTAATACCAGCGAGATGTTCTGGATATATATCTCAAGGTGGATGATTAGTAGTAGATATTGATGGATTTCGGTCTACTTACTTTGGCGTACCGCCCATGCTTTGAACCTCAACCTTTCTTGCAATGTGGTCAGCATTGGTTTGCGTTCGTGGTCCTGTCAATTGCCCAGCTGTAATTCGTTTACCTCACATAGCTGTTTTATCGTCTTTTGGGAGAGAGACATCACTAGTGAACATCATGAGACTCCGGTCCATATTACCATCATTGATCACATCCGCTATTTACTTTTTGCTATTACTTACTATTGCAAACATTATCTATCACTACTATCATTTGCGTTTAATCCTTTGTGAACTACAAGGCCGGAGGGATTGACAACCTCTCTGTACTCGTTGGGAGCAAAGTTATTTGTATCTGTGTGCAGGTCCACGTTGATTGCTAATATCTGGCGCCGTTAGCAGTTGACACCTACTTGTTGAACCTAGGAGTCTCTAGGGATTCGATTCTTGGCATCTTTGCTAAGGGAAAAACTTGCACAACATTGCATCTCACACCTTCCACTTGGGGTAACCAACGAGGGGTTAGAGGCCCATCAGGCGGATTGGAGTTTGTTAATATCTGGTTGTAGATAACTTGACGCAAGACTCAAATAAAATACACAACTTGTGTGCGTAGCCGTGATGCTCTCTTTTAGAGGGAGTTCGGGAAGAGAACGCGAAGGTCTTATGTTTGACTCGTAGGAAGACAGGATCACTTAGTGATCATTACTAGTTTACGATCGTTGGCATAGCTTCTCATCTCACTCTGAAAGTTCGTAAGCTAGCCACCTCATATGTACTTAGCGCTTGCTGCAACCCCACTTGATACCTTCTCCCAACCTAAAAGCTTTGGTAGTTTTGATACCCGGGAACCAGATTATTGAGTCCTCGTGGCACACAGTTTACTAAAAAAATAGGTGTAGGTACAGCTGAGTTTGATGCATGAGAGGAACAAGAGCTCCAGTGGGAGTTCGATGAAGAGCGTGGGCATATGTACGTGACATACCCCGATGATCATTAGTGGTTCCTACAAGGGCCAATCGGACATAGCATGGGTGGTTATCTTTTTTCGTTTGATTTCATCCGTAGCCAGACTTTGTTTTCATTCTAGATGATTGTATAAGTATTTGATAATTGTGTGATGTGGCGAGTGTAATCCAGCTATTTATCTTTATCTACCCGTTCATTACACGGGATTGTGTTAATATACCACTCTTGCGACCAGTCCAGAATGCGGCTATGACTCTAAGTCGTGCCCCGACACGTGGGAGCTACAACCGCATCCTGGGCATTACAAATTGGTATTAGATCCGACCGTCGTGGTTACACAGATGTTTGCGGACAGGTGTGCGGTCATGTTGTGCATGACGTTTGTCACCCATCATGGCATACATCATGTCACATGTGCCGGACTAGATGCACGGACACATGTGCCAAGAGGGGATGTTCCTGTGGCTCGACGAGGACGTCGGTTCCTCTAAGTGGGGGTGTATGTGATAGTCTGGCTTATTAGGGATGATAGACTACTCATAACAATAAGGAATTTCTTATTTTCCGGGAGCCCATTCAAACAAAACTCCAAAGTTAAGCATGCTCAACTTGGAGTAATTTCAGGATAGGTGACCGATCGGGAAGTTAGTCTCGGGTGCGCACGAGTGAGGACAAAGTGAGTCATATGCCTTCTCTGAGATAGTTTTAAAATTCTTGTCATCTTTGGTTCATCATTCCTATTCTCCATTGTTCTGGAGTGTCTTAACCATTTTGGTGGTGCCTCATCAGCATTCTCAGTTTGAAGACCGAAGAATAATTTCTCCTAAATCTTGGTCCGTTCTCATGAAGATTCGTGGTTCTAGCTTATGCTATTATCTTAAAAAATTCCATTTGTCAGAAATTTTGTTCTTACCCATCAGAAGCATTTCAGGAGTTGTTTTCATTTCTAGATCATCCGAAGGACATCATTCCAGAAGATTTCTTCATTCTAAGTTTTAACTGCATTCTCCAATTATTATTTCTTCATTCATCTCCATATTCTTCCAGTGCACCGTTCAAGTATTCTTTAATCAGCTCGTGATGTCCTTGTTCTCTTGTATCTAAATTTCTTCAAGTATCCTTGTTCATTTTACAATTCTCCACGGTGATTCGTTCTCTTTTCTTTGTTCATTTTCAATTCTTACGGTGGTTCGTTCAAGATTCATTTTCCTTTGTTACCATATCAATTCTTTAGTTTGTTTCGAAATCCTACCGGTGAGTCGTTCAAGACTTTTATCAAGTTGCACTATATCTCTCTTTAATCATTTTTTCAACACGAATAAATAGTATGCCAAATCCAATGCTTCTCGCCAATTTAAATTGGTGAAGGATACTCATAACATAATTCTTATTCTTGTTTCATCCAAGTGATTAATCCCTTCCTTCGGAGTTTGTTCAGGAAGAATAAATTCTTGGTTTCAAGTTGTTCGTCTTGTCTCCCGGTGTTCTAAGCTCTCTCAATTTTCTCATCGCGAAGATCCATCTAAATCATTGCAAGGCTTCAATCTTATTGTTTTCATCCTTCACATCATCATTTTGTTACCGGAGTTCTTCATGGTGGTTCATCATGATTTAATTCATCCTCGAAATCTTCATCCAGATTCTTGTTGGAGGAGCTCATGTATTCTTCTTCTTGCATTTCAAAGTGCAATTCTTTCGACCTTATCTTTTCAGGGGGTGTTATGTCATTCTTGGCAATTTCCTTCATGTTTCATGATTCACAAGTTATCAAGAATGAGATATTTAAACCCATCAGTTTTCATGTTCAGGAGATTCTTTCAACCCCTCATTTTATTCGTTGGAGTTACCTTGGGTTGTGTCTCATTTAAAAGCTTTCCCTAAGGATTGTTTTTATTTATGGTGCTTATAAATGACCAAAGTTCTCCATTTATCCTCTCGATGAAAGAAGTTTTCATCTCTTCGTAGATCTCAAGCAATCAAATGTTTGCGTTAGTGGTCAGTTGTCACCTCATAATTTTGAGATGTTTTCCATAAGCCCACATCAACATTATTCTTTTGTTGTTGATTTTTCCGACAACTGCATTCAATCATTCCTTGTAAGGATGCTTTTCAAATTCAATTGTGGGAGAAGTTGTCATTTTCTTCTCCGTTCTTCTCTTTCCAACGAACTAGCTTCTATTATTTCGTTCTAGAGGTATTGTAATGTTGATATCTTCGTCCCATCATCTCTTTTTGTCAAGATCATATCCTTTCATTTGCTTATCCATTTAACAGGAGTGTTGTGTCCACCATCCAAGTTGTCTCATCTAATCAAGTTTGGCCTCTCTTTTCTACCGAAGTGCTATGTGAAATATTTCTTACCCCTTGTGCCATTCTTTTAACTGTTTCAAAGGTAGTGTGTTGTTGATTTCATAAAGTATCATCCCAACTTGGCCAGTTCATGTTAAATTCCATCCATTTTCAGTCGGAGTGTTGTCCAAATTCTTTCGTTCTTATTCCTTCTCTATCTTGTTTTAACCAGAGTGGTTTTAAAATTCTTTTCGTGACCCTTGAGCTCTTGGTTCATGTCAATTAACCTACAAGGTTCTCGTAATGTTGCTTGTTCAACTTTGCTAACGGAGTGTTTGCAATCTCATTTGATGTAACACTCCAAAAAAATTGGATTGGTTTTTGTCAAATTCTTTATTCACTTGGAAGGAGGTTATTTAATTATTTTTTCTTAAAACCTCTCCTTCTCAAATCTTTTATGACAAATCTTTTATGGGTTCTTCTCAACCTTGATCTTTGGTCTTGAGGGTTTTCATCTTGTGTTGGCTCAACACAAACAATTTTGGAAGGTTTTGACAATTCATCTTTATTAAAAAAAAGCATTCCTACAAAATTATGGGCTTATCTTTTCCCATTCAAAAGTTTCTCTTTTGCCATGACACCTATTGAAAACATTCTTCCAAAACCCATCTTCTCACTTTGGGTCAAGCCAAGCATCAAGACCAGCCAAGTTCAACTCCCCCTAGATTTTATTTCTAATTATTTTTAACCTCAAATAATTTTCTGTCATTTATTTTGGAACTTGGTGATTTACAAAGGAACTACTAGATTCCCTTTGAGTTTTGATTCCAAATAAATTTCCCAGGCTAGTCCTTAGTACCCTCAACCTAGATCCATCAAGATCTGCTGGTCCACAGTTCAAAATTTTCAAAATTTACTCCCTGCAAGTTTGGACCAGATTTGCCATTTTTGGTGAAATTCATTCGTTTTTCTCTTCCTAAAAATCTGTGAAAATTCAGGCAGCCTCTAGATGCATCAAGAGATCACTCCACCAAGTCCCAGCTCCAGAAAATTTTTCCACATGCCAAGAACATTTCATCGAACAGTTGGCATGGACTGTTGCTGTTCAAATTCAGAAAAATTCATAGTTTCAGTATTGGGTTCAGTCGACCGCGTCGTTTTTTTCAGAGCACGGCGTCGATCTCGCGAGTAACTGAAGTGGCGCCTTGCTCAGTGCTCTCCCTCGTTATCCAGAGCGCCGCACGGTCGTTTGGACGGGCGCAAGCGTCGTTGGCGACGTGTCCCGCCTGCGCCGGCGTCTTCCGCGATGGCAGAGCCACCCATGGCGGCCAACAGGGGCCAGCCCTGCAGAACGGCGCCATCTGGCACCGCCCAAACCACCAGAAGCCTACACTTGGCCGTTCCCTCCCCTGTGCACGCTGCAGCATCGTCGCTGTGGCCTGAGAGGCGCAGAGCGTGCTCTCTGCCGCCGACGTGCCCGTGAAGCCGTTCCATAGAGAACATGGAGTATCGCCCAAGTTTTTGCCAAGTTTATCCTCTGGATGGAACCAGTAGACCAACACGTTGATGCCTAGTCGCCTAAACCGCCTGTTCGGCCACGGCCTCGCTGTAATCACTCGCCGGAGTTATCCCGTTTGCGGCAACCGCCTCGGGCCGGCTATAAATAGCGACCCCGAGCTCGCCTTCGGCCATGCGCTTCTCCTCCACCTCACCAGAGCTACGCCTAGCTACTAGGAAGACCTCGGGGAGGCCTTCTTCCCCGACTCCGGCGGCCCCGATCCGCTTCGGGCTCCGGCATGATTCCCTCTGGTGAGACTACCCCCGCCTCCCAAACCTTGCTAGAAGCCTCCTAGTGAACCCACTCATCTAACCCTAAGTTCAATTTGGCCTCTGCAGCCCCCCC
>LR738709.1:361691590-361885039 GCA_902687465.1 Secale cereale
ATGATTTATCTTCGTGAGCTACTGGAATTCCGAATGATGAAATATAAGCCCTTTATTTGATGTCGCTCAGACGTCCGACTGTGGCATTCTTGTTATTTACTTTTGATATAAGCCCTTTATGTGATGTCGCTCAGACGTCCGACTGTGGCATTCTTGTTATTTACTTTTGATATAAGCCCTTTATGTGATGTCGCTCAGATGTCCGACTACGGCATTCTTGTTATTTACTTTTGACATAAGCCCTTTATGTGATGTCGCTCAGACGTCCGACTGTGGCATTCTTGTTATTTACTTTTGATATAAGCCCTTTATGTGGTGTCTCCCAGATGCCCGACTGTGGCATATTTATTCATTTTACCTTTCGAGGCGTCGCTTATGACACCCGATCGGTTTTCAGTTATTTTATTGGGATTTCGGGAGGACTACCGCCAGACTTCCTTTTTATTTATCATGCAGTGCAAATTTATTATCTGAATGCGCATTACTAGTCTGCTCATGTGCATCATGTTTGCATTTGTTATATCTTATGTCCAAAATGTCTTGCGAGTACATTCAAAGTACTCACCTCGCTTGTTGATTTGGCCAGATGCTGACGAAGGCAATCTTATGGATGAAGAGTTCGATAGCGAGTCCGGCGCCTAGAGGAGTCCCAGTCAGTCCCGTACGATTCCGGAGATTGGTCACTTGTATTATATACGCTTCCGCTACCCAAATAAATTCATCGAGCCTCACTCCAGTGCTCGATGAGCTGTAAGATTTTGGAGTCGTGTCACCCACTACACTGTGACATATCCACCACCACTTTTATTACGAGTCAGTAGTTATGCCACCATACCCTTGTGTCATATCCGCCTTTATGTATAATATCGGCGTGCTTGTAATAAATTTTTGAGCAGCCTCAGCTCAACCTTGTATAATATTTAGTACTTCTGGAATTCTGTATCAAGGGTTTGTCTACCAGTAAGAAGAATTCTTCTATACTGGTCTTATAAAAGGTCGGTTTCTCAATAAATATTTTATTGGAAAACCGGTCCTGACAACCTCGGTATCAGAGCCAGGCTGACTGTAGGAAACCACTAGGTGCGATCGCTAATCGGTTATTAGCGTAATGAGTGCTATTTTAACATCTTGCAACTGTAGCAATTTTCGGTTGGTCATCATAAATTTATGATTTGACTATTCGGAATTTTTGTCTACTTTCGTAGATGGCTGGCAGCGACTGTGAGTCATAGGTGTTCGCCAATATACCTGAGGGGTTTAGCAAGCTTCTCATCTCCATCACCAAGGTCGTGATCGGGCCATCGGCTCGTCCGGAGTTCACACTCTACCAGCATAAGATCAGCGACAGCGTGTCAATGCACCAGGCCGCGATGCAATTCAAGGGAGGGCGTTCCGAGTCACGCCGCTTCCGATTTGTGGGAAGGGCCATGCCTACGGAGAGGCATGCCATGCAGATGGCTGCCCGTGAGGCGATAATCTGTCTCCGGGATGCTCTTTCTTCGATGAAGGCTCGTCGCTACCGCTACCTCCCATGCCACGTGCCTTACACATGTCACTATGCGTTCGCTTGCCCAAAGGGAGAGCGAGATGAGGCTATCAAAATGTTGGTTGAGTATCTCAAAGCTCTTGAGGCAGCTTTTGGTAACCTCGTGGACGACTTGGTGGCTGCTCATATGGACTTACTTCAGAGCTGTTCCGCCAACAGGAGGGAGCTCCTCCTTACAGCACCACCACTGACTTACGTCTCGTCCTCAGCATCCTATGCACCTGCCGTCTTAGCCACCGCTCGCTGCCTGCCTACAACTAAGGAGTCTGACCAAGTCATTGCTCCTACTCCAATCAGAGCTGCACCACCTGTCGCACCCGCACCAACTCCTCAACCCAGTACTTCGTGCCCGGAGCCTATTAGTGAGGAGGAGGTTGATTCTCCATCACCACTGGGTCTTACCCTCGGCAGGCCGAGGGAAGTTTTCACCATCTCCGACTAAGTGCGCCTAGCCGCCGCGTGATGTGTCCCCTTGTATGATATGTTTATAGTATATAGGTTGGTGAAAAGTAGTTTGTGTGCGCATCATGTAGGAACTCGGAGAAGGGCACTAGCCTAAATAACATGTCAGGAATGTGTACGCACATCCTGAGTGATGTATTGTATAATTACAACTTGCGTGTAAGATATGTACTGAGCGATCCTTCTCCATGTGCAATCAAATATTTTCTTAAAAAAAATCTTTGGAGTTCTTAAATTTTCCGCATTTGCAAAACTATTTATTTATTTTTGCCACTCAGTTTTTCTCATGAGTTCTGCAAAAATACCCCAGAGTGGAAAATGACTCGTCCCTGGACTCGTTCCATGCCAAGCCCGCCGGAAGAAAATTATGGTACGCAGACAAGTAACAATTTCCCGAAGGGGCAGTCAACTCAGCAAGGCAGTGAAACAGCTTTTTCTCAAGTATGCCGCCTTTATGAGCAAAGCCAGCAGTAGCACCAAGAAATGATGAACCATGTTATCAATATGGGAAACCACCGTGAACCATATCAGCAGTATTCAAAATTGTCTGAACTACAAAAGACACGTCCTCCAACGTTCGCTCACACTGACAGACCTCTTGAGGCCGATGATTGGCTTTGAGACATTGAAAGGAAGTTAATTATTGCACAATGTTCGGACCGTGAGAAGGTACTTTATGCACCGCACTACCTCACTTGAGCAGCTGCATCATGGTGGGAAAATTTCTTACGCATGCACCCCAATGAAAATAATATCAACTAGGAAGAATTTAAAGAAGGTTTTCGTGGGGCGCACATCCCCAGAAGCATTATGAAGATCAAGAAAAGGGAGTTGATGACCTGAAGAAGAGAAGCTTGACAGTGACTGAGTACAATAGTCAGTTTACTCAATTATCTCGTTATGCCAACGAAGAGCGTATGACTGAAAATAAAAAGATGGAAAAATTCCTGGACAGTCTGGCACCATCACTTAAATGCCAGCTGGTCGTACACACCTTTCCTGATTTCAAAACACTTGTGGACAAAGCTATTACATTGGAAAATGAGCGCCGCAGCTTGGAGGATATTTGCAAGCGCAAAAGGGACAAGACTACACGTACTCGCAACAATCAGAACAAGACTGAATTTCAGAAAAATGGAACAAACAAATCCACGGCCAATGTCCCAAGCCCGAACAAAAAAATTCATGCAAGGGACAAGGATTTTACATATCGCCCAGGTGTTACTTGCTACGCTTGTGGACAAGAGGGACACTATGCCAAACAGTGCCCAAAACCAAGAAACTCGGCCTCCAAGTCGAACAACAGTGGAAGCAATTCAACACCCAAGCGTAACAACTTCAACCCCAATAACAACCACAAGAAAGGTCACTTGAACCATGTGACCAAGGAGGAAGCACAGGATGCCCCGGATATCGTACTCGGTATGTTCCCTGTCAACACAATACCTGCCACGGTTCTGTTTGATTCTGGAGCTTCTCACTCATTCATTTCAAAGAAATTTGCTTTGCAACATGATTTTTTGATGCTTCCCTTGGGAAAATCCATGACCATCAACTCCCCGGGGATTAAGCAAATCACTCAGAGTTACTGCCAAGGTGTGATTATTGAGATTGAGGGACTAAAGTTTCAGGCAAACCTCATTGTATAGGAAAATAAAGGACTAGATGTTATCCTAGGAATGGACTGGTTAACCACCAACAAGGGATTTATCGACTGCTTCAATCGGACTGTAATTCTTACTCATCATCACGGGAAGACGATAAAAGTTGCAGCTCAAGAAAGACCAGTATTACGGTAACCAAGAATGAACAAGGTGGACACTTCAGAGTTAAGCAAAGTTCCAGTAGTGTGTAAGTTCCCGGACGTATTTCCCTAAGAACTGCCAAGCATACCACCAGACCGGGAAATAGAGTTCATCATTGAGCTAGCACCTGGTACCACCCCCATTTACAAGAAACCCTATAGAATGACACCCTCCGAATTGGTAGAATTAAAGAAGCAAATAAAAGAATTGCTGGACAAAGGATTTATACGGGCCAGCTCCTCACCTTGGGGTTCACCAGTATTATTTGCCAAGAAAAAGGATGGGACACTGAGATTATGTATGGACTATCAAGCCCTCAACATGGTCACCATCAAAAACAAATATCCGATGCCACGGATAAATGATTTATTTGACCAGCTCGCACAAGCCAAGGTTTTCTCAAAAATTGATTTAAGGTCGGGATATCATCAATTAAAAGTATGGACAGAAGATATCCCTAAGATAGCGTTCACCTCCTGATACGGATTATATGAATTTACAGTAATGCCGTTCGGACTGACAAACGCCCCCGCATATTTTGTCAACCTCATGAACAAAGTGTTTATGAAATTTATGGACAAATTTGTTGTGGTGTTCATTGATGGTATCCTCGTATACTCTAAGACTCCAGAAGAACATGCTGAACATCTCCGAATTGTATTGGGTGAATTACGGAAACATCAACTATACGCCAAATTCAGCAAATGTGAATTTTTGTTAAGACAGGTTGCTTTTCTAGGCAACGTATTGACACAAGAAGGTGTTGCTGTAGACCCAGAAAAAGTCAAGGCAGTACTTGGCTGGAAACCACCGGCCAACGTAACAGATGTACGAAGATTCCTGGGAATGGCTGGATATTACCGAAGGTTTATTGAGGAGTTCTCCACCATAACAAAACCAATGACACAGTTACTCAAGAAGGATAAGAAATTTGTATGGACTGAAGCTTGTGAGAAAAGTTTCCAAGAACTAAAAAGGAAATTAACAACAACACCAGTATTGGTTGTACCAGACATACATAAGAGTTTTGAAGTATATTGTGATGCATCCCGGAAGGGCCTCGATTGCGTACTGATGCAAGAAGGCAAGGTAGTCGCATACGCCTCCAGGCAACTGCGAAAGCATGAAGAAAATTATCCTACTCATGACTTAGAATTGGCAGCAGTCATTCATGCACTCAAGGAGTGGATGCACTTTTTGCATGGAAATCGTTGTGAAATATGTACGGACCATAAAATCCTCAAATATATTTTCACGCAACCAGAACTCAATTTACGACAACGGCGCTGGTTGGAATTAGTGAAAGATTATGATGTTGGCATTCACTACCATCCAGGAAAGGCGAATGTAGTGGCAGATGCTCTTAGTCGAAATCCCAGCTCGGGCAACGGCAGTCTGCAAAACTTGAGACTTGAGTTCCAGCAGGAGTTCGCCAAACTCAACTTGGTGATGGTCACCGAAGGTAATGTGTCAAATTTGGAAATACGGCCCACCCTAAAGGAACAGATTAAGGAGGCTCAGCATGGACACCCCAGCATCGAAGGCATAAATAGAAAAGTGAGTCTGGGCAAGGCCTCAGAATTCGTCATAGACGATAAGGGAATATTATGGTACAGAGACAGGCTTTGCGTACCCAATATAAAGGACCTCAAACAGCAAATTCTAGCAGAAGGCCACACCGCTCCATATTCAATTCACCCTAGAGGGACCAAAATGCACAAGGACTTTCAGGAAAAAATTTGGTGGCACGGTATGAAGAGGGATATAGACACATTCATTGCGTGTTGTGATTCATGTCAGCGCATTAAAGCCGAGCACCAAAAACCAACAGGACTATTGCAGCCAAACAAGACACCTGAGTGGAAATGGGACGAAATTGGAATGGATTTTATTGTCGAACAACCTCGGTCACAACATGGAAATGATGCCATATGGGTCATCACAGATAGATTAACTAAGGTGGCACATTTCATCCCAGTAAAGACAACCCACACCACTCAGAAGCTTGCCAAACTTTACCTCTCCCGTATAGTTTGCCTGCATGGAGTTCTGAAAACTATAATATCCGACAGAGGCACTCAATTCGTCTCTAAATTTTGGGATCATTTACAACAAGCTCTGGGAAGTCAACTAGTATTCGGTACAGCATACCACCCCCAGACTGGGGGGCAAACTGAACGTGTTTACCAAATTCTAGAGGACATGCTAAGAGCATGTGTTCTCACCTACGGAACCAGTTGGGAAGAAAGCTTGCCATATGCCGAGTTCGCATACAACAACAGTTACCAAGCCAGTCTACAAATGGCACCTTTTGAAGCCTTGTACGGGCGAAGATGCCGTACCCCATTAAATTGGTCAGAAACAGGAGACAGTCGTATCTTCGGCCCAGACATGCTCAAGGAAGCTGAGGAGAAGGTCAAACTAATTAGGGATTGACTCAAGACAGCCCAGAGCCGACAAAAGAGATATTACGATCAAAAACATCGTGAAGTCAGCTTTGAACCCGGTGAAAATGTGTATCTACGTGTATCTCCTATGAGGGGTCTGCAATGATTCAGAGTTAAAGGTATAGCACCACGATTTATTGGACCCTTCCGTGTAGTTGCACGAAGAGGCACAGTAGCCTACCAGCTAGACCTACCCAAAGAACTGTCAGATGTCCACGACGTGTTCCACATCTCACAGTTGAGGGAGTGTGTAAGAAACCCAGAGAAGCATGTATCTCATGAAAGCATTGACGTGCAACCAGACCTCACCTACAGGGAACGTCCAATAAAAATATTGGAGGAGTCTGAAAGGAGGACCCGTCAGAACACAATTATGTTTCTCAAGGTTCAGTGGAGCAATCTCACACCAAGAGAGGATGAAGCAACATGGGAAAGAGAGGATTTTCTTCGGACAGAGTACCCACACCTATTTGAGGATCAGCTGAAATCTCGGGGACGAGATTTTTCCTAAGGCGGTAGGTGTTGTAACACTCCAAAAAATTTGGATTGGTTTTTGTCAAATTCTTTATTCACTTGGAAGGAGGTTATTTAATTTTTTTCCTTAAAACCTCTCCTTCTCAAATCTTTTAAGAAAAATATTTTATGGGTTCTTCTCAACCTTGATCTTTGGTCTTGAGGGTTTTCCTCTTGTGTTGGCTCAACACAAACAATTTTGGAAGGTTTTGACAATTCCTCTTTATTAAAAACATCATTCCTACAAAATTATGGGCTTATCTTTTCCCATTCAAAAGTTTCTCTTTTGCCATGACACCTATTGAAGACTTTCTTCCAAAACCCATCTTCTCACTTTTGGTCAAGCCAAGCATCAAGACCAGCCAAGTTCAACTCCCCCTAGATTATATTTCTAATTATTTTTAACCTCAAATCATTATTTGTCATTTATTTCGGACCTTAGTGATTTACAAAGGAACTACTAGATTCCCTTTGAGTTTTGATTCCAAATAAATTTCCTTGGCTAGTCCTTATTACCTTCTACCTAGATCCATCAAGATCTGCTGGTCCATAGTTCAAAATTTTCAAAATTTACTTGCTGCAAGTTTGGACCAGATTTGTCATTTTTGGTGAAATTCATTCTTTTTCTCTTCCTAAAAATCTGTGAAAGGCAGCCTGTAGATGCATCAAGAGATCACTCCACCAAGTCCCAGCTCCAAAAAAAAATTCCACGTGCCAAGATCATTTCATCGAACAGTTGGCATGCACTGTTGCTGTTCAAATTCAGAAAAATTCAGTGTTTCAGTGTTGGGTTCACTCGACCACGTCGTTTTCTTCATAGCACGACGTCGATCTCGCGAGTAACTGCAGTGGCGCCTTGCTCACTGCTCCCCCTCCTTATCCAGAGCGCCGAACGATTGTTTGGACGGGCGCAAGCATCGGTGGCGACGTGTCCCTCCTGTGCCGGCGTCTTCCGCGGTGGCAGAGCCACCCGTGGCGGCCAATAGGGGCCAGCCCTGCAGAACGGCGCCGTCCGGCACCGCCAAACCACCAGAAGCCTACACTTGGCCGTTCCCTCCCCTGTGCACGCTGCAGCACTGTCGTCGTGGCCTGAGAGGCGCAGAGTGCGTTCTCTGCCACCGCCGTGCCCGTGAAGCCGTACCGTAGAGAACGTGGAGTATCGCCCAAGTTTTTGCCAAGTTTAGCCTCTGGATGGAACCAGTAGAGCAACACGTTGATGCCCAGTCGCTTAAACCGCCTGTTCGGCCACGGTCTCGCCGTAATCACTCGCTGGAGTTATCCCGTTTGCGGCAACTGCCTCGGGCCGGCTATAAATAGCGACCCCGAGCTCGCCTTCGACCCTGCGCCTCTCCCCCACCTCACCAGAGCCACGCCTGGCTACTAGGAAGACCTCGGGGAGGCCTTCTTCCCCGAATCTGGCCACCCCGATCCGCTTCGGGCTCCGGCACGATTCCCTCTGGTGAGACCACCCCACCTCCCAAACCTTGCCAGGAGCCTCCTAGTGAACCCACTCATCTAACCCTAAGCTCAATTTGGCCTCTGCAGCCCCCCCCCCCCGGGCGAGATCCACCACTGCCCGAACCACCGTCCGCCGGAGTGAATGCCGACGTCGATGTGGTGCTCGCCGATGTCCAACTCCACCACCCACAGACGCGGGGAGAGCACCGTGAGTCCGTAGGTACCATCCCCTCTCCCTGCCTCGCCGTGGATAGGCGCCGGCGACCACCGCGGTCCTCGGGCACGGGCGTACTCTGTTTTCCTGTTCAAATATTTAAACCTGACGGGTGGGACCCCCTCGTCAGCCTCTCTTTTTCTATTCGAACCGTTTTCCTGGAAAACGCCTTCGGGCAAAGTACACTTTCCCTTTTGGGTTGGCGCATTTCTTACTGAAATGTTTTCTGTTTTTATAAACAAACCCCTGGAAACTTTCTGTTTCATTACAGATGAGTCCCTGGGCTAAAACCTTAATAACTTTTAAACAGAAGATGATTTTGAGTTGATTCTTTTTCTATCATCTTTATTTTTCTGTCTAGTTTTTTATCATATTTACTTGAAAATATTTGGAAAAAAAATTATGAACTCACGGTATTTACGTTAGTATCTAATTTATTTTATCCGTAGATACTGAAGGAGGTGACGGAGCCGCAAACTTCACCGAGCTAGACTCCGACTACTCCGAACCAGGCAAGCATGTTTGAACCTTTGATATGATGAGTGCTTTGCATGTTTGCTTGAGTAGTCTTTCTCGTGGCATGCTTATATGAGCATTTGTGAATGTTATATTGCATGCAAGACAGGCTACCAATGAGCTTCGAAAGTTGATTGTGTTCATAAGATGGTGAGACAACCTGATCATGTGGTGACATGATAGGTTGTAAACTGGTATTGTCTAAGCATGTCAGTCTTATGTCAATCGTTTAACTCCAGTATTAATGTGAATCAAGTCACGTTCCCGTTCGTCTCCTTTTTGTGCTGCCACATGTCTTCTGCAAAGAATACGGTTTAGTCAGTTGCAAACCTCTTTCCTTGTACACACCAAATAGAGGGGCCGGGTTGAGGGTTCCATGCCGCTGTATTAAAGCCCGTCAACCGGTCATGGGGCATGGGTGTTTCAGATTGGGACCGAGAGGGGGCACCCCTTAGAGCGCGCGATATAAATTTGATCCCATGCTATTCGAGGTTGTAGCCTCCCCATCTTAAAGTTTTTCGTGAACGTTGCCTAGGGTGATTCCTGGCAGCGGGATGTGGAATGGGTGTGTACTGGTTAGTTGTGTTTCTGCTAAAATACCGTAAACGGAACTAGTCCTTTACGACTACTGAAATCCGTTGGTTGTGGCTAAAGAGTACAAACTCTGCAGAGTTAACACCATTCGAGTAACCATGTCCATTGTCAAGTGTCCGTCCCAATGTCAGTCTCAGTGATAGTCTCTGGTATATAAACTTGGAACTAAGAGTGGTAAGCCCATCTGAATGTTAACCCGACGGATGGACTAACCAGTTTATCATTATGTACTGAATATTCCCTTGGAATGATTTATCTTCGTGAGCTACTGGAATTCCGAATGATGAAATATAAGCCCTTTATGTGATGTCGCTCAGATGTCCGACAGTGGCATTCTTGTTATTTACTTTTGATATAAGCCCTTTACGTGATGTCGCTCAGACTTCCGACTGTGGCATTCTTGTTATTTACATTTGATATAAGCCCTTTATGTGATGTCCCTCAGACATCCGACTGTGGCATTCTTGTTATTTACTTTTGATATAAGCCCTTTATGTGATGTTGCTCAGACGTCCGAGTGCGGCATTCTTGTTATTTACTTTTGACATAAGCCCTTTATGTGATGTTGCTCAGACGTCCGAGTGCGGCATTCTTGTTATTTACTTTTGACATAAGCCCTTTATGTGATGTCGCTCAGGCGTCCAACTGTGGCATTCTTGTTATTTACTTTGGATATAAGCCCTTTATGTGGTGTCGGCCAGACGCCCGACTGTGGCATATTTATTCATTTTACCTTTCGAGGCGTCGCTTCAGACACCCGATCGGTTTTCAGTTATTTTATTGGGATTTCGGGAGGACTACCGCCCGACTTCCTTTTTATTTATCATGCAGTGCAAATTTATTATCTGAATGCACATTACTAGTCTGCTCATGTGCATCATGTTTGCATTTGTTATATCTTATGTCCAAACTGTGTTGCGAGTACATTCAAAGTACTCACCTGGCTTGTTGATTTGGCTAGATGTTGACGAAGGCGATCTTATGGATGAAGAGTTCGATAGCAAGTCCGACACCTAGAGGAGTCCCAGTCAGTCCCGTACGATCCTGGAGATTGGTCACTTGTATTATATACGCTTCCGCTACCCAAATAAATCCATCGAGCCTCACTCTGGTGCTCGATGAGCTGTAAGATTTTGGAGTCGTGTCACCCACTACACTGTGACATATCCACCACCACTTTTATTACGAGTCAGTAGTTATGCCACCATACCCTTGTGTCATATCCACCTTTGTGTATAATATCGGCGTGCTTGTAATAAATTGTTGAGCAGCCTCAGCTCAACCTTGTATAATATTTAGTACTTCTGGAATTCTATATCAAGGGTTTGTCTACCAGTAAGAAGGATTCTTCTATACTGGTCTTATAAAAGGTCGGTTTCTCAATAATTTTTTTATTGGAAAACTGGTCCTGACATTTGATCTCCATTGTTTTCTTTCTTTCAAGTTGTTCAACTTCCCAAGGTTCATGGTTTCACTCATTTACCGAAGAAGCAACTTTGCTTTACCTATTCTTTTCCTCTTCTCTCCACTGCCATCCCTAGGATCTCGGGTCGAGATCCTCTGTTAGTGTGGGATAGTTGTGACGCCTCAAGGCCAACGTTCCTGATGCCTTCAATTTATTTTGGTTGTCACCGTGTGTTTTATTTATTTGCTGCATTCATCATGGCATCATGTGCATTGCATCCGCATATTTTCATAAAACTCATAGTCGTTCGTAGATGCCGCCTCCCTCTTTGTCTCCGTGGCATGTTGTCAGACCACCAGTCTTTGTTGACCATTCTCATCCCAACGACACACTTGACCCCTTTTCCCTAACCTCTCTTTGCATGATGCATTGACCACTCGTGCACGTCCGAAACTTCCCCCAACCCGAATTGTGCTGTTGTTACCGATGGTTCCGGATCATCCCCAAACATCCCTGAAATATCTTCGGTTTCTTATTTGGACTTCCAAAGCCTATTTTATCTCGACCGATTGATTTTCAAGCGAATGATCCAACCTCTCCTCCTTTCCATATATATAGTCCACCCTAGTCCATTTTTTGACAAACCCTAGAACCTAGCCCCCTTGTCCCATCGCGCCGCCACCAATCAACCATTTCTCTTCTTCCTCGGGATCTCTCATGATCAATCTCCACCCAACCAGATCGCAGCAGCCACCTACCTACCAAACTCCTCTCGATCCACCGATCAGCTCCGACCACCTCCCTTGTTCTCCGCACCGCTCCAATCCCATCTCCATCCGCCTTAGCCCAGCCGCGCCTCAGCCCAGCGTCAGTCCAGCTCCAAAAATGGCCGAAGGCCTGATGTCAGCAGCTCCCCCAGCCCAATTCGGCCAGTTTCAGCCTGTGTTGTGTTTTTCTTCCTCTAGACGAATTTAGCTATATTTCTAGGAACTGCAGTTTTACAGAAAAACCCTTACTGTTCATGCATTTAATATCTCACAAACTGTGCATCCAAATTAAATGAACTCTACATGTAAATTGCTTAGAATTTTTTCTAGAATAATAATAACCAACTTTCTTTCCTATTTAAAATGTTCAAATTGTTGTTTGCATTAATTTTCTTAAATAACATGCTAAAATGGTTTATTTCATAACAAAATAACCGTAGCTCCAAATTAAATAAACTTTATATGTTTTTGGGGTAGAAAATTGAGTAGATTAACTTGGCGCACTTTATTTCCCTATTTAACCACTTAAAATTGTGTTTTAGACAAACAACACCAAATTTAAAATATGCACATGAGGCTGTTCCGGAATTGTTGTTTATTGTTTCCGGCCCCATTTAAATTTCTTAGATAGTGTAGTTCAATTGTGTTGCACCCCTTTCCATGTTAATCAACATTTAATATTGTTGTGTATATAAATGAGAGCAGAGCAAATAATCGAATGTGGTGTTTCGTCAATATTCAACGCGTTGCATATTAAGCTCCACTTAAATTGTAGTGTTGGTTGTTGCATTTTTCCATGCCATGCTTATTTAAATCGGACATGCACCATACTTGCTTGTGCCTTATACATGTTGATGCTTGTGTGTTTACCATGTTGTTTGCTTCTTTCAGGTTTGCTTCTGTCATTAGCTTCGGTTTCTTTCCGGCGTTGTGAGGATTCGTTCGACTACGTCTGTTTGTCTTCTTCGTGGACTCGTTCTTCTTCCGTGCGGTATCTCAGGCAAGATGGCCATTCCTTGATATCACCTCTATCTTTGCTTTGCTAGTTGTCTCGCTCTATCGCTATGTCACATTGCCTATCTATTTGCTTGTCAGCCTCCTACATTGCCAAGAAACCTCTAACCACCCTCCTAGAACCCGTTGATTGGCTAAGATACACTTTTGCTCAGCCCCGCTTATAGCATTGTTAGTGGTAGGTGAAGTGAAGATTGCTCCATGTCAGAACATGGATACTTTGGGATATCACAATATCTCTTACTTAATTAATGCACCTATATATTTGGCAATGTGTGGAAGGCTTGGCCTTTTGCTCGGCGTTTTGTTACACACATGCCGCATAAAGAACCAATAACCCAGTGTTATGTTCCTTGAGTTTGCGTTCCTAACACGGTCGGGGTTTATGGGCCCCCTTGCTTCTTCGCTTAAAGTAAAGCTTTCCCGAGGAGATCCAACTTTGGTTTTACCATTTGCCTCATAACTAAAACTTGCCGAGGGAGTAATAAACCCGAGGATTATTAATCAACCCGTCGGGACAATGCTTGACTTGAGTGTTGTTCCACCTACCTAGCAGATGGCAGTGCCGCATCGGGGAAACTCGTGGTATTCTCGCTATCGTCCACTTTGCATAGACGGATGAGTTTGTAGATAGAGAGTGCTACATTACTCTAGACACGGGTCTGCTCGCCGGGAGATCTCCTTGGGATAGTTTTCCTTTCTTGGAAGAACTTGTGTAACGGGATTACGGGGACGCTCGGGCTTCTTGATATGGAGAATTACCTCCGCGGATCATGAGAGCTTGTGATGGGCTAAGTTGGGACACCTTTGCAGGGTTATGATCTTTCGAAAGTCATGACTGCGGTTATGTGGCAGATTGGAGTTTTTTAATATCCGGTGGTAGATAACTTGACATAAGACTCAAATAAAATACACAACTTGTGTGCGTAGCTGTGATGGCCTCTTTTCCAGGGAGTTCGGGAAGAGAACATGATGGGGTTATGTTTGACTTGTAGGTAGACAGGATCACTTAGTGATCATTACTAGTTTATGATCATTGGAGTAGATTCTCATCTCACTCTGAAAGTTCGTAAGCTAGCCACCTCATATGTGCTTAGCGCTTGCTGCAACCCCACTTGATACCTTCTCGCCACCTAAAAGCTTTGGTAGTTTTGATACCCGGGAACAGGATTGCTGAGTCCTCGTGACTCATGGTTTACTACAAAAACAAGTTCAGGTATAGCACAGTGTGATGCAGGAGACGAACAAGAGCTCCAGTGGGAGTTCGATGAAGAGCGTGGGCGTATGTACGTGACATACCCCGATGATCAGTAGTGGTTCCTACTAGGGCCGATCGGGCATAACATGGGGTGTTATCTTTTTCGTTTGATTACGTCCGTAGCCGAACTTTGTGTTCATTCTGGATGATTCTATAAGTATTTGATAATTGTGTGACGTGGCGAGTGTAAGCCAACTATTTATCTTTATCTACATGTTCATTGCATGGTATTGTGTTAAGACACAACTCTTGCGACCATTCCAGAATGCGGCTATGACTCTAAGTCATGCCCCGACACGTGGGAGCTATAAGCAAATCCTAGGTGTTACAACACGCGTGTGAATTTTTAACAAACTTTAGTGTACTAGAACATTTGCTTGTAGTTTAAATTTGAATTATGCACATTAAATGCCTAGAAACTCAATTAATCTAGAAAAAGGCCAAACAAACCTAGAATAATTCCAAATTTTAACACGACACTCATATAGTTGCATGTTCACTGTAGAATAATGCTCTAGCAATTCAAACACCGTTTGTTCCCTCCATAACACCATTTTGTCTATCAAATCAGAATGAAAAAATCAGGTACACCACAAATAGTTTACTAACAAGAATCGTGTGCGATGCGATATAAAATATCTTGTTGCACCCTCGTTTCTAGCTTACGCATGAAGCTTTGTCGTCTACAGTCCACCGCCCGCGCTTGAACCACACTTGTGCGCAAGTTTCTCGTGGCACCAAGCGAAAAAAATCCTACCGCCGCGAAAATATCTAGCTCCCCGCCCCCTCCCCTCGACCAAAAGACACATTTCCTTTGTTCCTCGTTCCTTTCCAAGTTCAAACCTGCACTGTTGTTTACTGACAGCACCGCCTCCTCGCCGATGACCCTTGTTCTTGTAGTGCCGTCTCCTCACCAGCGACCCTTGTTCTTGCGGTGCGGCCTCGTTGATATAGTTAGTAAATATACACACCACCCCCATCATCCTCCTCCTTCTCCATCCCATATGCCTTGACCGACAACGTGACACCTTTTGTCAAAACCACTGCCCCGTCCTCCGCCCGCCCACAACCATTTTCCACGCGGTATAGCGAGAGGCTCAGTAGCATCTGACAGGGGAGGAGCAAATCGCGGGCGCACGCACGAATGAGGTTGCCATGGCTGCCATGCGTACCGACCACAAGATCTTGGAGGAGCACCTCATCTTCAAGGCCACCATTGATGCCGCCACGCGGTTGTCGACTTTAAAATATAGTTCTTGGTGTTTTCTCGAGGCAACTGTCCGTGCCTGCTAGTGATTTGTCCTCTATAATGTTAATATGCTATCTGATATTCTAAATTGTTATCTCCAGTTAACAGTTTAGCCCAACAATTCCTACATTTACTAGCAGCTCTCAAGCATTCTTGGTTTCGTTAACTGTCTTATATTTTACTATATGTCCTATTTTGCAATGTCGTGCTCACTTAACTATTTTGGTTCATTTGTTCTGTTGTCCAGCTAATTTTTTGGTTCAGTTCTGCAATTTGATGTTCATTTGTTGTCGGTACAATTTTGTATTGTTATGCATGTGAGAAATAAATCAAATTTGGCTATGCTCAATACACGAGAAATGCATATAATTGCTCTATTTCCAAGTGTTTTAGCATGGTTGGTTAGTGAGACGATCGAACAAGAGTTGCCTAGAGGGGGTGATTAGACACTCAACAAGAAAAGTAGTAGTTGTTAAGTTCTTAGAATTGAGGTAGAGTTTTTAGCATAATTTCAAACATTCACAATACATTTCAAGAAAGCATGCCAAGAGTATATGAGCAGCGGAAAGTAAAGCATGCAAGTTGCAACAATGTAAAGGGATGGGATTGGAGTGTGCAAACGCAATTGGAGACACAGATGTTTTTGGCGTAATTCCGATAGGTGGTGCTATCGTACATCCACGTTGATGGAGACTTCAACCCACAAAGGGTAACGGCTGCGCGAGTCCACGGAGGGCTCCACTTATGAAGGTTCCACGAAGAAGCAACCTTGTCTATCCCACCATGGCCATCGCCCACGAAGGACTTGCCTCACTAGGGTAGATCTTCACGAGGTAGGCGATCTCCATGCCCTTACAAACTCGTTGGTTCAACTCCATAATCTTGTCGGAGGCTCCCAAGTGACACCTAACCAATCTTGGAGACACCACTCTCCAAAAGGTAATAGATGGTGTGTTGATGATGAACTCCTTACTCTTGTGCTTCAAATGATAGTCTCCCCAACACTCAACTCTCTCTCACGGATTTGGATATGGTGGAAAGAAGATTTGAGTGGAAAGCAACTTGGGTAAGGCTAGAGATCAAGATTCATATGGTAGGATTGGAATATCTTGGTCTCAACACATGAGTAGGTGGTTCTCTCCCAGAAAATAAGTAATGGAAGTGTAGGCTTGTTCTGGTGCCTCTCTCCACGAATGAAGAGGTGTGGAGGGGTATATATAGCCTCCACACAAAATCTAGCTATTACACACAAATCACCAAACTCGGGGGGACCGAATCCTGAAACTCGGTCGAACCGATCCAGTTCAAAATGTGAACGTTGGGCCTTTCGGTGGGACCGATACGATCAACTCAGTGGGACCGATTTCATTAGGGTTAGGGCATAACGTAATATTGATGAGACCAATCACATAAACTCGGTGAGACCAATTTCTGTAACAGGCACACAGAGGGTTGGTCAAGCAAACTCAGTGGGACCGATTCGCTCATTTCGGTGAGACCGAAATGTGACGAAGAGGAACAGAGAGTTTGCATAGCGAACTTGGTGAGACCGATTCTCACATCTCGGTTAGATCGAAATGTTTCAAACAGGAAATAAAGAGTTTGCAATCCCATCTCGGTGAGACCGAGATCCCTATCGGTGAGACCGAACTGATTAGGGTTTTCGCAGTGGCTATGTCAACTGAACTCGGTGGCACCGGATATATCAATTCGGTGGGGCCGAGTTTGACTTTAGGTTTAGGACATATGTGGAATGAGAAAGTGGTTGAGGGCTTTGGATCATATCACTAAGCACTTTGATCAAGCAAGCCATTAAGCAACACCACATCCCCTTTTAATAGTATTGACTTTCCCATGGACTCAATGTGATCTTGGATCAGTAAAATAGAAAATGTAGAGTCCTGAGCTTTGAGGTTTTTCCAATCTTCTGTCCTCAGCATCTTGAAGGGGTTCCACATCCTCTTGGTCATGCCACTCCACTGTTGAACTCATCTGAAATATACTAGGTAAAGGTATTAGTCCAACAAGAGATATGTTGACATTAATTACCAAAATCACCTAGGGAGCACTTGTACTTTCAGTTAGGTGAACTAGCTTTTCCATGCGTCTCGAGTTAATCTGTTGGATCTGCAATTTGTTTATTTTTCATTAACGTATTCTACTGATAGTGTGCCAACTCTAAGTCAACCTAATCAAGATCGTCCTTATATGTGTTACAGGTAAATAATGGGACGCATTGAGGTTTACTATCAAGGTTTGCTCATGCATGGTCCTTTCACTAATAGCACATTATTGTGCAGTTGCTGGAATCATTCTAATAATTAGGTTTTTTTTCAATTTGGTCTTGCACATGTAGGTCTCTTGATAACCCACAAGTATAGGGGATTGCAACAGTTTACGAGGGTAGAGTATTTAACCCAAATTTATTGATTCGACACAAGGGGAGCCAAAGAATATTCTCAAGTATTAGCAGTTGAGTTGTCAGTCCAACCACACCTAGAAAACTTAATATCTATAGCAAAGTATTTAGTAGCAAACTAGTATGGAAGTAACGGTAACAGTGGCAAAAGTAACAGTAGCAGTTTTGTAATGAGGGTGACAGCATCAGTAATGACAGGAACAAAGCAAGTATTAATATGGAACGAACTCGTAGGCAATGGATCGGTAATGATAGGTGTCAGATAATATTCACCATGTAGCAGTTATAACCTAGGGTGACACAGAACTAGCTCCAATTCATCAATGTAATGTAGGCATGTATTCCGAATATAGTCATACGTGCTTATGGAAAGGAACTTGCATGACATCTTTTGTCCTACCGTCCCATGGAAGCGGGGTCCTAATGGAAACTAAGGGATGTTAAGGCATCCTTTTAATAGATTACCGAACCCAAGCATTAGCACTTAGCGAATACGTGAACTCCTCAAACTATGGTCATCACCGGGAAGTGTTCCAGCTATTGTCACTCCGGGGTTGTCGTATCATAACACATAGTAGGTGACTATTGACTTGCAAGATAGGATCAAAAACACAAATATATTCATGAAAACATAAGATGTTAAGATCTGAAATCATGGCACTTGGCCCCTAGTAGCAAGCATTAAGCATAGAAAAGTCATAGCAACATCAATATCAGAACATAGTAGATACTAGGGATCAAACCCTAACAAAACTAACTCGATTACATGATAAATCTCATCCAACCCATCACCGTCCAGCAAGCCTATGATGGAATTACTAATGCATGGAGGTGAGCATCATGAAATTGGTGATGGAGGATGGTTGGTGATGACGATGGCGACGATCTCCACTCTAGGGAGCCCCAAACGGACTCCAGATGAGGTCTCCCGATGAAGAACAGGAGGTGGCCGTGGCCCCATATCGTAAAACGTGATGGGATCTTCTCTCTGTTTTTTCTCCCCGAAAGAGATTATACGGAGATGGAGTTGAGGTCGGTGGAGCTCCAGGGGGGGCACAAGGTAGGGGGCGTGCCCTTGGGAATTAGCTAGCGAGCCATAATATGACAAAGTGGTACCTCGCTAGCCCTTTCTGAGACCGCAAAACATAAATGCAGAGCACCTAAGAAGATCAAGGACTGACTAGACATTGTAATTCATGGTTAAAGAGATGAATATAATTTTGAGCGATGTGCTTTCTTTGTCAAAGCTATGACCAAGAGTTCTCAATATCTTCCATGCTACATATAATATAGGCGGTTCCCAAATAGAATGGTAAAGTTTTACCCCCCCCCCTCCACCATCAAATACACTCCACGGCTTATCCGAAACAACGGGTACCATCCAAACCAACAACAGTCCTAGGGGAGCTTTGTTTAATTATATTTTGATTTAATTTTTGCTCTTTTGATCATGGGACTCGATTTCCCGGTTACCAGCCATTTTCTTGTGAATGACAAGCGGAGTCCACTCATCGTGAGAATATCCCATCTAGCACGGAACATAAAGACAACCCCTAGTCGCCACATGAGCGATTTGGGCATACAAAACATAATTTTATTTGAAGGTTTAGAGTTTGGCACATGCAAATTTACTTGGAACGGCAGGTAAATACCGCATATAGGTAGGTATGGTGGACTCATGTGGAACAACTTTGAGTTTATGGAAGTGGATGCACAAGTAGTATTCCCGCTTAGTACAGGTGAAGGCTAGAAAGAGATTGGGAGGCGACTAGCTAGAGAGCAACAACGGTCCTAAACATGCCTTGAGATTAATCAACATTGAGTGCAAGCATGAGTAGGATATAAATTACCATGAACATAAATATTGTGAACATGTTCCAAGTTGAGCTACTTAAATCATTCAAAGGAGGATACCATCCTATCATACTACATCAAAACCTTTTTAAAAGCATGTTGGCACGCAAGGTAAACCATTATAAACTCCTAAATAATTAAGCATGGCATGAGTAACTATAATCCCTAATTGTCATTGCAAACATGTTTCATTCATAATGGGTTGAATCAGGAATGACAAGCTAATCATATTTACAAAAACAAAATAGGTCTAGTTCCTACTAGCTTTTCTCCATCTCAATCATTTCATCATATATCGTCCTTATTGCCTTAAACTTGCATGACCGAATGGTTTGGATAATAATAATAGTGCACGTGCATTGGACTAATATAAGCTGGAATTTGCAACATTTATTCAAAGGAGAGGATAAGGTAACATGGGCTCTTTGTTAGATCAACAATAATGCATATGAGAGCCACTCATCATTTTCATCCTGGTCTTCTCCACTCGACCCCCAAAGGAAAAGAAAAGAATTTCAAATAAACGCATTGCAATATTTTTGGAGTTTTTGTTTTTCTGAAGAAAGCAAAACAAGAACGAGAAAAACTATTTACACGGGAAAGCTCCCAACAAACAAAAGAAGAATGAGAAATATTTTTGGATTTTATTTTACTACTACGAACTACTATGAAACTAACTAGAAACAAAAGACAAAAAAGAAACAGGAACTATTTTTGGGTTTTCTAAAATATTCAAACACACAAGAAGAAAGCGAGAAAAATAAACTACATGGATATTACAATGAAAAGGTAAGAACACCGACAACTGGAATGAATGTGTGAACATGAATGTAATGTCGGTCAGCAATACGTAGTCCCCAAAGCTTAGGATTTTGCCTAAGTTGGTCTAGGCCACGGGTCAAAGTAGCCCTCTCCTGGGTACTGAGGTGGATCCTGAGGGTTCCACTGGTTTGCAAGCTCCTATGGCTCCGATTGAAAGATAGGCTCGCCATAAGGATCAAGGACCGGTGCTGGCTCAGGCACCACTGGTTGTGGAAGCCCCTAGAATTAGTAGATGTCCTCGAGCCAAATAGTGTACTTGCCTGATTGGATATTAAACAAAGAAGGATCAGGCAAGATAATAGTCTGAAAAGTATTCTGACTGAATATCAAATTATAAATAAGCTTCTTATCATCATCAGAACGAATGGATTTATGCGCTACCATGCCGTCATAATCTAAATAAATAGTGGGTAGCAATTTCTCCTCTTTTTCATAATGCCTAATGGGTATCTCAAAGCGTCGAGCAAGGCGAGTGGCGAAGATACCCCCAAAAATAGGACCCTTAGTACGATTTAAACTCAACCGTTTAGAAACCATATCACCCAAACTAAAAGTTCTATAGTGAAGTAAAGCATGGCGCAAAATGGCAAGGTCAAGGGCACTAAGGCCTCCACTCTCTCCATGACCAATCAAACATCTCCCAGCAAATAGTGAATAGTAACGTAAGATAGGAAAATGTAAACTAGCCACTCTCACTTCTGACACCCTTCTCCTTTCCCCTATGATAACTGCATCAATAAAATCTTCCACGTCTCTAGGACGTGGTTCTTCGACGCTACCTTCGTAAGATAGTTTGCATACCACACAAAACTGATAAAGGTTCATCTCCTTATGCTCATCATATAGATAAAATTCTACCGTGGGTGGTGATCTTCTAGCATGAAAATGAAAATTTTGCACAAATGTATTAGTTCGAATAAGGTACTGATCACACTGGTCGCGGAGGAAGTCGGTGATGCCGGCATTCTCAGCCAAATAATAGAAATCTTCATAAATTTTGGCCGCTTGTAAGAATGCATCACATGGCCATTCACACGCCTAAATCTCCAGGGTACGAGAAAGATTATACCTGGGCTTCTCCTTCTCCTTGTTCTCCTTTTCCTTTGAACCCCGGCTCGAGGAGCCTCTCAACAATCTCCTCATCATTTTCTTCCTTTGAAAAATTGTGAAATTTTTAGTGACTCAAAATAAAAGTGAACCAAACTCAATAAAATTGATAGCAACTACTCCTACAAGTGTCTAGAGGCTATATCATGCATCAAAACTACTTTGGACCATATAAATTTGACATGGAAGCTCAACAACAAGGTCACCACAACAGCAAAAATTTGCAATAAATAAAGTACTAGAGCAAAAACTAATTGGACCATTGGAGGAGTCACATACTGAAGAACAATCTCCCAAAACAGTTTTGCAAATGATGGATTGACGAACGAGATCAAAAATGGCAGCAAGATGAGCTAGAACACGGGTTTGAGCTGGTGGATGATTTTTTCTGGAGAAAGAAGGAGATGACGGGTGCTGGAATAAGTGGAGTGGGCCACGTGCGGCCCACAAGGACAGGGGCGCGCCCAGGGGGTAGGGCGTGCCCTCCACCCTTGTAGCCCACTGGTGTAGCCCCTTGGTGCATTCTCAGTGCCAAAAATCTTAAAATATTCTAGAAAAAATCATATTAAATTTTCAGGGCATTTGGAGAACTTTTTTTGGGGACATTTTTATTGCACTGAAAATTCAGAAAACGGACATATAATACTATTTTTTGCTTTATTTAATCTAAATAACAGAAAGTAAAAGTTGGGTATAGAAGGTGGTGTTCTGTGAATTCATCCGTCTGGTACTTATCAAAAGGAATCCGTCAACGAGGTTGATCAAATCTCGTTAACAAACTTCTTTTGAAGAGCATAAAACCGGAGAATCTTCGAATAACACTAGGTTACCTCCATGGGGATATGCATGTCCGCAACAATAAGAATACCATATTTCTTTTTGACAGTGGGAATAGGGTTCAAAAGCTCCATAACAATAGTTGAAAATTTTCCAATAGATTTAACGCTATTAACTTAAGGTTGTTTCTTCAGAAAGTGTACTGTATGTTCATTACCATTTACATGAAAAGTGACATTGCCTTTGTTGCAATTAATAACTTCCCCTGCAGTATTCAAAAAGGGTCTACCAAGGATAATCGACATATTGTCGTCCTTGGGAATATCAAGAATAACAAAGTCTGTTAAGATAGTAACGTTTGCAACCACAACAGGCACATCCTCACAAATACTGATAGGTATAGAAGTTGATTTATCAGCCATTTGTAGAGAAATTTCAGTAGGTGTCAACTTATTCAATTCAAGTCTATGATACAAAGAGAAAGGCATAACACTAACACCGGCTCCAAGATCACATAAAGCAGTTTTAACATAGTTTCCTTTAATGGAGCATGGTATAGTGGGTATTCTTAGATCTCCAAGTTTCTTTGGTATTCCGCCCTTAAAAGTATAATTAGCAAACATGGTGGAAATTTCAGCTTCCGGTATCTTTCTTTTATTAGTAACAATTTCTTTCATATACTTAGCATAAGGAGGCATTTTAAGCATATCAGTCAAACGCATACGCAAAAATATAGGTATAATCATCTCACAAAAGCATTCAAAATCCTCATCATCCTTTGTCTTGGATGTTTTAGGAGGAAAGGGCATCGGTTTCTGAACCCATGGTTCCCTTTCTTTACCATGTTTCCTAGCAATGAAGTTTCTCTTATCATAACGTTGATTCTTTGATTGTTGGTTATCAAGATCAATAGTAGGTTCAATCTCTACATCATTATAATTACTAGGTTGAGACTTTGTATGAACATCATCATTAACTTTATCATTAGGTTCATGTTCATTATCAGACTAAGTCTCACCATCAGAAATAGAAATAATATTGGTATTCTCAAGTGTGTCCATAACAGGTTCACTAGAAGCATGCAAAGCCCTATCAGTTTTATTTTTCTTTTATTACTAGGACTAGGTTTATCCATATTAATTCTCTGAGAATCTTGCTCAATTATCTTAGGATGGCCCTTAGGATACAAAGGTTCCTGAGTTACTTTACCACCTCTAGTAGCAACCATAACAGCTTTATCATTAATCTTACAATTCAACTCATTAAGCAAATCATTTTGTGCCTTAAGTACATTCTACTTGAGTGGTAACCATGGAAAAATGTTTACTAATAACTTTAAGATCTTTAGAAGTTCTAGTCACAAGATCACCCAAGCGTACAAGCATATAAGCATTACGTTTCAGTTGTCTACTAACAATAGCATTGAAGTCTTCTTGTTTAACAATAAAATTATTGAACTCATCTAAGCATTGGCTAACAGACTTATTATGAGGAATATTTCCTTCATTAAATATATAGAGATAATTTACCTCTACTACCTGTGTCGGGTTATAAAGAACATGTATTTCTTCAACAGGTAGTAAATTCTTAACATCTTTAGCTTTAATACCTTCTTCTTTCATGGATTTCTTTGCCTCTTGCATATCTTCGTGACTGAGAAATAGAATACCTCTCTTCTTTGGAGTTGGCTTCGGAGTTGGTTCGGGAGGAGTCCAATCATTATCATTACTCAATATATTATTCAATAATTTTTCAGCTTGTTCAACAGTTCGTTCCCTGAAAACACAACAAGCACAACTATCTAGGTGGTCCCTAGAAGCATCGGTTAGTCCATTATAAAAGATATCAAGTATTTCATTCTTCTTGAGAGGATGTTCAGGCAAAGCATTAAGTAATTGGAGAAGCCTCCCCCAAGCTTGTGGGAGACTCTCTTCTTCAATTTTCACAAAATCAAATATTTCCTGTAAGGCAGCTTGTTTCCTGTGAGCAAGAAAATATTTTGCAGAGAAGTAGTAAATCATATCCTGGGGAGTACACACACAACCAGGAGCAAGAGAATTAAACCATAACTTAGCATCACCCTTTAATGAGAAAGGAAACAAGTTAAGAATATAGTAATAACAATTTATTCTTCATGAGCAAATAGGGTGGCTATATCATTTAATTTAGTAAGATGTGTCGCAACTGTTTCAGATTCATCACCATGAAAAGGATCAGATTCAACTAAAGTAATTAACTCGGGATCAACAGAGAATTCATAATCCTTATCAGTAACGCGGATAGGTGAAGTAGCAAATTCAGGATCATATTGCATTCTAGCATTCAAAGATTGTTCTTTCCACTTGCGTACTAATTTCTTAGGATCATTCCTATCCTCGTAGGCTAGAAAGTCTCTAGCTACTTATCATTCCATAACATATCCCTCAGGAACAATAGGCAATGCATATCTAGGGAAAGTAGGTCTAACAGGTGTTTCAAAAGTTTCAGTATCAATACTTTCATCAGTTTCAGAAATATCATCATCTTCAGCATAATCAATAGTACTGGATCTAGCAAGAAGTTTATCAAGTAATTCACCCAATGGCACAATTTTATCATATGCATCATTCATAATAGAAGTGGCATCATCAATATCATGCGGCATATCAGAATCAATATCTGGTCTAGGAGTCGCATGTTTACTCAAAACAGACGGTGAATCAAGTGCAGAGCTAGATGGCTGTTCCTTACCTCCCATCGTTCTAGAGGGACCGATCTTGGTTCTATCATCCTTTAGTGGCCTCATAGTGATCAACAGATATAAATCCCAAGTGACTCAGAGAATAGAGCTATGCCCCCCGGCCACGGCGCCAGAAAAGGTCTTGATAATCCACAAGTATAGGGGATCGCAATAGTTTTCGAGGGTAGAGTATTCAACCCAAATTTATTGATTCGACACAAGGGGAGCCAAAGATTATTCTCAAGTATTAGTAGTTGAGTTGTTAGTTCAACCACACTTGGAAAACTTAATATCTACAGCAAAGTAGTATGGAAGTAACAGTAACAGTGGCAAAAGTAACAGTAGTAGTTCTGTAATGAGGGTGATAGCAACAGTAACGAAAGTAAAAAAGCAAGTAACAATATGGAACAAACTCGTAGGCAATGGATCACTAATGATAGGTGTCGGAAAATATTCATCATGTAGAAGTTATAACCTAGGGTGACACAGAACTAGCTCCAATTCATCAATGTAATGCATGCATGTATTCCGAATATAGTCATACGTGCTTATTGAAAACAACTTACATGACATCTATTGTCCTACCCTCCCGGGGCAGTGGGGTCCTAATGGAAACTAAGGGATAGTAAGGTATCCTTTTAATAGAGTACCGGACCAAAGCATTAGCACTTAGTGAATACATGAACTCCTCAAACAATGGTCATCACCGGGAAGTGTTCCGGCTACTGTCAGTCCGGGGTTGCCAGATCATTACACATAGTAGGTGACTATTGACTTGCAAGATAGGATCAAGAACACAAATATATTCATGAAAACATAATAGGTTCAGATCTGAAATCATGGCACTGGGGCCCTAGTGGCAAGCATTAAGCATAGCAAGTCATAGCAACATCAATCTCAGAACATAGTGGATACTAGGGATCAAACTCTAACAAAACTAACTCCATTACATGCTAAATCTGATCCAACCCATCACCGTCCAGCAAGCCTACGATGGAATTACTCATGCACGGCGGTGATCATCATGATATTTGTGATGGAGGATGAGTGGTGATGACGACGGTGACGATCTCCACTCTCCGGTGGCCCGAACGGACTCCAGATCAGGTCTCCCGATGAAGAACACGGGGTGGCGGCGGCTTCGTATCGTAAAATGCAATGGGATCTTCTCTCTGATTTTTTTCTCCCCGAAAGAGATTATATGGAGTTGGAGTTGACGTTGGTGGAGCTCTAGGGAGCCCACAATGCAGGGGCGCGCCCTAGGGGGGCGGCGCCCCCACCCTTGTGTCCAAGGTGTGGGCCCCATCTGGTATTTCTTTCTGTCAATATTTTTTATATATTCTGAAAATATTCTCCGTGAAGTTTCAGGTCATTCCGAGAACTTTTATTTCTGAATAAAAATAACACCTAGGTAATTCTACTGTAAACAGCGTCAGTACATGTTAGTTCCAATGAAATCATGCAAATTAGAGTCCAAAATAAGGGCAAACGAGTTTGGAAAATTAGATACGATGGAGACGTATCAAGGTCCTACTGTCAGAGGCTTAGACCCACTGTTCGACCCATTTTGCATACGGGAAAATTAGATGTCCATGAATATCAGTCAAGTCAAGAAACTCTGAAAGATTATTAGGATAAAGAAACTTGCAACGAATAACAGCAAGATCTTTGTTTGCACAATGAAGAAGACAGTCAACTATAGGATGGTATTAACTCTTTTACCTTGTTTTTCCCCTTGTGCCATTTCAAAATTTATAACAACTATTTATGCATATCTTTGTTTTCAGTACTTTCCAAAGTAGTTCACCGATGGTTACCTCTCAAACCACCCTCATGGTCAAGAGATGACGAAGGTATTCATTCAACGCCCACGGTACAATATTGAATTCTTACTCAAGAGGACGAAGGTTGGGCGGGCAGTTATCCACAGCCACTGGCCTATAGTTGCAAAGACATTCAGCATCACTGAAGGCTCAAAATTCGCCTTAAAATTCTGCACTTTCTGAGATGATATTCATATGTCTATTTACCGTGTATGATGCTTCCAAAGGTTTTTCATGTTGCATGTGAAACTACGTGCTATTGCGTAATTGCGTAGCTAGCTATATGCCTATATGGTGTAACTGACTGCTAAAGCTATCTGATGTAATTCTACTAGGAAATCCAGGTTGTCGTTATACATATATGAAATATATAGTGTGTTTTATAAGAAATGTCAAATTGATCACTACGTGGATTATCATTAATAGGCCAATTAGCTTGCTTATTGGGTTTTCTATTGCAAATGGTTTCTCCGACAACACCGTGGGCGATGAACTCAAACAACCCACATGGTTTCTAGAAACTACATGTGTTGGATCAATTAATAATCACACACGGCTTCAGCCTGAGAATTGTTTGTGTTATTCCACCTTGCACAAATGTTTCCACATAAAAAATTGTGTGTGATATACATACAAACGAAAATGTTTCTATGGGACTCACTATGTGGGATGCACTTACGAACAGAAATGATTAGGCGTGTATAATTGTTGCGATGGCCAGCTGATCACACATGAGCTCATTCTGCCGATCGTGTGTGACTGGAGGGCCTATCCCCGATGGTTTCTGGGTCTTGTAGGAAGGACCCCCCTATAACCCACACTTACTAGGCGACGGTTTAAAATGTCGTCGCGGAAAGGGGTTAAAATCCATTTGAGTAGCACGTCTCTGCACCAATGATTAATCGCCTCGACCTCTGTCCAGGAGTTGCAACTAGCTTTTCGTGTTTGTAGGTTGTGTTATTTGTCTACCAAGTGGCAAACTATACAGGTGGGCTTAGGACACACTAGGCATAGTGGAACGATGTACCAAGCATAGAACCATCCGTCGAGGTGGACTTGGGGACCCTGCACACATCGTTTGGGGCCGTGATGGAAACTTCGACCAGACTTCCCTTGCAGGTTCAGCCTCAGATAGGAAATTAACCTGGGCTAGAGTCTTGTGTGGTTAGTTAGATTGTGGCAGACGCCCTCGCCATGTTTCCACTTGAAGGTTTCCGAGATACTTGATACGTATATTGTGGTAAGTGGTGACAGAGTGTGTGAAGAAGTACAACCCTGCAGGGTAATATGATCTATTCGAATAGCCACGTTCCTGGATATGCACTACTTGGAAACTTATATGGTTCATACACAACATGAAGTGGATACTCTAAAATGCGCAAGAAAAGCGTGAGTGTTATAGATGGCCTTCTCGTAGGTAGATGGGAGAGAATCCATAGTGGTGTATTGATACGATGAATATGTGGAATTGTGTGCGCTTTCTATCCTCAAAGAATTACCGGTAGTCGTAGTAGAGGATAGCCACTGAGTCAAAGCTACTTTGCTATAGTGAAACCCCATCACCCCCTTTATTGATACGCAGGCATAAGTAGATAAATCTGGTGTAAGTCTTATTGAGTATATTTGTACTGATGTTTGCTTAATTTATGATTTTGATAGGAGACTTCGGTCTCACTAGTAGTTCCACGTGGGCTTTGACAAGTAGCTTGGGAATCCCAGATAGAGGTCTGGATCCTATGGAGGGTCTTGTAGCCCAAGAGGCTTAGAGCCCATATGTTAGGGCCCATGATTTGTAAACCGTCATACTATGTAACTTGGGATGTAAGATAGAAAGAGCAGAGACCAAGGCGGACACGTTTATGAGCCGGCCTCGGGACTCTGTAAACTGGACCGGGCGTCACCTCTTATATAAAGGGACGACCCGGTGACGGTTCAGGACAGGAAACAACAGCTCGAGACACAGGTAAAGCGGATTCGCTCCCTGGTCATTGAAGCCCAAGCAATACCACACCAATCTGGACGTAGGTTTTTACCTTCATCGAAGGGGCCGAACTAGTATAAAATCCCTGTGTCCTTCGTCCGCTTTAACCCCTTTGAGCTAACCCGTAGCGATGGCCTCACGACTAAGTCCTTTTGCTAGGACATCTGCCGTCCTAAATCCACGACAGTTGGCGCCCACCATGGGGCTGTCGTACGATGGTTTCGAATTCTTGAAGGGCAGCTTTGAAGGAATCAAGGGCTACCGTCGGTGTACTAAAGTAGGGGTACCTTAGTATCCCGAACTTGTGCACGGGCAGTTGCAGCGTCCCGCGGCAAGGCTAGCCAGGCAACCGCCAAGACCCCTCGTGGTTCCTTTGGAGCCATTCAAGAACAAAGTATTCAAGTCAAAGAGACAAGGCCCCGGCAAGAGGAGCTTGCCGGGAAGGCCACTCAAGGCACAAGACTACTCAAGAGACGAGACCCCGGCAAGAGGAGCTTGCCGGGAAGGCCAACAGAGGCTTTTTCAAGAGACTTGCCGCGACGCGCCACGCGTCCCGGCAAGGACCGGTGAGCGACAAGCTCCCGGAAGCGACAAGATAACAACCGCGGCAAGGCGCTTGCCGCGGCAAGCTTCCGCTCGGTACCCGCGCTCCAGCGCATCCGCCCACATGTCGCCCTGAGACCCTTCCAGGCGCACGTGGCGGAAGGCTGTGCAGCCAGGGGTACACGGTGGCAAGCGGTGATGACTAGTCTACCATCGTGGCGGACGGTGGCGCCCCTGACGGCCACTTTTTGCACTGTTTAGGCGACGGCGATGGGCATTTAATGCCCTTGTCCCTTGCCGTCAGGGTTAGGTATAGAGCACTATACTGTTCCAACTACCGCTCTTTTTACTTTTTTACCCTCAACTACGTTGCCACCTATCGGTGACCCCTTTGACCTATAAATGGAGGCCCATGCGCAACGTAGAGGAGGTTCGAAACATCGATCACTCTCACGCTCGGTCTTGCTAGCGGTTAGAGTGCACTGTAGCTCTCTTCGCTCCCGAGCCAAGAACTCAATACAAACCAAAGCAGGAGTAGGGTTTGATGCATCCGTGCGGCCTGAACCTGGGTAAACTGCTCGCGTACTCGCCTCGATCCGCTCTTTGTGCATCCTCCTCCCCCCGCCGTACCAAGAAGGGGCTCTGATCCCATAGGTGTTCATGGGCGATCAGTTTCCCCGACATCTTTGGCGCGCCAGGTAGGGGGGTAGCGTCGAGGTTGTGTGAACCTGATCTGGCGTTCACGCGAGCTAGATCTTCATCAACTTCATCAACTTCATCGACTTCGTCAGCATGCCGCCGAAGAAGAAGGCTTCGGAGGCGGCAGGCCCGTCCGTGTCGATACCACCACCGCCGGAGCCAACGGCTGGTGGGGTAGACGCCGGCGGAAGAACGGACGTCGGCGAGGAAACTCACGGCGCCGCCAAGTCCAAGGACAAGGCGGACGACCAGGCGCACTCCAAGGCCTCGGCGTCCGTACACGCACCGCGTCCATCTCAGGAGGCGCGAGACCGGCAGCGTCGCGGTACTCAAGGTACCATACGCTTGCTGGGACAAGGTCAAGCCGGTGGGTCTCGGGACGCTCAAGACCCGCATGCGCACCAGCACACCGGCACGAGCAAGGCACGGTCACCAGGACGGGATATTGCTCCTTCTAACGTAGTTAGAAGTCCGAGCGTATCCCGCTCCTCGCACCGCTCGCCGCCGTTACCCTCCACTCCAGCAGAAGCTCTAGCACGAGCTCAACTGCTCCTCGATTTCCCTCCAGCGGCAGACAAGGCCAACGACTGGAGGGCCACCATCCAGAGCCTCATCGCCTTCGCCAACGGCGACACTCCGCAATAGCCGAGCACGTCGCGGCCGCGGCAGGTCAGCCAGGCGCGGGCTGATGGCGACAAGACTGGTGGGGGTGCAACTATCGTGCACTCTCCGCCCCGAAGGCCAAAATCGTCGACTCGCCGAATCAACATCGACGACGACTCCACTGCGTCGTCGGACCCACGAGCTCGCCGCGATCAGCGCCAAGTCCTTGACGACCGACAACAAGAGCACGCTCAAACCCGCATCGAGAGTCGAAGAGAAGCGCGACGTCAATCAGACCGGCGTGCTGGGCCCACTGTCGATATGCAAGCGCCAGGGGAACCAGGCGACCTGCCGTACGCGGCAGGCTGTCCTGCGTTCACTCATGAGCTGCGGCAAGTCCAGTGGCCCAGCATGAAGAACTTCAAGCCCGACGTACCGGAGAAGTACGACGGCAAGACACATCCGTCGGAGTTCCTCAGCATCTACACCATCGCGGTGCAGGCTGCTGGGGGGCGAGACGAGAAGATACTCGCCAATTACTTCCCGCTAGTGCTCAAGCCAAACGTCAGATCTTGGCTCACGCACTTGCCGGATAACTCCATTTCTTCTTGGCTGACCTGTGCCATCAGTTTGTCGGCGCCTTTAAAGGCGGCCACAAACCCCATGGCCAGGAGAGCGACCTCCACCTGCTCGCCCAGAAGGAAGGAGAGCCCCTGCGCAAGTACATCCAGAGGTTCAGCCGTGTCCAGCACAACATCCCGGACGTCCACCCTGTCGCGGTTATTAGCGCGTTCCATCAGAACGTGCGTAACCGCCGGATGAGGGAGGAGATGGCGATGTGCAAGATCAGGGATGTCAGCGAGCTGTACGCCCTGGCCGACAAGTGCGCACGCTCTGAGGAGGGGAGGAAACTCCCCGGAGAGGATACTGGAGCAGGGGGATCAGACAGTGAGGATGCCGCCCCGGCAAAGAAGAACCGGCGGCGGAGCAACAGAAAGAAGAAGAACAAGGAAGTGCTAGTCGTTGAGCAGTCCGGCAAGGAGGCTGGCGCCAAGAAAGTCCAAGTTGGTAGCTCCGGCAAGGAGACTGCCGCGTGCACCAACAGCCAGGCTGTGGCGGCCGCCGACAAGCAGGACGGCACCGACAAGCAGTACTGCAAGATCCACCGCACCAAGGGCCACGATCTCCAGAACTGCAAGAAAGTTGAGTACCTCGTCGAGCAGCAGAAAGCTGAGTACGAGCGACGCGACAAGGAGAAGGCCCAGGGAGGTGATGGGGGATCAGGCAAGAAGCGGCCATTCAACGGCCGGGGAGGACGCCGCGGCAAGGCCAAGCAGCGGCAAGGAGACAGACCTCCCCGTGGCCGCGACAAGGATGAAGACGAAGACGACGATGAAGACATGGATGATGGAGAGACCAGCGAGCAGGAGTTCCAGAAGGCCACGGAAGTTTTGTGCGTTGACGGTGGTGCTTCTCTACATACTTCTCACCGCCAACTCAAGCAGTGGGTGCGGGAAGTTAACGCAGCAGAACCACCCGTCGAGTCACGCAAACTTCTAAAGTGGTCCAGCACGCCTATCATCTTTGACACTGAGGACCACCCTGACCGCACAACTGCGGTCGGGTGCTTGCCGATGTTGGTTTCACCAACCATCCGCAAACTCAAGGTCACCAAGATGTTAGTTGACGGCGGGGCCGGCCTGAACTTGATCTCCTCAGCTGTGGTCCGGAAACTCCAGATCCCCGACAGCGAGCTCGAAGAAACCGGCACATTCCAAGGGATCAACCCGGGAAGGAGCAAGCCGAAGGGGAAGATCACGCTGCCAGTGACCTTTGGCGGCGAGCTAAACTTCAGGACTGAGAAGGTTACGTTCGACGTTGCCGATTTTCCATTGCCCTACAATGGAATACTCGGCCGTCCGGCGCTTGCCAAGTTCATGGCGGCCTCTCACTATGCCTACAACATGCTCAAGATGCCTGGCCCGATAAGCGTCATCTCTGTCCCTGGCGACAAGAAAGATGCCCTTATCTGCGCCGACAAGATCTACCGAGAAGCAGCAGCCGCAGCAGATCGACAAACACTTGCCGCTGAAGCTCCCGGGGGGAAGAAGAAGACCAAGTCCGGCAAGAGCTCTGGGGCCCACTCCGGCAAACGCACCTCTTCGGAGTGCTGCGCTGCCGTCGAGGACGCACCATCGAGCTCCACCAGCAAGTGCAAGAAGACGATGGCAGCTCCGCCAGCAACCAAGAAGGTGTCCACCAAGGAGGACGGCACTGGTGGTACCTTCACCATTAGTGCCACGCTCGATCCTAAATAGGAAAGCGCGCTCGTTGCTTTCCTGCGGGCGAACGTCGACGTGTTTGCATGGCAACCGTCTGACATCCCCGGGGTTCCCAGGAAAGTGATTGAGCACAAGCTTGCCGTTTATCCTCACGCGCGGCCCGTTAAGCAGAAAGTTAGAAAACAAGCTGTGGAGCGCCAAGAGTTTATCGCAGAAGAAATCAAGAAGCTGGAAGCAGCGGGCCTTGTCAGAGGTGTGCTCCATCCCACGTGGTTGGCCAATCTTGTTGTCGTGTGTAAAGCAAATGGGAAGTGGAGGCTTTGTATTGACTTCACTGATGTGAATAAAGCTTGTCCTAAAGATCCATTTCCCTTGCCGCGCATTGACCAGATTGTTGACTCCACAGCTGGATGTGATCTGCTTTCATTTCTAGATGCATACTCAGGATACCACCAGATATTCATGGCTGAAGAAGATGAGGAGAAGACCACATTCATTACTCCATGTGGCACTTATTGCTTCATACGCATGCTTTTCGGATTGAAGAATGCTGGTTCAACGTTTGCAAGAGTAGTCCATAGAGCTTTTGAGCCACAGATACACAGAAATGTAGAAGCATACATGGATGATATAGTGGTCAAGAGCAAAGACAGGGCTACTCTGATCCAAGATTTAGATGAAACTTTTGCGAATTTGCGCAAGATCCAGCTCAAGCTCAACCCCGAGAAGTGCGTGTTTGGAGTCCCTTCCGGCAAGCTTCTCGGGTTCTTCGTGTCTCAGAGGGGGATTGAGGCCAATCCCGACAAGATCAAGGCCATCGAGCAAATCGAAGCACCGAAGCGCGTCAAGGATGTGCGAAGACTTGCCGGCTGCGTGGCTGCTCTCAGCAGGTTTATCTCTAAGTCTGGTGAACGCGCCCTGCCGTTTTTCAAAATTTGGTAGGTCCAATGAAATGGACTCCGGAAGTGGAGGCGGCGCTACAAGACTTGAAGAGGTACCTGTCCTCCACTCCCATACTTGTCGCACCTAAACCACAAGAGAAGTTGTTGCTATATCTAGCGGCAACCAATCAAGTAGTTAGTGCTACGTTAGTAGTGTAGAGGGAGGCAGACGATGAGCCAGCAGTCGTGGCAAGCACATCCGGCGACAAGCAGGGGGCTTCCCCGACAAGCTCTGGTCCCGACAAGGATGGATCTGCGCAGATGCAAGAGGAGATACGGAACAAGATGGTGCAGCGCCCAGTCTACTTTGTCAGCTCCCTTCTACAGGGGGCTAGGTCAAGGTACTCTGGTGTGCAGAAGCTGCTTTTCGGCCTCCTCATGGCCTCGAGAAAGCTACGCCATTACTTCCAAGCACATGAGATAACAGTGGTCACTCGCTTTCCGCTGAAGAGGATACTGCAGAATCCAGAAGCAACAGGCATGATTGTTGAGTGGGCACTGGAACTATCAAGCTTTGGCCTCAAGTTCGAAAGCACTTCAACTATTCAGAGCAGAGCATTGGCAGAGTTTATAGCAGAGTGGACGCCGACGCCAGACGAAGAAATTCCAGAGACGAGCATCCCCATCAAGGAAGCAAGCAAAGAGTGGATAATGTACTTTGATGGTGCCTTCTCGCTGCAAGGCGTCGGTGCTGGCGTGCTGCTTGTCGCACCCACCGAAGAGCACCTCAAGTACGTGGTCCAGATGCAATTTCCCAAGGAGCAAGCGACAAATAATACTGCAGAGTATGAGGGTTTGCTTGCTGGTCTCGGGATCGCGGCAGACCTTGGGATTAAGAAGCTGATTGTAAGGGGTGACTCGCAGCTTGTCGTCCGCCAAGTAAACAAGAACTACCATAGTCCATTGATGGAAGCATACGTTGATGAAGTGAGGAAGCTTGAAGAGCACTTTGACAGCCTACAGATGGAGCATGTTCCAAGGGCTCAAAATGACATCATCGATGGCCTGTCAAAGTGCGCCGCAAATAAGTTACCTGTGGAACCAGGGATATTTGTGCTCAAGCTGACTCAACCGTCCGTAACACCGTCAACTGGACAGAGCAAGAAGAGGAAGTTGGTTTCTGGCGACTACTTGCCGGCAGAGCTTCCCGAAGCCGCCGCCAAGAAGGTCCCCAAGATCAACGACAAGATTGTTGAGGAGCAGTCCGCTCCGGCAAGCCCTAGGGCTTGTTCCGTTGAAGCGAACGCTCTCGACAAGTTTTGCTCCGGCAAGCTTGCTGGGGAACATCAAGCTCCGGCTGAGACGCAGGTTCTCGCCGTAGAAGCGGATGTTCCCGCAGCAGCAGATGTTCCTTTAGTCCTTGTTGTCGAGCCACAAGCTCCAGCATGGGCGCAACAGATTGTCCATTTCCTTCAAACAGGAGAACTTCCCGAAGAGCAAGAAGAAGCTGAAAGAGTAGCCCGGCAGTCAAGTATGTACCAGTTTGTCGACAACACACTGTGCAGAAGAAGACTCAACGGTGTGAAATTGAAGTGTATTCCCCCGGAAGATGGACAAAAGCTGTTGGCAGAGATACATGGAGGCATATGTGGTCACCACATTGGCGCAAGAGCACTTGTCGGGAAAGCATTCCGACAAGGCTTCTTCTGGCCTACAGCCCTCCAGGATGCAACTGCACAAGTAACCAAGTGTGAAGCGTGCAGTTCCATTCCAAGCAGATACACCAGCCAGCTCAGGCTCTCTAGACGATCCCTTTATCCTGGCCATTTTCGGTCTGGGGGCTCGACATCCTCGGCCCCTTTCCCCGCGCAGCCGGGGGCTTTGAGTTCTTGTACGTCGCCATCGACAAGTTCACAAAGTGGCCGGAAGTGGAACCAGTGAGAAAGGTGACCTCACTGTCAGCAGTCAAGTTCTTCAGGTCAATTGTTTGCCGCTTCGGGATTCCTAACAGGATCATCACCGACAACGGTACACAATTCACGAGCCGCATCTTCATGCAATACGTCCAAGATCTTGGCGCCAAGGTCTGCTTCGCTTCTGTTGCTCACCCGAGAAGCAACGGTCAAGCGGAGAGGGCAAATGCTGAAGTGTTGCGTGGACTCAAGACCAGGACTTTCGACAGGCTGCACAAGTGCGGAAGAAACTGGATCGAGGAGCTGCCCGTGGTTCTTTGGTCGATCAGGACGACGCCAAATCGAGCCACTGGGCAGACACCCTTTGCTCTAGTCTACGGAGCAGAGGCAGTTCTCCCCACGGAACTCGTATATGGGTCGCCTCGAGTGCTCGCTTATGATGAGCTCGAGCAAGAGCAGCTGCGACAAGATGACACGCTACTCCTTGAGGAAGACCGTCTTCAGGCCGATGTGTAATGCCCAGGATGGGACTATACCTCCTACGTGTCGAGGCACGACTTAAAGGTATAAGCCCATCCTAGAATGATCTCAAGTTTGGTATCTTTGCACGACTCATGTAAAAAGAGGGATTAAATTGCAAAAGGAGATAGTTGGCTTACACTCGCCACTTCACACAATACATTACATAAGTAAAACATCATTCAAAACATCACACGGGTGAAGATCCAAAAGAAAGATACCAAAACAACATAAAGCCACAGGTCAGGATCGAATCCTAGTAGAAACCACTACTGATCGTCGAAAACGTCACAAGCATACGGCCAAACTCATCATCGAGCTCCCAAAGAAGAACTTGAACCAGCTCCTGCATCAAACTCGGCTGAACCTGCATCTAGTGTTGTAGTATCTGTGAGCCACGAGGACCCAGCAATCCCATAACCATGGGTAACCAGACTAGCAAAGCTTTGTGGGTAGGAAGAGGTAAAGTGGTGAGGTTGCAGCAGCGGCTAAGCATAATATGGTGGCTAACTTACGACTACCAGAATAAGATGAGCATCTACGCAAACGGTCGCAAAAGTAGTGATTGCTAAAGATCCTGAACTACATACAAGTCAAACATAACCCCACCGTGTTCTCTTCTCAAAGTGAAAAGAGACAGTCACGGTTACTCACACAGTTGTGTGTTTTACTTCGGATCCTCTGTCAAGTTTTCTATAACCGGACATTAACAAATTCCAATCTGCCACATAACCGCGGGCACGGCTTTCGAAAAATCATAACCCTGCAGGGGTGTCCCAACTTAGCCCATCACAAGCTCTCACTATTAGCTGAAGTGATAAATATAATATCATCACTCCTTATCTTAGGGAAATCCGATCAGGCTCGGCATCCCGGTAGCACAAGACATTTCGACAAAGGTAAAACAAGTCCAGCAAGACCTCCCGGCGTGCCGACACCCTGATAGTAGCCGCGCGTATCTCGTCTCAGGCCACGTCCGGATGGGAAAAGCTACGAGTAAAACCAAACCTCGAGTTTCCCCAAGGTGGCCCCGCAGGTTGCCCGTTTGGGACCAACACCATCAGCACTGGCCCCCCCTGCTATGTAGAATTAAGAATCCTCGGGGACGCGACCCCCTATGCAAATTTAATTATTTAATTAATTTGTTATTATGAGGCAAATTAAAACCAATGTTGGGCCTTGCTGGAGGAGTTTTATTCAAAGTCGAACTGTCAAGGGGTCCCCATTTCACCCATCATGTAAGGAACGCAAAATCAAGGAACATAATGCCGGTTTATCGGCGCCTAAGGTGGTATGAGTGGAACAAAACACCGAGCAAAAGGCCAAGCCTTCCACCCATGCCCAGTATATATGTGTGTTAATAATAATTATAGATATTGTGATATACCAACAACAAGTTCCCTCCTGGAACGAACTTCATCTTCACCTGCAACTAACAATGCTATAAGAGGGGCTGAGCAAGCGGGTAACATAGCCAAACAGTGGTTTTGCTAGGAAGGTGTCAAAGGTTAGAGGTTTCATGGCAACAAGGAGAGGCTGACATAAAAGATGGGTAGCGCGACATGTAACGATAGCATCGAGACAACTAAGCATGGCAATGGTAGTAAAGGTATCCAAGGGTATGATCATCTTGCCTGGGATTCCACAAGGGAGAAGAACGGATCCGTGAAGTAGACGGAGAAGAAGCCTCACAACTCCGGAACGAAACCGAAGCTAACAAGAGAAGCAACCGGAAAGAAGCAAACAACACGGTAAACACACATGTCATAAACATGGCATACGATGCACATCCAAGTATGATGCATGTCCGGTTTAAATATGCATGGCATGGCAAGGATCCCAAACAAAACTACAAGTTAAGTGGAGCTCAATATGCAACGAGTTGCATATTGACGAAACACCACATTTTATTTATTTAGTTGACTCTCGTTTATTACAAGACAAGATTAAATGTTTTTAACATAGTAAGAGGTGAAGCATAACAAACTACCTAATTAGACATTTTAAAAGAGGCCGGAAATAACAACAACAAATCCGGAAAATCCCCATGAGCATGTTTAGCAATTATTAAGCAACAACAATTCACACATTTTAATGTAGTTAACATGATGCGGATGACATGATCAAGTTTATGCAAGTTATTAAAAGTTGAGATGAAGAAGATAAGGAGGTAATTGTCACCGTGGTGGAAGGAAAAAGGGTGCCACAGCAATGATCCGAAAATGATGTAACGGCAACATATCGGTTCCGGTAACTCGTTGAGACCGGTGCAAAAGAAGAATCGACGTGAGCAAGTCGAACAAGATGAAAGGTGGGGTGATCCCGTTGCCGGGTTCCCATGAGTCGGCGATGAGGCAACCGAGGAGCATGACAAAAGGACGAAACGGGCACGGCGCACACAAGGGCAAGCATCTCATACAACACATAGCAAGCATCTCACGGGTCACGTCTCGGGTTATACCTTCGGAACACTCGTTTCGGGGCGGGTTCGAGGTCGTCGAGGAACGTAGTTGTTCTCGTGGTCGTCGAGGGAAGTAGTGGTTCACGTTTCCGAAGAGGAAGTAGTTGTTCCGTAGAGGTACACGTGTAGTCGTTCACATCCCGTTCGGAGAGGTACTTGGCGTTCGTCGTCACGTGTAGTCGAACTTGACATCAGTAGGGGTACTCGTTTCTTCCGAAGGTAGTCGTACACGGGGCGACGGTAGTGGAACTCGCGGTCGTCGTGGTACTTGTGGTCTCGTCGTGTAGTCGAACTTGATGCTCCGAGGAACTTGGCGCAATCCACGTAGTCGAACTTGAAGATCCGACGACGTTCACGGTGTAGGGGTACTTGGCAGAAAACCTGGGCGGTCTAGCGATTTCAACAACAACAAAAAAAACACAAGGCCTCGGTCATGGCTATGGCAGCGACAAAACTCGGAGCTCGGCTCCAAGTCGGGGATGCAGCAGGGAGCTCCTCGGGGCGAGGTGGCCGCGGGACTCCATGGCGGCAGCAGGAGGGCTGCACGGCGCTACGGCGCTAGAAAACGAGACGGGCGGCAGGCTGCTGCCTTGGCCGAAGGAGGACGGGGCGCGGCCTTGAGCACTGGACGAGGCGCGGCTCGCGGGGTGCGGGCCTGGCCGCGGGAGGAGGAAGAGGCGACCTGCGGGCGCTGCTTGGCCGACCTTGGCGACGAGGAGGAAGGAGCTCGTGACGGCGGGCTCCTGCCGCGGCGGAGGAAGGAGGGGCGGCTGGCGGAAGGGAGGAAGAAGGGCACTGCGCTTCGGGGGCGCAGGCTGCTCGAGGAGGCCAACTACCGGCGCTGGACGACGCGCTCCTGGCCGGCCGGGCCGGCTCGCGGGCGCCAGGCGCTGCGGGATGAGCGACGCGACTGAGGGAGGGAGCGGGGCGCCGAGCTCTCTGGGAGAGGGCGAGGAGTACGAGGGGAACGTGGTCGCGAGATGGGGACTGGGTACTGGCGGCGCTGCGGGAGGACTGGGAGGAGCGAGGGAGATGTGCGCTGGGGTCGCGCTAGGGTTACGGAGCCCTGCGGCCTGGGAGCCCTGGGCCGCGGGGAGGAGGGGCGGTTGGGCCTGAGGCCTTGGTGCTGTTGGGCCGGCTGGAGGCCATCTCTCTTTCCCGTCTGGCATTTCTTTTTCCATATAAAGAAATAGAACAAAAATAGAAATGCCTAGAGAGTTTGGAGATGGTTTTGACTGAGATAAAAATATCCCTACAACCCTGGAATTGTGGGCTATTTTAATAAAATGCTTTGGCAATTTTTAGAGACTACAAATTTATGCGAGTTCGGAAATAACTCAAACTTGCATAAATCTTTAGGCCAACCAAGCACTTCCAAAAGACATGAAAAAAAGGAGGAGGAGGTCTTGGCAAGGGATTGAGAAGAAAAAGGCATGGGGGAATATATGCACGTGTGTTGCGGGTAATTCTAAAGAATGGAATATTTTAATATAGCGCCCTAAAATATTGAGAGACTTTTATATGTTATAAAGAGAAGGCATCCTTCCCTCGATTTAAATGGACCGAAGGTCCACAAGATTTATTTAGTTGCAACAATTAATGACATGATGGCATGATGACATGATGCAATGCAAAAATACATAACACAAGCATAAAAGAACACACGGGAGAACCTGGAACATCTGGAATCTTCGGGAATCTTCTGGAATCTTCTGGGACGTCGGTCTTCGGGCGTCACACGTTGTGCGAGCTGCTCGCTACCAGCAAGCTTTGCGTCGCTACCATAGCCGCAAAGTTAAAGCCAGAAGTTTCGAGGAAGGAGACCTTGTTCTTCGGCGTGTTTAGTCCGCCAAGAATTCCAACAAGTTGACGCCGAAGTGGGAAGGCCCTTATCGGGTGAAACGAGTCACGAGGCCCGGCGCTGTCCGCCTTGAGACCAAGGATGGCTTTCCGGTGAGAAACTCCTGGAACATAGAGCATCTTCGCAAGTTTTACCCATAAGGCGCGGTTGCCGTGATCCGCTCCGGCAACCACCTTTTGTACAAGTCTTGCCGCTGTTGCATGTAATCCTTTGTACAAAGCCGGGCGCAGACCCCGTGCATTAGTAAAGCTTATGTGCCCCGCACATCTTGTCATTCCATGCTCCCTATTTTTCTTGCATGTACTATCTGACACTTTGTGCAGCACCTACCCCCGGTAAGCGATAACAAGCCAGAAGGCTCCATATCTGCATTTTCTCTCTTTTTTCTTTTTTCCTCAAGGAAAAGCAAAGTTCCCTCGCGCACAAGTTTGCCGAGGGGGAGGAGAAGACGGTGGTATGGACCAAGTGCCGTTCAAGAAAGTTTGGCCTTGCCAGAAAGCAAACAAGACAAAAGCCATGCCGGGAAGCAAACAAGACAAAAGCTAAGTTGCCAAAGTTTGAGCAATCAAATTTCTAAAAAATTTAGTTATCTTCCTTGAACGACCACGCTTTGTATGGAAAACCTGTGCGCGGAGGAACGAACTCGTAGCTAGCTGCGCCCTTACTTTGTTTCGAGTTTGCTCAACAGCTTAAGCGTGCTGCGACAAGTGTCGCGCCCTTATTTTGTTTCCGAGCCCGCTCAACAACCCAAGTGTGTTGCAACTGGTTGCGACAAGGTTTCTTGTCGGCGGCGGCATCGCCCTCGGGGTGCTGAAGTTCCGCACTCAGCGCCCGCGGCTGAGGTGCCTACGCCGGCAAGTTCCCAAGAAGCGTAGGGTAAAAACATACAAGGCAAAGGAAACAAGTAGAGGAAATAACATTGCATTAACTACCCAAAATAAAGTTATATTACAAAATGACTTGTCGCAGTTCTAATAGACTATTGTTCATAACATGGTTTGCAGCGACAAGGGAAGAAGAAAATAAGCAGCTCAGTCCGCGCGGTCGCCCTCAACCCTCTTGATGCCGCCCACCTTGTTCACAATGGGTGCGACAAGGGCCTTGAGCGCTTCCTGGTCGGCGTCCGGCGGCAAGCTCCTGAGGACGTTGGTGAGGATGAGGCTTGGGTTGCGGAAAGCCACCTTCGTCAGCACCTTTTGGAGGGCCCCCGCACAGAGCCTGCGCGACTCGTCCGCCAGCTGCTTCGGGATCTTCTCCCGAAGTTGTTGGAGGGCCGTCGCCACTCCCGAGAAGAATAGAGTAAGCTTGGCGCTGGGGTGGAGGCTCTCGTCGGTGGAATACCCGAGATACTCCGCTCCCAGCTGCTCCAGCTCCTTGTCGATGTTGGCGGCAGCGTTGACAAGTCCTTCCGTCCAGAGCTCGACGGTCTGCCTGAAATTGTGCTGGGAGATGGCAGCGGTCTCCAGCAATGCCTTCTCGGCCCTGACCTCCTCCTTCAGGGTCACCTCCCGCTCCCTGGCGCCGTCCAGCGTCTCGGTAAGGGTGGCCAGCTTCAGCTCGAGGTCGGCGATGGAGTCCTTGGCGACGGTGAGCTCCTTGCCCTTATCGGAGAGGCGGGCCTGCAGCTCGGAGTGGCTGTGGGCGTCCTTCTCCCTCTAGAGCTTAAGTGCAGCAACCTCCTCACCGCTCGTCTTGAGGTTGGCCTCCAGCTGCGCCACCTTCGTCTCCAACTCCCTCTTCGCGGTCTTGGCGGCCGCGGCAGCATCCTTCGCCTCTTGGAGAGCTCCGCCAAGAGACTGTTCACGCGCGGCAAGTTCCTCCTCGTGGCCATCGAGGTTGACCTTCCGCTGTGTCAACTCACCCTCCAGCGTGGACAACTGCTCGGCGGCAAGCCGCTGCTGCTCCTCCACCTCGGCCTTCTCCAGAATGAAGGCCTGTTGCGCCTCGGCGAGCTGCTCCCTCTCCTCCACCAAGGATCGGAGAGCCGCTTGGTTGACGGCCCGAAGCTCTTCTGCGCGCTTCTCCAAGTCAGCGCCCGCCTTGGCGGCCAGAGCCTCTCGGGACTCCAGCTTGGCCTGCCGGGCGCGGTACAAAGACAGAAGCTTGCGCACCAGCCGCTCCTCCTCGGGCTCGTTGCTGCTGCTTGGCGCGTCGACGAACCTCAGTCCGGCGGAGGCAAGGACCTCCCCGTCAAAGACCTCTCCCTCGACTGGCACCCTGGACGTGGACGCCCACGGGAGCTGGATGAAGACACCGTTGCCGGCCTCTAGATAGGCGCCTGGCTCGGCTGCGGCAGCGGAGGAATCGGCAGCCGGCGCAGCGCCTGACGCTCCTGCGGCCTCAGGGCCGTCAGTGTGACTGCCGGACCCCTCCTCAGCTGCCGCGTCAGTGGCCTTGGCAGCCTCGTCGGCGGCGACCTCGTCAGCACCGGCCGCCCCTTCGGTAGCGGCGGCGTCGCCGGTGTTGCCACGAGCGTCCTCCTCGACGGCGACCTCCGTCTCCATTGGCTCTGCGGCGGACAGGTCTGACAGAAGAAAAGAAAAGACGAACAAGTCAAGCAAATATCAAAAAAAAGGAGAATTGAAAGAGGAAAAGTCCAAGGGTTTACCTGCCCGGGCCGGCTCCTCGGTGAGGTTTCTCGCCGGGGAGCTCTCCCTCGGCGGCGTGGTGGTAGCTCCCGCCGGCGGAGGGCCGCCAGGGCCATCCCTCGGCGCAGTGCTCGCCCTTGGCGGGGTGCTCGCCCTTGGTGGAGTGTTCTCCCTTGCCGGGGAGCTCCCATTTGGCGGTGTGATCGAGGCGTGCGGCACGTCGGGGGCGGTCTCCTGGCGCTCCTGATGTTGCTGCTCTGCTCCTGCACGAATCAACAAGCAAGCATCAGCAAAAATAGAGTACCCATGCGCGCCTGACAGCGGAAAGTGGACAAAAATCTTGCGCTGGGGGCTGCTCTGAAGACCAGACGCCGGGTCCGGCAAGCTTGTCTCGGGTACGCCCCTTGCTGTTGCAGCGGGCTCGTCCTCGATGACGATCACCGGGACCTTGGCCCTCTTCGCCGCCCTCTGGGCCAGAGTTCTGAAAGAAGATCGGGTCCAGAGTTAGGCAAAAGATGTACAAGAAACAGCAGAAAATCGAAGAAATACAAGGATTGCGAAGACTTACTCTTCTTCCTCCTCGTCGGAACTGAGCGCGGAGAAGTCAAAATCTGGCTCGCGCGTCCCGGCGCGAGGAGATGGAGGAGTGGGCTCCCTTGGCCGCTTGGCGGGAGCAGGGACGGTGGTCTGAGAAGACCCCGCCCCGGTTGCCGCCGAAGCGCGAGGGGCTGCGGGAGCAGAGGCACCAGTCCGGGAAGATCCCCCTCCTGTTGCCGCTGAAGCACGAGGCGCTCCCTTGGCGGCCTTGCTTGTCGCGGTGGCGCGTGTAGCGCGGTGCTGCGGCTGCTGGCCCGCCTGCCACCCCATCACGTCTGCGGCCTTGCGGAGGCGCCTTCTCGTTGGGACTGGAGGCTCTGCCGGCGGTGGCGAGCTGCCTGATGATGAGGAAGAAGAGGAGTCAAGGTCCAGCAAGCCGCCCGAGTCCTCGGCAGGATCGCTTGACCCGACACCCTGCTCGGTGGGCTCGCTTGTCCCGGCAATTTGCCCGGCAAGCTTCCCCGCTTTGCGAAGCTCTTCCTGCTCGGCAAGGCTTGTCGCCTCCGCTGCCTCCGCCTCCTCCACAGTGCACCCGAACTCGCCCGCGGCCCTGGCTGCCGCCGCCACCTCCATTCTGGTGGCAATATATGCCATCTCCTGGTCGGTGGTGTCGCGGGTGAGGCCTTTCTTCTAGTCGGATTTGACTGGCTGTTCCACCAAGTTGTCGAAGAATGCCTGAGCAGCTTCGTCGGAAGGTTCTTGCCAAGTGGGATCGATCCCGTGGGAATCGCACAGCGGCATCACTGCACGGATGGCGCTGAGCGCAGAGCTATTGCACAACAGGACGACACCTTGCGGCAACGTGAACCACTCGGGATGGTCGGAGTCGTACTTGAACAATGCTTGGAGCATCGCATTGAGCTCCAGGACAGTAAAATTATAATTGAGGCCCGGGCGCAGCCTCATGATATCTGCCGCGTTCTCAAACTCCCAGGCGGGTCTCTTCCTCTCCTGCAGGGGGGCGATGCGGCGGCGGAGAAATTCTGCTCCCACTGCGCCTACGGTCAGCCCGGCAAGCCTGAGGCGAAGGATCTGAGTGGTAGCAATCTTCAATCTGCTATCCTCCGGGGCCAAATCGCTCCAGTCGTTGCCGCGTACTACTGGGGCTTGGCGCCGGGTGGTGAATGGCTGCGGGTCTTCCTCTACGATCCAACACCAGTTGGCTCTCCACTCATCCCACTTGCCGCAGAGCTCCCCCTCCAGATGGGCTTCCTTCTTGTGCGTCCTCGAAATCCAGGAGACGCCGGCAGACAAAGGCGACCCTGCCTCGACTCAAGGCGTGAAGTAATGGCGGAAAAGAGCTACATTGGGGTAGACTCCGACAAAGTTTTCGCACAGATGTGCGAAAACGGCCATGGTCAAGACGGCGTTGGGGTGAAGTCAAGGAGGTGAAACCCGTAGGTGTTCATGACGTCGCAGAAGAACTCAGAATAGGGCGGGCAGAGCCCACAGTAGAAGAACAGGGCAAAGAAGGCGTAGCCGGTCGGGAACATCTCGCAGGCTACGGCGGGGAGTACCTTGGTGCGCGGATGCGCCTTCGTCTCCCTCGACCAGAAAAGGTAGAAGGAATCCCTCAGCTCCTCCGCGTCAAGCTTTGGCGGGAAGACCGCCATTATCTTCCGCATTGCTGCTAGCCGCAGCGCCTCAACGGACTTCGCGGACTTCCCCTTCTCGCCTTTCGGAGCCATGGCGGGGACGGTGGAGGAGGCTGACGGCGCTGGAGATGCTGGTGGCGGCGGAGGGGGCGGAGCGCTGCTCTCTTTCGACCTTCGGGGAGGGGGGGAGCGGCGGAGGTTTCTGAGGAACGAAGAAGCAACGGGCGAATGGAAGGAACTGCCCCTGTTTCCCCTGCTTTTAAGGGGGAGGGGGTGGACGTTCCGCATTTCCCATTAAAGAAACAGGCCACGATCTCTCCCACTACGCCACGATTGACGCGTGCCGTTAGGGGAGGGCGCGGTGGATACGAAGTGGGATACGGCATGCCGCAGGCCGCGCGCGTGCCCCTGCACTGTTTTGGGCCTGGCCCAACAGCGCTCGGCACCGTGTGTGGCCCAGGCCCGGGGGCTCCTGTCAGTGTACTAAAGTAGGGGTAAGTATCCCGAACTTGTGCACGGGCAGTTGCAGCGTCCCGCGGCAAGGCTAGCCAGGCAACCGCCAAGACCCCTCGTGGTTCCTTTGGAGCCATTCAAGAACAAAGTATTCAAGTCAAAGAGACAAGGCCCCGGCAAGAGGAGCTTGCCGGGAAGGCCACTCAAGGCACAAGACTACTCAAGAGACGAGACCCCGGCAAGAGGAGCTTGCCGGGAAGGCCAACCGAGGCTTTTTCAAGAGACTTGCTTCGACGCGCCACGCGTCCCGGCAAGGACCGGTGAGCGACAAGCTCCCGGAAGCGACAAGATAACAACCGCGGCAAGGCGCTTGCCGCGGCAAGCTTCCGCTCGGTACCCGCGCTCCAGCGCATCCGCCCACGTGTCGCCCTGGGACCCTTCTAGGCGCACGTGGCGGAAGGAAGTGCAGCCAGGGGTACACGGTGGCAAGCGGTGATGACTAGTCTACCATCGTGGCGGACGGTGGCGCCCCTGACGGCCACTTTTTGCACTGTTTAGGCAACGGCGATGGGCATTGAATGCCCTTGTCCCCTGTCGTCAGGGTTAGGTATAGAGCACTATACAAACACTGTTCCAACTACCGTTCTTTTTTACTTTTTTACCCTCAACTACGTTGCCACCTGTCGGTGACCCCTTTGACCTATAAAAGGAGGCCCATGCGCAACGTAGAGGAGGTTTGAAACATCGATCACTCTCACGCTCGGTCTTGCTAGCGGTTAGAGTGCACTATAGCTCTCTTCGCTCCCGAGCCAAGAACTCAATACAAACCAAAGCAGGAGTAGAGTTTTACGCATCCGTGCGGCCCGAACCTGGGTAAACTGCTCGCGTGCTCGCCTCGATCCGCTCTTTGTGCATCCTCTGCCCCCCGCCGTACCAAGAAGGGGCTCCGGTCCCATAGGTGTTCGTGGGCAATCAGTTTCCCCGACAGCTACGCAGTGGTCCGGATGACCAAGAGTCGTCGCAGTCGGATCTACATCGACGATGCAGGCTGGGGCCCGAGACCGATTCAATTGAATACGGGTACCGGGTCCTTTTCGGCGGCATCCACGTCTTCATCGGCAAGATCGGCGAACCGGGCCCTGAGCCGGACATCTTCCCCAACATCGTCGAGCCGGCTCAGCATGCGAGATCCGCCCGGGTTCAACCCGCCGTAAAAGCACGTCTTCGTTGGAGCAGTGCATGGAGTACAAGCCGAGGACGGATCGGACTCTGGCGGCGAGACCGTTGTTTATTCCGGCGATCAATCATCTTCCGGAAAGACCGAGTCTTTATATCTGCTGCACGATGGCCCGTCTGAGGGTTGTTCCGCCGGCAATAGTATTTCGGAACCCCTTGATCCGACAAACAGGGTTGCTGTCTTCATGGCCGGATCACAACCCGTGCAGCAGACCTCAACAACAGGGGCGTTGATGTCAGAGACAATAGGAGCAAGGGCTGGGGATCTCCCCCCGTCGCCGTCTTATACTTTATCTACCTTGGTCGATACTTTGACAGCACTAGCAACAGCAGAGGTGGAACAGGCCAACAAGGAGCAGCACGACGCGGAGATCGCTCAGGTGAAGGTCCATATTGAACAAGCAAAGTTGGACCTGGCTGCTGAGAAAGCTAGGATGGCTACAAAGCAGGCAGAGATGGATACTCAAGCTTATCGACTCAGGTTAGATCAGACCGCTTCACAAGAGGTAATGATGAGAAGACAACAATCTCGTTTGCCGCCGGTTTATGAGGCACATAATCTCTTTAGCACGCCAGGCGCAGGAACCAGTAACCAACCAGAGGTAAACCGGGGAGGTGCACCAGGAACAGGTGCGTCGGTTCAGCCACCGGCCGCAGAGCCAAATCGCCAAGTTGTGCCGACCCAGCATGTGCCCACCCCTCCTGGTCATTATTCTAATCCGTTGGATAACATAGTTGCTGCCACTTCACGGCTGGCCGCCCTTCCCATTGAAGGAACATCCCCCATAGCAGTAGAGGCGCGACGGGCCAAGGAGTTGTTGGACACGGCGTTAACTCAGCAGCAAGCTTATTCCTACAGCCGGGAGAGGATCCATTTAACCCCCCGCCCGACCCGGAGTTACACGAGGCGTCTGGATGAATCGGCCGTATCAAGCAGCGCACAGAGGCGTCATCGGCAAAGGCGGGATAATTCGGCAGGAGAGGGAGCACACGCTCAAGAGGTGGTGGATCAGGCCAGGCCACGTCAGGAGGCCGAGGCTACAGCACGGTACGAAGCCCGTCAGGCGACCCCGGTTCATCCCACCACCACAGTTGAACCGGGGGTCATGTCTAGTTCCCTCGGTGTACAGTGTCTCATCCCCGCTTTACAGAACGTGAAAGTACCCAAAGATTTTAAAGGTCCGCGCAAGGTGCCCAACTACACGGCGGATCTTGCCCCAGAGGCATGGGTTGAGAGTTATGAGATGGCGATGGAGATGCTCGATGTGGACGAGGCAGCATGCACTAAGTACTTCACAATGATGCTTGAGGGCACGACCCGAACATGGCTGAAGGGTTTACCACCTAATTCCATCGGATCATGGGCTGAGCTACGGAGCCAGTTTATCAAAAAATTTAAGGACACGTGCAAGCAGCCAATGTCTGTCGTTGACCTAGCTTCCTGCGTTCAAGGAGAGCAAGAGTCTACAAGCAGTTGGGTGCGTCGAGTATCAGAAATCTTGCACTCTTCCAATAGCATCAACCCAAGTACAGCAGTGGTAACCTTGGAAAGTAACTGCCGGTTCGAACCTTTGAGACAGAAGTTGGGACGGCTTAAACGTGAATGCAATGACATGGGGACACTCATGGGCGCTTTGGTGAAGTATGGAGACTCTGATAACACCAAGCATTCGAATATTGATGGAGACAAGTCAGGGAAGGCGAGCAAGAACGATAAACCGGCGCAGGCCAATCCGGCGAGGATACAATGGCAAACGTAAAGCGGATGGCGGCTTAGACTTTGTGGCCAACACTAACGCTCAGGAAAATGGGCAACGCCGTAAGGGTAGACCGCCCCCACACAATGGGAGGCCGCCTATTAATCTAGAGCGCCAGTTGAACGTGCCCTGCCCAAAGCACGGTACAGCGGAGAACCCGGCCACGCACCTCTGGAAAGACTGCTTCATTATGCAAGAATTCATGAAACAGACTAGATATGATCACGGCCACCCGGCGGATCAAGCCCCGGTTTTCAGGGTCCGGGTTATCAAGGTGGCGGATCCGGTTCAGGATACCACGGCAATAACGGTAACAACAATGGCCACAATCAGCATCAGCATAACCAGCAGCATGGTCAGGGCGGATACAACAACCAATGGAACCAACAGCGTCAGTAGCAGCAGCAATCCGGATATCAGAATAATCCGAAGGAGCTGAGCAGTGGGCAGTATCACGTCTTCACTACGAGTTTGTGCAAACGGGATCAGAAGGTTCTGGAGAGGGCAGTGCATTCTGTTGAACCAGCGATTCCACGTTTTCTACGGTGGTCTGAGCAACCCATTGTGTGGAGCAGAGAGGATCATCCACCTCGGATTGACAATCCGGGTCAGCTGGCTCTGGTGGTGGCACCACAGATGGGTGGCTACAAATTCACCAAAGTACTCATGGACGGAGGTAGTAGCATCAACATCTTGTATTATGAGACCTTTCGGCGTATGGGGTTGACAGATAAGAAGCTTCGACAATCCAACACAGTGTTTCATGGGGTGGTACCCGGTAAATCGGCCTATCCAATTGGCAAGATCGATCTGGAGGTCACCTTTGGAGATGAACATGATTCTAGGTCGGAGACTATGACCTTTGAGGTGGTCAAGATCAGAAGCCCATACCATGCTTTGTTTGGGCGTCCGGTTTATGCCAAGTTCATGGCTCGGCCGTGCTATGTTTATTTACAGCTCAAGATGCCAGGCCACAAGGGAACTATTACGGTTCATGGGAGCCGCAAAATCGCTTTGGAGTGCGAGGAAGGTGATGCAGCTTATGCCGAGGCCGTTTGTGCAACTGAGGAACTGAAGTTCTATAAGGACAATGTTGATCCGGCAGATATGTCTCCGCTGAAGAAACCAACCACAGAGCATGATCCGGCGTTGACGTTCAAATCAGCTAAAGAGACCAAGCAGGTGGACTTTGTTCCTGGCGACTCATCCAAGCAGTTCACTATCAGCGCTAACCTAGATCTGAAATAGGAAAGCGCACTCATCGAGTTCATCCGTGAGAACCGGGATATCTTTGCATGGAAGCCTTCTGACATGCCAGGTATACCGAGGGAACTCGCTAAGCACAATCTTAATATCGATCCTAAGTTTAAACTGGTCAAACAGTATCTGCGCCGATTCAATGAGGAGAGGCGCAAGGCTATTGGAGAAGAAGTGGCTAGGCTCTTGGCTGCAGGCTTTATAGTTGAAGAGTTTCATCCGGAGTGGTTGGCTAATCCGGTACTGGTACTTAAGAAAAATGGAACTTGGAGAATGTGTGTTCATTACATAGATCTGAACAAGGCTTGCCCAACTGACCCTTTTGCTCTCCCCCATATTGATCAAATTATTGATGCTACGGCAGGATGTGAGCGGCTATTTTTTTTGGATGCGTACTCAGGTTATCATCAGATCAAGATGGCAGTTAAGGACCAGGATAACACAGCCTTTATAACTCCATTTGGATCCTTCTTCTATGTATCTATGCCATTTGGGCTCAAGAGTGCCCAGGCAACCTACCAGCATTGTGTGTAGAACTGCCTACAAGGGCAGATTGGGCGAATTGTTCATGCATATGTCGATGACATTGTGGTGAAGTCTAGGAAGGAGGAAACGCTGATAGAAGATTTGAAGGAAACTTTTGACAATCTCCGAGTTTATAAAATGATGCTCAATCCAGAGAAGTGCGTCTTTGGTGTTCCAGCAGGCAAGCTCCTAGGGTTCTTAGTATCAAACAGAGGAATTGAAGCCAATCCGGAGAAGATCAATGCGATTACGACTTTGGCTAAACCGGCGTGTATCAACGATGACCAGCGCGTGGCGGGCCGTATTGCAGCACTCAGCCGGTTTATCAGCCGTTTGGGGGAGAAGGCAATTCCGCTTTATCAGATGATGAAGAAGACAGGCCGTTTCATCTGGAGTGATGCTATTGATGCTGTGTTTGAGGATTTGAAGAGGCAATTAGCAGAACCGCCGGTCCTTGCTGCCCCAGTTGACAATGAGCCGTTGTTGTTATACGTGGCTGCTAACGCCCGTGTAGTAAGTGTTGCTATTGTGGTAGAGCGCAAGGAGGCAGGCAAGGAGTATCCAGTTCAGCAGCCGGTTTACTACATCAGTGAGGTGCTCATTGAGTCAAAGCAGAGATATCCACATTGGCTGAAACTGGTGTATGGAGTGTTCATGGCAAATCGAAAGCTGAAGCACTATTTTCAGGGCCACCCAATCACCGTTGTCAGATCAGCTCCGTTAGGGGATATAATCCAAAATAGAGAAGCCACTGGTAGGGTTGCAAAGTGGGCCATTGAGCTTAGCCCGCACAGATTAAAATATGTGCCCCGTACTTCTATAAAATCCCAAGCACTGGTGGATTTCATCAACGATTGGACAGAGTTGCAAGAAACTGAGGAGAAGCCGGATCATACATACTGGACTATTCACTTTGACGGTTCAAGGCAGTTGGAGGGCTCGGGGGCTGGAGTCGTGTTAACTTCCCCACGAGGTGATAAGTTCTGCTATGTCCTCCGTTTAATGTTCCCTTGTACTAACAATGCTACTGAGTATGAAGCTCTCCTCCATGGTCTGCGGATGGCCAAGGAAATGAACTTGAGCCGAGTCAAGAATTTTGGCGATTCAGATCTGGTGGCACAACAGGTATCTGGCAAGTGGGATTCCAAGGATCCGCTCATGGCTGCATATCGAAGAGAGGTAGACGCCGTCGCCGGATACTTCAAAGGTTATCAGGTAGATCATATAGACCGGCGGAAAAATGAAGCAGCAGATGCGTTAAGCTGGCTGGGTTCCCAGCGTAAACCGGTTCCACATAATACCTTCTTGGATGAGTTGCATAATCCGTCGGTGCAGATACCTTCAGAGGAAGATTTAGCTGTTATTGATCCGAAAGCACAATTGGTCGCGGCACTTCATGTCATCCCGGATTGGACACTCCCTTACCTAGCATACATGAACCGAGGAGAGTTACCAGAGGACGAAGTCGAGGCCCGGCAGATAATCCGGAGATCTAAATCTATGACTATTGTCAATGGAGAACTTCATCACCGCAGCGTTTCAGGAGCATTTCAGCAATGTGTGTCACCGGAGGAAGGCTGTCATATCCTTAGAGAGATTCATGAAGGCGATTGCGGTCATCACGCCGGTTCAAAATCTTTGGTGGCAAAAGCTTTTCGTCACGAGTTCTACTTGTTGGCGGCTCACGGCGACGCAGAGGACTTGGTCAGAAAATGTGATGCTTGCCAGAAATTCTCACGGCGTGCTCATGTACCGGCACAGGAGCTGAGGATGATCCTAATTACTTGGCCGTTTGCGACTTGGGGACTTGATATGGTTGGACCCTTCAAAAGATCCCAAGACAAGAAAACCCACCTGTTGGTAGCAATGGACAAGTTTACGAAATGGGTTGAAGCGGAGCCTGTCAGTAAGTGTGATGCAGCAACAGCAGTTCAGTTCATCAAAAAGGTGATTTTCCGGTTTGGCTTTCCACACAGTATTATAACTGATAATGGCACCAATCTATCCAAGGGGGCTATGGAGGAGTTCTGTCAACGAGAGCATATTCGTCTTGATGTGTCATCAGTAGCTCACCCTCAGTCTAATGGCCAAGCGGAAAGAGCCAATCAAGAGATCTTGAGAGGCATCAAACCCCGGCTTATGGTTCCTTTGCAAAGAACACCGGGTTGTTGGGTGGAGGAGTTGCCTTCTGTCTTATGGAGCATGAACACTACTCCTAACAAATCTACAGGGTACACGCCTTTCTTCATGGTATATGGAGCTGAAGTGGTCCTCCCTAGTGATATCCATCATGACTCGCCGCTGGTGGCGGCTTATGTTGAAGCGGATAATGAGCAAGCAAGACAAGACGCCTTGGACCGGCTGGACGAGGAACGGGACATGGCAGCAACACGATCGGCGATTTACCAGCAAGACCTGCGCCGGTACCACAGTCGCCGGGTTAAAACCGGGACGTTTCAAGAAGGAGATCTGGTGCTGCGGCTCATCCAGGACCAGACATATATGCACAAGTTATCCCCACCTTGGGAAGGACCCTTTGTGGTCAGCAAGAACCTGCACAATGGATCATACTACCTCGTCGACGTTCGAGAACATAAGGACTCACGCACGGCGGAGGAGGAGACCAAGCGACCGTGGAACATCGCTCTTCTTCGACCTTACTATACTTGAGCCATCGACTCTGCTTTATGTATAATGTATATATTATGATTAATAAAATAAACCGGCGCCCCCCGTAAATCGGGGAATCAGCCATCCTTTTCATAAGAGTATCACATGGGGGCTTCCGTGGGCAAGGGAGTTTTCTATGGCCTCTTAAACCGGCGCCCTTGATAAATCAAGGAATCAACCGTCCTTTCTGTACAAAAAAGAATCACATGGGGGCTCCCGCGGGCAAGGAAGTTTCCCATGGCCTCTTAAACCGGCGACTATATGAAGACCATCATAAGAGCACTGCTCTGGTTGCTTCGGCAATTTCCACATGATGATGAGGGGCAAAAGAGGGTTTTATGCCTAGCACAACTCAAACATATGCCCCGACGAGCAATGCTCACACGCTACCTGGGGGCTCCTGATGCAAGTTCATCAGCGAGTTGAAAACTCTTGTAGTGAACACGGCTTGGAAGCCCGGTGTATACACCTAAAACCCCGGATTAACCTGCCTGCATCAAGTAAATCGTGCCATCCAGGGAAACCTGGTATGACCCATCGAACGTATCACAAGTCAATCCTTCGGGACCCTGAACTTGGTCACATTAAATTGACGATCATCAAGTGATTACACAAGCCAAAATCTTTATGAGATTTTGAACATTGGTAGCATTTGACATTGATGATTTGGTTAAAGATTGCGGATCATCTTAACAGGCTTTGCTAAAATGGTTAATGACAGTAGCCTGGCAGCTCATAAAAAGCCTCGAATTTGGAGCCTGGCAGCTCGTAAAAAGCCTCGACTACATGGTCTTATTTGTCCAAAAACTTTATTTTTCATTTTTTATGTTTTCTCCAATCTTTATCTTCATGGTCATTGGTTTTTCTACCAAGTCCATTGATTCAAGACTGGACAACTACAAAATTGGCACCACATCTGTATTTACAGAGCTATAGTCTGGGTTATAAACACCAGTACTAGTTTACAGTTAAACCGGCGTTCATGGTAACCCGGATCGGCCTTCATAATAAGACGACAAAGAGCCAGGGGAGTCATCAACACTCATGCCTTGGATCGTTCCTACCGGATTAAGGTTTGCAGATACACTTAATCGCAGGTATGGCACGTGCTTCTATTTTATACACGGTTCAAGTTATTTTACTTAGATCATGTGTTTGGGCAGCATAACCCGTCCGGCGATAAATCGCCAGGGCATTTTTAGCTTTGTTCATGCAGACACAAGTAATATAAACTGTCAGAGCATTGCAAGCAGGAGATAATTTAAGAGTTGCCGAACAGAATAAAGCCATGACACAAAGTGCGGGGCAAAGATAGTATTTCAACTATTCTATTATAGGCACTGGCAGGCCCAAAAGAATTATCAGTTTTTTGCACCAAGTTTTCAACATATGAAGATAAACCAGACCGGCTTAAGACTGTGCTTTGGCTCGCTGTGAAGACTGAGGATCAGCTTGTTCCGAGTCTTCGATGACTTCTGGCAGCTGCTGGAAATCAGGGGTGCTCCAGTCAATCTTGGCAAGGGCGCGGAAATATACTTCATCATTTATAAGTTCTAACGGTTCAATGTCAGGAGCGAAGGTATGCTTACGAACGGGTGGAATCAGATTTTCGATGTCATAAGACGGCCGCTCCACCCGCACATTCTCCAGATCATAATCCGGATGATACCTTGACAAGTCCGCTTCGTCAGCAAGCTTACTGGCAAGAGGCCGCATGTCTTTGGTTAAGGCGCGCAGATCTTTAGCGGAGAAAGATGACCCGTCTTCTTTCATACTGGGATAACCATTCATGGCCTCCGTCGGATCAAAATCGGGAACCCATGCCTTGGCCCGGGTTAACGCCATGAGGGAACCAGCTCTTGTAGAAGATTTCTTCACTTCTACAATTCGGGAAGGCAAGATGGATAATTTCTCCAAATTACCTTGGATGGTGGTTGGCGCCGGTTTATTATGCGAAATAGCACTGATGGCCCTCTGAGCACCAGCATAGAGTTGTTCCACCAAGGTGTAAGCAGCCTTCAGTTTCCTCCATACATCATCCCCAAGATGACTCACGCGCCTCCCTGTGTACAAGTGATGAGTTAAGCCGGAGCAGTATAAGATAGCAAGGATAAAGCGTATGAAAACAAGTACTTACCGAAGATGGCAGATGTCATATCATCTATATGCCGCCATAACCCGGATAACTCCTCCGTCACCAGGTTAAGAGCAGCCTCAGCATCCTTGGCTCTTTTCTCTAAGGCAGCCTTCTGTACCTCCCAAGTGGACCGCTCCGCTTTGAAATCTTTCTTGAGCTTCTCCATGCTAGCTAAAACAAGGGTAAGTTCCTCCTTGGCTTTAGTCGAAGCAGTTTCTTGGAAGGTCAGGCTATTCCGGAGCTCGGTTATCTCAGAAGCCCTCCGGTTTAAGTCAGTCTGCAGAGGATAAAAAATATATCAGTTATTCATGAAGATAGTTCAATCAAAAGTCTCAAGCCCATAACAAGTTATGCACTCGACACTTGGGGGCTAATGTACAATTCAAGTGAAAGAAAGCAACTTTTTCAGACAAGTCCCAAGCACGTAACAAGTTATGTCCTTGACACTTGGGGGCTAATGTAAGGCCATTCTCAAACATAAGAGAAGTCCTATTTCACCCGCAATGAATTAAACCGGCCCTTGGGGGCTACACGTGCAAATCAAACTATTCCAGTTGGTCTATCAAAGTCCCGGTTCACCCTAAAGGCTAAACCCTGCACTTGGAGGCTAGAATGGCCTAACGGTACAGCTACAATATACAAGCATAAATGAAGGCAAAGGGAAAGAAGTTACCTCATATTTTTCCTTCATCAAGTTTACCAAACCGGCCTCGTGGTCGCGGCTGGTGAAGAGCCGGTTTAGGTACCCAGAATGAAGCTCATGGGCACTAAGCGGGGCATAGCTAGACAGGTCAGTGCTCCACTTGACTTTATCCTTCTGAAGAACTTCTTCCTTGGCAGTGTGTCTGGCCAAGATAACAGGCTCCGTGGGAGCAGTAAAGCCTATCCCAGTGATCTCGACATCAAATGTCGAGGCAGCAGTTGGCCTGGGGAGATCAGCGGCAGCAGCGGGAATGGTCTGCACCGGACTGATAGGAGTCAGACTAGCCCGGGGAGGACTAACCCAGACAGGGTTGGCCGGTTCAGCAGTGTTCTCCATAGCGTCACCCCCCGGAGCAGCAAGATCTTCGTGATCCATCAGGGAAGGATCATTGTGCTGAACTTCAACGTTTTCTTCCAGAGGATTGGTAGCATCATGATCTTCTTCCAGTTTAGCAGTGGTGTTTTCGACTGCCGGTTTATTCAACTTTGCCTTCTTGCTAGGCTTGGGTATACTGAAAAGATTAAAGGAATAATGAAAATCACAAGTCAAAAAGGAAAGATAAACCGGACATATGGAAAGACGGCTTACCCAGGAACGGTCTTGAGCACCGGGACTTGGGTGGCAGTTGACTCACCAGAAGAAGATACAGGAGTTTCCTGATAGTTTGGATCAGACGGTTTAAGAGGTTTACGAATAAGACCTGCTTTTGGATGAAGAATGGTTGGAGTAAGCAAAACCTCTGAGCGGCGTCTTCGAGCCGGAGTGTGGGTTAATCCGGTTAATTCGACCACGTGGCCACTGTGGCGTGTGGTCCGGCGAGCCTCATGCTGCTGCTTCTTCAAAAGAAAATTGGGATCCAATTGATCATAAGGGTGAGAAAACGGATATTTCCGGGCTACCCGACGAATTTTGGGTGGCAACGGTTCTGAATCAGAGGAGAGAGAGATTACCTCGACTTTATCTGCTGTACTCCCTTCCGCGAGATCCTGGGAAAGGACATTGTTACTATGAATACAGACAAAGGAAAATTTAGAGACATAAGAACCAAGCAGTACCTCAGAAGCCAGATCATCTTCTTCGTCGTTTGAACCGGAAGTAGCGGCAGGTCTTTTCTTATGTTTCTTTACGGCCAAGCTCTTCTTGCGAGTTGGCTTCGCCGGTTTGTCCTGGGCCTTCCTCTTCCAGAAGGGGTCATTGGCCTGTGGAACGGAGTAAAAACATGTTGAAGACAAGCAATATGGACGGATTAAAACAAAGAGAAAGAAACAGAAGAATCATACTGCTGGCGGTTTGTTGTTTACGAAGAGGGGTGCTAAACCGGTCTGACTGCACTCCTCCAGAGGTATATTCAACATGTTCTTCGCAGATTCGGTAACTTCATTGTCTGAAAGCACCATCTCCGTATGACCCTGTGGGTCCTTTGGGTTGCCAGTATACTTGCACATTAACCCGGGATGCCGGTTTAATGGAAGAATGCTCCACGAGAGCCAGTAACGGACAAAGTCGACGACGGTTAAACCGTTGGCCACAAAAGCCCTGAGTTTGGAAAGTTGGGGGGCATATCGAGCCCGGTCTTGGGCACTCAGACGCTGCGGGAAAGGGTGATCCGCTGTCAGACGATTAGAGCGGTAACCCAGCAGTGGATTCTCTCCCTCTGGTGAAGTATCAACACAATAGAACCAAGTTTGGTTCCAATCCTTGGGATGGCTATGAAGGGTACCATGAGGGAAGCTGACATCTTTCCTCTTCTGGATACTCATTCTGCCCAGTTCAGTGTTTGGCCCATCATGAAATTTGGTCCGGCGGTTCAGATGGAAGAAATCCCGGAATAACTCTACAGACGGTTCTTCTTGCAGATAAGCTTCTGAGAAGACTTGAAAGTTGCAAATGTTTGATATGGAATTGGGACCTATGTCTTGGGGGTGGAGTTGAAAGTCTGCTAACACATCGCGGTAATTTTTTGACCCTGGAGGGTTAAAGCCCCGGGCCAGGTGGTCAAAAAAGACTATTATTTCTCCTTCTTTAGGCTGAGGAGGGCACTCTTTCCCAGGAGCCCTCCAGTGGAGAACCTCCTTGTGGCCTAAAGCGCCAATCGAGGCCAGCTTTTCTAAGTCATCCTCGGTACTCCGGGATGGGACCCAGTTGCAGGCAACAAACTGCTTCGTCATGGAAGCCATTTTTCAAAGGGGGGATGCTGAAAAATACAATACAAGACCCGGTTTATGATCCATGCAAATATAAACCGACATGTTCTACGAAGGCATTGATCTAATTGGTGGTTCAAACAAGGGACTAATGGTATCTACTGATCCGGAACAACTATGAACGAGACAGATACCGGATTGTGAAGTTTAGAAGGGAAAAGTTAAACCGCCAAACACAGGCAGGTGAAATACAGATCTAAAAATAAACCGTCGATACAGGCATGTGAGGCATAGATTCAAGGTTGAACCGTCGACATAGGCAAGTGAGGCGCATATCTAAAGTGTGGGAAACAGCTTTAACTCGAGCAGCAGCAAAATATGGATCTACAGCATGCGGAAAAATCAAGGTAATTCAAGTCATATTCATCAAGCGCAGTGAAGGTTTCTACAGATCCAGTCTAACTAGCAGTATTGAGGGAACTAAGATTATAATGATGGAGCGGAATCATGCGCACGAGAGTTGGCCTAAAAGTTTTACGTCTACAGCTAAGAACCGCCTATGGTGATGAACTACGAAGAACAAAGGTTCGCGGGCGAGCTACCGAGGAACCCTCGAACTGAGATCTACAGGGAAGAAGGAATGAACGTACCTGAGGCAGCAGAAGTAGAAGGACGGTGACGTATTTCTGGACACACTCAGGTTGATGCAGCGGTCGAGTTTGGTGAAGATGACGAGCTCGAAAAATGACGGCGGAGCTTGGGCGCTGGAGGTCAGAGGAAGAAGAAAGCGAAGGGGGATAAAGAGATGGCCCTCGGCCCTATTTATATGCCGAGGAGATAAAATGGCAAGCACGGGAATCGAGGAGACCAAAAATCGGATATGGATTGAGTTGTCGCCTCGATCTTCGAAGCTTTAATAAGTAAAGGTAAAAAAACAGGTGCAGGCATTGAATGCGCGGATGATGTCATGACGGTTTAAAGCGACTCGAAGGCATGACGTCATGCCGGTTTACCAAGCATACTGAAGCTACAGAAGTAAAGGCTGTACAATACTTTGGAGATTGACATGAATAGGTTCAAATCAATCTGGGGCCTAATGTCAGGGATATTACTACCAGGTATAAACCGGCCAGGAGGGTCCGTTTTAAGCTATCAAGATTATATTATCAAAAGCCCAGCCGAGTATGAAGTAAAAGATTGTAGCCCAAGAGGCTTAGAGCCCATATGTTAGGGCCCATGATTTGTAAACCGTCATACTATGTAACTTGGGATGTAAGATAGAAAGAGCAGAGACCAAGGCGAACACGTTTATGAGCCGGCCTCGGGACTCTGTAAACCGGACCGGGCGTCACCTCTTATATAAAGGGATGACCCGGCGACGGTTCAGGACAGGAAACAACAGCTCGAGACATAGGCAAAGCGGATTCGCTCCCTGGTCATCAAAGCCCAAGCAATACCACACCAAACTAGACGTAGGTTTTTACCTTCATCGAAGGGGCCGAACTAGTATAAAATCCCTGTGTCCTTCGTCCGCTTTAACCCCTTTGAGCTAACCCGTAGCGATGGCCTCATGACTAAGTCCTTTTGCTAGGACATCTGCCGTGCTAAATCCACGTCATTTAGGATGTATAGCTTTCTTTCTTTTCAACTCTCTATACTTAGACATGTTCGTGTGCTTCTGTTGCTTGTATGAGTTTGTACGTTGGGCCATGAGAACCATGTTTATAATATCATGATATGTATGGCTCCTAGGAGCCTTTTAAATGAATACTAAGTCATACAGTAATGTTGTGATGCCATGTTAATGATACCTCTCCGTCGTATCTTTAATTTTTGATTGCTCCATGCCAATATTCTACAACTTTTACATACTATTTTTGGGACTAACATATTGATCCAGTGCCCAGTGCCAGTTCCGCAGAAACAGAAGGAGACAGAGAGACAGATCCAATCTCGGAGGTGATCTTGCCCCTCTGCCGCCATGGAGGCCGTGGACCAAAGGGCAAACCCTCCTCCCATCTACGGGGGAGTTCAAGGAAGAAGACGAAGGATGGGGGCTCTCTCTCCCTCTCTCCCGGTGGGGCCGGAACACTGCCGGGGCCATCATCGTGTGACGACGATCTACACCAACACCTCCGTCAACTACACCAACATCTTCATCACCTTCCCCCACCTATCTACAGCGGTCCATTCCCCCGCAAACCATTGTACCCTCTACTTGAACATGGTGCTTTATGCTTCATATTGTTATGCAATGATGTGTTGCCATCCTATGATGTCTGAGTAGATTTTCGTTGTCCTATCGGTAATTGGTGAATTGATATGACTGGTTTAATTTGCTTGTAGTTATGTTGTTGTCATTTGGTGCCCATCATATGAGCGCGCGCGGGGATCACACCATTGGGTTAGTTGTATGTTGATAGGACTATGTATTGGAGGGCAAGAGTGACATAAGCTTCGACCTAGCATAGAAATTGATGCAACGGGATTGAAGGGGGACCAATATATCTTAATGCTATGGTTGGGTTTTACCTTAATGAACATTAGTAGTTGTGGATGGTTGCTAATAGTTCTAATCATAAGTGTATATAATTCCAAGTAAGGGATGACATGCTAGCAGTGGCCTCTCCCACATAAAATTTGCTATCGGTCTAGTAACGTAGTCAATTGCTTAGGGACAATTTCACAACTCCTACCACCACTTTTCCACACTCGCTATACTAACTTTATTGCATCCTTATCTAAACAGCCCCTAGTTTATATTTACATACTCTTTATACTCTTGCAAACCTATCCCGTTACACCTACAAAGTACTTATAGTTTCATACTTGTTCTAGGTAAAGCGAATATCAAGCGTGCGTAGAGTTGTATCGATGGTCGATAGAACTTGAGGGAATATTTGTTCTACCTTTAGCTCCTCGTTGGGTTCGACACTCTAACTTATCGAAAGAGGCTACAATTGATGTCATATTGTAGGATCGAAAGTAGGTCTAGAGGGGGGGTGATTAGACTACTTGACAATATAAAAAATCTGCCTTTAGATCATGCAATGTTTTTGGCAGTTCTACAATTAAGATCAATTCAAGTATCACCCTACACATGCAATTCTAGAGTATATGCAGCGGAAAGTAAATTGCACATGTAAAAGAGAGGTGGAGAAGATCAAACGCAGTTTGGTGACACGAAGATTTTTGTCGTGGTTCCGATAGGTGGTGCTATCGTACATCCACGTTGATGGAGACTTCAACCCACGGAGGGTAACGGCTGCGCGAGTCCACGGAGGGCTCCACCCACGAAGGGTCCACGAAGAAGCAACCTTGTCTATTCCATCATGGCCTACGCCCACGGAGGACTAGCCTTACTCGGGGTAGATCTTCACGAAGTAGGCGATCTCCTTGCCCTTACAAACTTCTTGGTTCAACTCCACATCTCAAGGACGGAGGCTCCCAAGCGACACCTAACCAATCTAGGAGGCACCACCCCCCAAAAGGTAATAGACGGTGTTGATGATGATGAACTCCTTGCTCTTGTGCTTCAAATGATAATCTCCCCAACACTCAACTCTCCTCACTGATATGGCTGTGGTGGAAGAAAGGTTTGAGTGGAAAGCAACTTGGGAAGGCTAGAGATCAAGTTTCATATGGTAGGAATGGAATGGCTTGATCTCAACACAAGGGTAGGTGGTTCACTTCTCAGAAAGTGTATGGTAGAAGTGGTGGTACTTTCTGATGGCTCTCCTCACGAATGAAGAGGGGGTGGAGGGGTATATATAGCCTCCACACAAAATCCAACCGTTACACACACATTTGACCAATCTCGGTGAGACCGATGTGAAAACTCGGTCAGACCGAAAGTTCAAATATAGTGAACGTTGGGATTTTCGGTGGGACCGAAAATACCATCTCGGTGTGTCCGAAGTGAGTCAAAGGTTGGAGCTTGTCATCTCGGTGTGACCGAAAGTGACAACTCGGATATTCCGAAAAGATGTCAATTGGTTACAGAAGGTTGGCAGTCCATTTTCGGTGAGACCGAAACTCAGAATCGAATGGACCGAGAAATTAGGGTTTGGAGAAATAACTGAGGTGGTTCATCTCGGTGGGACTGAGTTTGCAGAATCGGTTTGTCCGAGATTACTTATGAGTGTGTTGAATAGTGAAGAGTGCTGATAGTTGAGGGAGCTAGATCACCAAGCACTTGAGCAACTAGATCATTAACACAACCTCATCCCCTTTTAATAGTATTGGCTTTTCCTATGGACTCAATGTGATCTTTGATCACTAAACCAAAAATAGAGTCTTGAGCTTTTGCCAATGCTTGTCTTAGCATTTTGAGGGGTCCACTTCTTCAGACATTTCCATACCCATATCATCGAACTTTTCTGAAATGATTCTCAAGTAAATATTAGTTCAATGATATATATGTTGTTATTAATTACCAAAACCACCCGGGGATTAGTTGCACTTTCAATCTCCCCCTTTTTGGTAATTGATGACAACATATAGATCAAAGCTTCGACAAAGGATATAATCAAAGAATAATATCGTCGCTTTGAGAAGTATGTGATAAAAAGAGCTCCCCCTAAATTTGTGCATTATTTAAAATTTGCGTTTGAATGCAAATGCACAATCGATTAGGATTATGGGTCACTCTTCCATGTCACATACATCTTGGTGGAGCGCACAAAATGATAAGAATGAGTAACATGCACTCAATCACCAAGACAAGAGTAAATAGCCATACAATAAGGAATAGCATAGGATAAGCAATGCGCACACATTAAAGCATAGTATGACTAAGCACTCATTAAGGTAGCATCAAACTTAGTAGCAAGCACACTTAAAGTTTCAGGAACCAAAAGAAACCAATGTATCTCAAAGAAAAAACCGGCAAAAGAACGAAAGACGAAAGAGCACTCTCTCTCTCGAAGCCCTATGATCTATAACAATTTCTCCCCCTTTGGCAACAAGTTACCAAAAAGTTCGAAAAGGTATAGAGCTAAGCATCACTGCGGGCTCTGCTGGCGGCTCCCGTCTGGGTAGATGTCGGTGTAGAGATAGCTGCATCGGCGAAGACTTCTGCCGATGTCTGCGGTGGAGGAGTGGATGCTGGAGCTGGAGTAACTGCTGGAGCTGTAGCTGGTGCTGAAGTGGTAGCCCTGGAGTCTGTCACTGGGATAGCTGCAGATCTGGATCCTCTGGGAACCTGAGCAGTCTGGCGATGAGAGTCCTGGACTAGATCATCCTGCATAAGCTCTGCTCTCTCCTGCCTTGTCTCCTCCATGTCTGCCTCAAGCTTGTTGACAGACACCTGAATCTCAGTCAGCTTCACGTCCAGAGCGTGGATCTTGTCCTCGACAATCCTCTCTAGGCTCTCCTGAGATTGCTCAATGCTGGCCAGGCGTTGTTCAATCCTCTGGGTAGCTTCAAGAATCTGTTCTCCAAAGCTCTTTGGCTTAGCTGCTGCTGCTGCTGCCTCTTTGTCAGCTTTAGCCTTCTTCGCAGCTTCGATTTTGGCCTGTCCTTCAACTGAGGTAGGATCCTCTTCATCCATCACAACTACGTTGTCCTCATGCTCTGGCTGCAGTGGCAAGTGCTTCCTATCCAACATGAATTTGCCCGTGCCAAACTTGGCATTGATGAGCATCTGAATCTGCGGGGCAAACCCACACGACCTCTTCTGGTCAGCTGCAGTCCTCTTAATGGTCTCTACCATTAAGTCCATCACCTTGAAAGGTGCCTTCTCATCGAGAATGTGCAGCATGTTGATAGAATAGCCTCGAATCATGCGGTGGTCTCCAGACTTAGGCATCAATGTATGCCTCAAAATAGTGTTAGTGGTGGTCAGACCTGCCTGGAGATAGTACACTGAGCCAAGCTTCCATCCTTCCAAATCAGCAGCCGGGATCTCCTTGTACATGTTCTTCATGGAATCATGACTCTTCTTAGGAATCCCATAGACATCAATGTCATCCTCTCTCTGCACTGGAGCGTTCAGAAGTTCTGCCCATTCTTCAACAGTCGAAGAAAACCTTTGACCTTCAGTCATCCAGGTGATCTTGCCATCAGGATAGAAGTGGGCTGTGGCGTAGAACTGCATGATCATCTCGTCATTCCAAGCTGTCAGCTCTTGACCCACAAAATCAGCAACTCCACATGCAGTAAAGCTCTCATGCACATGGGGAAAGAAGTCCCGGTGCTCTTCACTGTCAATATACTTCCAGTCAACATACCTGGTGTCAGCAACAATGGGCTTCTTATCCATCAGCACGGTCTCATAGAAATCCTGCTGCTCTCTAGTGTGGAATCTGGGGTCCACAGCAGTCCTTCTCCTTACAGCATATGGATCAGACTGTCTCCATAGCCTGAGACCTTTGTCCTTCCTTGCCTTCATGTCCTCAGCTTGAGGATGAGCATCATTGTGGAGTGGCAACTTGGGACGGAGCTTAAGCAACACATGCTCTTCATCTGATTCAGACGGTGGCATCTCACCTTTGTTCTTCTCAGAAGCTGGAATGCTTCTGGTTGTTCTCTTGGGCTTGGCTGGAGCTGCCTTGGCTTGAGCAGGCTTCTTGGGCTTAGAGGAGGCTTGAGCCCGAATAGCATCACCCATGAACTTAGCTTTCTGAGGAGGAGGCTGGGGTGCTTCTTCTTCTTCTTCTTCTGCAGCATCATCTTGAGGTTCAGCATATACTACCCTCTTCCTTTTGGAACTCTTCTTCACTTTGCTTGGAGCAGGCTCTTCCAAGTTGAGCTTCTTTGCAACTGCTGACTGCTTCACTTTGCTTGTGCCTTTCCTTGACTGCTGCCCTTGGTGCTCTTTGGCAACCACAGTCCTCTTTGGCTTGGAGGTAACTTCCTCAGCAACAAAGTCAGAGTCCTCATCATCAGAAGTTCTCTTCTTCCTGGTTCTGGTGGCTGCAGGAGGCAAACCACTAGGGGTGCTCCTCTCACCATCATCACTGGAGCTGCTAGCAGGACTTGTATCTGCCTCTGGAATTTCAGCAAACGGTGATTCAGACCTGTTCTGGCTGTCACTGACATCTGACATGGCTGAAAAACCTGTGAAAAGATAAGGTATAGGCAGAGTAGAAGAGTTATCACAACTGCAGAGGTTTTTGCAAAAAAAATGAGTTCAAAACTTAGTTTTGAGTTTTCACAGAATGTATTTCGGTCAAACCGATTTCATGTTTCGGTGCAACCGAAGTGCTCAACAGAAACCTACACACCACTTTCGGTCAGACCGAAATGGGTTTCGGTCCTACCGATAACTTAGGGTTTCACTGAAACTACTTTTCGGTCGTTCCGATTGGCACAACTCGGTTAAACCGAATTATGCAGTGCAATGGCCAGAGGCCAAATCGGTCATTCCGAGTTTCAAAAATCGGCTTCACCGAGATGCATTCCGTGGAAACCTAAACCTAAGAATTTTCCTCGAAACTAGAAGATCTGAACTAATGTATAGGGAACATATCAAACGTGGATTGAATCATGGCAAGCCTATCGTGCAAGAATCGGAAGGGGAGCACGAAAAGGGATCGGGACACACCCTAACTTGGTGGTGTCCCTCTACGGCGGCAACGGTGGAGATGATTACCGTTGACGGCGGCGGAGACCTGTGGCGAGGGCGCACAGGCGACGACGGCGACGATCCGTAGACCAGGGCGACGGCAGCAGGGGTATTGGGGGCGAGCGGTTTGAAGAATTTAATCGCGCGCAGCCCTCAGGTATATATAACCCCATGCTGTCGGTGGGACCGAGTTGAAAAACTCGGTGTCACCGAGATGTATAACTGTTGTGCAGTTACGCATATCGGTCAGACCGAGATTTTGAACTCGGTTTCACCGAGATGAAACCTAGATCAGTCTAAGCGTTTCGGTTGGACCGAGATTGAGAAGCCGGTCAGACCGAAATGGACTTAGAAGGTTTTGGAAGTCAGCCTTAGACGAATCGGTGGTTCCGAGTGCTCCTCACTCGGACTGTCCGAAAAAGACTTGTTCAAAGTTGTGATATGAGCATGAATAGAATTTGAGACAAGAAAGCATAGATAGCTAGGGAAGGTGCTTAGGCATTCTTGTCCATCCATTTGGCCAGAAAAATCAAAACAATCAAAACAACAAATGGATGTCCTTGAATGGATGAAATCATGCATTCAACATGCTCACACAATAAGATAGCAACTGAAATATGTGTCAAACATGCACAGCCAATCACTCTAGCTACTAGCACACAATTTGTCGATGACTAGGTCATCTATATATGAGTATATTGACTTAGGAGCCAAATGAGAACATTTGATCATAGGTCATACTCATCATTTAAGCACAAGTGGGGTTACCACTTTTACATAAAGCATTTATGTGTTCACATCATTTGGAGATGCTTTTGCTCAATTTTTAGAGCAAAGCTCCCCCTAGATGTGAGAACCCCTTTTAAAGGGTCAAACTAACCTTGGGTTGTCGTAGAAGACTTCATGTAGATGTTGAAGATGTGGATGCTCAATGTTGATGTAGATCATCAAGAGTTGGGAGCTATCCTTTGGATTAGGGCACTTTCAATACCTACATGGGTTAGTCCCACAAGGAACAAACAAGAATATCCATAGACATAGAGTGAAGTACACAAAAGATGATGTCCATGAAAGCAATGATTACCTTGTCCCTTGACTTACCAACAAGAGGGTTTGTGACTCCATGAACTAGTGCATGATGTGGAAGTTGATTGCACAAGTTCTTGCCAAAATGAATATGAGTGAAGTTTGTTGGCGGAGTCACCCTCAAGAACCTACTAGTTCTTCTTCTTTGGGATCCACATCATCTTGATGGGAATCCTTGGTGTTGTAGTTGAGCTTGACGAAGTAGAACTTGATGTGTCCTTGGGAACCCACTTGACCATGGCTTGAGGTGCTTCAATGAATGCATCAATCTCCTCAAAGTTCTTGCTTCCGGCAAGACTCTTGTAGACACCTTTCTCTATGATTTCCTTCAATAAGCTATTTTCTTGCTCAAGTGTAACTTGGCTTGAAACATTGTTAGTGGAATCAAGAGAACTACTAGAAGTAACAACATTAGATTTAACTTGGTTATTGTTACTACTAGAGGAAGAATTTTTCTTATGCTTGTCATGCTTAGTCTTAATAGGTGGCAAGAAATTAGACAAGAGAAGTCATTTGGCAAGATATGAAGAACTCTTCTTTCGAAGATCGTCATTGATCGCTTTCAGAAACTCATGTTCTTGCTCTAGAGTGAGCTTCTCGAAGCGTAGCTTCTCATGAGATCTTAGGAGCTCTCTATGATCTTCTTGAGTTGTTTCATGAGCTAACTTAAGAGTGTTTAGTTCTTTAGTTAGACGCTCAATCTCCTTCATAGCATTGTCATTCGACTCTTCTCGACTATAAAGACTACTAGCATTTTCATCATTACTAAGCTCACTAGATTTATCATGCAAGAGCTCATCTTCACCAAGCAAGTCATCCTCATCACTATCAAAGTCAATGAATTCAGGGTGTGTTACCTTGGGACCTTTAGCCATGAAGCATCTTCCAATTCCCTCATTTGGTGAATCAAATAAGTCATAGGAGTTGGAGTTGGAGGATACTAGTGCAAGTCCGGCAACACCTTCATCTTGACTATAGTCGGAGTCGGAGTGATAGCTTCCATCGGATTGATTGTCAGAGTCGGAGCCGGAGACCCATTCACCAACATGAGCTTGATGTCTTCTTCTTGTGTAGCTCCTTGATGACTTGTCTTTCCTCTCCGAATCCTTGCTTCTCCGAGAGGGTCTTCGTTCATAACGATCATCTCTACTCCTTCTCTCTCTCCGAGGTGACTCATCTCTTGCTCTTCTTCTTGGAGATTCTTCTCTTCTTTTGTGGGGAGCCGTACACTCATTTGAGAAGTGTCCGGGTCTTCCACAATTGTAGCAGTTTCGATCACGGCTAGAAGATCTCTTTTCATCATATGATCTAGACTTTGAGCTTCTTTCTTTGCCTCTATTCTTGTAGAACTTGTTGAAGTTCTTGACCATTAGGCTTATCTCTTCATTGGAAACTAGCTTGTCACTTGAGGTAGTAGGAGCATCACTTGTAGCTTTGTAAGAACCACTTGACTTGTTGTGAAGCTCTTCCTTATCCTTAAGTGTCATCTCATGAGCAACAATTCTTCCAATGACTTCAGTTGGCTTGAGAGTCTTGTAGTTTGGCATCATTTGGATCAAAGTGCACACGGTGTCATACTTTCCATCCAAAGCTCTGAGAATCTTCTTAATGATGAATCGGTCGGTCATTTCTTCGCTTCCTAAGCCAGCAATCTCATTTGTGATGAGAGCAAGCCTAGAGTACATTTCAGCGACTCCTTCACCATCCTTCATCTTGAACTTGTCAAGTTGACCTTGAAGAATATCTAGCTTTGATTCCTTCACAGATTCAGTACCTTCGTGCATTTCAACCAAAGTATCCCAAATCTCTTTAGCATTCTCAAGACGACTGATTTTGTTGAACTCTTCGGGACACAAAGCATTGAAGAGAATGTCACAAGCTTGAGCATTGTTTTGCAACATCCGCAACTCTTCGGGTGTAGCTTCGCGATCCGGAACTTTTCCTTCCTCGAAGAATTCACCTTGCATACCAACACAAATAATGCCCCATGCGGCTGGGTTATGACCAGGAATATGCATTTTCATTTTATGCTTCCAACTAGCAAAATTTGTACCATCAAAGTAAGGACCTCTACGATAATTACCCTCACTAGACGCCATACTCTCCTAGGTTGTGAAACCAAGCTTATGGAGTCCAATGCAATGGAAACCAAGGCAATGGAGACCAAAGCTCTGATACCACTTGTAGGATCGAAAGTAGGTCTAGAGGGGGGGTGATTAGACTACTTGACAATATAAAAAATCTGCCTTTAGATCATGCAATGTTTTTGGCAGTTCTACAATTAAGATCAATTCAAGTATCACCCTACACATGCAATTCTAGAGTATATGCAGCGGAAAGTAAATTGCACATGTAAAAGAGAGGTGGAGAAGATCAAACGCAGTTTGGTGACACGAAGATTTTTGTCGTGGTTCCGATAGGTGGTGCTATCGTACATCCACGTTGATGGAGACTTCAACCCACGGAGGGTAACGGCTGCGCGAGTCCACGGAGGGCTCCACCCACGAAGGGTCCACGAAGAAGCAACCTTGTCTATTCCATCATGGCCTACGCTCACGGAGGACTAGCCTTACTCGGGGTAGATCTTCACGAAGTAGGCGATCTCCTTGCCCTTACAAACTTCTTGGTTCAACTCCACATCTCAAAGACGGAGGCTCCCAAGCGACACCTAACCAATCTAGGAGGCACCACCCCCCCCAAAAGGTAATAGACGGTGTTGATGATGATGAACTCCTTGCTCTTGTGCTTCAAATGATAATCTCCCCAACACTCAACTCTCCTCACTGATATGGCTGTGGTGGAAGAAAGGTTTGAGTGGAAAGCAACTTGGGAAGGCTAGAGATCAAGTTTCATATGGTAGGAATGGAATGGCTTGATCTCAACACAAGGGTAGGTGGTTCACTTCTCAGAAAGTGTATGGTAGAAGTGGTGGTACTTTCTGATGGCTCTCCTCACGAATGAAGAGGGGGTGGAGGGGTATATATAGCCTCCACACAAAATCCAACCGTTACACACACATTTGACCAATCTCGGTGAGACCGATGTGAAAACTCGGTCAGACCGAAAGTTCAAATATAGTGAACGTTGGGATTTTCGGTGGGACCGAAAATACCATCTCGGTGTGTCCGAAGTGAGTCAAAGGTTGGAGCTTGCCATCTCGGTGTGACCGAAAGTGACAACTCGGATATTCCGAAAAGATGTCAATTGGTTACAGAAGGTTGGCAGTCCATTTTCGGTGAGACCGAAACTCAGAATCGGATGGACCGAGAAATTAGGGTTTGGAGAAATAACTGAGGTGGTTCATCTCGGTGGGAATGAGTTTGCAGAATCGGTTTGTCCGAGATTACTTATGAGTGTGTTGAATAGTGAAGAGTGCTGATAGTTGAGGGAGCTAGATCACCAAGCACTTGAGCAACTAGATCATTAACACAACCTCATCCCCTTTTAATAGTATTGGCTTTTCCTATGGACTCAATGTGATCTTTGATCACTAAACCAAAAATAGAGTCTTGAGCTTTTGCCAATGCTTGTCTTAGCATTTTGAGGGGTCCACTTCTTCAGACATTTCCATACCCATATCATCGAACTTTTCTGAAATGATTCTCAAGTAAATATTAGTTCAATGATATATATGTTGTTATTAATTACCAAAACCACCCGGGGATTAGTTGCACTTTCACATATACTTGTGGGTTATCAAGGTATGCTAGTAGAGCACGCCGACGAACGCGAGTAGAGCGCACCGCGGTGACTAACATCGAGCATGGAGTGATGCGGCACCTAACGGTGAGCAGAGCGCACCGATGGATGCGAGCAGAGGCCAGGACAGTAATGTATGTCAAATAAGATGAACTGTGTGAGCGACGGCGGAGACATCAAGCACGAATCAGATTAGAATTGCGTGTGTGATACGTGACATGCAGTTGATCCGTCCAAACTGTTTGTGATGGAATAAGCCGTGTGTGTTGTGGGCAAACGCTTGCTAGTATACAACCGTTTGCGATTGATGAATTCATCACCGGCGGGTTCCCTAGTGTGGTCCCTGTGTTATGTGATATGTTCTATCTACGCAACATCTATTGGCCATTGGGCGACGGGCTGTCATCTGGGTACGCCATAAGGATGCGGAGAGGCATCCTATATCAGCAAGGACTAATTGTTCCACCAATAGCTCATCTAAGAGAACTCTAAGGTTAAGTGTGCTCAGGCTGGAGCAGCCATCAGATGGGTGACTGGATGGGAAGTAGTATTGATGTTAAATTAACTGATGGGATGAATCATAGAGGTCATTTAATCCTCTATGATCCATCCCATCAGTTAAATTAACCTTGAGGTCCTTGTTTTTATTTTTTTTTATTTTTTAACACATGCTAAAGAAGGTCCACTGCATTACTTTTTGACAATGTGCGATACGTGACATACAGTTGATCCATCTGAACTGTTTGTGATGGAATAAGCCGTGTATGTTGTGGGCAAACGCTTGCTGGTATACAACCATTTGTGATTGATGAATTCATCACGGACGGGTTCCCTAGTGTGGTCCGTGTGCAATGTGATATGCTCTGTCTGCACAACATCTATGCTTTCTGTACAGAAGAAGAACTTATATATACTTATAACTGGAAATGATTGTAAAACCAAATTAAACATCCAATTACATTATATAACAAATAAAATAAATATTGCAAGGCTCAAATTCAAAGATTCCAAGGTTGAAACTATTCAGACACATAAAATTCATCTTCTTCAGAATCTTTTTCGAGCATCATTTCTGCAAAAGGATCAGCCACCGAGAAGTCATATGGCGGCTCGATACCGTGACTTCTGAATAATCTGTCATACGAAGTTACAAACTGAAATTCAGCTTGTGCCGAGCCTTTTCCATTCAGCTGTAGATGCTTGCGCTCATTAGCAATCCATTCACTTTTGCGCAGTAAATATAGAGCAAACCTCATTACCTTGAGCAACATTGGTTTCAAGAACCTGCAAATTTAATTTGTAGTGTGGTGCCTCGGTACTCGTTAAAAGGAATTTTAGTGATATGAAGATCAAGGCATTCAATGGGATTGGTATATTCCCCAACATTTTATACTTTTCGGCCTGCTAGTATCTGCAAACGAAGACAACGTATTAGTGCATAGCTGCAGATTTGAACACTTCAGGTCTCTTTGATTTGTAGGATTTCTAAAATACACAAAAATAGTGAAATGCCACCGTCAATCTTTCATGATAAACTTTTATCATGAAAGCATGTCGGGCTAAGGAATAAAACATGTAGAACACTAGCATCTAAAAAAATATGTATTCAAATCGTCCAAATTTTCCTTTAGAAATCATTCTACATTTGTCAACATCATATGAAGTCCAACACTAGCCAACACTAGCATCCCAAACGCGTACAACCAACATCTCGTCGGGGAGGCTGCTGATGAAGTCAACATTCGCTGGAGGCTCTTGCGGTTCTGGCTCGACCCACCCCCGCTTGTTTGCCGGCTCGTCCTCCATCTTGCAGCAGGCGGCGATCCTCGGTGGTGGCGCTTGTAGATGAGAATGGAGGACTGTTCTACGTACCTTCCCGAGGTGGCTGAAACAAAAGTCCAAAACCAACAATAAATTGCAGCACTCGCGGCATGCGCGGCAGACTGCTCACAGTCGTCCTGTCTAATCAAACAGCTGCCCGCGGTAGTAAACGGTTAGTTCAACGCCCACCGTTTGACTAATACGACCGTTTGTAATAATAACGTGGTGGCTATTTGTAAAAAATGACTAGGAAAATCAATGAATAAAAAGGCGAAACGAACCCAGAATAAATTCATATGTTTAGCACAGTTGCATGTTGCCTCTGTAAAATAAATCAAGGTGGGATGATACATCGTATGTCGTTTTGTGACCAGATCATGTGACCAAGTTTGCTCTCGGAAGCATGAGGCTTCTTGATAGAAGCTCCGGTTTGTATGAAAGAAAATATGGGTCAAAGCCGAGTTGAAAAGGGCAGCAATATCTAACACCGTCTTACAAAAGGTACAAAAGCGCGATGATTAATTGTTCATCAGGTTTACACAAAATTCAGATTGAACAGGATAATAGCAACTAACTCAACCTAAGTTTTGAGCAGTCATAGTAAAATGGATCAGTCTGGTCCATAAAATCAAGCTCCTAGACCAGAAAATCTACTAGTACATGATAACAAATTGTTGAAAATAGAAGCCGAGCACATTCAGAATCCCTTTTGTCCACCTGAAACTTCTAGTTACATACTTGTTCTAGGTAAAGAGAACCTTAAGCGTGCATAGAGTTGTATCGGTGGTCGATAGAACTTGAGGGAATATTTGTTCTACCTTTAGCTCGTCGTTGGTTTCGACGCTCTTACTTATCAAAAGAGGCTACAATTGATCCCCTATACTTGTGGGTTGTCAAGACCTTTTTCTGGCATCGTTGCCACGGAGCAATACGTGGGGTGAATATTCTCATGTGTGCTTGTTTTCTTTATCTCTAAGTAGATTTTATTTTTGTGATCTCGTTTTCTATCTTTAGTTATGGCTAGGAAACGCAAAATACCAAAAAAAAAAATTATACCTACTACACCAATGGTTGAAGAACCACTCAAAATGTCACTCTCCTGAAGCTTTTTACTTGGATCATCTTCGATCCATTTGTGCTTGTGCTGATAACCCAACTAGCTTAGTTGAGGGAAAAATCATTAGATGAGCATGCTTATTTTGTGCGACACCACTTGTCTCAAAAAAGGAAACTTTCACTGGATCAAATTCATCGTTTGGAGTGCTATGCTTGGACTTTATGTGAAATATATGATTTTACTTGTTGTTCTGAAGACCCTAAGAAACACCTTCCCTACCAATGTGAGTTTAGTGATAATGGAGTTCTATCTTCTTATGCTATGGGTGTTTATAATTACTATGATGTTGAACAAATTGAAGAATTTTTTGCTTTTAAGGGTGCTTATAAAATTGCTTCTTTGATTGAAAAGTATGATGGTACACTGAACATTTTCTTCATACTTAAATTTTGCTATGAAACTATGCTTCTAATGCTTATGTTAAACCATATATTGAGGACTGTCCAAGAGGAAACTAATATTTTGTAGGAAACTATGGAAGAAGAAATTGATGACACTGTGAGCTCATTAGATGTAGATGAGGAGGAGAATGAAGAACAAAAGGAGGAAGAGAGGATTAGCTACCCGTGCCCACCTTCTAATGAGAGTAACTCTTGAAGTCATACATTGTTTAATTTCCCTTCGTACTTACCGAAGGATGATTGCTATGATAATTGCTATGATCCCTTTGATTCCTTTGAAATATCCCTTTTTGATGAACTTGATGCTTGCTATGCTTGTGGCCATGATGCCAATATGAATTATGCTTATAGAGATGAACTTTCTATAGTTCCTTATGTTAAACATGAAATTGTTGCAATTGCACCCATGCATGATAGTCCTATTATCCTTTTGAATTCTCCCAACTACACTATATCGGAGAAGTTTGCTCTTATTAAGGATTATATTGATGGGTTGCGTCTTACTACTACACATGATGATTTTGATAGATATAATATGCATGTGCTTGCTGCTCCTACTTGCAATTATTATGAGATAGGAACTACATCTCCGCCTCTCTATGTTTTTAATACAATAAAATTGCAATAAACTGTTTATGCTATGTATCGGCCTTTACTATGTGTGCATGAATTGTTCTTTTATGACACGCCGATGCATAGGAAGAGAGTTAGACTTCGTTGTTGCATGATATATATTACTTTGTGCTCACTACTAAATCAAAAATCATTGTTAATTAAAATTGGCTTTGATATACCTTGAATCCGGGTGGTTCCATTACTTGAGCACTGTATGCCTAGCTTAATGGCTTTAAAGAAAGCGCTGCCAGGGAGACAACCCGAAAGTTTAAAAGAGTCATTTATTTTTGTTGTGTGCTTTTATATAGTTTATAAAATAAATAAATAAAGAGGGGAACCTAAAACTTTTTCAAAAAGAAAAGAGAAAGTGAGAAAGACGAGCATCGTTAAAGTGGGAGCTAACCTTGAACTTTGTACATACCCATGGAAACTTTGTGAATCTTAATGACATAAACTTTTCAACAAAAATAATTATCCCCTTGTATAAATCCATTGTATTATAATAATAATGTGCCAAGATTTGCCTTTAGGATGATTAGATTGCTTGTTTGGTTTGTGCGATGCAAAAACAGAAACTTTTGCTGTAGTGCGTGATTTTACATTTTTTGCTGGAAAGTCAAATGCTTCTGAAACTTTATGGACAGTACTTCTGTACCAATTGTTTATTTTGTCCTAATTTTTCAGAATTTTTTGAGTTACAAAAGTATGGTTAATATTCAGATTACTATAGACTGTCCTGTTTTTATAGATTGCTATTATAGTTTCATTATTTGCTTATGTTTGAAATCTTGTTGAACCTCCTTTGACTTGGGGCCATAGAATTGTGATAGCATACAGTGGGTAATGTTTGATTATGATTATACAATAATGTTAGAGGAGTACATAATGGGATTTGATGTTATATGTACTAACCCCTCTAATAAAAAAGTTTTGTTAAGTTTTGTGTGGATGAAGTGTTCGAAGATCGAGGAGGTATTGATATGAGAAGAATGAGGAGAGGCAAGAGCTCAAGCTTGGGGATGCCCGAGGCAACCCCAGAGTAAATACTCAAGGAGACTCAAGCATCTATGCTTGGGGATGCCCCGGAAGGCATCCCATCTTTATTCGACAATTATCGGTTTGTTTCGGTTTTTGTTTTGTTCACATGATATGCGTAAATCTTGGAGCATTGTGTGATTTTTATTTTATTTTAATAATGCACCATGCTTGTATGAGATGGTCCTTTGTTGATTTATAGAATCTTCTTTGCACTTCACTTATATCTTTTGAGTATGGCTTTATAGAATGCTTCATTTTCTTCATTTATATCATTTGAAGTATGGATTGCTTGTTTCTCCTCACATAGAAAACCGCCATTTGTAGAATGCTCTTTCGCTTCACTTATATTCGTTAGAGCGTGGGAATATCTTTTGTAGAAAGAATTAAAACTCTCTTGCCTCACTTATATCTATTTAGAGAGTTCACATGAATTGGTCATTCACATGGTTAGTCATAAAATCCTACATAAAACTTATAGATCGTTGAATATGATATGTTTGATTCCTTGCAATAGTTTTGCGATATAGAGATGCTAATATGTGGGAGGTACTAGTGAATGATTGTGGTTTAGTAAGAATATTGGTGTTAAGGTTTGTGATTCCCGAAGAATGCATGTATGGTCTCCGAACTATGTAACCAAATTGGCACGCATTGTATTTTGATTGTTTATCTTTGCGTGAAGGTCGGGGGCATGCGATGGTTAACTCCTACCAACCTCCCCCCTAGGAGCATGCATCATAGTATTTTACTTCGAGGGCTAATAGATTTTTCGCAATAAGAATGTGAGTTCTTTATCACTAATGTTGAGTCCATGGATTATACGCACTCTCACCATTCCACCTTGCTAGCCACTCTAGTACCGCGCAACTTTCGCCGGGCATCAAACCACCTTACACCCTTCCTCAAAACAGCCACCATACCTACCTATTATGGCATTTCCATAGCCATTCCGAGATATATTGCCATGTAACTCCATCGTTCCGTTTGTTATGACACGCACCATCATTGTCATATTGCTTTGCATAATCGTAAGATAGCTAGCATGATGTTTTCACGGTTTGTCTGTTTTTTATTTCATTGCTATGCTAGATGATTGCACATCCCGGTACACCGCCGGAGGCATTCATATAGAGACATATCTTTGTTCTAGTATCGAGTTGTAATATCGAGTTGTAAGTAAATAAAAGTGTGATGATCATCATTATTAGAACATTGTCCCATGTGAGGTTATCAAAATAAAAGAGGACAATGAAGCCGAAATAAATAAAAGAGGCCAAAGAAGCCCACAAAAAAGAGGCCAAAGATCCCAAAATAAAAAAGATGAGAGAAAATGAGAGAAGGGACAATGTTACTATCTTTTTCCACACTTGTGCTCCAGAATAGCACCATGTTCTTCATATAGAGAGTCTCCTATATTATCACTTTCATATACTAGTGGGAAATTTTTATTATAGAACTTGGCTTGTATATTCCAACGATGGGCTTCCTCAAATGCCCTAGGTATTCATGAGCAAGCAAGTTGATGCACCCACTAGTTTTTTTCTGAGATTTCATACACTTATAGCTTTAGTGCATCCGTTACATGGCAATCCCTACTCACTCACATTGATATCAATTGATGGACATCTCCATAGTCTATTGATTTGCCTAGTTGATGTGAGACTTTCTCCCTCCTTTTGTCTATCACCACCTTCTATTCACGCCATAGTGCTATGTACATGGCTCAGGCTCATGTATTGCGTGAAGAGTTGATAAAGTTTGAAAAAGTATGGTATGAAAAAAATTGCTTGGCTGACACCTGTATGGGCATGAGGGGTACTGTCGGTGTCAAAACCGGGAGATCTCGGGTAGGGGGTCCCGAACTATGCGTCTAAGGATCTAAGGATTGAAGGGGGTCCCGAACAGGAGGGAGGGGACACTTTGTTTACCCACGTTCGGGCCCTCTTGATGGAGGTGATACCCTACTTCCTGCCAGATTGACTTTGATGAGTATAGGGGTTACAAGAGTTGATCTACCACGAGATCGTAATGACTAAACCCTAGATGTCTAGCCTGTATGATTATGAATGCCTCTACGGACTAAACCCTCCAGTTTATATAGACATTGGAGGGGGCTAGGGTTGTACAGAGTCACTTTACAAAGAAAGGAATCTTCATATCCACACGCTAAGCTTGCCTTCCACGCTAAGGAGAGTCCCATCCGGACACGGGTGAGAGTCTTCCATCTTGTACCTTCATGGCCCATTAGTCCGGCCCGTGTTACATAGCCCGGGTGCCCAAGGACCCTGTAGTCCAGGACTCCCTTAGTAGCCCCTGAACCAGGTTTCAATGACGATGTGTCTGGTGCGCAGATTGTCTTTGGCATTGCAAGGCAGGTTCCTCCTCCGAATTCCCCAAAGTAGTCCTCCGGACAAGAGATCTATATCCGGCTTTGTATATAAATAGGTCAACCTCCTGATCATTAAAGCACAAAAAATATATCCAGTGATAGCTTTATTCGGCAAAACCGTTTTTTGGGCCTCCCGCCTCGCAACTCCCATTGACACGTCGTGTCGAAGCAGATATCGTGTCCCTTTATTGTGGGATCCTCATAAATATGAGCTTTGGTAAATTAACTGTGCCGCCCACATGACCCCTCGGGAGCAGGCGAGTTTTAAGGCTTGAGGCAGGGGGACGCTTGATATTCGCAGTCCATATAAGCGGATGCAATCTAACTCCTTCGCCCCATGTCTCATTCTCTCTCTACCGCTCCATCCCCAAGCTCCAGCGCCCAAGCTCCAAGCTCTCCTTCCCTCTGCAACTCCCCCGACCATGGCCGATTCTCAAGGCAAATGGATGGCCTCCTCCGTTACAGAGGAGAACATCAAGGAGCTGCGGGAAGCGCGGTACCTAACCGCGGAGATCAAACATAGGCTTCCCAATCCAGGGCATGTCATCCCTACCCCGGAGCCCGGCGAGAGGGTGGTGTTCATCCCCCACTTCCTCCGCGGACTCGGATTCGCCCTTCACCCGTTTGTAAGGTGTCTCATTTTCTCCTATGGGCTGGATTTTCACGATCTGGCCCCAAATTCGTTCCTTCACATCTCGGCGTTCATCGTCGTGTGTGAGGCCTTTCTCCGCGTCCCACCACACTTCGGTTTATGGCTCAAGATCTTCAATGTGAAGCCGAAGGTGGTTGACAAGCAGCACGCGGACTATGGTGGTGCCATGGTGAGCAAGCTCCCCAAAGTTAATTGGCCAAAGGGGTTTTTATGGATACCATCAAGGTATGGCAACAAGAATGGTTCTATATCACAGAACCCCGCACCTCCAAATGGGCAGCCGCTCCAGCCTTCAGATCCGAACACCCGCTGAGGCTCACATCCTAGACCGACAAGGGTCCGGACTGGGGGTCGGCTTCTGAGGTGCTATTGCTGCAAAAATGCATCAGCAGCATGATAGCAAAGGACATTACCCTTGCAGAAATAATCCAAGTGATGTTGATCCGCTGCACACTTTCCTGCCAACGGCGTCCCCTCAAGAGGTGGGAGTTCAATCCGAAAGGACCGCGGACCCTGCAGCGGCTCTACGGCACGACGCATAAGGGGATTTGGAAGCTACTTTTCAAGAGGTAGAAAAGGTGGCCGAAGTCATCAGACGACACTGGCCTCGATTGCAACCATCCAGCCACCGAGGTAAATTCTTAAAACTCCGAACATCAATAGGTTCGTTGCTCCAAAAGGAGAAATACTGAGTAGTCCATTCCAAAAATAGTTTTGGATCAAGAAGGCGGAGCAAGTGAGGTGTCCGGCTCCGCTCCCCGAAGACCCAGCCAATCCTCAATTCATGAGGATGCTGGTCCCGGCGCCATACCAGGTGCCGGTTAAGAAGGACAAGCAGAAGAAGAAAGGGGAGGGCACTTCGGATGCAATATCCGGAGAGGCTAATGCCCCATCCTCCCACGAGGGCGACAATGAAGACGAGGGGGAGGAGGAAGAAGAAGATCCTCCCCACAAAGGTAAGAAGAGGGCGGCCTCCGAAGACCTGTAAGCCGAGGCATCCAAGAGGGACAAAATCATTATCCCGGCTGACTCGGAGTTAGATGCCGAGTTCATCCTGAAGCTTCGCTGCCGGACCAAACCCCAAGCCGACTCGTAAGTAGCTTGGGATCCTTTACTTTATCCGATCTCTATGACCCATGATGGTAACTCTAAGTTTTGTCTTTTAGTACGGCCCGTGATCTTCCGCAGCTATCCTCATCCTCAGGAGATCTGGCGCCGGAGATGATGGAGAGTGAATCGCATCCATTAGCTTCGCCGCCACCTAGGGTGGATGATGCTGAGGTGGTATATCACAGGCCCTCCCCAAACCTTGAAGAGGTGCGGGGGAGCGTTTTCACAGCGCCACAGGGTAATGCCTCGGCAATCAGAGGGCCATGGGGTGCAGCCCCCATGGAGACAGGCAACGGAAGCACTGGTCAATCCGGGCCCCAGCCGCATACTACTCCGGAGACCCATAAGGGTCTGGAGTCTAATGAGGACCCCCTGCCGGAGAGGAGGGAGCGGCAACCTCTGGCAATCCAGAGGCGCGACATGCCACGGCAGACGCACTCCAAAGTGCCCCCGTCCTAGATGAGCACCGTATCCTGATGGGTACGGTGTCTGATAAGGTCCTGTCCGCCAGGAGCGGGCTTGACGAAGCCTTCTCCAGCCTACTGGCGGTCTTCGAGGTACACAATGTAATGTTTTTTGGTCATTTTTACGAGAAACATGCCTATATATAGATAGTATCCCCTGATACTCTATTCGTTTTTTGAAAGAAAAGCGAGAAGATGACCAATAATCAGTTGTCAGGTGGTAACATACTTTCTATTTGAATTAAAACAGGCTTCGCTGTTAGCGGCGACCGCTCAATCGGCGGAAGTTTCCGAACTCAAACGGAAACTGGCGCGAGCCGATGAGGACCTACTCCTTGTTAACACGCGGCTCGACCAGGCGCAAGGTATAAGATACATATTATTGTGTGCTTGTTTTATGTCCATGCCTTGTGGAGTTTCAAGAGATGCAATTTGTGTGTATGTATAGATGGTACCGCCGGGGTGGAGACCCTCAGGGGTGAGCTTGCCCAAGCCAAGGAGCAGGCAAGGGTAAGCCAGGCACCTACTGATAAAGTGGCTGCAGATTTGCCGACCGAACAGACCGCTCGGCACCATTTTGAGGAACGGGTGACCGAGATGGAGCAACAACTCAAGGATATCACCGCCAAGTGTGAGTCCCTGGAAAAAGAAAATAAGGAGAAGGGGACCGAACTCGCCAAGGCCCTTCAAGACACTTCTGAGGCGCGGTCCAAATCCTGCGCAGCGCGCGAAGAACTCCGTCAAGCCAGACAGATAGTGGCTGGTAAGCCCTTTCTTTTACAGGCTAAATTTGGGGACCCGAAGTATGCACAAGATGTCCAGCGCGGCCATGAAGGACGTCATAGTCCGGCTGTGGCCGGCCAAATATATTCCACACAGTTACTTCGGCCTCGTGTGGCGAATCGTTGATGCGTTGCCCTGACTTGACAACATCAAGAGGTGGTCTTGCATAGAAGGGGTGTGAATGTCCTTTGCCCGTGTCAAAATGCACTGGGCGAAGATGAAGGCAGAAAAGGTGGCAATTGAGGGTCCGCCTGAAAGCAAGGACCACCGCACACCAGAGCGCTATTTTGAGGACGTACTAGTATGTGTTCGCCTTATAGAAGGCCAATGCTCCAAGGTTGTAGTGTTCGAATGAACAAGTCCGAGCTGTTTCGGGGGTTTGTACACTACAAGAAATATGTCAACTTATGACCTTCTGTTAGTGACCCTGGAAGAATTGGCCATAGATCTATGACCATTTCAGACCAATTGGTCAAAAGCTGTTCGGGGGGCTCCAAACCCTAAACTATAACGACCATTTTGGTCAAAAAGGTCATAATTTCCTTACACGAAATGATCATAAAGCAGATAGCACTGGTTCGTTGCCTTATTTCTAGCTGATCATGACCAATATAGATGGTCATAACCTTGTAAATTGTGGTGGGTTGCTACGACTAGGCGCCACCTCATCAGTTTTGCCTATGTGTCATGTCCATGTGGCAGTTTTTGCCCTAGGTTGTGAAGCAACCTATATTTCTGTCATTCCCAGAATTCCCCAAAAAATCTCATAAATTCTTTGGGTCATATCTTCGTCAAATATGTAAAAAAAACCTTCCTTGCCTAGTTCAAAAATAATTTAAAAATATTCATTTTCCTATTCTGTTCAAAAAAACACCTTGTGAAGGAAGTACCACTTTGGCATGTCCAAATGGTATCCATTTTCTACAGTGCTTTCCTATGCCCGAATAACTATCCTCCACCAAATGCCAGCTCAATCCATTCATTATTTCGAGCCAAGCTTCAACATTCATATTTATGTCCACTTCCGCACACCAGAGCGCTATTTTGAGGACGTACTAGTATGTGCTCGCCTTATAGAAGGCCAATGCTCCAAGGTTGTAGTGTTCGAATGAACAAGTCCGAGCTGTTTCGGGGGTTTGTACACTACAAGAAATATGTCAACTTATGACCTTCTGTTAGTGACCCTGGAAGAATTGGTCATAGATCTATGACCATTTCAGACCAATTGGTCAAAAGCTGTTCGGGGGGCTCCAAACCCTAAACTATAACGACCATTTTGGTCAAAAAGGTCATAATTTCTTTACACAAAATGGTCATGAAGCAGATAGCACTGGTTCGTTGCCTTAGTTCTAGCTGATCATGACCAATATAGATGGTCATAACCTTGTAAATTGTGGTGGGTTGCTACGACTAGGCGCCACCTCATCAGTTTTGCCTATGTGTCATGTCCATGTGGCAGTTTTGCCCTAGGTTGTGAACCAACCTATATTTCTGTCATTCCCAGAATTCCCCAAAAAATCTCATAAATTCTTTGGGTCATATCTTCGTCAAATATGTAAAAAACCCTTCCTTGCCTAGTTCAAAAATAATTTAAAAATATTCATTTCCCTATTCTATTAAAAAAAACACCTTGTGAAGGAAGTACCACTTTGGTATGTCCAAATGGCATCCATTTTCTACAGTGCTTTCCTATGCCCGAATAACTATCCTCCACCAAATGCCAGCTCAATCCATTCATTATTTTGAGCCAAGCTTCAACATTCATATTTATGTCCAATGTGGTACTTTGCAAAGCAAGTACCACCTAGACTCCTCCATTTGAGCTAAAAATTTGTGAAGACGGTCTTCTTAGTAACTGATCATCCTCAACCAAAACTCAAGCCCATTCTCCATGTGCATTTCCCGTAATGCTAATCAAACACTTGGCTGCTAATTCATGTTTGAGCATCGATCGGTCTCCTCGTGGGAATCTTATGTTGTAATTTTCTTCCTAGAACCTACCTGGGGAGTGCCCAACCCACTAGACATGCCTAGGCCTCCCAGAACACATGGAAATTCCACAGTCACGTGGTGACCACACGGCGGGCATGCGAGTTTACGCGCTCTAGAGTTGGGGCCCTCGACCACCGCCCAAACCTCGACGTATCGCCACCAAACCATGTATTTATGATTAAATAGGTACTTATGTAACTAGAAATGATTTTTGGAAAAAATAAATAGCAAACTATGAGGGAGTTGCAGTTCAAATTTGACCCGCTTCTAGCTGAATCGACGGAAATTTGTCTTTTTCACGAGAGGTGGATCAAAACTTTTTACACCCGACCATTTTGTCAATTGTGCATTAAATAAGTCCTAGTATTTTAGAAAATTTATTTGGTCCAATTTTGCAACAATTATTTGGGAGGGCCTTCACAAAAAAACCTCCTTTTGGGCACTCGAAAAATGGAAAATGACTTTTTCATCCAAAGAAAATGAAAACTTCCTTAGGCAATATTGTTTGCCATTCCAAGATGCACCCTTGTGCACAATATGAGATCATTTGAACAAATTATGCCATGAATGTGGCCATAGGATTGATCATTTGGCTTGAAAGCCATGAATCTTCACACATGATAGCTCATTTCTGAGAACACTTTTTTAAAAGAATTGCCGTATTACAAGTTTATTATTTTTCCTGTTAACTTGGTCATATATAATGACACAATGCGAAGGTTTTCCAATTTTTTGATTTTTTTGAATTTTTTATGCCCATTTCAAAATGCGGTCAAAACGGCGGGAATGGCCGTTCCTAGCTAGTGGTTGAATCTTGGTATTTTTTTGGTGTTTCTCTGATTAAATAGATACTTATGTACCTATAAATGATTTTTGTAAAAAATAAAGAGGAAACTACAAGGCAGCTACAGTTCAAATTTGACCCACTTCCAACTGAATCGGCCGAAATTTGTCTTTTTCACGAGAGGTGGATCAAAACTTTTTACACCCAACAATTTGGTCAATTTTTCATTAAATATGGCCTAGTATTTTATAAAAATGATTCGGTCCAATTTTGCAACAATTATTTGGGAGGTCCTTCACAAAAAAAAAAACCTCCTTTTGAGCACTCGAAAAATGGAAAATGAATTTTTCGTCCAAAGAAAGTGAAAACTCCCTTAGGCAACATTGTTTGCCATTCCAAGATGCCCCCTTGTACCCAATATGAGATCATTTGAAGAAACTATGGCATGAATGTGGCTATAAGATTGATCATTTGGCTTGAAAGCCATGAATCTTCACGCATGATAGCTCATTTCTGAGAACACTTTTTTAAAATAATTTCCGTATTTCAAGTTTATAATTTTTTCTGGTAACTTGGACACATATAATGACACAATGAGAAGGTTTTCCATTTTTTTGATTTTTTTATGCCCGTTTCAAAATGCGGTCAAAACGGCGGGAATAACCGTTTCTAGCTAGTGGTTGAATCTTGGAATTTTTTTGGTGTTTCTCTGATTAAATAGATACTTATGTACCTACAAATGATTTTTGGAAAAAATAAAGACCAAACTACGAGGTAGCTACAGTTCAAAATTGACCCGCTTCCTGCTGAATCGGCCGAAATTTGTCTTTTTCATGAGAGGTGGATCAAAACTTTTTACACCCAACCATTTGGTCAATTATGCATTAAATATGTCCTAGTATTTTAGAAAATTGATTTGGTACAATTTTGCAACAAATATATTATAGGTCATTTACAAAAAAAAACTCATTTCGGGCACTCGAAAAATGGAAAATGAATTTTTCATGGAAAGAAAATAAAAATTTCCTTAGGCAACACTGTTTGCCATTACAAAATGCAGCCCTGTGTATAATATGAGATCATTTTTTGAATTTTTTATGTGAAAAATTAGAAGAAAACAAAAAGAAAAACACATTTACTTGTCCTCTATTCTCATTGGTGGAATTAGCTGTCACATGAATCGATGACATGGCGCCCATCCATCCATCCATCTATCCATTTCTCCATCCCACGTCCCTCCATCCATCTATCTTCAGAAAAAAGAAAAAAAGAAAAATAAAAGGGTAACCCCCACCCCCACCCGCAGCCCGACCAACCAAACCCTAACTCCTCCCATCTCTCCTTCCATCGCACTCCTCCTTGCCCATCTCCTCGCCGCCGCCACCTCCTCCTTCCTCATCGCCTCGTCCCACAGCGGCGCGTCCTGCCACCTCCTACTCTCCGTCCCGCCACCACCTCCTCCATCCTCGACGCATCCCACAACGGCGCCCACCGCGTCGCCTGCCGGCCGTCCTCGTGGGTGGCTGCGTCCGCCAGCCGCACCGGTGACCTGCTACTCCATCGCTCGCCTCTCCCTCACCCCTCTCTAACCCAGCTTCTCGTCGCCGGCGGCGGCGCCCTCCTTTCCTCTCCATGCACCTGAACCTCCCTCCCGCTCCTATCTTTTCTTCCTCCTCCGCCGCCGCTAGGGTTTTATCTCCCCGATCCCCAGTCCCCGAAGCTCCAATCCAGCAGAAGCAGTGATGGCGGCTGCGGGAGATCCTCTCCAAGGTTCAGGCCAAGCCCGCTGATGGAGCTGCAACCGTCGGAGGGGCCGACGCGTCGGATGCGGCCGCCACCCCGACCGCCCCCGCCGAGGACCTCAAGATCTGGGATGCACGTCGGATGCGCTTCCCCAACTACGACGACGACGCCGTGAGGTGAGCCCTGTAAGATAGATCTACAGCTATAAGATGCACAACTAATTCTGATGACGACGCCGTGAGGTGATTTCCGTCAACTAGGTTTGCGGGTCCTTCTAGTTTGTTATTTTGGTGGAAATTGGCTAGTAGTTCAGACCTGATGCACAACAATTCTAATGGCCATAAGATGCACACTTACATATTGGTGCAATATCTTAATTTATCTTCTTTGCAAATTGGGTAGTCCAGCTGCATGAGTGGGATTGCACAACAATTCTGATGGCCATGATGTATTTTGTGGGGTTGAAATTAGATAGTAGTAACACAGTATCACTTGATTTTGTTGCGATACGAGGTTGGGCTAGGACTCCTTTTATATTACGAGCATGAATTGAGCATACTTTTTGTAAAAACATGTTACATGGAGGATCTCCATCAAGTTTTCTTGTTGGAGATTGTTCATGAACTAAATAAACAGAGTGAGGCGAGTCCTGTAAATAAATTTAATAACCTGTTTCAGTATTTATGGAAGCATGTTACCTACTGGTTCTTAATAAAACCTAAAGTGAACTTAGTTGGTGGTATTTAGGCATGGAAGTTTCATCTTGTAAACCTTGCCTGTAGGTGTCGTGCTGGCGATCGGGTTCAGAGCGCTCAGATCGAAGGTGGCCGAGCACTGGTACGAGTTCTACAAGATGGACAAACAGGGGGCCAACCTCTGGTTCATCTACTGGTGGGAGGACAAGGTCTCAGGTGTGTTGCTTTCTTCATGGGGCCAACCTCTGGTTCATCTACTGATGGTCAATGTAATAGTCCAGTCTGTAGTGTAAGAAAATGAAAACTTCCTTAGGCTCTTTATGTAACATCCCAAATTTTCAATTTGGAATGTTATACCTAGATCATATTGCATTTTCATTGTTTTGCATTTTTATTCGTGGCGTTCCTCGAAATTCTAAGCAACTCAAGGACCTACGGAGAGAGTTGGGGATTTTACCGTTTTCGTGTTTGAGTTCGCTCGAATACCGGTACGAGGACAGTGTGATTCTAAATTATTTTTCTCTCCTAAAAATATTTCTAAATAAAATAAATGAGCGGAGATAATATGACTTCTCCAAAATAACAGAAATATTGGAGGAAAAATATTAAAATCACTTTTGGTATTTTTCTGGATTTATTTTTCAGATTTATTTGCATAGGAAAAATACGCGTTTTTCAAAAATTTGCATTTAGGTCCGGGAAAAATGTTCACTTTGTCCTAAATATTATTAGAGGTCGGTGAAATTTTATTTCGGGAATTTTAGAGTCCGTTTGATATTTCTTTCGTTAATTTTACTGCGCCGGGACTCTACTTAAAAAAAAAGAAACCGACTAGGAGTCGTCTTCGCCCAGGACTCCTGGGCTTTATAAGCCGCCCAGGACCGGCCCAAGTCACCACAACCTCGCAGCCCGCGCCCGAACCCTAGCCGAGCCGCCCCGCCGCCGCCGCCGGGTTTGCCGCCGCCACCGCCGCCCTGCTGCGCCGCCGCCGCCGCCTCCCGCCGCCGCCTCGCAGCCCGCGCCGCCCGCCGCCTCGCCCGCGCCCCGCCGCGCCGCCCCGACGCCCACCGCCGCCCCGCCGCCGCGTGCCGCCGCCCCGCCGCCGGAGGGCCGCCGCCCCGCCGGAGCACCACCACCCCGCCGCCCGCCGGAGGTCCCGCCGGAGTTGTGGGAGAGAGAGGTAGTTTTTTTTGTTTTTAATCGAGCGGTTTTTTTAGAAAACCTAGATCTGTTTTTTTTTAAATAGATCGGTTCGGGTTTTTTTCGACGGTTTAGTTAAACAGCGGACGTTCGTCCGTACGTTCGTTTTAACGAATGGTTTTCGTTAGTTAACCGCAGACAGCGTACGTGCGTTCGTTAGCCTGTTCATCGTTTTTCTTTTTCAGGGTATTTTATCCGCGATTTTTCCGATCGCGATTTCTGCCCTGATCTTGTTTTTCGTTTATCTTTTCGCTCGAGAGTCGGAATCAGGTGATTCAAAATCCCAGATCTTCGTCTCGAAGCCCTCTTTACGTTCGATCAACTTGAACAAAGTTTTGGCTACTGTAAAATTTGACTTTAGGCCAACTAGTAATTCGGAGCTCGTTTCTTTTGTAGTTTGAGTTTCGTTGCTTCTTTCGAGTTGATTCTTTTTGCAAACCGGAGTTCTTAAGTTGAACTTTTTGGTTAGATCTCTTATTTGAGTTTTACCCATGCATTAGTTAATTACTTATTGTATGCTTGTTGTTTGATTGCGATAGAGTACCCGGAGTGCGCCGTTTGCTACTTTGAGTCTCTAGGTTTTGCGGATCATCAGCAAGGCAAGTAACACTTTGATCATGCTTTCCAATTACCCAGTTTTCATTGCATTAGTCAAACCCCTCACACATTGCATGAGTAGGATCAATTAACTTGTGGGATTGGGAAGTAGTTTGAGGTAGTACATATTACCGGCATTACATTCAAATCCTTGGGAGTTACTCTACGTTTGCTGTTAGGACATGCTATGCTCGTAGACGTGGTTTGGGTTTGAGTGAAATCCATGACAGATGTGAGTTGTTAATTAATGGTTCAACTTAAGGTGACAACTTTAATACACATCTGGGTGGATTGAGGCATCTGGGTATTCCAGGATTGCCTGTTTTTCTTTTGGACCGCCACCCAGGCTCAAAGGGATCATGAGATTTTTCATGCTAGAAACTTCCGTGTGCAGCCACATGCCAATATGGGCTCTGGCATAGTTGAGTAAGTTGTGGGAAACCTTTCCATGATGGGCTAGCAGATGTAGTTGGGTTTTGTAGGTGTACCGGCCTATCTATCTGGTTAAGGGGACCTCTTCGGAAAGACTGTGTCTCGGTCATCCGTTTCTCAAACACCATGCAGTGCGAGAAACCAAATGGAGGCGATCGAGTCTTGTGGGGAAAGTGCACAAACCTCTGCAGAGTGTACAAACTGATCATGATTAGCCGTGTCCCCGGTTATGGACATCTTGAGTATCTGGTACTTGGATTATCATGTGCATCTCAACATGTTACTCTAATTTAATTTTGTTGGGTTTAATGATTACTTTTAATTGGGGTTGAGAGGATGTCTATCTTCTCAACGATGTTTCAACTACCATGATAATTAATTAAAAATACATTCCTTTGAAGTAGGGAAAAATTGGCTTTACGCAAAAACTTAACCATAGAGCTTTCCACCAGCCAAATATTGCATATAGTATAGCTTTACTTTCATTGCATCTCTTGTGTTATCTTGCCAGCATATTCCATGTGCTGACCTGTTTTTCGGGCTGCAACGTTTCATGTTGCAGACTTTTCAGACGACGAGTAAGATGCCCTTTTAGGTCGTGGTTCTATACTCAGTGATGCCACTGGAGTTGATGGACTCACTTATCTTCCAAGCCTTCCGCTGTTATCGTATTAGATGGCCTTCAGCCATGATTTTTGTAATAAATTCATCGTTGAACTATCGATGTAATAAGTGTGTGATTGCCACTCTGTTATAAATCCTTCGATTACCATGCGTGTCAGCATTACTGATCCAGGGATGACACTGATGCATGGAGATCAGACTGTTTGAGGTCTGGTCGCTACAAGATGGTATCAGAGCACACGCTGACTGTAGGACACGACCACTAAGACAAGCCCTAGAACACTATCCACTCTTCTCTCTTCTGACTCCTCATCTTTTCTATTCTTTAGGATGGTGGAAGCAAAGCACAAGTTCATGCAACCGGATGATGACACGCCATTTGGACGACACCTGAAGGAAGTCACCAGATATTTACACATTGGATTACCAAGTTTCACCGGAACCTACAATGCCACTCTACCTGAGGAGGAGCGTTGGTTGATTCAAGCTCAAGTTCCAGGAAGGACGTTCGCACCCGTCACCTCACTCATAGCATTTTCCTTTAATGCACCCACATGGAGCCTAGGAAGGAGTATGGCAGCCCACATTGCTATGGGAAGGATTGGAGAAGTCTTCAAGCAGGAGCTAAAGGACACTATCTACCAGATTTGTGGACGCCGAGATGAGAATTGGGATATGATCAGCACTAGGAAGGGTATATCCATAGCAGCATTCATCCAGGAGTTGAACCACCACATTCGTCGCCAAGAGCACCAGATGTGTGCTGGGATGATAGATTTGAAGAAGCCCCTAAATAGGAATTTGGAGCTAGAAGAAGAACTCAAGTCTACACGCGACGGTTATGAGGAGGAGATGAAGATACTTGTGGAGAAGAATGATGATTTGACCCGGAAGTTAGGGATACTCATGGGAGAAGAAGACGAGGAAGAAGAACCCAAGGAGATTCCACCCGAGGAATATATCATCATAGATGATACTGATTCGGAAGCTGAAGATAGCAAGGATGAAGACTATGCCGATGAAGCTGGGGCAGATATTATGGAATCCTCTGCCGACCAACATTTTTAGATGACCACCCTATGACTAGTAGTTTACCACCAAGTATTAGATTTAGAGTACTTTTGTAAACGATCGTTAGATTTGTAAGACCTTGTTTGAAATTGATTGGTGTGATATGACTGTGTGTTGGTCTCATGTGCATATGGGTAGTGATTTTCCCTTAGACCTCATTTCTATTCTAATCTCTTCCCTCTACACCCATCAGATGCCTCCAAGACGTGAATTCGAGTTTCCCCCTGAGCTCACTCAGTTGATCTAGCAGCAGAACACCCTGATGCAACTTCTTGTCCAGAACACTCAGAACAACCAGAACAACAACAACAACAACCCTCCACCACCACCACCTATGGACAACCTGACACGTTTCTTAAGGTTGCAACCACCTGTGTTTGCTAGCAGCATCGAACCAATTGTGGCTGATGACTGGCTACGCAAGATTGGAAGGGATTTGACCACCGCCAATTGCTCCGAGGCTGAGAAGGTGCGATTTGCCGCACACCAGTTGTCTGGACCAGCCGCAGCATGGTGGGAGAACTACACAGCCACTTACCCTGTAGCCAATGTGACTTGGGATCAGTTTCAGCAAGCTTTTCGTACTGCCCATGTCTCGACTGGAGCCATGAGTATGAAGAAGCAGGAGTTTTGCAACTTGCGCCAAGGAAATCGTACAGTAGCCCAGTACGTGGATGAGTTTAGTACCCTATCTCGTTATGCCCCAGACGATGTGGCCACAGATGCCAAGAAGCAGGAGAGATTTATGGAAGGGCTGAATGATGAGATGAGTGTACAGCTGATGGTGGCAACTTTCAATAACTATCAGGAGTTGGTTGACCGAGCCCTGATGATTGAAAGGAAGCATCAACTGATTGAGAGTTGCAAGAGGAAGTATGGGCAAGGGAAGTATAATTCTGGATCTCAGCAGAAGCCTCGCTTTACCCCTAAAGCAGTAGGACAGTTTCAGCATACCCACGGAGGAAGTAGCTCACACAACCACAATGGCACCAAGAATGGCAATGGTAATGGGAATGGGAATGGAGCCAATGGAAACCAGAACCACCCTGCACCGTCCACACCCACCAAGAGGGATTTTAGCCATGTCACTTGTTACAAGTGTGGGAAGACTGGACATTATGACAATGAATGCCCAGAAGTTAAGAATGGGAACGGCAATGGAAGCGCCGGGAAGAAGCCCAACCCGTTCAATAAAGGACAAGTGAACCACGTGACTGTGGAGGAAGTAGAAGAGCAACCAGATGCTGTTGTCGATAAGTTTTTGGTTAAGACATTTACCGCAATAGTTCTTTTCGATACTGGTGCATCACATTCATACATTTCAAGGGGATTCGTGAATAGACATAGGATGTCCACCCGAGTTCTTAAGACCCCCATGTTAGTAAGTTCACCTGGAGCAGATTATATGGCACACCAAGGATGTTTTCAGACGCCATTGACCATAGGACGCCATACTTTCCCCTCTGACCTAATAGTTCTGGAGTCACAAGGATTGGATGTGATATTAGGTATGGATTGGCTGTCGAAGTATGGAGGTAATATTGACTGTGCCAGTAAGTCTATCTTCCTCACCACCCCCGAGGGAAAAGGGATTAAGTATGTATCCACGCATTTGCCTACAAGGACTCAAGTACATTCTCTCACGGGAGTTGTTCAGGAGGAAGTGCCGGTAGTGAGGATTATCCGGATGTGTTTCCAGAGGAGTTACCTGGCATGCCACTGGATAGAGATATAGATTTTTTGATTGAACTTTTGCCAGGCACCGGGCCAATTTCTAAGAGACCATATAGGATGCCCGCAAAGGATTTGGAGGAGATTAAGAAGCAGATTAAGGAGTTACTGGATAAAGGATTCATATGCCCAAGTTCTTTGCCTTGGGGTTCGCCAGTACTTCTAGTAGAGAAGAAGGATGAATCATTAAGGATGGTTGTTGATTACCGAGGATTGAATGAAGTAACGATCAAGAATAAGTACCCATTACCAATGATCAATAATTTGTTCGATAGATTGCAAGGAGCTAAGGTATTTTCGAAGATCGATCTACGATCAGGGTACCATCAATTGAAGATTCGAGAGCAAGATATCCCTAAGACGACCTTTACCACTAGGTATGGGTTGTATGAGTACACCGTTATGTCGTTTGGTCTGACAAACGCACCGGCATACTTTATGAACCTGATGAACAAAGTGTTTATGGAGTATTTGGATAAGTTCGTCGTAGTGTTCATAGATGATATTTTGATCTTCTCAAAGGATGAAGAGCATTTGTGTTTGGTATTGGAGAAGCTCAGAGAACATCAGTTGTATGTCAAGTTTAGCAAATGTGAGTTTTGGTTGAAGGAAGTCGGATTCCCCGGACACATTATATTCGGAGAAGGAATAGCAGTAGATCCCGCTAAGGTGGAGACTGTGACCAATTGGGAAGCACCGACGACCGTTGGAGAGATCCGGAGTTTTCTTGGACTCGCAGGATACTACCGGAGATTTATCGAGAATTTCTCGAAGATTGCAAAGCCAATGACGGAGTTGTTGAAGAAGGAAACCAAGTTTAGTTGGACCAAAGAATGTGAGACTAGTTTCCAGGAGTTGAAGAAAAGGTTGGTATCATCCCCTGTGTTGATTCTGCCAGATCAAAATAAGGATTATGAGGTGTACTGCGACGCTTCACGTCGAGGACTTGGAGCAGTTCTTATGCAGGAAGGAAGAGTTGTTTCGTATGCCTCACGACAACTAAAACCTCATGAGATGAACTATGCCACCCATGATTTGGAATTAGCAGTCGTAGTGCATGCACTGAAGACGTGGAGACATTTTCTCATAGGAAACCATTGTGAAGTATATACGGATCATAAGAGTCTGAAGTACATATTCACTCAGAAGGAGTTGAATCTTAGGCAAAGGAGATGGCTGGAACTCATTAAGGATTATGACATGAGATTACATTATCATCCCGGAAAGGCTAACGTAGTAGCTGATGCGCTAAGTCGTAAGAGTCATGTCAATACCCTAATGATGGAGGAGTTTCCAAAGGAGTTAGCCGAGGACCTACGAGAACTACGTTTGTAGATAGTTCCGAGAGGCTATGTAGCAACACTAGAAATCCAGTCTACCTTGATGGATAAAATTAGAGAATCTCAGAAAGCTGACAAGGAGATTGTCGCTATAAAGGAGAAGATGAGCGAAGGAAAAGCTAAAGGTTTTCGTGAGGATGAGCACGACACCTTATTGTTTGAGGATCGAATCTATGTGCCCAGTGACCCGGAGATTAGGAAGTTGATTTTACACGAGGCCCATGATTCACCATACTCGATTCACCCAGGAAATACTAAGATGTATTTGGATTTGAAGGATATTTTCTGGTGGACCGGTATGAAGAAAGATATTGCGGAGTATGTAGCAGTTTGTGATGTGTGTCAAAGAGTAAAGACAGAACATCAGAAGCCAGCAGGATTGCTACAACCTATGCCAATTCCCGAATGGAAGTGGGAGAAGCTTGGTATGGATTTTATCACCGGATTGCCCAGGACCAAAGCAGGGTATGATTCAATCTGGGTAGTAGTAGACCGATTGACGAAGCTAGCCCACTTTATCCCGGTGAAAACCACATATACCAGTGCAAAGTTGGCTAAGATATACATGACCAGAATTGTATGTCTGCATGGAGTACCGAGGAGTATTGTATCTGATAGAGGAACTCAGTTTACCTCGAAGTTCTGGAATCAGTTACATGAAACTTTGGGAACCAGGCTAGAGTTTAGCACAACATTTCACCCCCAGACTGATGGACAGACGGAGAGAGTCAATCAGATATTGGAAGATATGCTTAGAGCCTGTGCATTAGATTATGGATCTAGTTGGGATGACAACTTGCCCTACGCAGAGTTCTCATACAACAACAGTTACCAGGCCAGTTTGAAGATGGCACCGTTCGAGGCATTATATGGAAGGAGATGCCGAACACCGTTGTCGTGGGACGAAGTTGGAGACCGACAGTTGTTTGGACCAGACTTAATCAAAGAGTCTGAGAAGAAGGTGAAGTTGATCCGAGATAGACTGAAGGTAGCTCAGTCCAGGCAGAAGAGTTATGCTGACTCGAAGCGCAAGGAGATAACCTATGAGATCGGAGACAGAGCATACTTGAGGGTATCGCCTCTGCGAGGAGTTAAGCGTTTCGGAGTTAAAGGGAAGTTAGCCCCGAGATTTGTTGGACCTTACCGTGTTTTGGAACGCATGGGAGAGGTTGCCTATAAGTTGGAGTTGCCCGAAGGATTGTCAGGAGTGCACGACGTGTTCCACGTTTCTCAGCTTAAGAAGTACCACGTGGAGATGGCCGATATAGCGCTTAGAGACACAGTACCCCTGGAAGCAATTCAGTTGGACAGTGACCTGACCTACGAGGAGAAGCCCGTTAAGATTCTCGAGTTTTCGAGTAGAGTTACTCGCAGTAAGGTTATCAAGTTTTGTAAAGTTCAGTGGAGTCACCACACCGAGGAAGAAGCCACCTGGGAACGGGAAGATGATCTACGCAAGGACCACCCACACCTGCTCTCTAGCCAAGCCGAATCTCGAGGGCGAGATTCATTCTAAGGGGGGTAGGTTTGTAACATCCCAAATTTTCAATTTGGAATGTTATACATAGATCATATTGCATTTTCATTGTTTTGCATTTTTATTCGTGGCGTTCCTCGAAATTCTAAGCAACTCAAGGACCTACGGAGAGAGTTGGGGATTTTACCGTTTTCGTATTTGAGTTCGCTCGAATACCGGTACGAGGACAGTGTGATTCTAAATTATTTTTCTCTCCTAAAAATATTTCTAAATAAAATAAATGAGCGGAGATAATATGATTTCTCCAAAATAACAGAAATATTGGAGGAAAAATATTAAAATCACTTTTGGTATTTTTCTGGATTTATTTTCGGATTTATTTGCATAGGAAAAATACGCGTTTTTCAAAAATTGCATTTAGGTCTGGGAAAAATGTTCACTTTGTCCTAAATATTATTAGAGGACGGTGAAAATTTATATCGGGAATTTTGGATTCCGTTTGATATTTCTTTCGTTAATTTTACTGCGCCGGGATTCTATTAAAAAAAAGAAACCGATTAGGAGTCGTCTTCGCCCAGGACTCCTGGGCTTTATAAGCCGCCCAGGACCGGCCCAAGTTGCCACAACCTCGCAGCCTGCGCCCGAACCCTAGCCGAGCCGCCCCGCCGCCGCCGCCGCCGCCCTGTCGCGCCGCCGCCGCCGCCTCGCAGCCTGCGCCGCCTACCGCCGCCCCGCCGGAGCACCACCGCCCCGCCGCCCGCTGGAGGTCCCGCCGGAGTTGTGGGAGAGAGAGGTAGTCTTTTTTGTTTTTAATCGAGCGGTTTTTTTAGAAAACCTAGATCTGTTTTTTTTAAATAGATCGGTTCGGTTTTTTTTCGACGGTTTAGTTAAACAGCGGACGTTCGTCCGTACGTTCGTTTTAACGAACGGTTTTCGTTAGTTAACCGCAGACAGCGAACGTGCGTTCGTTAGCCTGTTCATCGTTTTTCTTTTTCAGGTTATTTTATCCTTGATTTTTCCGATCGCGATTTCTGCCCTGATCTTGTTTTTCGTTTATCTTTTCGCTCGAGAGTCGGAATCAGGTGATTCAAAATCCCAGATCTTCGTCCCGAAGCCCTCTTTACGTTAGATCAACTTGAACAAAGTTTTGGCTACTGTAAAATTTGACTTTAGGCCAACTAGTAATTTGGAGCTCGTTTCTTTTGCAGTTTGAGTTTCGTTGCTTCTTTTGAGTTGATTCTTTTTGCAAACCGGAGTTCTTAAGTTGAACTTTCTGGTTAGATCTCTTATTTGAGTTTTACCCGTGCATTAGTTAAGTACTTATTGTATGCTTGTTGTTTGATTGCGATAGAGTACCCAGAGTGCGCCGCTTGCTACTTTGAGTCTCTAGGTTTTGCGGATCATCAGCAAGGCAAGTAACACTTTGATCATGCTTTCCAATTACCCAGTTTTCATTGCATTAGTCTAACCCCTCACACATAGCATGAGTAGGATCAATTAACTTGTGGGATTGGGAAGTAGTTTGAGGTAGTACCTATTACCTGCATTACATTCAAATCCTTGGGAGTTACTCTACGTTTGTTGTTAGGACATGCTATGCTCGTAGACGTGGTTTGGGTTTGAGTGAAATCCATGACAGATGTGAGTTGTTAATTAATGGTTCAACTTAAGGTGGCAACTTTAATACACATCTGGATGGATTGAGGCATCTGGGTATTCCAGGATTGCCTGTTTTTCTTTTGGACCGCCACCCAGGCTCAAAGGGATCATGAGATTTTTCATGCTAGAAACTTCCGTGTGCAGCCACATGCCAATATGGGCTCTGGCATAGTTTAGTAAGTTGTGGGAAACCTTTCCATGATGGGCTAGCAGATGTAGTTGGGTTTTGTACGTGTACCGGCCTATCTATCTGGTTAAGGGGACCTTTTCGGAAAGACTGTGTCTCGGTCATCCGTTTCTCAAACACCATGCAGTGCGAGAAACCAAACAGAGGCGATCGAGTCTTGTGGGGAAAGTGCACAAACCTCTGCAGAGTGTACAAACTGATCATGATTAGCCGTGTCCCCGGTTATGGACATCTTGAGTATCTGGTACTTGGATTATCATGTGCATCTCAACATGTTACTCTAATTTAATTTTGTTGGGTTTAATAATTACTTTTAATTGGGGTTGAGAGGATGTCTATCTTCTCAACGATGTTTCAACTACCATGATAGTTAATTAAAAATACATTCCTTTGAAGTTGGGAAAAATTGGCTTTACGCAAAAACTTAACCATAGAGCTTTCCACCAGCCAAATATTGCATATAGTATAGCTTTACTTTCATTGCATCTCTTGTGTTATCTTGCCAGCATATTCCATGTGCTGGCCCGTTTTTCGGGCTGCAACGTTTCATGTTGCAGACTTTTCAGACGACGAGTAAGATGCCCTTTTAGGTCGTGGTTCTATACTCGGTGATGCCGCTGGAGTTGATGGACTCACTTATCTTCCAAGCCTTCCGCTGTTATCGTATTAGATGGCCTTCAGCCATGATTTTTGTAATAAATTCATCGTTGAACTATCGATGTAATAAGTGTGTGATTGCCACTCAGTTATAAATTCTTCGAGTACCATGCGTGTCAGCATTACTGATCCAGGGATGACACTGATGCATGGAGATCAGACTGTTTGAGGTCTGGTCGCTACACTTTACCTCTTTGGCTTGCCTTTGCTATGCCCTAGAGATGAATACATCGGCCCTAGAATAATATCAGCCTCTTTATTAGCACTTCCAAGTAAGCGCCGCTCTCACTCTTGCCATCTAGTATGTGTAATTAGGAGTAGGACATGGTCCACTTGCTTGTGCTACACATGGATATGTACTGCAGTGCTGCTGAAACATGATGCTGCAATTGCCAATTTTTTTGTCTTAATGCCCATCTGTTGTTATTTGCTTGGGGTATTCTTCATTAAAATTATAGCAGTACACATAGATATGCAATGAAATGCTTCTAGTATCTTACACATGTACATTTGAAATGAATGTGTACTGCTTGGCTTAAGGTTGCAGCAACCATGTTTTCTGAATAACTATATTTGCTTTCAAAAGCTGCAATTTATTGGCGATGTTACCTTATTATTTGCTCTCTATAATTATTTTTGCAGGTCCATGGCATCTCGCTGAACCACTACTGGTTGTGGTGTCGACGAAGCACTATACCTGGCTTGCTCGCCAGTGTGTGCGTGCGTGCTTCGACGCGCGGCGCTTCGTCGAGCTGGCCGGACCACGGCAATCGCCGGAGCCGGAGCCGGAGGAGGTGATGAGATGCTGCTGCGGCTGCGTCCACGGAGGCAGCAGTTGCCCCTCGCCGACCTCACCAACCTCCGACATCCGCCATGAGCTCCGCGCAGGACCCCTTCTACATCGTCCTGGAGGAGATCCAGGGTTGGGTAATCCCCCTATCCCCGTCCGCCCTCCCTCCCTCCCCTGTGCCCCTTTCTCTTCCTCTAGTTGCGAATTTTGGTATGCAACCGCTGTTTATTTGGCTGCGTCGTGGCGTACTGTTAGGTGAAAACTGCTTCTTTATTTTCTACTCCAGCACTCTATGGAGTAGTATATAAGGACATCTTACAGTAGTATGGCTGAGGCAGTGACCAGCTTATTAGTTAGTACTAGCTGATAAATGTATCTTCTCTGTGATGTCATGTGCCTTTAAGTCTACTTATTAAAGACCTTATGCTCATATATCTTTTTAGTCCCTCTATTTCCATAAATGTGACACTGTTTTGTTTCTAAATACTTGACACATACAAGTTTCAGGGCATTATCCTAAACCCTTGATATGATTGATCCATCTCCTCTATTTTGTTACTTGTTCTTAATTGAGATGTTATTCAAGGGTAGTGTTTGGGCCAGCATATATAAATGCTATGGTCTCTTACTTTAATATGCATGTTGACTAAAAAATGTCAAATATCTAGAAAGAGAGTGAACTCACTTCACAGATTCTTTCAATCTTCAATGGTTATGGTTTTTGCATTACAGATTCTTAATCTCGGTTGATTCCAGATTCTTCCAAGTGCTATCTAGCTCCAAAAGGAAATCATCTTCATTTGGAAGATGCAACATTCTATCAGAATCCATTCTCCTACTCTTTTTCTTGTACTGTATGTCACACATTGTTCAACCCTGTTGGTAAGTTCTTGTAGTGTGTCGCTTTGTTCAGAAGTGCATTTTTATTTTAGGATTTGCTTCTTGTGTGGTACTGGATGGCTGAGCATTGTTCTTGTTATCCATTGCTGGTACTATGGATAGAGCTTTGTATGTTTATGATTCTCTAATGAATTGTCCTTTACTCCATTTTACTCCAGTTTTTCTAATTCTTCTTAGCTGATTCATGTAACAAGGCGATCATGGAGGGCATGCAGTCGTCCTGTTAGCCCAGTCCTGAATATGGCCATCCAATGAGTCGGGCATTTGATCTCTATCGAAGGAGCTCCATGCTGAAGAAGAAAACACGTGTAGTGCTTGTAACATTACTTGGAGAGCTTGTAAAGTACTGTAGAGATTTGCATTTGTAGAGCTTGTAAAGCATTGTATATGTTAGAGAATTTTTTATGTGTCATTTGTAGAGCTTGTAGTGAATCTGGCTATTGTTATTTGAATTATTATGTGTGTTTTCTGCTTGCCTATTTAAATACTGGGTATTTTCTTACTATGAAATTCAAATATGATGTCAAATTGAAATATGAAGAATCTGAGCATAATAGCTGGGACCCATTTATCAGAACCTGACAAGTGGGACTTGTTTGACTAATGGACCCATTTTATGAAAAAAGAAAACTAAAACTACTGGTACAAAAAGGTCATGGCCCAGAAAATAAAAAGGTTGAATTGTAGGGCTTGGCCCGTGTAGTTAACCAAAATTAGCAACGAAAAAATATAAATGGGCTGAATTAATGGGCTCAGCCCATGTAAAACACCGAATTGGACCGGGCCGATTCTTGTGCCACATCAGCTTGCCACGCTGGATGCCTACGTGGTCTGGGGAGGCTGCTAGTGACCAAAACACGAATGTAGGCATATTTTGGTCATAAACGTCTATGACCTTCTCAAAGAGAAGGTTGCTAATGTCAGTTTATGACGGCCAGCTTTTGACCTTATGTTTTTGGCCACAAAAAGGTCACAAATGGAAAACTATGACCATTCAGTGACCAATAGTGGTGGTCACAAGTTGACATATTTCTTGTAGTGGTATCATGAACAAAGTCTTTTGTAATATATTCTTTTACTTATGAGGAGTTTTATCCTCCTGTGCGATCGTTTTTATACCTGAGAGTTCCCAGTCGTCGGCTTCAATCCCCATGTAGACACTACCAGGGTGTTCAGAGTTGCAATGAATACACTTAACCCAATGTCTTGGTCCATGAAGGAGGTATCAGTGTGGCGAACCAGGCAATCAGACTATTCGGTTTTATTGCTCTCACTTAGGCATAGGAGTTTTATCAATGGGTCTACGGAGTAGCCCCTAGTATGTACGCGACTCCTAATGTGAGTCTGTTACATATGTGACCGGAAAACAGGCCTTCGTGTAACACGGGAAAGAATCGCTAAAGATTATAATAAGTTGCCGAGCGGCCAACCGGCTCTCACCTCATCATGACAGTCAGTTTTCGGCTTTCTCTACTGAGGTGCTTGACCATGCAAACTAAAAACACAATCGCAGTAGTTCTCCCTTTACTACCCTAGCCGATCAAACGGATCGTAAGGTAGCAAACATAGGAGCCAGGCAACCCAACACTACTAGGAAAAAGGCTACGAGTAGCGCTGGAAAACTGGCTAGTAGTAGGACGGGTTCCCGCGCTACTACTATCGCGCTACAGCTAAAAGTTAGTAGTGGCGCGGCTAAACCCACGCTGCTACTAAAATAGTAGTAGCGCTTCTGTAGTAACACACGCTACTAGTAGATACTAGTAGCGCTTCTATAGTAACACACGCTACTAGTATCTAGATACTAGTAGCGCATGGTTTTTCCCCAACGCTTCTACTAACTAATTATGAATTAAAAATATTCCCCGAATTCCATTTTATGCATTACACATCATTACAAATTCAAGATTTATAGTAAACTAGGAGCATTAGAGCATATCAAAATACCAGCTAGTGCAAACACGGTTACAAGCAAACCAAAATACATAGAAAGACCAAACTATGGCTTCCCGTCTCTCCAAATGATCTGCTACCGCTGCATCCTTGCAAGCGTCTTCACGATAAGCAAAACTATAGGAAAAAGTGAACTTAGCATCTAGATTTTATCCATTGTTGTGGCCATGTTCATGAAGCACTAAATTTAGAACATTTCTACTATAAATACATGATGTCGCATCTTCAGGATAAGCAAATCTACAGGAAAAAAGTCAACTTAGCATCTAGATTTTATCCATTGCCCTGGCCATGTTCAAGAAGCACTAAATTTAGAACATTTCTACTATAAATACATGAGGCATCGGGACAGGAAATAAAAGATGAGAAGTATCATATGAGCAGAATAAAAAGGAGTTTGGACCATAGCATGGTTAACAATAAAAGTAGAAGCAACATGCACGCTTTGCCACACCGACTCATGAGTCCAGCATAAATTTTGCACGTTGCCCCAAGATTTATTGCAAAGAGCCTCCATATAAGAAATTACAATTTGGCTAACTTGGATATAGAAACAATACATACATCCCCTTCTTGGTACAGTAAACACATTGTTTCATCTCAGATGACAACCATTTAGTTTAGATAAACTAGTCATCAACCCGTGCATCTCCACGGGCTAGCAATTTTGAAAACAAATTATTAAAATATAAACTTTCTATGATAATGCAGTAGGAATTAGAAATGTATTTTAAGTTGAAATACAATTTTGAACATATCCAAACTCATCATTGATGACATGAATTAGAAATAAATGAAAGATAGCCACTATTGGACCATAAAGCTGGAAAATAAAAAACCATTTTAAGGAACATTTATAAGGAACCATGTGCTCAACTAATTTTGAACCCTCCAACTAACCATATGATCCATGCTCTCGAACATTATATGAGCTCAGCATCCATGCATCATGCGAAAAGGAGTAAATTAGGGATAATAATTTGTCCTAATAATCAAACATGAAGTCCAGTACGTACGTGTACAAAATACAACTATATGAAGCCAATACGTGCTCCTGGAGACACGAGATGCAGCCAGAGCATGGATGAGAAGCTCATCCTACCACTATACTACCTCGGGGCGGCTCTCGACTTGATTATCCTCTTCATTGCATGGGCTTCAGTTAGGTAATACCTAACGCCATGCGCAGTGAGAGTCCTTTCTGCTACAGACCTTTGCCTATTCTGAGAGAGGGAGAACTGCAGCAAACAGAATCTTTCAGCTCTCCTTTCAACATCCTCATGATATATATTTCATGAGTGAATAGCACTTGGTAGGTAGAACAACCCAAGATTTACTGCAAAGAACTTCAGGCTAGGTTAGAGACTCACATGACATGAGCAATATGGATCAACCAAGTACTCAATGTGTCAGCAAGAAGAAACATTTATGCTGCATTGTGTATGAAATATAATATGCATACAATAGAAAAAATGGTTCTAGATTCACTAAAGGAAACCCTTTGCTAATTATTTGTTTCCCATTCAAGAAATGCAGTACATTTTGTGGGGCTTCAGCCTAATATAATGTGGGAATAAATATTTATTTAAAAGCTAGGAAATCATAGACCAATTTAGCAAAGATCTCATGGCAAAGTTGGTAATTTTGTAAGCATACTTTCATGATCCATGAGCATTAAACCTATTTGCAACTGACTCCATAACTAAACCTTTGATTATTTCATCAAATTGAATTAGCATTAAATGTGTCATTCAAAAGGAACAACTGAGATGAATCTAACATACAAAAACTTGATAGCATTCATAATGTAAGTACAAAGGTTCTCTTATTAATCATCACATGCCTGCAAGAGAAAGAGTTTGATTATTGAATATGAAGCATACAATGTGATATTTCATTTAATATATATCCCATTATATGAGAATGGAAATACATGTATGACATGTCATACAGTTTAGTATCATGGATTCATTCATCACACACAAATATCTAGGACGTATATTGGTGTTACTGGATCAAGTTCTAATTACATGAGTGTCGGTGTACTAAAGTAGGGGTACCTTAGTATCCCAACTTGTGCACGGGCAGTAGCAGCGTCCCGTGGCAGGGCTTGCCACGCGCCCGCCAAGGCCCACTAAGGTCCCTTTGGGGCCATTCAAGAACAAAGTATTCGAGCTAAAGAGACAAGACCCCGGCAAGAGGAGCTTGCCAGGAAGGCCGTTCCAGGCTCAAGACCACCCCTTTGGCACAAGACCCTGGCAAGAGGAGCTTGTCAGGAAGGCCAAGCATGGTATTTCAGGAGACTTGCCGCGACGCGCCATGCGCCGCGGCAAGGCCCGGAGAGCGACAAGCTTCCGGGCGCGGCAAGGTAGCGGCCGCGGCAAGGCGCTTGTCGCGGTAGGCTTCCACTGTGTGCCCGCGCTCCAGCACATCCGGCCACGCGTCGCCCTGGGGCCCTTCCGGGGGCACGTGGCGGAAGGCTGTGCAGCCTGGGGTACACGGTGGCAAGACGCGATGACGAGGCCACCGTCGTGGCGAACGGAGACGCCCTGACGGACGCTTTTTGCACTGTTTGGGGCGACGGCGACGGGCATTCATTGCCCTTGTCCCCCAGCATCAGGGTTAGGTATATACCACTGTACATGCACTGTTCCAACTACTACCATTTTTACACTTCTACCCTCGACTGCGTTGCCACCTGTCGATGACCCCTTTGACCTATAAAAGGAGGCCCATGCGCAACGTAGAGGGGGTTCGGTTCCGATCTCCGATCACTCTCACGCTCGGTGTAGCTAACTTCAAGCATTGTAGCTCTTCTTGCTCCCGAGCCAAGAACTCAATAACAAACCAAGGCAGGAGTAGGTTTTTACGCATCCTTGCGGCCCGAACCTGGGTAAACTGCTCGCGTGTGCGCCTCGATCCGCTCTTCGTGTATCCTCCGCCCCCTTGTCGTACCGAAAAGGGGCCTGGTCCCATAGGTGTTCGTGGGCGACCAGTTTCCCCGACATCTTTGGCGCGCCAGGTAGGGGGAGCGTCGAGTTTGTGTGAACCCGATCCGGTGCTCACGCGAGCGAAAACTTTGGCAACTTCTTCAACTTCATCGACTACATCGACATGCCGCCGAAGAAGAAGGCTACGGAGGCAGCAGGACCGTCCGCGTCGATCCCGCCACCACCGGAGCTAATGGTCGGTGGGGTAGACGCTGGCGGAAGGACAGACGCCGGCGAGGAAACCCACGGCGCCGCCAAGTCCAAGGACAAGACGGACGACCGGGCGCATTCCAAGACCTCGGCGTCCGTACACGCACCGCACCCCTCTCAGGAGGTGCCCGACCGGCAGCGACGCGGTACACAAGGTACCATACGCTTGCTGGGACAAGGTCAAGCTGGTGGGTCGCGGGACGCTCAAGGCCAACACGCTGGCACGAGCAAGGCGCGGTCGCCGGGGTGACACCCTGCTCCTTCTAACGCAGTTAGAAGTCCGAGAATATCTCGCTCCTCGCACCGCTCGCCACCTCTCCCCGCCACTCCAGCAGAAGCTCTGGCTCGAGCTCAGCTGCTCCTCGACTTCCCTCCAGCGGCAGACAAGGCCGACGACTGGAGGGCCACCATCCAAAGCCTCATCGCCTTCGCCAACAACGACACGCCGCAGCAGCTGACAACGTCGAGGCCGCGGCAAGTTAGCCAGGCGCGGGCTGATGGAGACAAGATGGCAGGGGGTGCATGTAGGATCGAAAGTAGGTCTAGAGGGGGGGGGTGATTAGACTACTTGACAATATAAAAAATCTGCCTTTAGATCATGCAAAGTTTTTGGCAGTTTTACAAACAAGATCAAATCAAGTAACACCCTACACATGCAATTCTAGAGTATATGCAGCGGAAAGTAAATTGCACATGTAAAAGAGAGGTGGAGAAGATCAAACGCAGTTTGGTGACACGGAGATTTTTGTCGTGGTTCCGATAGGTGGTGCTATCGTACATCCACGTTGATGGAGACTTCAACCCACGGAGGGTAACGGCTGCGCGAGTCCACGGAGGGCTCCACCCACAAAGGGTCCACGAAGAAGCAACCTTGTCTATTCCATCACGGCCTACGCCCACGGAGGACTAGCCTTACTCGGGGTAGATCTTCACGAAGTAGGCGATCTCCTTGCCCTTACAAACTTCTTGGTTCAACTCCACATCACGACGGAGGCTCCCAAGCGACACCTAACCAATCTAGGAGGCACCACCCTCCAAAAGGTAATAGACGGTGTTGATGATGATGAACTCCTTGCTCTTGTGCTTCAAGTGATAAACTCCCCAACACTCAACTCTCCTCACTGATATGGCTGTGGTGGAAGAAAGATTTGAGTGGAAAGCAACTTGGGAAGGCTAGAGATCAAGTTTCATATGGTAGGAATGGAATGGCTTGATCTCAACACAAGGGTAGGTGGTTCACTTCTCAGAAAGTGTGTGATAGAAGTGGTGGTACTTTCTGATGGCTCTCCTCACGAATGAGGAGGGGGTGGAGGGGTATATATAGCCTCCACACAAAATCCAACCGTTACACACACATTTGACCAATCTCGGTCAGACCGAAGTGAAAACTCGGTTAGACCGAAAGTTCAAATATAGTGAACGTTGGGATTTTCGGTGGGACCGAAAATACCATCTCGGTGGGACCGAAGTGAGTCAAAGGTTAGGGTTTGCCATTTCGGTGAGACCGAAAATATAAACTCGGATATTCCGAATTGACGTCAACTGATCACAGAAGGTTGGCAGCCCTTTTTCGGTGAGACCGAAACTCAGAATCGGTTTGACCGAGAAGCTAGGGTTTGGAGAAACAACTGAAGAGGTTCATCTCGGTGGGACTGAGTTGGAGAAATCGGTGTGACCGAGATGTTAGGGTTTGTGTAAAGTAGTGAATAGTGCTGATAGTTGAGGGAGTTAGATCACCAAGCACTTGAGCAACAAGAACATTAACACAACCTCATCCCCTTTTAATAGTATTGGCTTTTCCTATGGACTCAATGTGATCTTTGATCACTAAACCAAAAATGGAGTCTTGAGCTTTTGCCAATGCTTGTCTTAGCATTTTGAGGGGTCCATTTCTTCAGACATTTCCATACCCATATCATCGAACTTCTCTGAAATGATTCTCAAGATAATATTAGTTCAATGATATATATGTTGTTATTAATTACCAAAACCACCCGGGGATTAGTTGCACTTTCAATCTCCCCCTTTTTGGTAATTGATGACAACATATAGATCAAAGCTTCGACAAAAGATATAATCAATGAATAACATCGTCGCTTTGAGAAGTATGTGATAAACAAGAGCTCCCCCTAAATTTGTGCATTATTTAAAATTTGCGTTTGAATGCAAATGCACAATCGATTAGGATTATGGATCACTCTTCCATGTCACATACATCTTGGTGGAGCGCACAAAATGATAAGAATGAATAACATGCACTTAATCACCAAGACAAGAGTAAATAGCCATACAATAAGGAATAGCATATGATAAGCAATAAGCACACATTAAGGCATAGTATGACTAAGCACTCATTAAGGTAGCATCAAACGTAGTAGCAAGCACACATAAAGTATCTGGAACCAAAAGAAATCAATGTATCTCAAGGAAAACCGGCAAAAGAACGAAAAGACGAAAGAGCACTCTCTCACTCGAAGCCCTATGATCTATAACAATTTCTCCCCCTTTGGCAACAAGTTACCAAAAAGTTCGAAAAGGTATAGAGCTAAACGTCACTGCGGGCTCGGCTGGCTGCTCCCGTCTGGGTCGATGTCGGTGTAGAGATAGCTGCATCTGCGAAGACCTCTGCTGATGTCTGCGGTGGAGGAGTGGATGCTGGAGCTGTAGGAACTGCTGGAGCTGTAGCTGGTGCTGAAGTGGTAGCCCTGGAGTCTGTCACTGGGATAGCTGCAGATCTGGATCCTCTGGGAACCTGAGCAGTCTGGCGATGAGAGTCCTGGACTAGATCATCCTGCATAAGCTCTGCTCTCTCCTGCCTAGTCTCCTCCATGTCTGCCTCAAGCTTGTTGACAGACACCTGAATCTCAGTCAGCTTCACGTCTAGAGCGTGGATCTTGTCCTCGACAATCCTCTCAAGGCTCTCCTGAGATTGCTCAATGCTGGCCAGGCATTGTTCAATTCTCTGGGTTGCTTCAAGAATCTGTTCTCCAAAGCTCTTTGGCTTAGCTGCTGCTGCTGCTGCTGCCTCTTTGTCAGCTTTGGCTTTCTTTGCAGCTTCAATTTTGGCTTGCCCTTCAACTGAGGTGGGATCCTCTTCATCCATCACAACTACGTTGTCCTCATGCTCTGGCTGCAGTGGCAAGTGCTTCCTATCCAACATGAATTTGCCCGTGCCAAACTTGGCGTTGATGAGCATCTGTATCTGCGGAGCAAACCCACATGACCTCTTCTGGTCAGCTGCAGTCCTCTTAATGGTTTCTACCATCAAGTCCATCACCTTAAAAGGTGCCTTCTCATCGAGAATGTGCAGCATGTTGATAGAATAGCCTCGTATCATCCGGTGGTCACCTGACTTAGGCATCAAAGTATGCCTCAGAATAGTGTTAGTAGTGGTCAGACCTGCCTGGAGATAATACACTGAGCCGAGCTTCCATCCCTCCAAATCAGCAGCTGGGATCTCCTTGTACATATTCTTCATAGAATCATGACTCTTCTTAGGAATCCCATAGACATCAATGTCGTCCTCTCTCTGCACAGGAGCGTTCAGAAGTTCTGCCCATTCTGCAACAGTTGAAGAAAACCTTTGACCTTCAGTCATCCAGGTGATCTTGCCATCAGGGTAGAAGTGGGCTGTGGCATAGAACTGCATGATCATCTCGTCATTCCATGCTGTCAGTTCTTGACCCACAAAATCAGCAACTCCACATGCAGTAAAGCTCTCATGCACATGGGGAAAGAAGTCCCGGTGCTCTCTGCTGTCAATGTACTTCCAGTCAACATACCTGGTGTCAGCAACAATGGGCTTCTTATCCATTAGCACTGTCTCATAGAAATCCTGCTGCTCTCTGGTGTGGAATCTGGGGTCCACAGCAGTCCTTCTTCTTACGGCATATGGATCAGACTCTCTCCATAGCCTGAGACCTTTGTCCTTCCTTGCCTTCATGTCCTCAGCTTGAGGATGAGCATCATTGTGGAGTGGCAACTTGGGACGGAGCTTGAGCAACACATGCTCTTCATCTGACTCAGAAGGTGGCATCTCACCTTTGTTCTTCTCAGAAGCTGGAATGCTTCTGGTTGTTCTCTTGGGCTTCGCTGGAGCTGCCTTAGCTGGAGCAGGCTTCTTGGGCTTGGAGGAGGCTTGAGCCCGAATAGCATCACCCATGAACTTAGCTTTCTGAGGAGGAGGCTGGGGTGCTTCTTCTTCTTCTTCTTCAGCATCATCAACTTGGGGTTCAGCATAAACAACTCTCTTCCTCTTGGAAGTCTTCTTCACCTTGCTTGGAGCAGGTTCTTCCAAGTTGAGCTTCTTGGCAACTGCAGACTGTTTCACTTTGCTTGTACCTTTCCTTGGCTGCTGCCCTTGGTGCTCTTTAGCAACCACATTCCTCTTGGGCTTGGAGGTAACTTCCTCAGCAACAAAGTCGGAATCCTCATCATCAGAAGTTCTCTTCTTCCTGGTTCTCGTAGCTGCGGGAGGCAGACCACTAGGGGTGCTCCTCTCACCATCATCACTAGAGCTGCTTGCAGGACTTGTTTCTGCCTCTGGAATTTCAGCAAATGGTGATTCAGACCTGTTCTGGCTGTCACTGACATCTGACATGGCTGAAAGACCTGTGAAAAGATAAGGTATAGGCAGAATAGAAGAGTTATCACAACTGCAGAAGTTTTTGAAAAGAAAAATGAGTTAAAAACTTAGTTTTGAGTTTTCACAGAATGTATTTCGGTCAAACCGATTTCAAGTTTCGGTGTAACCGAAGTGTTCAACAGAACCTACACACCACTTTCGGTCAGACCGAAATGGGTTTCGGTCCTACCGAAAACTTAGGGTTTCACAGAAACTTCAATTCGGACATTCCGATTTTCACAACTCAGTCAGACCGAACTATGTAGTGCAATGGTCAGAGACCAAATCGGTCAGTCCGAGTTTCAGGAATCGGCTTCACCGAGATGCATTCCGTGGAAACCTAAACCTAAGAATTTTCCTCGAAACTAGAAGATTTTAACAATGTATTGGGATCATATCAAACTTGGATAGAATCAGGGCAGTCCTATCATGCAAGAATCAGAAGTGGAGCATGAAAGGGATCGGGACACACCCTAACTTGGTGGTGTCCCTCTACGGCGGCAACGGCGGAGAAGATTACCGTTGACGGCGGCGGAGACCTGCGGCGAGGGCGCACAGGTGATGAAGGCGACGATCCGTAGACCAGGGCGGCGGCAGCAGGGGTCTTGGAGGGCGAGCGTTTGAAAGGAATAGATCGTGCGCAGCCCTCAGTATATATAACCCCGTGCTGTCGGTGGGACCGAGTTGAAAAACTCGGTGTCACCGAGATGCATAATTGCAGTGCAGTTACGCATATCGGTCAGACCGAGATTTTGAACTCGGTTTCACCGAGATGAAACCTAGATCAATCTAAGTGTTTCGGTTGGACCGAGATTGGGAAGCCGGTCAGACCGAAATGGACTTAGAAGGTTTTGGAAGTCAGCCTTAGACGAATCGGTGGTTCCGAGTGCTCCTCACTCGGACTGTCCGAAAAAGACTTGTTCAAAGTTGTGATATAAGCATGAATAGAATTTGAGACAAGATAGCATAGATAGCTAGGGAAGGTGCTTAGGCATTCTTGTCCATCCATTTGGCCAGAAAAAGAAACCAAAACAATCAAAACCACAAATGGATGTCCTTGAATGAATAAAATCATGCATTCGACATGCTCACACAATAAGATAGCAACTGAAATATGTGTCAAACATGCACAACCAAAACTCTAGCTACTAGCACACAATTTGTCGATGACTAGGTCATCTATATATGAGTATATTGACTTAGGAGCCAAATGAGAACATTTGATCATAGGTCATACTCATCGTTTAAGCACAAGTGGGGTTACCACTTTTACATCAAGCATTTATGTGTTCACATCATTTGAAGATGCTTTAGCTCAATTTTTAGAGCAAAGCTCCCCCTAGATGTGAGAACCCCTTTTAAAGGGTCAAACTAACCTTGGGTTGTCGTAGAAGACTTCATGTAGATGTTGAAGATGTGGATGCTCAATGTTGATGTAGATCATCAAGAGTTGAGAGCTATCCTTGGATTAGGGCACTTTCAATACCTACATGGGTTAGTCCCACAAGGAACAAACAAGAATATCCATGGACATAGAGTGAAGTACACAAGAGATGATGTCCATGAAAGCAATGGTTACCTTGTCCCTTGACTTACCAACAAGAGGGTTTGTGACTCCTTGAACAAGTGCATGATGTGGAAGTTGATTGCACAAGTTCTTGCCAAAATGAATATGAGTGAAGTTTGTTGGCGGAGTCACCCTCAAGAACCTACTAGTTCTTCTTCTTTGGGATCCACATCATCTTGATGGGAATCCTTGGTGTTGTAGTTGAGCTTGACGAAGTAGAACTTGATGTGTCCTTGGGAACCCACTTGACCATGGCTTGAGGTGCTTCAATGAATGCATCAATCTCCTCTTGAAGCTTGTCCTTGGCCTTTAGCTTGTGGTCTTGTGGTGGAAGGTCATCTTGAGCTTGTTCCACATTGGAAGAAGTAGGATCATACTTCTCCTTTTGTGAGACAAACTGTGGAGTAGGGTATTGACCTTCTTCCCACTCAACACCTTTGGCGTTGAACTTTCGCTCAAAACCAATCCCTTGATTCTTCCGGTGTCTTCCTTGTTTGCGAACAATCTCCTCAAAGTTCTTGCTTCCGGCAAGACTCTTGTAGACACCTTTCTCTATGATTTCCTTCAATAAGCTATTTTCTTGCTCAAGTGTAACTTGGCTTGAAACATTGTTAGTGGAATCAAGAGAACTACTAGAAGCAACAACATTTGATTTAACATTGTTATTGTTACTACTAGAGGAAGAATTTTCCTTATGCTTGTCATGCTTAGTCTTAATAGGTGGCAAGAAATTAGACAAGAGAAGTCGTTTGGCAAGATATGAAGAACTCTTCTTTCGAAGATCGTCATTGATCGCTTTTAGAAACTCATGTTCTTGCTCTAGAGTGAGCTTCTCGAAGCGTAGCTTCTCATGAGATCTTAGGAGCTCTCTATGATCTTCTTGAGTTGTTTCATGAGCTAACTTAAGAGTGTTTAGTTCTTTAGTTAGACGCTCAATCTCCTTCATAGCATTGTCATTCGACTCTTCTCGACTATAAAGACTACTAGCATTTTCATCATTACTAAGCTCACTAGATTTATCATGCAAGAGCTCATCTTCACCAAGCAAGTCATCCTTATCACTATCAAAGTCAATGAATTCAGGGTGTGTTACCTTGGGGCCTTTAGCCATGAAGCATCTTCCAATTCCCTCATTTGGTGAATCAAATAAGTCGTAGGAGTTGGAGTTGGAGGATACGAGTGCAAGTCCGGCAACACCTTCATCTTGACTGTAGTCGGAGTCGGAGTGATAGCTTCCATCGGATTGATTGTCGGAGTCGGAGCCGGAGACCCATTCACCTACATGAGCTTGATGTCTTCTTCTTGTGTAGCTCCTTGATGACTTGTCTTTCCTTTCCGAATCCTTGCTTCTCCGAGAGGGTCTTCTTTCATAACGATCATCTCTACTCCTTCTCTCTCTCCGAGGTGACTCATCTCTCGCTCTTCTTCTTGGAGATTCTTCTCTTCTCTTGTGGGGAGCCGTACACTCATTTGAGAAGTGTCCGGGTCTTCCACAATTGTAGCAGTTTCGATCACGACTAGAAGATCTCTTTTCATCATATGATCTAGACTTTGAGCTTCTTTCTTTGCCTCTATTCTTGTAGAACTTGTTGAAGTTCTTGACCATTAGGCTTATCTCTTCATTGAAAATTAGCTTGTCACTTGAGGTAGTAGGAGCATCACTTGTAGCTTTGTAAGCACCACTTGACTTATTGTGAAGCTCTTCCTTATCCTTAAGTGTCATCTCATGAGCAACAATTCTTCCAATGACTTCAGTTGGCTTGAGAGTCTTGTAGTTTGGCATCATTTGGATCAAAGTGCACACTGTGTCATACTTTCCATCCAAAGCTCTGAGAATCTTCTTAATGATGAATCGGTCGGTCATTTCTTCGCTTCCTAAGCCGGCAATCTCATTTGTGATGAGAGCAAGCCTAGAGTACATTTCAGCGACTCCTTCACCATCCTTCATCTTGAACTTGTCAAGTTGACCTTGAAGAATATCTAGCTTTGATTCCTTCACAGATTCAGTACCTTCGTGCATTTCAACCAAAGTATCCCAAATCTCTTTAGCATTCTCAAGACGGCTGATTTTGTTGAACTCTTCGGGACACAAAGCATTGAAGAGAATGTCACAAGCTTGAGCATTGTTTTGCAACATCCGCAACTCTTCGGGTGTAGCTTCGCGATCCGGAACTTTTCCTTCCTCGAAGAATTCACCTTGCATACCAACACAAATAATGCCCCATGCGGCTGGGTTATGACCAAGAATATGCATTTTCATTTTATGCTTCCAACTAGCAAAATTTGTACCATCGAAGTAAGGACCTCTACGATAATTACCCTCACTAGACGCCATACTCTCCTAGGTTGTGAAACCAAGCTTATGGAGTCCAATGCAATGGAAACCAAGGCAATGGAGACCAAAGCTCTGATACCACTTGTAGGATCGAAAGTAGGTCTAGAGGGGGGGTGATTAGACTACTTGACAATATAAAAAATCTGCCTTTAGGTCATGCAAAGTTTTTGGCAGTTTCACAATTAAGATCAATTCAAGTATCACCCTACACATGCAATTCTAGAGTATAAGCAGCGGAAAGTAAATTGCACATGTAAAAGAGAGGTGGAGAAGATCAAACGCAGTTTGGTGACACGAAGATTTTTGTCGTGGTTCCGATAGGTGGTGCTATCGTACATCCACGTTGATGGAGACTTCAACCCACGGAGGGTAACGGCTGTGCGAGTCCACGGAGGGCTCCACCCACGAAGGGTCCACGAAGAAGCAACCTTGTCTATTCCATCACGGCCTACGCCCACGGAGGACTAGCCTTACTCGGGGTAGATCTTCACGAAGTAGGCGATCTCCTTGCCCTTACAAACTTCTTGGTTCAACTCCACATCATCAAGACGGAGGCTCCCAAGCGACACCTAACCAATCTAGGAGGCACCACCCCCCAAAAGGTAATAGACGGTGTTGATGGTGATGAACTCCTTGCTCTTGTGCTTCAAGTGATAAACTCCCCAACACTCAACTCTCCTCACTGATATGGCTGTGGTGGAAGAAAGATTTGAGTGGAAAGCAACTTGGGAAGGCTAGAGATCAAGTTTCATATGGTAGGAATGGAATGGCTTGATCTCAACACAAGGGTAGGTGGTTCACTTCTCAGAAAGTGTATGGTAGAAGTGGTAGTACTTTCTGATGGCTCTCCTCACGAATGAGGAGGGGTGGAGGGGTATATATAGCCTCCACACAAAATCCAACCGTTACACACACATTTGACCAATCTCGGTCAGACCGAAGTGAAAACTCGGTTAGACCGAAAGTTCAAATATAGTGAACGTTGGGATTTTCGGTGGGACCGAAAATACCATCTCGGTGGGACCGAAGTGAGTCAAAGGTTAGGGTTTGCCATTTCGGTGAGACCGAAAATATAAACTCGGATATTCCGAATTGACGTCAACTGATCACAGAAGGTTGGCAGCCCTTTTTCGGTGAGACCGAAACTCAGAATCGGTTTGACCGAGAAGCTAGGGTTTGGAGAAACAACTGAAGAGGTTCATCTCGGTGGGACTGAGTTGGAGAAATCGGTGTGACCGAGATGTTAGGGTTTGTGTAAAGTAGTGAATAGTGCTGATAGTTGAGGGAGTTAGATCACCAAGCACTTGAGCAACAAGAACATTAACACAACCTCATCCCCTTTTAATAGTATTGGCTTTTCCTATGGACTCAATGTGATCTTTGATCACTAAACCAAAAATGGAGTCTTGAGCTTTTGCCAATGCTTGTCTTAGCATTTTGAGGGGTCCATTTCTTCAGACATTTCCATACCCATATCATCGAACTTCTCTGAAATGATTCTCAAGATAATATTAGTTCAATGATATATATGTTGTTATTAATTACCAAAACCACCCGGGGATTAGTTGCACTTTCAGTGCAACTACCGTGCTCTCCCCGCCCCGAAGGCCGAAATCGCCGACCCACCGGATCAACCTCGACGACGACTCCACGGCATCATCGGATCCGCGGGCTCGCCGCGATCAGCGCCAAGTCCTTGACGAGCGACGCCAAGAGGACGCTCGGACTCGCATCGAGCGTCGGAGAGAGGCGCGGCGTCAATCCGACCAGCGCGTTGGGCCTGTTGTTGACATGCACGTGCCTGGAGAACCAGGGGACTTGCCGTACGCGGCGGGTTATCCTGCGTTCACCCGTGAGCTGCGGCAAGTCCAGTGGCCCATCATGAAAAACTTCAAGCCCGACGTACCCGAGAAGTACGACGGCAAGACACATCCGTCAGAGTTCCTCAGCATCTACACCATTGTGGTGCAGGCTGCCGGGGGACGTGACGAGAAGATACTCGCGAACTACTTCCCGCTCGTGCTCAAGCCAAACATCAGATCTTGGCTCATGCACTTGCCGGAAAACTCTATTTCTTCTTGGGCCGACCTGTGCCATCAGTTTGTTGGCGCCTTCACAGGTGGCCACAAGCCTCATGGCCAGGAAAGCAACCTTCATATACTTGCCCAGAAGGAAGGAGAGTCCCTGCGAAAGTACATCCAAAGATTCAGCCGCGTCCAGCACAACATCCCAGACGTTCACCCTGCCGCGGTTATCAGCGCGGTCCACCAGAACGTGCGTAACCGCAGGATGAGGGAGAAGATGGCGATGTGCAAGATCCGAGATGTCAGCGAGCTTTACGCTCTGGCTGACAAGTGCGCACGCGCTGAAGAGGGGAGGAGACTCCACGGAGAGGATACTGGAGCAGGAGGAACAGATAGCGAAGATGCCGCCCCGGCAAGGAAGAACCGGCGGCGGAACAACAAGAAGAACAAGAACAAGGAAGTACTGGTCGTCGAGCAGTCCGGCAAGGAGGCTGGCGCCAAGAAAGCATAGACTGGTGGCTCCGGCTAGGAGGCTACCACTATGGCAGCTGCCGACAAGCAGGACGGCTCCGACAAGCAGTACTGCAAGATCCACCGCACCAAGGGCCACGACCTCCAGTACTGCAAAAGGGTCGAGTACCTTGTCGAGCAGCAGAAAGCTGAGTACGAGCGACGCGACAAGGAGAAGGCCCAGGGAGGTGGTGGAGAGTCTGGCAAGAAGCGGCCATTCAATGGTCGGGGAGGACGCCGCGGCAAGGCCAAGCAGCGGCAAGGAGATAGACCTCCCCGCGGCCGTGACAAGGACGAAGACGAAGACGACGATGAAGACATGGACGACGGAGACAACAGCGAGCAGGAGTTCCAGAAGGCCACAGAAGTTCTGTGCATCGATGGAGGTGCCTCTCTGCATACTTCCCACCGCCAACTCAAACAATGGGTGCAGGAAGTTAATGCAGCAGAGCCACCCGTCGAGTCGCGCAAACTCCTGAAGTGGTCCAGCACGCCCATCATCTTCGACATTGAGGATCACCCTGACCGCACAACTGCGGTCGGGTGTTTGCCGATGTTGGTTTCACCAACCATCCGCAACCTCAAGGTCACCAAGATGTTGGTTGACGGCGGGGCCGGCCTCAACCTGATCTCCTCTGCTGTGGTCCGGAAGCTACAGATCCCCGACAGCGAGCTCGAGGAGACCGGCACGTTCCAAGGAATTAACCCGGGAAGGAGCAAGCCGAAGGGGAAGATCACACTGCCAGTAACCTTTGGCGGAGAGCTAAATTTCAGGACTGAGAGGATCACCTTTGACGTTGCCGATATCCCGTTGCCATACAATGGGATACTTGGCCGTCCGGCGCTCGCCAAATTCATGGCAGCCTCTCATTATGCCTACAACATGCTCAAGATGCCCGGCCCGATAAGCGTCATCTCTGTCCCCGGCGACAAGAAGGACGCGCTTATCTGCGCCGACAAGATTTACCGGGATGCAGCAACCGCAACAGATAGCAAGACACTTGCCGCTGAACCTCCCGGGGGGAAGAACAAGACCAAGTCCGGCAAGAGATCTGGGGCCCACTCCGACAAACGCACCTCTTCGGAGTGCTGCGCTGCCATCGAGGACGCACCATCGAGCTCCACCGGCAAGTGCAAGAAGGGAATGGCAGCTCCGCCTGCAACCAAGAAGGTGTCCGCCAAGGAGGACGGCACTGGTGGTACTTTGACCATCAGTGCCACGCTCGACCCTAAATAGGAAAGCGCGCTCGTTGCTTTCCTGCGGGCGAATGTCGACGTGTTTGCATGGCAACCGTCTGACATCCCCGGTGTTCCCAGGAAAGTGATTGAGCACAAGCTTGCCGTTTGTCCTCACGCGCGGCCCGTCAAGCAAAAGGTCAGAAAGCAAGCGGTGGAGCGCCAAGAGTTTATCGCGGAAGAAATCAAGAAGCTGGAAGCGGCAGGCCTTGTCAGAGGTGTACTTCATCCCACGTGGTTCGCCAACCCTGTTGTCGTGCGCAAAGCAAATGGGAAGTGGAGGCTTTGTATAGACTTCACCGATGTGAATAAAGCTTGTCCCAAAGATCCATTTCCTTTGCCGTGCATTGACCAGATCGTTGACTCCACGGCTGGATGTGAGTTGCTTTCATTCCTTGATGCATACTCCGGATACCACCAGATATTTATGGCTGAAAAAGATGAAGAGAAGACCGCGTTCATTACTCCATGTGGCACGTACTGCTTCATATGTATGCCCTTTGGACTGAAGAATGCGGGTTCAACGTTTGCGAGGGTAGTCCACACTGCTTTTGAGCAACAGATACACAGGAATGTAGAAGCTTACATGGATGATATAGTGGTCAAGAGCAAGGATAGGGATACCCTGATTAAAGATCTAGATGAAACATTTGCGAATCTGCGCAAGATACAACTCAAGCTTAACCCCGAGAAGTGCGTGTTCGGAGTCCCCTCCGGCAAGCTTCTCGGGTTCTTTGTGTTCGAGAGGGGGATTGAAGCCAATCCCGATAATATCAAAGCCATTGAGCAGATTGAAGCTCTGAAGCGCGTCAAGGATGTACGAGGGCTTGCCGGTTGTGTGGCTGCTCTCAGCAGGTTCATTTCTAAGTCTGCAGAACGCGCCCTGCCGTTTTTCAAAATCTTGAAAAAGGCGGGTCCAATGAAATGGACTCCGGAGGCGGAGGCAGCGCTGCAAGATTTGAAAAGGTACCTATCCTCCACTCCAATACTTGTCGCACCTAAGCCACAAGAGAAGTTGCTGTTGTATTTAGCAGCAACCAATCAAGTGGTTAGTGCTGTGTTGGTAGCGGAAAGGGAGGCAGACGAGGAGCCCACAACCCCGGCAAGCTCATCCAGCGACAAGCAGGGGGCTTCCCCGACAAGCTCTAGCCCCGACAAGGATGAGCCCGCGCAGATGCAAGAAGAGGTGCGGAAGAAGATGGTGCAGCGCCCAGTTTATTTTGTCATTTCCCTCTTGCAGGGGGGCTAGGTCAAGATACTCTGGGGTGCAGAAGCTGCTTTTCGGCCTCCTCATGGCCTCAAGAAAGCTGCACCACTACTTCCAAGCGCATGAGATAACTGTGGTCACTCGCTTTCCGTTGAAACGGATATTGCAAAATCCAGAAGCAACAGGCAGGATTGTCGAGTGGGCACTGGAGCTGTCAAGCTTTGGTCTCAAGTTTGAAAGTACTTCTACTATCCAGAGCAGAGCGTTGGTAGAGTTCATAGCGGAATGGACACCGACGCCAGATGAAGAAATTCCAGAGACAAGCATCCCCGTCGAAGAAGCAAGCAAGGAATGGGTAATGTACTTTGATGGTGCCTTCTCGCTGCAAGGCGCCGGCGCTGGCGTGCTGCTTCTCGCGCCCACCGGCGAGCACCTCAAGTACGTCGTCCAGATGCACTTTCCCAAGGAGCATGCAACAAACAATACTGCAGAGTATGAAGGTTTGCTTGCCGGTCTCAGAATCGCAGCAGAACTTGGGATCAAGAAGCTGATTGTGCGGGGTGATTCGCAGTTGGTTGTCCAACAAGTGAACAAGAGCTACCAGAGTCCGCTGATGGAAACTTACGTCGACGAAGTAAGAAAGCTTGAAGAACACTTTGAAGGCCTACAGATGGAACACATTCCTAGAGCTCAAAACGACATCGCAGACGGCTTGTCAAAGTGTGCTGCACTAAAGCTTCCTGTGGAACCAGGGATCTTTGTGCTCAAGCTAACTCAACCATCCGTAACACCATCAACTGGACAAAGTAAGAAGAGAAAGTTGGTTTCTGGTGACTACTTGCCGGCAGAGCTTCCTGAAGCCGCCGCCAACAAGGTCCCCAAGGTCAACGATAAAGTTGCTGAGGAACAGCCGGCTCCTGCAGACCCTAGGGTTTGTACTGTTGAAGCAGGCATTCCCGACAAGTTTTGCCCCGGCAAGCTTGCCGGGGGACGTCAAGCTCCGGCCGAACCACAGGTTCTCGCCGTAGAAGCTGACGTTCCCGCAGCAGCACTGATGCCTTTAGTCCTTGTTGTTGAGCCCCAGGCTCCAGCATGTGCACAACAGATTGTCCGTTTTCTCCAAACAGGAGAACTGCCCGAAGAGCTAGAAGAAGTAGAAAGAATAGCCCGGCAGTCAAGTATGTATCAGTTCGTCGGCAATGAACTGTACAGAAGAAGTCTCAACGGTGTCAAATTGAAATGCATTCCCAGAGAATATGGACAGAAGCTGTTGGCAGAGATACACGGAGGCATATGTGGTCACCACATTGGTTCAAGAGCACTTGCCGGGAAGGCGTTCCGGCAAGGTTTCTTTTGGCCAGAAGCCCTCCAGGATGCAACTGCACAAGTAACCAAGTGTGAAGCGTGCCAGTTCCATGCCAAGCAAATACATCAACCAGCTCAAGCTCTTCAGACAATCCTTTTGTCCTGGACATTTTCGGTCTGGGGGCTCGACATCCTCGGCCCTTTTCCCCACGCGGCCGGGGGCTTTGAGTACTTGTACGTCGCCATCGACAAGTTCACAAAGTGGCCAGAAGTGGAACCAGTGAGAAAGGTGACCGCACAGTCAGCAGTCAAGTTCTTCAGGTCAATTGTTTGCCGTTTCGGAATCCCTAACAGGATCATCATCGACAACGGCACACAATTCACTAGACGCACCTTCATGCAATATGTCCAAGACCTTGGCGCAAGGGTCTGCTTCGCTTCTGTTTCTCACCCGAGAAGCAACGGTCAAGCGGAGAGGGCAAACGCTGAAGTGCTGCGCGGGCTCAAGACAAGAACTTTCGACAGGCTGCACAAGTGCGGAAGAAACTGGATTGAGGAGTTGCAGGCGGCTCTTTGGTCAATCAGAACGACAGCAAATCGAGCCACCGGGCAGACACCCTTTGCTCTTGTCTACGGAGCAGAGGCAGTTCTCCCCACGGAACTCGTATACGGATCACCTCGAGTGCTCGCTTATGATGAGCTCGAGCAAGAGCAGCTGCGGCAAGATGACGCACTGCTCCTTGAGGAGGACCGTCTTCAGGCTGCTGTACGAGCTGCTCGATACCAGCAAGCTTTGCGCCGCTACCATAGCCGCAAAGTTAAAGCCAGAAGTCTCGAGGAAGGCGACCTTTTTCTTCGGCGCGTTTAGTCCGCCAAGAATTCCAACAAGTTGACGCCGAAGTGGGAAGGCCCTTATCGGGTGAGACAAGTCACAAGGCCCGGCGCTGTCCGCCTTGATACCGAAGAGGGCTTACCGGTGAGCAACTCCTGGAACATTGAGCACCTTCGCAAGTTTTACCCATAAGGCGCGGTTGCCGTGATCCACTCCGGCAACCACTTTTTGTACAAGTCTTGCCGCTGTTGCATGTAAACCTTTGTACAAAGCCTGGTACAGACCCCATGCATCAGTAAAACTTTTGTGCCTCGCACAACTTGTCGTTTTATGCATTTTCCTTTTGCTTGCATGTATTATATGACACCTTGTGCAGCAGGCACCCCCGGTAAGCAATAACGAGCCGCAAGGCTCCATATCTATGTTTCCTCCCTTTTTCTTTTCTTTCAAGCAGAAGAAGGTTTCCTCGCGCAGAAGTTTGCCAGGGGGGAAGGAGACAGTAGTATGGACCAAGTGTCGTTCAAGAAAGCCTCGCCTTGCCGGGAAGCAGAAGACACGAAAGCTAAGTTGCCAAAGTTTGAGCGTTCAAATTTTTAAATTTTTAAGTTATCTTCCTTGAACGACCGCACTTTGTATGGAAAACCTGTGCGCGGAGGAACCTACTCGTAGCTATCCGCGCCCTTACTTTGTTTCGAGCACGCTCAACGGCTTAAGTGTGCTGCGACAAGTGTCGCGCCCTTACTTCGTTTTCGAGTTCGCTCAGCAACCTAAGCGTGCTGCGACTAGCTGCGGCGAGGTTTCTTGCCGGTAGCGGCGTTGCCAGCAGGCTGCTGAAGTTCCGCACTCAGCGCTCGCGGCAAGGGTCCCTTTGCCGGCAAGTTCCCTAAAAGCGTAGGGTAAAAGCATACAAAGTAAAGAAGTCGAGTAAAGGAAATAACATTGCGTCAACTACCCAAAATAAAGTTATGATACAAAATGACTTGTCGCTGTTCTAATAGACTATTGTTTGTAACATGGCTGGCAGCGACAAAGGAAGCAAAAAGGAAAACAGCCTAGTCCGCGCGGTCGCCGTCGACTCTCTTGATCTTTCCCACCTTGGCCACGATAGGTGCGACAAGGGTCTTGAGCGCCTCCTGGTCGGCGTCGGGCAGCAAGGTCCTGAGGACGTTCTCAAGGTTGAGTCCTGGGTTGCGATAGGCTATCTTCATCAGCACCCTCTCATGACTCCTGTGCAAAGCCTGCGCGCCTCGTTCGCCAGCTGCGTGGGGATTCTCTCCCGGAGCTGCTCAAGGGCCGGCGCCACTCCCCTGAAGAACAAGCTTAGCTTGGCGCTGTGAGGGAGGTTCTCGTCGGGGGAGTACCCGAGGTGCTCCGTCCCCAGCCCCGCCAACTCCCTGTGAATGTCAACGGCGGCGGCGACAAGCTCCTCGGTCCATTTCTCCATCGTCTGCCTGAAGTTGTTTTGGGTGAGGGCGGGGCTGTCCAACAGTGCCCTCTCAGCCCTGAGGTCCTCCTTCAGCTTCGTCTCCCGATTTCTGGCGCTGTCAAGTGATGCGGTGAGGGTGGACAGCTTCAACTCCAAGTCTGTAACGGAATCCTTGGCGATGGCGAGCTCCTTGCCCTTGTCGGAGAGACGGACCTGCAGCTCGGAGTGGCTGTGGGCGTCCTTCTCCCTCTCCGACGTGAGAGCAGCAACCTTCTCCTCGCTCGTCTTCAAGTGGATCTCCAGTTGCGCCACCCTCGCCTCCAAGTCTCTCTCGGCGGTCTCTGCAGCTGCAGCGGCGTCCCTCGCTTCCTGCAGAGCTCCGCCAAGGGACTGTTCATGCGCGGCAAGGTCGTCCTCGTGGCTATCGAGGTCGACCTTCCGTTGCGTCAGCTCACCTTCCCGCCGAGACAGCTCTTCGGCGGCGAGTCGTTGCTGCTCTTCTGCTTCGGCCTTTTCAAGTATGAACGCCTGATGTGCCTCGGCGAGCTCCTCCTGCTCCTCCGCCAAGGATCGGAGGGCCGCCTGGTTGGCGGCCCGGAGCTCTTCGGCGCGCTTCTCCAAGTCGACGCCCGCCTTGGCGGCCAGAGCCTCTCGGGACTCCAGCTTAGCCTGCCTGGCGCGGTACAGGGCCAGGAACCTCCGCAGGAGCTGCTCCTCCTCGGGCTCGCTACTGCTGCCAGGCGCGTCGAGAAACTTCAACCCGGCGGAGGCAAGGACTTCCCCGTCGAAGACCTCTCCCTCCGCGGGCGCCCTTGACGTAGATGCCCACGGGAGCTGAATGAAGACCCCGTTTCCAGCCTCCAGGTAGGCGCCAGTTTCGGCCGCGGCAGCAGCAGGGTCGGCGGTCGGCGCAGCGTCGGACGCTCCTGCGGCCTCAGGGCCGTCAGTGCGACCGCCGGACCCCTCCTCAGCTGCCGCGTCGGCGGCCCTGGCTGCCTCTTTGACGGCGGGCTCGTCAGTACCGACCGCCTCTTCGGTGGCCGTGGCGTCGCCAGTGTTGCCGCGCGCGGCCTCCTCGGTGGCGGCCTCCGTCTCCATAGGCTCTGGAGCGGACGAGTCTGAAGACAAGAAAAGAAGAAGAAAGAAGAAAGTAACTGTCAAGCAAATATCCAAAAGAGAGAAATCCAAGAGAAGAAAAGCACAAGGGTTACCTGCGCGGGCCTCTTCCTCCACGGGATTCCTCGCCGGGGAATCCTTTCCTCGGCGGCGTGGTGGTAGCCCCCGCCGGCGGAGGGCCGCTGGCGCCTTCCCTCGGCGGGGTGCTCGCCCTTGGCGGAGTACTCGCCCTTGGCGGGGTACTCTCCCTTGGCGGGGAGAAAGTGGAACTAATCCCCGGGTGGTTTTGGTAATTAATAACAACATATATATCATTGAACTAATAGCTACTTAAGAATCATTTTAGAGAAGTTCGATGATATGGGTATGGAAATGTCTGAAGAAGTGGACCCCTCAAAATGCTAAGACAAGCATTGGCAAAAGCTCAAGACTCCATTTTTGGTTTAGTGATCGAAGATCACATTGAGTCCATAGGAAAAGCCAATACTATTAAAAGGGGATGAGGTTGTGTTGATGATCTGGTTGCTCAAGTGCTTAGTGATTTAGCTCCTTCAACTATCAGCAATTTTCACGACTTAACACACTCATAAGTAATCTCGGACAAACCGATTCTTCCAACTCAGTCCCGCCGAGATGAACCACCTCAGTTATTTTCCAAACCCTAGAAATTTCGGTCCATCCGATTTTGAGTTCGGTCTCACCGAAACTGGACTGCCAACCTTCTGTAACCGTTTGTCATCATTTCGGAATATCCGAGTTGTTGATTTCGGTCCCACCGATTCTGGCAAGTTCCTACCTTTGACTCATATCGGACACACCGAGATGGTATTTTCGGTCCCACCGAAAACCCCAACGTTCACTATATTTGAACTTTCGGTCTGACCGAGTTTTCACTTCGGTCTCACCGAGATTGCTCAATTATGTGTGTAACGGTTGGATTTTGTGTGGAGGCTATATATACCCCTCCACCCCCTCTTCATTCGTGGAGAGAGCCATCAGAAAGTACTAACACTCCTACCTTACACTTTCTGAGAAGAGAACAACCTACCCTTGTGTTGAGATCAAGTCATTCCATTCCTACCATATGAAACTTGATTTCTAGCCTTCCCAAGTTGCTTTCCACTCAATCCTTTCTTCTACCACAGCCATATCAGTGAGGAGAGTTGAGTGTTGGGGAGATTATCATTTGAAGCACAAGAGCAAGGAGTTCATCATCATCAACAACATCTATTACCTTTTGGAGGGTGGTGCCTTCTAGATTGGTTAGGTGTCGCTTGGGAGCCTCCGTCTTCAAGATGTGGAGTTGAACCAAGAAGTTTGTAAGGGCAAGGAGATCGCCTACTTCGTGAAGATCTACCCCGAGTAAGGCTAGTCCTCTGTGGGCGTAGGCCATGATGGAATAGACAAGGTTGCTTCTTCGTGGACCCTTCGTGGGTGGAGCCCTCCGTGGACTCGCGCAGCCGTTACCCTCCGTGGGTTGAAGTCTCCATCAACGTGGATGTACGATAGCACCACCTATCGGAACCACGAGAAAAATCTCCGTGTCTCCAAATTGCGTTTGATCTTCTCCACCTCTCTTTACTACATGTGCAATTTACTTTCCGCTGCTTATACTCTAGAATTGCATGTGTAGGGTGATACTTGAATTGATCATAATTGTGAAACTGCCAAAAACTGTTCATGATCAAAAGGCAGAATTTTTATATTGTCAAGTAGTCTAATCACCCCCCCTCTAGACATACTTTCGATCCTACAAGTGGTATCAGAGCTTTGGTCTCCATTGTTTTGGTTTCCATTGCATTGGACTCCATAAGCTTGGTTTCACAACCTAGGAGAGTATGGCGTCTAGTGAGGGTAATTATCGTAGAGGTCCTTACTTTGATGGTACAAATTTTGCTAGTTGGAAGCATAAAATGAAAATGCATATTCTTGGTCATAACCCAGCCGCATGGGGCATTATTTGTGTTGGTATGCAAGGTGAATTCTTCGAGGAAGGAAAAGTTCCGGATCGCGAAGCTACACCGGAAGAGTTGCGGATGTTGCAAAACAATGCTCAAGCTTGTGAAATTCTCTTCAATGCTTTGTGTCCCGAGGAGTTCAACAAAATCAGCCGTCTTGAGAATGCTAAAGAGATTTGGGATACTTTGGTTGAAATGCACGAAGGTACTGAATCTGTGAAGGAATCAAAGCTAGATATTCTTCAAGGTCAACTTGATAAGTTCAAGATGAAGGATGGTGAAGGAGTCGCTGAAATGTACTCTAGGCTTGCTCTCATCACAAATGAGATTGCCGGCTTAGGAAGCGAAGAAATGACCGACCGATTCATCATCAAGAAGATTCTAAGAGCTTTGGATGGAAAATATGACACCGTGTGCACTTTGATCCAAATGATGCCAAACTACAAGACTCTCAAGCCAACTGAAGTCATTGGAAGAATTGTTGCTCATGAGATGACACTTAAGGATAAGGAAGAGCTTCACAACAAGTCAAGTGGTGCTTACAAAGCTACAAGTGATGCTCCCACAACCTCAAGTGACAAGTTAATTTCCAATGAAGAGATAAGCCTAATGGTTAAGAACTTCAACAAGTTCTACAAGAATAGAGGCAAAGAAAGAAGCTCAAAGTCTAGATCATATGATGAAAAGAGATCTTCTAGTCGTGATCGAAACTGCTACAATTGTGGAAGACCCGGACACTTCTCAAATGAGTGTACAGCTCCCCACAAGAGAAGAGAAGAATCTCCAAGAAGAAGAGCAAGAGATGAGTCACCTCGGAGAGAGAGAAGGAGTAGAGATGATCGTTATGAACGAAGACCCTCTCGGAGAAGCAAGGATTCGGAGAGGAAAGACAAGTCATCAAGGAGCTACACAAGAAGAAGACATCAAGCTCATGTAGGTGAATGGGTCTCCGGCTCCGACTCTGACAATCAATCCGATGGAAGCTATCACTCCGACTCCGACTACAGTCAAGATGAAGGTGTTGCCGGACTTGCACTCGTATCCTCCAACTCCAACTCCTACGACTTATTTGATTCACCAAATGAGGGAATTGGAAGATGCTTCATGGCTAAAGGTCCCAAGGTAACACACCCTGAATTCATTGACTTTGATAGTGATGAGGATGACTTGCTTGGTGAAGATGAGCTCTTGCATGATAAATCTAGTGAGCTTAGTAATGATGAAAATGCTAGTAGTCTTTATAGTCGAGAAGAGTCGAATGACAATGCTATGAAGGAGATTGAGCGTCTAACTAAAGAACTAAACACTCTTAAGTTAGCTCATGAAACAACTCAAGAAGATCATAGAGAGCTTCTAAGATCTCATGAGAAGCTACGCTTCGAGAAGCTCACTCTAGAGCAAGAACATGAGTTTCTAAAAGCTATCAATGACGATCTTCGAAAGAAGAGTTCTTCATATCTTGCCAAACGACTTCTCTTGTCTAATTTCTTGCCACCTATTAAGACTAAGCATGACAAGCATAAGAAAAATTCTTCCTCTAGTAGTAACAATAACAATGTCAAATCTAATGTTGTTGCTTCTAGTAGTTCTCTTGATTCCACTAACAATGTTTCAAGCCAAGTTACACTTGAGCAAGAAAATAGCTTATTGAAAGAAATCATAGAGAAAGGTTTCTACAAAAGTCTTGCCGGAAGCAAGAACTTTGAGGAAATTGTTCGCAAACAAGGAAGGCACCGGAAGAATCAAGGGATTGGTTTTGAGCGAAAGTTCAACGCCGAAGGTGTTGAGTGGGAAGAAGGTCAATACCCTACTCCACAGTTTGTTTCACAAAAGGAGAAGTATGATCCTACTTCTTCCAATGTGGAACAAGCTCAAGATGACCTTCCACCACAAGACCACAAGCTAAAGGCCAAGGACAAGCTTCAAGAGGAGATTGATGCATTCATTGAAGCACCTCAAGCCATGGTCAAGTGGGTTCCCAAGGACACATCAAGTTCTACTTCGTCAAGCTCAACTACAACACCAAGGATTCCCATCAAGATGATGTGGATCCCAAAGAAGAAGAACTAGAAGGTTCTTGAGGGTGACTCCGCCAACATACTTCACTCATATTCATTTTGGCAAGAACTTGTGCAATCAACTGCCACATCATGCACTAGTTCATGGAGTCACAAACCCTCTTGTTGGTAAGTCAAGGGACAAGGTAATCATTGCTTTCATGGACATCATCTTTTGTGAACTTCAATCTATGTCTATGGATATCCTTGTTTGTTCCTTGTGGGACTAACCCATGTAGGTATTGAAAGTGCCCTAATCCAAAGGATAGCTCCCAACTCTTGATGGTCTACATCAACATTGAGCATCCACATCTTCAACATCTACATGAAGTCTTCTACGACAACCCAAGGTTAGTTTGACCCTTTAAAAGGGGTTCTCACATCTAGGGGGAGCTTTGCTCTAAAAATTGAGCTAAAGCATCTTCAAATGATGTGAACACATAAATGCTTTATGTAAAAGTGGTAACCCCACTTGTGCTTAAACGATGAGTATGACCTATGATCAAATGTTCTCATTTGACTCCTAAGTCAAAATACTCATATATAGATGACCTAGTCATCGACAAATTGTGTGCTAGTCCTCCACTCCAAAATATTAGTTCAACGGACTCCGGAGGCGGAGGCAGCGCTGCAAGATTTGAAAAGGTACCTATCCTCCACTCCAATACTAGTCGCACCTAAGCCACAAGAGAAGTTGCTGCTATATTTAGCAGCAACCAATCAAGTGGTTAGTGTTGCGTTGGTAGCGGAAAGGGAGGCAGACGAGGAGCCCACAACCCTGGCAAGCTCATCCAGCGACAAGCAGGGGGCTTCCCCGACAAGCTCTGGCCCCGACAAGGATGAGACCGCGCAGATGCAAGAAGAGGTGCGGAAGAAGATGGTGCAGCGCCCAGTTTATTTTGTCATTTCCCTCTTGCAGTGGGGCTAGGTCAAGATACTCTGGGGTACAGAAGCTGCTTTTCGGCCTCCTCATGGCCTCGAGAAAGCTGCGCCACTACTTCCAAGCGCATGAGATAACTGTGGTCAGTCGCTTTCCGTTGAAACGGATATAGCAAAATCCAGAAGCAACAGGCAGGATTGTCGAGTGGGCACTGGAGCTGTCAAGCTTTGGTCTCAAGTTTGAAAGTACTTCTACTATCCAGAGCAGAGCTTTGGTAGAGTTCATAGCGGAATGGACACCGACGCCAGATGAAGAAATTCCAGAGACAAGCATCCCCGTCGAAGAAGCAAGCAAGGAATGGGTAATGTACTTTGATGGTGCCTTCTCGCTGCAAGGCGCCGGCGCTGGCGTGCTGCTTCTCGCGCCCACCGGCGAGCACCTCAAGTACGTCGTCCAGATGCACTTTCCCAAGGAGCATGCAACAAACAATACTGCAGAGTATGAAGGTTTGCTTGTCGGTCTCAGAATCGCAGCAGAACTTGGGATCAAGAAGCTGATTGTGCGGGGTGATTCGAAGTTGGTTGTCCAACAAGTGAACAAGAGCTACCAGAGTCCGCTGATGGAAACTTACGTCGACGAAGTAAGAAAGCTTGAAGAACACTTTGAAGGCCTACAGATGGAACACATTCCTAGAGCTCAAAACGACATCGCAGACGGCCTGTCAAAGTGTGCTGCACTAAAGCTTCCTGTGGAACCAGGGATCTTTGTGCTCAAGCTAACTCAACCATCCGTAACACCATCAACTGGACAAAGTAAGAAGAGAAAGTTGGTTTCTGGTGACTACTTGCCGGCAGAGCTTCCTGAAGCCGCCGCCAACAAGGTCCCCAAGGTCAACGATAAAGTTGTTGAGGAACAGCCGGCTCCTGCAGACCCTAGGGTTTGTACTGTTGAAGCAGGCATTCCCGACAAGTTTTGCCCCTGCAAGCTTGCCGGGGGACGTCAAGCTCCGGCCAAACCACAGGTTCTCGCCGTAGAAGCTGACGTTCCCGCAGCAGCATTGATGCCTTTAGTCCTTGTTGTTGAGCCCCAGGCTCCAGCATGGGCACAACAGATTGTTCGTTTTCTCCAAACAGGAGAACTTCCCGAAGAGCCAGAAGAAGTAGAAAGAATAGCCCGGCAGTCAAGTATGTATCAGTTCGTCGGCAATGAACTATACAGAAGAAGACTCAACGGTGTCAAATTGAAATGCATTCCCCGAGAAGATGGACAGAAGCTGTTGGCAGAGATACACGGAGGCATATGTGGTCACCACATTGGTTCAAGAGCACTTGCCGGGAAGGCGTTCCGGCAAGGTTTCTTTTGGCCAGAAGCCCTCCAGGATGCAACTGCACAAGTAACCAAGTGTGAAGCGTGCCAGTTCCATGCCAAGCAAATACATCAACCAGCTCAAGCTCTCCAGACAATCCCTTTGTCCTGGACATTTTCGGTCTGGGGGCTCGACATCCTCGGCCCTTTTCCCCACGCGGCCGGGGGCTTTGAGTACTTGTACGTCGCCATCGACAAGTTCACAAAGTGGCCAGAAGTGGAACCAGTGAGAAACGTGACCGCACAGTCAGCAGTCAAGTTCTTCAGGTCAATTGTTTGCCGTTTCGGAATCCCTAACAGGATCATCACCGACAACGGCACACAATTCACAAGTCGCACCTTCATGCAATATGTCCAAGACCTTGGCGCAAGGGTCTGCTTCGCTTCTGTTTCTCACCCGAGAAGCAACGGTCAAGCGGAGAGGGCAAACGCTGAAGTGCTGCGCGGGCTCAAGACAAGAACTTTCGACAGGCTGCACAAGTGCGGAAGAATCTGGATTGAGGAGTTGCAGGCGGCTCTTTGGTCAATCAGAACGACACCAAATCGAGCCACCGGGCAGACACCCTTTGCTCTTGTCTACGGAGCAGAGGCAGTTCTCCCCACGGAACTTGTATACGGATCACCTCGAGTGCTCGCTTATGATGAGCTCGAGCAAGAGCAGCTGCGGCAAGATGACGCACTGCTCCTTGAGGAGGACCGTCTTCAGGCTGCTGTACGAGCTGCTCGATACCAGCAAGCTTTGCGCCGCTACCATAGCCGCAAAGTTAAAGCCAGAAGTCTCGAGGAAGGCGACCTTTTTCTTCGGCGCGTTTAGTCCGCCAAGAATTCCAACAAGTTGACGCCGAAGTGGGAAGGCCCTTATCGGGTGAGACAAGTCACAAGGCCCGGCGCTGTCCGCCTTGATACCGAAGAGGGCTTACCGGTGAGCAACTCCTGGAACATTGAGCACCTTCGCAAGTTTTACCCATAAGGCGCGGTTGCCGTGATCCGCTCCGGCAACCACTTTCTGTACAAGTCTTGCCGCTGTTGCATGTAAACCTTTGTACAAAGCCGGGCGCAGACCCCATGCATCAGTAAAACTTTTGTGCCTCGCACAACTTGTCGTTTCATGCATTTTCCTTTTGCTTGCATGTATTATATGACACCTTGTGCAGCACGCACCCCCGGTAAGCAATAACGAGCCGCAAGGCTCCATATCTATGTTTCCTCCCTTTGTCTTTTCTTTCAAGCAGAAGAAGTTTTCCTCGCGCAGAAGTTTGCCAGGGGGGAAGGAGACAGTAGTATGGACCAAGTGCCGTTCAAGAAAGCCTCGCCTTGCCGGGAAGCAGAAGACACGAAAGCTAAGTTGCCAAAGTTTGAGCGTTCAAATTTTTAAATTTTTAAGTTATCTTCCTTGAACGACCGCACTTTGTATGGAAAACCTGTGCGCGGAGGAACCTACTCGTAGCTAGCCGCGCCCTTACTTTGTTTCGAGCACGCTCAACGGCTTAAGTGTGCTGCGACAAGTGTCGCGCCCTTACTTCGTTTTCGAGTTCGCTCAACAACCTAAGCATGCTGCGACTAGCTGCGGCGAGGTTTCTTGCCGGTAGCGGCGTTGCCAGCAGGGTGCTGAAGTTCCGCACTCAGCGCTCGCGGCAAGGGTCCCTTTGCCGGTAAGTTCCCTAAAAGCGTAGGGTAAAAGCATACAAAGTAAAGAAGTCGAGTAAAGGAAATAACATTGCGTCAACTACCCAAAATAAAGTTATGATACAAAATGACTTGTCGCTGTTCTAATAGACTATTGTCTGTAACATGGCTGGCAGCGACAAAGGAAGCAAAAAGGAAAACAGCCTAGTCCGCGCGGTCGCCGTCGACTCTCTTGATCTTTCCCACCTTGGCCACGATAGGTGCGACAAGGGTCTTGAGCGCCTCCTGGTCGGCGTCGGGCGGCAAGGTCCTGAGGACGTTCTCAAGGTTGAGTCCTGGGTTGCGGTAGGCTATCTTCATCAGCACCCTCTCCATGACTCCTGTGCAAAGCCTGCGCGCCTCGTTCGCCAGCTGCGTGGGGATTCTCTCCCGGAGCTGCTCAAGGGCCGGCGCCACTCCCCTGAAGAACAAGCTTAGCTTGGCGCTGTGAGGTAGGTTCTCGTCGGGGGAGTACCCGAGGTGCTCCGTCCCCAGCCCCGCCAACTCCCTGTCAATGTCAACGGCGGCGGTGACAAGCTCCTCGGTCCATTGCTCCACCGTCTGCCTGAAGTTGTTTTGGGTGAGGGCGGGGCTGTCCAACAGTGCCCTCTCAGCCCTGAGGTCCTCCTTTAGCTTCGTCTCCCGATTTCTAGCGCTGTCAAGTGATGCGGTGAGGGTGGACAGCTTCAACTCCAAGTCTGCAACGGAATCCTTGGCGATGGCGAGCTCCTTGCCCTTGTCGGAGAGACGGACCTGTAGCTCGGAGTGGCTGTGGGCGTCCTTCTCCCTCTCCGACGTGAGCGCAGCAACCTTCTCCTCGCTCGTCTTCAAGTGGATCTCCAGTTGCGCCACCCTCGCCTCCAAGTCTCTCTCGGCGGTCTCTGCAGCTGCAGCGGCGTCCCTCGCTTCCTGCAGAGCTCCGCCAAGGGACTGTTCACGCGCGGCAAGGTCGTCCTCGTGGCTATCGAGGTCGACCTTCCGTAGCGTCAGCTCACCTTCCCGCCGAGACAGCTCTTCGGCGGCGAGCCGTTGCTGCTCTTCTGCTTCGGCCTTTTCAAGTATGAACGCCTGATGTGCCTCGGCGAGCTCCTCCCGCTCCTCCGCCAAGGATCGGAGGGCCGCCTGGTTGGCGGCCCGGAGCTCTTCGGCGCGCTTCTCCAAGTCGACGCCCGCCTTGGCGGCCAGAGCCTCTCGGGACTCCAGCTTAGCCTGCCTGGCGCGGTACAGGGCCAGGAACCTCCGCAGGAGCTGCTCCTCCTCGGGCTCGCTACTGCTGCCAGGCGCGTCGAGAAACTTCAACCCGGCGGAGGCAAGGACTTCCCCGTCGAAGACCTCTCCCTCCGCGGGCGCCCTTGACGTAGATGCCCACGGGAGCTGAATGAAGACCCCGTTTCCAGCCTCCAGGTAGGCGCCAGTTTCGGCCGCGGCAGCAGCAGGGTCGGCGGTCGGCGCAGCGTCGGACGCTCCTGCGGTCTCAGGGCCGTCAGTGCGACCGCCGGACCCCTCCTCAGCTGCCGCGTCGGCGGCCCTGGCTGCCTCTTCGACGGCGGGCTCGTCAGTACCGACCGCCTCTTCGGTGGCCGCGGCGTCGCCAGTGTTGCCGCGCGCGGCCTCCTCGGTGGCGGCCTCCGTCTCCATAGGCTCTGGAGCGGACGAGTCTGAAGACAAGAAAAGAAGAAGAAAGAAGAAAGTAACTGTCAAGCAAATATCCAAAAGAGAGAAATCCAAGAGAAGAAAAGCACAAGGGTTACCTGCGCGGGCCTCTTCCTCGACGGATTCCTCGCCGGGGAATCCTCCCTCGGCGGCGTGGTGGTAGCCGCCGCCGGCGGAGGGCCGCTGGCGCCTTCCCTCAGCGGGGTGCTCGCCCTTGGCGGAGTACTCGCCCTTGGCGGGGTGTCCGCCCTCGCCGGGGAGCTCCTCCTTGACGGAGAGATCGAGACGTGCGGCTCGTCGGGAGCGATCTCTTGGCACTCCTGAGGCTGCTGCTCTGCTTCTGCGCAGGTCAACGAACAAACAAAACATTAGCGAGGATGAAAAGCCCACGCGCGCCCGTCAAGCGGACAATGGTCAGGAGACTTACGCTGGGGGCTGCTCTGCGGAGCAGCTGGCTGGTCCGGCAAGCCTGTCGCAGGCACATCCCCTCCTGCTGCGACAGGCTCGTCCTCAAGGTCGACCACTGGAATCTTGGCCCTCTTCGCCGCCCTCTGGGCCAGGGTCCTGGAAGACAGACAAAATCAGAATCAGACGAAGAAAGTTCAAGACAAGAGCAACAAAAATCAAAGAAAACAAGAGTTGCCAGTACTTACTCTTCCTCTTCCTCGTCGGAACTGAGCACGGAGAAGTCAAAATCCGCCTCACGCGCCCCGGCGCATGGAGCTGGAGGAGTAGGCACCCTCGGCCGCTTGGCGGGCGCTGGAGCGGTGGTCTGAGAAGACCCCGCCCCGGTCGTCGCCGAGGCCCGAGGGGCAGAGGGAGCGGTGGAGCCGGCACGGGAGGATCCTCCTCCAGCCACTGCTGAAGTGCGGGCCACTCCCTTGGCGGCCTTGCCTGCCGTGGCGGCGCGTGTCGGACGGCATTGCGGCTGCGGGCCCGCCGGCTGCCCCGCCACGTCTGCGGCTTTGCGGAGGCGCCTCCTCGCTGGAGCCGGAGGACTTGCCGGTGGTGGCAAACTTCCCGAGGATGAAGAAGAACCGAGGTTCAGAGACCCGCCTGAGTCTTCCGCAGAGTCGCTCGATTCGGCGCCCTGCTCGGCGGGCCCGCTCGACTCTGTGCCTTGCTCGGCAGCCTCGCTCGTCCCGGCAGGTTGCCCGGCAGGCTGTATCAGTTTGAGGATCTCTTCCTCCTCGGCCAGACTTACCGCCTCCGCTGCGTCCGCCTCCTCCAAGGTATACCCAAACTCGCCCGCGGTCGCGGCTGCTGCTGCCTCTTCCAACCTGGTGGCAATATAAGCCATCTCCTAGTCGGTGGTGTCGCGGGTGAGACCTTTCTTCTCGTCGGACTTGATTGGATGCTCCTCCAAGTTATCGAAGAACGTTTGCACGGCTTCGTCGGAAGGCTCCCGCCAAGTGGGGTCAATCCCATGGGAGTCGCACCACGGCATCGCCGCGCGGATAGCGCTGAGCGACGAATTGTTGCATAGCGGAACTACGCCCCACGGCAATGTGAACCACTCTGGATGTTTGGGGTCGTGCTTGAATAGCTCTCGGAGCATCCCGTTGAGCTCCATGACAGTGAAGTTGTAGTTAAGGCCCGGGTGCAGCCTCATGATGTCCGCCGCGTTGTCAAACTCCCAAGCAGGCCTCTTCCTCTCCTGCAAGGGAGCGATGCGGCGGCGAAGAAAGTCTGCTCCGACGGCCCCTACGGTGAGCCTGGCTTTCCGGAGGCGAAGAATCCTAGTGGTGGCTACCTTTAGCTTGTCGTCCTCGGGGGCCAGATCACTCCAATCGTTGCCGCGCACTATTGCAACTTGGCGCGGGGAAGTGAACTGTTGGGGTTCATCCTCCATGATCCAGCACCAGTTGGCCCTCCATTCCTCCCACTTGCCGTGGAGTTCCCAAGTGAAGTATGCCTCTTTCTTATGAAGCCTAAATATCCAAGAAATCCCGCCGGACAGAGGAGACCCAGACTCGACTCGAGGCGTGAAATAATGGCGGAAGAGGGCTACATTGGGGTAAACCCCGACGAAATTTTCGCACAGATGTGCGAAAACGGCCATGGTCAAGACAGCGTTTGGGGTGAAATCAAGGAGATGAAACCCGTAGGTATTCATGATATCGCAGAAGAATTCGAAATATGGTGGCCAGAGTCCGCAATAGAAGAACAGGGCAAAGAAAGCATATCCGCCCGGGAACATGTCGCAGGCAATGGCGGGGAGTACCTTGGTGCGCGGATGCGCTTTGGTCTCCCTCGACCAGAAGAGATAAAAGTTTTCCTTCAGCTCCCTCGCGCCGAGCCTCGGCGGGAAGACCGCCATCTTCTTCCGCATTGCCGCTAGCTTCAGCGCCCTGGCAGTCTTCGCGGCTTTCGCCTTGTCGCCCTTTGGGGCCATGGCGGGGACGGCGGGGGAAGTCGACGGCGCTGGAGAGACTGGTGGCGGTGGAGGAAGGGCGGAGCGCTGCTCTCTTTCAACCTTCGGGGAGGAGGGGAGCAACGAGGGTTTCTGGAGGTTGAAGAAGCAATGAGCGAATGGAAGGAACTACCCCTGTTTTCCCTGCTTTTAAGGGGGTAAGAGGGACGTTCCGCATTTTCTCCATTAAAGAAACAGGCCACGATCTCTCCCACAGGTGTGTGTGGCCCAGGCCCGGGGGCTCCTGTCGGTGTACTAAAGTAGGGGTACCTTAGTATCCCAACTTGTGCACGGGCAGTAGCAGCGTCCTGTGGCAGGGCTTGCCACGCGCCCGCCAAGGCCCACTAAGGTCCCTTTGGGGCCATTCAAGAACAAAGTATTCGAGCTAAAGAGACAAGACCCCGGCAAGAGGAGCTTGCCGGGAAGGCCGTTCCAGGCTCAAGACCACCCCTTTGGCACAAGACCCTGGGAAGAGGAGCTTGTCAGGAAGGCCAAGCATGGTATTTCAGGAGACTTGCCGCGACGCGCCATGCGCCGAGGCAAGGCCCGGAGAGCGACAAGCTTCCGGGCGCGGCAAGGCGCTTGCCGCGGCATGCTTCCACTGTGTGCCCGCGCTTCAGCTCATCCGGCCACGCGTCGCCCTGGGGCCCTTCCGGGGGCACGTGGCGGAAGGCTGTGCAGCCTGGGGTACACGGTGGCAAGACGCGATGACGAGGCCACCGTCGTGGCGAACGGAGATGCCCTGACGGATGCTTTTTGCACTGTTTGGGGTGACGGCGACGGGCATTCAATTCCCTTGTCCCCCACCGTCAGGGTTAGGTATATACCACTGTACATGCACTGTTCCAACTACTACCATTTTTACACTTCTACCCTCGACTGCGTTGCCACCTGTCGGTGACCCCTTTGACCTATAAAAGGAGGCCCATGCGCAACGTAGAGGGGGTTCGGTTCCGATCTCTGATCACTCTCACGCTCGGTGTAGCCAAATTCAAGCACTGTAGCTCTTCTTGCTCCCGAGCCAAGAACTCAATAACAAACCAAGGCAGTAGTAGGGTTTTACGCATCCGTGCGGCCCGAACCTGGGTAAACTGCTCGCGTGTGTGCCTCGATCCACTCTTTGTGCATCCTCCGCCCCCTTGCCGTACCGAAAAGGGGCTCCGGTCCCATAGGTGTTCGTGGGCGACCAGTTTCCCCGACAATGAGATCTCTTACTAAGCAAATCGTAGCTTCAGATGCACGAACTGCACAAAAATATCCTCACATCTGTTTTAAATTATTTAGTAGATCAGTTTAACAGCTGAATGACATTAAAACTAACCAAGAAGAGAAAATATGAGGAAAAACTACCAATAGGTTAACTTGAGCATTATTTTTTATCTCCCCCGTTGCTTCGAGTAACTATTGTTAAGGTGCGACGTACTTGACCTCATGAATGCATATATATGTATACACTCCAAGTCTGTAACAACACAATCAAATAAATTCCCTCAGAACAAAGTATTATTTGTGCTTCTAAGAAGCTCATATCATACTGGATCATTCGGTGAACATATAAGTAAACAAATTGGTAGTTTTCCTTTGTACAAAAGAGAGAGAAGTTGACTGAACAAACTTTGTAATGCTCTGAGACAACTTATTATAACAAAATCAAAAGAGGCACTTCAGTTCTGTGTGTGGAAGAACTCATCCATGTCATTGCAGAATTGAATCCCCTGAACAAAACTCTAGGAACCTCAGCCATCCAAGTAATACGTATCTATAATTGTTTGAAACTACAGAAAACCTACTCCCTTATTGCACTATGCACACCACCTCTTTGGTGAATTGATTAACTGGATTATATAGCACCTAGAAACTTTAGCCATCCAAGTAATACATATCTAGACGTGGAGAAGAAGTGGGCTCGCCGTGCGCGCGAGCGGACGGGCAGATGGCTACCTTGACGGTGGGCTCATCTCGACTGGCCGCTGCTGGGTGGGTGCGGCCGCTGGGTACGGAACGGGGACGGCGGCCACTGCGACACCCGGGACGAGCTTGGACAGGCCCGACGGTAGCGTGGAGGTTTGCTGGCTGGGGAGGGCGGGGCGGCGGCGAGGTTAGGGTGGAGATTCTCCTGGTTGTCGGCGGTGGAGGCGACGGAGAGCGGGGAGAGAGAGCGCGAGCGTGAGGTCTGGCGCTCCATGGCCGCTGCCGCTGTCGACTGGATCTGCTGCCACAGTGGCTGAATCGAAGGGGAAAAGAAGGGGAGGAGGAGAAGATGGGGGATCTCGATAGTGGGTGGTGTGGGCGTCGACTGAGACAGGGGTGGGTGCGTGGGAGGTGTGAGATTGGAGTGGCACACTTAATGGTAGCGCGCGCTATCTTACCTGCGCTACAACTATTACTTAGTAGTAGCGTAGGTTTTATAACCCGCGCTATTACTACGATCCGTTTGCGAGACGGGGTTGAGAATATTTACTAGTAGCGTGTTTTTCGGGCCAAGCGCTACCGGTAATAGTTACTAGTAGCATGGGTCAATATAGCTCGCTAGTAGTAATTAGTAGTAGCGCGGGGTCAATATACCGCGCTACTAGTAAGCTACTGCCTATAAGCTTTTTCCTAGTAGTGCAATTATTGACCAAAGACATGATTTGGAGCCGATGCATATACTGCCGAGCTCGGGACGCCGAATTGTGATGTTAAGTTGTTTGGGCTTTTTATTTGGCAACACATATGTTACCTTATGGAGCCCTGGCAATTTATGCCGAGGGGTGTTCGTGAGACAACTAAAGAGACGACATTTGAGTAAAGATGATGTCGAATAAAAATTTGGCTCGCTGTAATCTGATTGACACATCAAAGCGTAGCCCTACAGAGGGTACCACAATCACCAAGGTCATTTGGGGGTCTAGGGCTGAGAAAAAAAGCTCTATACAGGTTCCTTGAGGGGAGTTTGCGGTCTACGAAATCCCTTGCACCTTCCTGCCACACGTCTGTGCCACTTTTGCCTCACTAAGAAAGATTCCTTGAAGAGAATGGTCTTCGGCTATCTATACGGAACCGGGCTCGGAGAGAGGCCTTTGTGAGTCCGTAAGATCGGTAGGTTTTAATTGTACATGTGATAAAAAACAAAAAGATGATTAGATAAGAGGGGAGGGCCGTATAAGGTCGAACCGTGCTATAGGTATGTCCCGTGTATTGCCTCCACCGATGCCCATGGTATTTTGAGTGCATAGTTATGTATGCATGGCATGAATTTCGCTGATGTACCTGGCGATCGACGGAGGAAGAACTGCTAATGCAGCCCTGGGTTTGTCGAGTTGTTGGTGTGCGGTTTGACAGAGCCGCTTTGTACATCGGCCATGATGGCCGTGGTATTTTCCTCATTACAGAGGGGGCGCTCTACTCTTACATTGATTGTGATGGTGCCACGTGGACCGGGCATCTTGAGCTTTAGGTAGGTGTAGTGCGCAACCGCGTTGAAGCGAGTGAAAGCGGCACGTCCGAGCAGTGCGTGATAGCCGTTGTGGAAAGGGACGATGTTGAAAACTAAATCCTCACTTTGGAAGTTGTTCGGTGAACCGAAGATGACTTCCAGTGTGATTGAGCCTATGAATTGGGTCTCCACACTAGGTATTATTTCCTAGTAGGTAGTTTTAGTGTGCCTAACTCTTGACGAATAAATTCCCATTTTGCGGGCAGTGTCTTGATAGAGTGTATCGAAACTGCTGCCATCGTCCATAAGGACTCGCGTGAGGTGGAATCCGTCAATGATTGGATCGAGGACCAGTGCTGCCAAACCTCCGTGATGGATACTGGTTGGGTGGTCCTTTCGATCGAAGGTAATCGGACAAGCCGTCCATGGGTTGAATTTTGGGGAGACCATCTCTATGGCGTAGACGTCCTGTAGTACGCGCCAGCGTTCCCTTTTAGGGATATGTGTGACATAGGTCATATTCACTGTTTTTACTTCGGGGGGAAATTGCTTTTGTCCCCCTGTGTTCAGTTGACGAGGCTCTTGGGCATCGTCGTCGCTGGGTGACCCTTTCCCCATATGTTCGGCGTTGAGTTTGTCGGCCTACTTAAAAACCCAACTATTTATGTTGGTATGATTAGCGGGCTTATCGGGGGTGCCGTGAATCTGGCAAAGCCGATCAAGGATTCTATCTAGACTAGACGAGTCATCCTTGTTTGCCTTAAATGGCTTCTTCCATTAAACGGGTTTCGAGCCACTGAATCCGGCATTGACCATTGTATCTTAGGTTCCATCATTGTTATTCCGATGCTTGTGCTTGTCGCGTCGTGGCTTGCCATTGCCGTCCCTGCTTTCGGAGGTGCCAGGGTCGCTGGTGCTATTGCTTCTACGAGCGAGCCAACTATCCTCTCCCGCGCAAAAACGGGTCATAAACGTGGTGAGGGCTGCCATGGATTTCAGATTCTCTTGGCCGAGGTGCCGGGCGAGCCACTCGTCTCAAACGTTGTGCTTGAAAGCTGCAAGAGCTTCGGCGTCCAGACAATCCACAATCTGGTTCTTTTTAATTAAGAACCTTGTCCATAGCTGTCGGGCCGATTCCCCGTGTTGCTGTATTATATGACTAAGGTCATCGGCATCTGGAGGCCGAACATAGGTGCCTTGGAAGTTATCTATAAATGCATCCTCCTGATCATCCCAGCATCTGATAGAGTTTTCCGGAAGACTATTTAACCAGTGTCGAGCTGGCCCCTTAAGTTTGAAGGGGAGGTATTTGATGGCATGTAGATCGTCCTCGCGAGCCATGTGAATGTGGAGAAAAAAATCTTCAATCCATACTACGGGATCTGTTGTGCCATCGTATGATTCGATGTTCACGGGTTTAAACCCTTCTGGGAACTGGTGCTCCATTACCTCATCGGTGAAGCATAGGGGGTGTGCGGCACCTCTGTATCGGGCTATATCGTGGCGCAGTTCGGATGATGTCCGTATTTGGTTTTCGGCCTGAGCGTGGTTTTGCTTGTCGCGCCAGGACTTGGAGTGGAGGACGCCGGACGAGGACGACATCAGCAGCATCTTGATGGTCGTGATCCGCAAGATGCGGGTGAAAGGGTGCAATGTCTGCATCCTCACCCCGCCCGAGGACACGGTCACAGTGACAACGCCCGCTCTGGTGCGAGCCACGACCTCCCCGCTGCGCCATCACCGGTACAGCCGCGAGACGCGCGACTCCCCCAGAGCAGGGTGATCAATTTGCGCCACCTAATAGGGTTATCAATCCCTAGGCTCATCCTCCTCATCGCCATGACACCACGGCGGATGGCTCGCGGTGACTGGAAGACGACAATGCCACCAATGCTAGCGCCGCCAGAAACCAGACGACGTCACATTATGTGTCGTCATCCATGCCAAGCTCCGCTTCGGAAGCCATGGCGCGAGCCCAGCTCCTACTAAGATTCCCGCTAGTGGCCAACCAAATGGATGAATGGAGACCACCATTCAGAGTTTGAATGATTTTGCTGAAGCGGGAGGATCGCAACGAGCGGGGCCGCCATGGCAACCACAAGCGACAGCAGCGGCCCAAGCTGCTGCCCGCGCTGGAGGGGCCTCAATGGTGCAGTCCCCTCCACGGCCACCAGCGCTGGGGGCGCAGCCGGGACCATGCAACCAAGAACCTGGCGACGTGTCGATGGCTTTGTCCAATCCTGGAGCTCATCAAGGTCAGCGACGGGTCTTGGAGGACGGGTGTAGGGAAGACGCGCGTGTCACCATCGAACGACTCTGCGAAACCCACCGCCAGTCCGACTGGCGCAATGGCCTTGATGTCGACGTGCTCGTGCCCAGTGGGAGCGGGTACCTATCTTTCGCGGTCGGGTGCCCCGCCTTCACTCGTGAGCTACAGCAAGTCTGTTGGCCATCTACACATACGTTCATGCCATAGATACCAGAGAAGTATGATGGGAGATTGAACCCGGCAGAGTTCTTGAGCATCTACACCATCACTGTTCAAGCTTCCGGAGGGAGAGATGAGATGGTGTTCGCCAACTACTTCCCTTTGGTACTCAAGCCAAATGTGAGGTCGTGGCTGATGCACCTTCCAGAGATCTCCATCTCGACCTGGGCTGACCTGTGCAACGAGTTTGTTGGCGCCTTCACAGGTGGCCACCAAGGGCCAGGACAGCCCAACGACTTGCAGCTCCTCCCAGAGAAGGAAGGAGGGAGCTTGCAGAAGTACATGAAAATATTTAGCCGGGTGCACAGGACCATTCCAAATATCCACCCGGCAACTGTGATTGCCGTGTTATAGTCCAACATGCGCAACCATAGGATACGTTCCAAGATGAACGTTGTCAGAATCGCAATTTTGAATCAGATCGGAGCTTCGATGGTAGGATTGCAAAACGTAGAATCTTCACTATCAGAATCGTAGAAACGTGGATTCTAAGAACTAAAATCTTAGAATCATCGGCATTAGTTTGGATCGTAAAGTCGTAGAATCGCATAATAGAATTGCGATTTTGACAACCTTGCGTACGACTGCCCAAGACTGTGAACAAGCTTTATACCTTGGCGTGTAGGTGTTCCCATGCAGAAGAGCTGAGGAAACTCCCCGGAGAGGAAGACAACATCGAAGTTGATGCAAAAGATGACAACGATGATGTCGACCAGAAGAAGAAGAAGAACAAGAATCGCAAAAAGAATCGCAAGGAGAAAATAGTTCTGGCTGTCAAAGGATCTAGCGTCCCTAGTACCGACAAGAAGGCCAAGACTAAAGCCCCTAGCAAGGATGTTGCTGCATGCACTGATTTTCGGGAGGCTGCGGCGGCCGAGAAAGCTGGGAAGGCTGTCGGGTCGTACTGTAAGATCCAGCGTACCAAGGGCCATGATCTCCAAGAGTGTCGTCAAGTCGAGCAACTCGTCAAGTAGCAGCAGGTGGAGTACGAGAAGCACGACAAGGAGAGAGACCAAGATGGTGCTGGCAGGAAGGGCCGAGGTGGTAAAGGAGGCCACCCCTGGAAGGCCCCTCAGCAACAAGGTAAACCTGCCAGAGGCCGTGACAAGAAGGAATGCGATGACGAGAGCGATGAAGGGGATGAAGAGGAGGCGAGCAAGCAGGAGTTCCAGAAGGCCACTGACGTCCTATGCATTGACAGAGGTGTGTCTTTACATTCCTCTCACCGCCAGCTTAAAAAGTTGGCGCGTGAGGTCAATGTTGTGGAGCCAGCGGTGAATTCCCGGAAACCACTCAAGTGGTCCCGCACGCCCATCATCTTTGAAGAAGAGGATCACCCTGACCGCACCATCGTGGTAGGGTGTTTGCCATTGTTTGCCTCACCAACAATTCTCAACCTCAAGGTCACAAAGATTTTGGTTGACGGCGGGGACGGGTTGAACCTGGTCTCCCACAAAGTCATTTGTAAGCTGCACATAACAGAAGAGGAACTCAAGGTTACTGGCACCTTTCAAGGGATCAACCCCGGCAGGAGTCATCTGAAGGGAAAGATCACATTGTCAGTGATGTTTGGAGGGGAGCTGAACTACCGGACTAAGAAGATCGTGTTCGACATGGTTGAGCTTCTGTTGCCGTACAATGGGATACTTGGACGACCAGCCGTGGCAAAATTCCTGGTGGCATCCTACTATGCCTACAACACTTTGAAGATGCCATGGCCAATGGGCGTCATATCCATCCCATCGGACAAGAAGGACGCAGTCATTTGCCTGGATAAGATGTACCGGGAGGCGATCGCGGCCGAGGCCATGGAAACCACCACTCCCACCAAGAAAAACAAGCAAAGAAGAGAAGCTAGTGAGGATACGAGCAAGGAATTCGGAAAGTGCGCCTCTCCGGGGTGCTCTACGCCTGTTGATGACTTGTCGGAGAGCTCCAACAACAAGAGATCCAAGGTTGATGTGCCTTCTATGAAGAAGGTCCCGGCAGGGTTGGCTAGCACCGATGGTACATTCACTATCAGCTCCACCCTTGGCCACAAATAGGAAAGCACGCTCGTTGCCTTCCTGTGGGCGAATGTCGATGTGTTTGCTTGGCAACCATCTAACATCCCCGGCGTTCCCAGGGAGTTAATCAAGCACCACCTTGTTGTCTGTCCACATGCCCAGCCCATCAAGCAGAAGGTCCGGAAGCAAACTTTGGAGCGGCAACAGTTCATTGCCGAAGAAATCAAGAAACTTGAAGCTACTGGTTTGGTCAAAGGAGTGTTGCGTCCAACATGGTTGGCAAATCCAGTGGTGGTGCGCAAGGCGAATAGGAAATGGAGGATTTGTATAGATTTCACAGATCTAAACAAGGCGTGCCCGAAGGACCCCTTCCCCTTTTCACGCATCGATCAGACTGTGGATTCCACCTCCGAATGTGACCTACTTTCCTTCTTCGATGCCTACTCCGGCTACCACTAGATATTCATGTCCATGGAAGACAAGCAAAAGACCACGTTCATAACCCCATGTGGCACGTACTGCTCTGTACGAATGCCCTTTGGTTTAAAGAGCGCCGGATTCACCTTTGCAAGAGCTGTCTAGATTGGTTTTGAGCCTCAACTGCACATGAACATTGAAGCTTACATGGATGATATTGTGGTCAAAACCAAGCACAGATCAACAATTATTCAAGACCTGGAAGAGACCTCCGTGAATCTGTGCAAGATTGATACGTCTCCAACGTATCTATAATTTTTTATTGTTCCATGCTATTACATATTCTTTTTTGGATGTTTAATGGGATTTGTTATACACTTCTATATTATTTTTGGGACTAACCTACTAACCAAGGCCAAGTGTAAATTGCTGTTTTTTTTGCCTATGTCAGTGTTTCGTAGAAAAGGAATATCAAACAGAGTCCAGACGGAATGAAACCTTCGGGAGAGTTATTTTTGGAACGATATCAACACAGAAGACTTGGAGTACACGCCTGGAAGCGAGAGAGGCGGCCACGAGGGCAGGGGCGCGCCCAGAGGGGTAGGCGCGCCCCCACCTTCGTGGGCCCCCTCTGGCTCCCCTGACGTGCCTCTTCAGCCCATATATACTCTCATACCCTGAAAACATCGAGGCAATCAACGAAACCCTATTTCCACCGCCGTAACCTTCTGCACCCGTGAGATCCCATCTTGGGGCCTATTCCGGAGCTCCGCCGGAGGGGGCATCGATCACGGAGGGCTTCTACATCAACACTATAGCCTCTTCGATGAGTTGTGAGTAGTTTACCACAGACCTTCGGGTCCATAGTTATTAGCTAGATGGCTTCTTCTCTCTCTTTGGATCTCAATACAAAGTTCTCCTCGATCTTCGAGGAGATCTATTCGATGTAATCTTTTTGTGGTGTGTTTGTCGAGATCCGATGAATTGTGGGTTTATGATCAAGATTATCTATGAACAATATTGGATTCTTTTCTGAAATCTTTTATGTATGATTATAATATCCTTGCAAGTCTCTTCGAATTGTTGGTTTGGTTTGGCCTACTATATCTATAGTTCTTGCGATGGGAGAAGTGCTTGGCTTTGGGTTCAATCTTGCGGTGTCCTTTCCCAGTGACAGCAGAAGCAGCAAGGCACGTATTGTATTGTTGCCATCGAGGATTAAAAGATGGGGTCTATATCATATTGCTTGAGTTTTTCCCTCTACATCATGTCATCTTTCTTAAGGCGTTACTCTGTTCTTATGAACTTAATACTCTAGATGCATGCTGGATAGCGGTCGATGTGTGGAGTAATAGTAGTAGATGCAGAATCGTTTTGGTCTACTTGTCACGGAAGTGATGCCTATATACAATGATCATGCCTAGATATTCTCATAACTATGTGCCTTTCTATCAATTGCTCGACAGTAATTTGTTCACCCACCGTAGAATTCTGCTATCATGAGAGAAGCCACTAGTGAAACCTATGGCTCCCAGGTCTATTACCATCATATTAATATTCCATCAACTATTTACTTTACTTTGCGTTATTTACTTTCAATCTCTATATCAAAAATACCAAAAATATTATCTTATCATATCTATTAGATCTCACTTTTGTAAGTGACCGAGAAGGGATTGACAACCCCTTTTACCGCGTTGGCTGCAAGGTTCTTATTTGTTTGTGCAGGTACGAGGGACTCGCGCGTGCTCTCCTACTCGATTGATACCTTGGTTCTCAAAAACTAAGGAAAATACTTACGCTATTATGCTACATCACCCTTTCCCCTTCGAGGGAATACAACACAACCTCAAGAAGTAGCAAGAAGAATTTCTGGCGCCATTGCCAAGGAGATCTATGCAAAAGTCATATACCAAGTACCTATCACAAACCCTTATCCCTCACATTATATTTATTTTCCTCTCGTTTTCCTCTCCCCCACTTCACCCTTGTCATTTTATTCGCCCTTCTTCTTCCTTGTGTTTTACCGTTCGCTTGCCTCTTGTTTGCTTGTGTGTTGGATTTCTTGCTTGTCACTATGCCTCAAGATAATACCAAATTGTGTGACTTTTCCAATACCAACAATAATGATTTCATTAGCACTCCGATTGCTCCTATTTTAGATGTTGAATCTTGTGAGATCAATTCTGCTCTGTTGAATCTTGTCATGAAAGATCAATTTTCTGGCCTTCCTAGTGAAGATGTCGCTACCCATCTAAACAACTTTGTTGATTTGTGCGATATGCAAAAGAAGAGGGACACGGATAATTATATTGTTAAATTGAAGCTATTTCCGTTTTCACTTAGAGACTGTGCTAAAACTTGGTTCTCCTCTTCGCCTAGAAATAGTACTGATTCATGGAATAAGTGCAAAGATGCCTTTATCTCTAAGTATTTTCCTCCCGCTAAGATTATCTCTCTTAGAAATGATATTATTAATTTTAAGCAACTAGATCATGAGCATGTTTCACAAGCTTGGGAGAGAATGAAATTATTGATACGCAATTGCCCTACACATGGTTTGAACTTATGGATGATTATACAACAAAAATTATGCCGGCTTGAATTCTGCTTCTAGAAATCTTTTAGATTCGGCCAAGGGGGGCACTTTTCTTAAAATCACTTTAGGAGAAGCTACCAAACTCCTAGATAATATTATGGTTAACTACTCTCAATGGCGCATTGAAAGATCTACTAGTAAAAAAGTGCATGCTATTGAAGAGATTAGTGTTTTGAGTGGAAAGATGGATGAACTTATAAAATTATTTGCTACTAAGAGTGCTTCCTCTTATCATAATGATATGATTTTGTCCACATTGATTTAGAATAATAATCAATCTTTGGATGTGAATTTTGTTGGTAGGAATAATTTTGGTAACAATGCCTATAGAGGAAACTTTAATTCTAGGCCTTTTCCTAGTAATTCCTCTAACAATTATGGTAACTCCTACAATAACTCTTATGGAAATTTTAGTAAGATGCCCTCTGAATTTGAAACTAGTGTTAAATAATTTATGAATTCGCAAAAGAATTTAAATGCTTTGCTTGAAGAAAAATTGCTTAAGGTTGACGAATTGGCTGGAAACATGGATAGAATTTCTCTTGATGTTGATTCTTTGAAACTTAGATCTATTCCACCTAAGCATGATAACAATGAGTCTCTCAAAGCCATGAGAATTTCCATTAATGAATGCAAAGAAAGAACCACTAGGATGCATGCTAAAAGAGATTGCTTTATGAAAGCGTGTTCATCTAGTTTTCATGATAATAAAGATGAAGATCTGAAAGTGATTGATGTGTCTCCTATTAAATCCTTGTTTTCTAGTATGAATCTTGATAAAGATGGGACTAAAGATGAGTCTACTTTAGTTAAAAGGCGTCCCAATGATTCGAAGTTTTTAGATCTTGATGCTAAAATTGTTAAAAGTGGGATTGAAGAGGTAAAAACTTTACATAGCAGTGAACCCACTATCTTGGATTTCAAGGGATTCAATTATGATAATTTCTCTTTAATAAATTGTATTTCCTTGTTGCAATCCATGCTAAATTCTCCGCATGCTTATAGTCAAAATAAAGCTTTTACCAAACACATGGTTGATGCTTTAATGCAATCTTATGAAGAAAAACTTGAATTGGAAGTTTATATCCCTAGAAAACTTTATGATTAGTGGGAAACTACTATTAAAATTAAGATTAAAGATCATGAATGCTTTGCTTTTTGTGATTTGGGTGCAAGTGTTTCCACAATTCCAAAAGCTTTGTGTGATATGTTAGGTTTCCATGAACTTGATGGTTGTTCTTTAAATTTGCATCTTGCGGATTCTACCATTAAGAAACCTATGTGAAGGATTAATGATGTTACTATTGTTTTAAATAGTAATTATGTGCCCATAGATTTCATCGTTCTTGATATAGATTGCAATCCTACATGTCCTATTTTTCTTGGTGGACCTTTCCTTAGAATGATAGGTGCAATTATTGATATGAAGGAAGGAAATACTAGATTCCAATTTCCGTTAAATATTAGATTCCAATTTCCGTTAAGGGAAGGCATGGAACACTTTCCTCGAAAGAAGATCATATTACCTTATGAATCTATTATGATAGCCACTTATGGATTGCCTACCAAAGATGGCAATACCAATATCTATTCTTGTATTGTGCCTAGCTAGGGGCGTTAAACGATAGCACTTGTTGGGAGGCAACCCAATTTTATTTTCTTATATTTTTCTTCTGTTTAGGAATAAATATTGCATCTAGCTTCTATTTAGATGTGGTTTTGTGTTTTAATTAGTGTTTGTGCCAAGTAGAACCTTTGGGAAGACTTGTGTGAAGTTTATGCGATCATGCTGCAAAAAACAGAAACTTTAGCGCTCACGAGATTAGCTACCATTTTTACTAGAGAGTGCTTTTTAGTTGATTCTTTTTGCAGATGATTAATAGACATATTCCTCATGTCCACCAATTTATTTAATTTTTAGAGTTACAGAAGTATTGGAAAGTTACAAATTCCTATAGACTGTTCTGTTTTTGACAGATTCTGTTTTTCGTGTGTTGTTTTCTTATTTTGATGAATCTATGAGTAGTATCGGGGGGTATAAATCATAGAGAAGTTGCAATACAGTAGGTTTAACACCAATATAAACAAATAATGAGTTCATTACAGTACCTTTGAGTGGTGAGTTTATTACAATTTTGTGTTGTGAAGTTTTCAAGTTTTGAGTAAGGATTTGATGGACTATGGAACAAAGAGTGGCAAGAGCCTAAGCTTGGGGATGCCCAAGGCACCCCAAGGTAAAATTCAAGGACAACAAAAAGCCTAAGCTTGGGTATGCCCCGCGAAGGCATCCCCTCTTCCGTCTTCATCTATCGGTAACTTTACTTGAGACTATATTTTTATTCACCACATGATATGTGTTTTTCGTGGACCGTCATGTATGATTTGAGTCTTTGATTTTTCTCTTGCCACAATCATCCTTGCTGGACACACCCTTTTGAGAGAGATACACATGAATCGGAATTTATTAGAATACTTTATGTGCATCACTTATATCTTTTCAGCTAGATAGTTTTGCTCTAGTGCTTCACTTATATCTTTTAGAGCACGGTGGTGGTTTTGTTTTATAGAAATTATTGATCTCTCATGCTTTACTTATATATTTTTGAGAGTCCCTTAGAATAGCATGGTAATGTGCTTTGGTTATAAAACTCGTCCTAATATGATAGGCATCCAAGAGGGGTATAGTAAAAACTTTCACATAAGGTGCATTGAATACTATGAGAATTTTGATACTTGATGATTGTTTTGAGATATGAGGATGGTGATATTAGAGTCATACTAGTAGAGTAGTGTTGAATTTGAGAAATACTTGTGTTGAGGTTTGCAAGTCCCGTAGCATGCACGTATGGTAACCGTTGTGCGACAAATTTGAAGCGTAAGGTATTTCATTGAGTGCCATCCTTTGTGTGGAGGTTGGGATCACGCGATGGTTAACTCCTACCAACCCTTCCCTAGGAGCATGAGTGTAGTACTTTGTTTTGATGACTTGTAGATTTTTGCAATAAGTATGTGAGTTCTTTATGACTAATGTTGAGTCCATGGAATATACGCAATCTCACCCTTCCACCATTACTAGCCTCTCTTGTACCGCGCAACTCTCGACGGCACCATACACCCACCATATACCTTCCTCAAAACAGCCACCATACCTACCTACCATGGCATTTCCATAGCCATTCCAAGATATATTGCCATTCCGTTCATATGACACGCTTCGTCATTGTCATATTGCCATACATGATCATGTAGTCGACATCGTATTTGTGGCTAGGCCACCATGCACAATTTTCATACATGTCAGTCTTCATTCACTGCACATCCTGGTACACCGCCGGAGGCATTCATATAGAGTCATACTTTGTTCTAGTATCGAGATGTAATATCGAGTTGTAAAACAATAAAAGTGTGATGATCATCATTATTAGAGCATTGTCCCAAAGAAAAAGAAAAGGAGAAGGAAAAAAAGAAGGAAGGGCCAAAGAAAAAAAGATAGGCCCAAAAAAAGAAAAAAAAAGAGAAAAAAAAGAAAAGAAAAGAAAAAAAGGGACAATGCTACTATTTTTTCCACACTTGTGCTTTAAAGTAGCACCATGATCTTCATGATAGAGAGTCTCTTGTTTTGTCATCTTAATATACTAGTGGGAATTTTCATTATAGAACTTGGCTTGTATATTCCAACGATGGGCTTCCTCAAATGCCCTAGGTCTTCGTGAGCAAGCAAGTTGGATGCACACCCACTTAGTTTATTTTTTTGAGCTTTCATACATATATAGCTCTAGTGCATCCGTTGCATAGTAATCCCTACTCACTCACATTGATATCTATTGATGGGCATCTCCATAGCCCATTGATATGCCTAGTTGATGTGAGACCATCTTTCTCTTTCGTCTTCTCCACAACCACCACTCTATTCCACCTATAGTGCTATGTCCATGGCTCACGCTCATGTATTGCGTGAAAGTTGAAAAGGTTTGAAAAAATTTAAGTATGAACCAATTGCTTGGCTGAAACCGGGGTTGTGCATGATTTGAGTATTTTGTGTGACGAAGATGGAGCATAGCCAAACTATATGATTTTGTAGGGATGAACTTTCTTTGGCCATGTTATTTTGAGAAGACATGATTGCTTTAATAGTATGCTTGAATTATTATTATTCTTATGTCAGTATAGACTTTTGTCTTGAATCTTTCAGATCTGAACATTCATGCCACAATAAATAAAATTACATTGAGAATTATGTTGGTTAGCATTCCACATCAAAAATTCTGTTTTTATCATTTGCGTACTCGAGGACGAGCAGAAATTTAGCTTGGGGATGCTTGATACGTCTCCAACGTATCTATAATTTTTTATTGTTCCATGGTATGATATATTCTTTTTTGGATGTTTAATGGGCTTTATTATACACTTTTATATTATTTTTGGGACTAACCTACTAACCCAAGGCCTAGTGCAAATTGCTATTTTTTTGCCTATTTCAGTGTTCCGCAGAAAAGGAATATCAAACGGAGTCCAAACGGAATGAAACTTTCGGGAGAGTTATTTTTTGAACGATATTAACACAGAAGACTTGGAGTACACGCCTGGAAGCGAGAGAGGCAGCCACGAGGGCAGGGGCGCGCCTAGGGGGGTAGGAGCGCCCCCACCCTCGTGGGCCCCCTCTGGCTCCCCTGACGTGCCTCTTCAGCCTATATATAATCTCATACCCTGAAAATATCGAGGAAATCAATGAAACCTAATTCCACCGCCGTGACCTTCTGTACCTGTGAGATCCCATCTTGGGGCCTATTCCGGAGCTCCACTGGAGGGGGCATCGATCACGGAGGGCTTCTACATCAAAACCATAGTCTCTCCAATGAGTTGTGAGTAATTTACCACAGACCTTCGGGTCCATAGTTATTAGCTAGATGGCTTCTTCTCTCTCTTTGGATCCTAATACAAAGTTCTCCTCGATCTTCAAGAAGATCTATTTGATGTAATCTTTTGTGGTGTGTTTGTCGAGATCCGAGGAATTGTGGGTTTATGATCAAGATTATCTATGAACAATATTGGCTTCTTTTCTGAAATCTTTTATGTATGATTATAATATCCTTGCAAGTCTCTTGGAATTATTGGTTTCATTTGGCCTACTAGATATATAGTTCTTGCAACGGGAGAAGTGCTTGGCTTTGGGTTCAATCTTGTGGTGTCCTTTCCCAATGATAGCAGGGGCAGCAAGGCACATATTGTATTGTTGCCATCGAGGATAAAAAGATGTGGTTTATATCATATTTCTTGAGTTTATCCCTCTACATCATGTCATCTTGCTTAAGGTGTTACTCTATTCTTGTGAACTTAATACTCTAGATGCATGGTGGATAGCGGTCGATGTGTGGAGTACTAGTAGTAAATGCAGAATCATTTCGGTCTAATTGTCACGGACGTGATGCCTATATACAATGATCATGCCTAGATATTCTCATAACTATGCGCTTTTCTATCAATTGCTTGACAGTAATTTGTTCACCCACCATAGAATTCTGCTATCATGAGAGAAGCCACTAGTGAAACCTATGGCCCCTGGGTCTATTCTCATCATATTAATCTTCCATCAACTATTTAATTTACTTTGCGTTATTTACTTTCAATCTCTATGTCAAAAATACAAAAAAAATATCTTATCATATATATCAGATCTCACTTTTGTAAGTGGCCGAGAAGGGATTGACAACCCCTTTTATCGCGTTGGCTGCAAAGTTCTTATTTGTTTGTGCAGGTACGAGGGACTCGCCCGAGGTCTCCTACATGATACCTTGGTTCTCTAAAACTAAGGAAATACTTACGCTACTATGCTGCATCACCCTTTCCTCTTCGAGGGAATACAACGCAAGCTCGAGAAGTAGCAAAGATCAACCTGAACCTTAATCCAAAGAAGTGCGTGTTTGGCATGCCCTCCGGCAAGCTTCTAGGCTTCTTTGTGTCTCACCAGGGGATAGAAGCCAACCCCGACAAGATCAGAGCAATCAAGAAGATTCAAGCACCAAGGCAGTCAAGGATGTAAGGCACTTAACTGGATGCGTTGCCGCGCTGAGCAGGTTTATCTCCAAGTCCGCCGAGCGTGCCCTGTTGTTCTTCAAAATTTTGAAGAAGGCAGGGGCCATGAAGTGGACCCCAGATGCAGAAGCAGCGCTGCAAGACTTGAAGACCTACTTGTCATCTATTCCCACCTTGGTTGCCCCTAAACCACAATAGTCGTTGCTGCTGTATCTAGCAGCAACCAATCAAGTGGTTAGTGCAGCCCTGATGGCACAGCGGGAAGTAAAAGAAGAAGTAGTCGTAGCTACTGCCTTGCCGGGGGAAGGAAGTGAACCAGCTGCGGAAGGATTGAGCGCAGATCAAGGGGAAGAAAGGCAAGGTAAGGAAGGAAATTCCAAAACCGTGACCAGGAAGAAGGTGGCGCAGCGACCAGTATATTTTGTCAGCTCAATATTGCAGGAAGCAAGATTAGGGTATTCAGGGGTGCAAAGACTAATCTTGAGCCTCATCATGGCCTCAAGGAAGTTGCGCCACTTCTTCCAAGCCCACGAGATCAAAGTTGTCACCCGTTTTCGTCTGCAATGCATATTGAGGGACCCTGAAGCTACCGGCAGGATAGCTGAACGGGCTTTGGAATTGTCAAGCTTTGGCTGAAATATGAAAGCACTTCAACTATTCAGAGCAGAGCACTGGCAAAATTCATTGCAGAGGGGACACCAACTCCATATGAAGAGATGCCAGAAACAATCATCCCCGGCAAGGAAGCGCCTTAGGATTGGATCGTTGAAAGGATTGAAGAAGAGGTTTCTAGAGGGGGGTGATTAGACCCTCAAAAAGAAAGGTTGCAGTTTTTAAATTCTTTAAGTTGAGGTAGAGTCATAGCATAAGATTAAGCTTTCACAATACATTTCAAGCAAGCATGGCAAGAGTATAAGCAGCAGAAAAAGTAAAACATGCAATTGCAAGAGAGTAAAGGGATGGGATTAGAGAGTGCAAACGCAGTGGAGACACATAGATTTTTGGTGTGGTTCCGATGGGTGGTACTATTGTACATCCACGTTGATGGAGACTTCAACCCACAAAGGGTAATGGTTGCGTGAGTCCACGGAGGGCTCCAGCCACGAAGGGTCCATAAAGAAGTAACCTTGTTTATCCCACCATGGCCATCGCCCACGAAGGACTTGCCTCACTCAGGTAAATCTTCACGAAGTAGGCGATCTCCTTGCCCTTACAAACTCCTTGGTTCAACTCCACAATCTTGTTGGAGGCTCCCAAGTGACATCTAACTAATCTAGGAAACACCACTCTCCAAAAGATAATAGATGGTGTGTTTATGATGAACTCCTTGCTCTTGTGCTTCAAGTGATAGTCTCCCAAACACTCATCTCTCTCACACTGATTTGGATATGGTGGAAAGATGATTTGAGTGGAAAGCAACTTGGGGAAGTCTAGAGATCAGTATTCTTGTGGTAGGATTGGTATATCTTGGTCTCAACACATGAGCAAGTGGTTCTCTCTCAGAAAATGAGTAGCGGAAGTGTAGGCATGTTCTGATGGCTCTCTCACTGATGGAGAAGGGGGTGGAGCGGTATATATAGCCTCCACACAAAATCCAACCATTACACACATTTGACCCAACTCGGTCAGACCGAATACAGGAACTCGGTGAGACCGGAGCAGTTCAAAATGTGAACGTTAGGAATCTCGGTGGGACCGACATGATCAACTCGGTGTGACCGATGTGTTAGGGCTAGGGAAAAACCTCATCGCGGTGGCGCCAATTGCATGAACTCTATGAGACCGATTTCGGCAAAGAGCAATACAGAGAGTTGGTCAAGAAAACCCGGTGGGACCGATCTCTCATTTCAGTGAGACCGAAATGTTACTAAAGGATCATAGAGAGTTTGCAAGGCCATCTTGGTGAGACCAATATCTGTATCAGTGTGACCGAATTGTCTAGGGTTTCTGGCATTGGCTATGTCAAATGAACTCGATGGCGCCGGATAGATCAAATTGGTGGGGCCGAGTTTGACTTTGGGTTTTGGACATAGGAAATGAGAAAGTGGTTGAGAGTTTTTGGAGCTATATCACTAAGCACTTGAGCAACCAGATCATTAAGCAACCCCTCATCCCCTTTTAATAGTATTGGCTTTCCTATGGACTCAATGTGATCTTGGATCACTAAAATGAAAATGAACAGTCTTGGGCTTTTGCCAATCTTTGTCCTTAGCATTTTGAAAGGGTTGCACATCCTCTTGTCCTTGCCAGTCCAATGTTCAACTCATCTGAAATTGTGGCACCTCGGCTCAGAGCAACCGGTTTACCTTGCATTGCCAGCCCAGAGATCATGTCTTCTGGCAATACACAACATCTTCGTACAGAAAATCACCGCTTTAGTCAAACTAGCGGAAGCATAATGCAATATTACATCAAATAGCGAGGCCCAGCGGCACACTCGGTGCGGCTAAATAATATGTACATTATTTAGTGAACATAGAGGGGCCTCGAGCATGACATCTACACGGCAGAGGAACAACGACGTAGCGGGCCTCCATGGCACAGGGACACCAATGTGGACACGATCTAGACACGGTACTGCTCCGATCCAGTTAGACTTTGTTGAAATCTGTGATAACATGCCAGGTCAGTACATTGGATGTACTTACAAGCTCACAACAAGCATAACCATAATGACAAATGATATCATGACATTTAATCAAGTTAAATGCAAACAACAACATGCTACTCATGCAGTGAAACCAAACTTGTGTACTGAGTCACTCGGACTCTCTCTTACCAACAGGTTGCCTCGCAACCGAACGGTGATCATGACGGATCACAAACGGAACCGTACTCGGTTCAATGGGTTACCTTGTAACCAAATGGTGATTGCTAACGGATCACACACGGAACCATACTCGGTCCAATGGGTTACATCATAATCAAACGGTGATCGCTCACGGATCACAAATGATGCCACAGCAGTCAGCCTACCTGGCCATAACCTTCCCTCGTTGGAGGCACCGACAAGAGGCATGACAACAGGACGACTAACGACCTCCCCATACTAAGGAAAATGTGGTTGCACTTGTCAGCCCGATTTAGTGGCACCATGAACCGACCAACTTTATGTTCAAGTTCAATTATCACCAGGTTTAACTTGAAATAAAATGCTCGAGTCAATATATGCCATGCTTATGCAACCATCTATCATGCATCACATATCACTTAGAAACAAAAGACCAACCTTATTCAAAGTTCTTCTTGCACAAACTCACCTTTCACATTTCTGGTCCTTACTTACTTGTTGATACGACTCCAACGTATCTATAATTTTTTATTGTTCCATGCTATTATTTATGATGTTTTGGATGTTTAATGGGCTTTGTCATACACTTTTATATTATTTTTGGGACTATCCTACTAACCCAAAGGCCCAGTCCAGATTGTTGTTTTTTGCCTGTTTCGGGATTTTGCAGAAAAGGAATATCAAACGGAGTCCAAACGGAATGAAACCTTTGGGAGAGATATTTTTGGAGAAATTCACGCATGGGAGACTTGAGAACCATGGAGTAGGGGCCATGAGGTGCCCACGAGGGTGGGGGCGCCCCCCTGCCCAGGGCGTGCCCCTGCCTCATGGGCCCCTCGTGAGTCCCCCGGTGTCCTCCTTCCTCCTATATAAGCCTACGTACCCCGAAACCATCAGCAATAGAGAGAAAATCCTAATTCTACCACCGTAACCTTCTGTTCCCATGAGATCCCATCTTGAAGCATGTTCCGGAACTCCGCCGGAGGGGGGGGGGTCCATCACGGAGTGCTTCCACATCATCATCATCGCCCTCACCATGAGTTGTGAGTAGTTAGCATTGTCCCTTTTTCTTTCTTTTCTCCTTTTTTGGGCCTTCCTTTTTTTGGCCTTTCCCCTTTTTTTATTTGGCCTTTCCTTTTTTTGGCCTTTTTTTCGGGACAATGCTCTAATAATGATGATCATCACACTTCTATTTATTTACAACTCAAGGATTACAACTCGATACTAGAATAAAATATGACTCTATATGAATGCCTGCGGCGGTGTACCGGGATGTGCGATGAGTCAAGAGTGACATGTATGAAAAATTATGCATGGTGGCCTTGCCACAAATACGATGTCAGCTACATGATCATGCATGGCAATATGACAATTATGAAGCGTGTCAAAGTAAACGGAATGGTGGAAAGTTGCATGGTAATATATCTCGGAATGGCTATGGAAATGCCATGATAGGTAGGTATGGTGGCTGTTTTGAGGAAGGTATATGGTGGGTGTATGGTACCGCCAAAAGTTGCGCGGTACAAGAGAGGCTAGAAACGGTGGATGGGTGAAAGTGCGTATAATCCATGGAATCAACAGTAGTCATAAGGAACTCACATACTTATTGAAAAAATCTACAAGTCATCAAACCAAAGTACTACACACATGCTCCTAGGGGAAGGGTTGGTAGGAGTTAACCATCGCGCGATCCCGACCTCCATACAAAGGATGACAATCAAAGAAATACATCATGATTCAAATTTGTCACACAAAGGTTACCATACGTGCATGCTACAGGACTTGCAAACCTCAACACAAGTATTTCTCAAATTCACAACTACTCTACTAGCATGACTCTAATATCACCATCCTCATATCTCAAAAAAATCATCAAGTATCAAACTTCTCATAATATTCAATGCACTTTATATGAAAGTTTTTATTATACCCATCTTGGATGCCTATCATATTAGGACTAATTTTATAACCAAAGCAAATTACCATGCTGTTCTAAAGGACTCTCAAAATAATATAAGTGAATCATGAGAGATAAATAATTTCTATAAAATAAAACCACCGCCGTGCTCTAAAAAGATATAAGCGAAGCACTAGAGCAAAACTATCTAGCTCAAAAGATATAAGTGAAGCACATAAAGTATTCTAATAAATTCCGATTCATGTGTGTATCTCCCAAAAGGTGTGTACAGCAAGGATGATTGTGGTAAACTAAAAAGCAAAGACTCAAATCATACAAGACGATCCAAGCAAAACACCTATCATGTGGTGAATAAAAATATAGTCACAAGTAAAGTTACCGATAGACGAAGACGAAAGAGGGGATGCCTTCCCGAGGCATCCCCAAGCTTAGGCTTTTAGTTGTCCTTGAATTTTACCTTGGGGTTCCTTGGGCATCCGCAAGCTCAGGCACTTGCCACTCTTTGTTCCATAATCCATCAAATCCTTACCCAAAAACTTGAAAATTCACAACACAAAACTCCACAGAAAATCTCGTGAGCTCCATTAGTATAAGAAAACAAAACACCATTTTGAGGTAATGTATTGAACTCATTCTTTATTTATATTGGTGTTAAACCTACTGTATTCCAACTTCTCTATGGTTCATACCCCCCGATACTACTCATAGATTCATCAAAATAAGCAAACAACAAACGAAAAACAGAATCTGTCAAAAACAGAACAGTTTGTAGCAATCTGTAACTTTCGAATACTTCTGTAACTCTAAAAATTCTGAAATAAATTGGTGGACATGAGGAATTTGTCTATTAATCATCTGCGAAAATAATCAACCTAAAAGCACTTTCCAGTAAAAAAATTGTAGCTAATCTCGTGAGCGCAAAAGTTTCTATTTTTTCAGCATGATCGCAAAGACTTCACCGAAGTCTTCCCAAAGGTTCTACTTTGCACAAACACTAATTAAAACACAAAACCACATCTAACCAGAAGCTAGATGAATTATTTATTACTAAACAGAAGTAAAAGCAAAGAATATAGAATTGGGTTGCCTCCCAACAAGCGCTATCGTTTAATGCCCCTAGCTAGGCACGATACAAGAATAGATCTAGGTATTGTTATCTTTGGTTTTTATTTTTTTAGCGAGGTCATGCTCGAATCCGGGAGGTTCTTTTCATTTCCCTTCATATTCAAAAATTTTATATCTAAAGAATCCAACCGCTTATTGCAAAGGGTGATCAACATATTCATGCGGTGAAGATTTCCGTTAACACTCTCAAGAGGTTGAAGAGACTTTTGTAAAAAAATTGTTACTTTGCAAATTTTCTCAAAAACTTGTGTCTCTTCCTGGGTATGATGTAACCCCTTTTGTTGAGGTAGTGTTCCTACTATTCGCTCTATAATTTCATGCGCAATACTGAGATCAATTTCGATAAAATTTCCTTTGGCAACACAATCCAAGAGTTGTCTATGGGACACATTTAGTCCAACATAAAAATTGCGAAGTAGAATTCTAAAATTTACCTCTAAGGTGCAATTACGATAAGATTACATCGTCCTATACCAAGCATCATTTAAGGTTTCTCCTTGCCTTTGTTTGAACTGGAGAACTTCAAACTCGGGGGACAAAGGAGCAGATAAAGGACTAGCCATGACGGCAAAGCAACCGATAAAACACACGGACACACACGAGGCAAGCGAATGGAAAAGAAGGGCGAATAAAATGGCAAAGGTGAAGTGGGGGAGAGGAAAAAGACAGGCGAATGGCAACTAATGTAATGCGAGGGATAAGAGTTTGTGATGGGTACTTGGTATATGACTTGTGCATAGTTCTCCCCGGCAACGGCGCCATAAATCCTTCTTCCTACCTCTTGAGCATGCGTTGGTTTTCCCTTGAAGAGGAAAGGATGATGCAGCAAAGTAGCATAAGTATTTCCCTCAGTTTTTGAGAACAAAGGTATCAATCCAGTAGGAGACTACACTCAAATCCCTCGTACCTGCACAAACAAATAAGAACCTTGCAACCAACGCGATAAAGAGGTTGTCAATCCCTTCACGGCCACTTGCAAAAGTGAGATCTGATAGAGATAATAAGATAAATATTTTTGGTATTTTTGTTGTATAGATTAAAAAGTAAAGATTGCAAAATACAAAATAGCTAGTTGACTGAAGATTGATATGATTGAAGATAGACTCGAGGGCCATAGGTTTCACTAGTGGCTTCTCTCAAGATAGCAAATTCTACGGTGGGTGAAAAAATTACTGCCGAGCAATTGATAGAAGAGCGCATAGTTATGAGAATATCTAGGCATGATCAAGTATATATGCATCACGTCTGTGACAAGTAGACCGAAACGATTCTGCATCTACTATTATTACTCCACACATCGACCGCTATCCAGCATGCATCGAGAGTATTAAGTTCATAAGAACAAAGTAACACCTTAAGCAAGATGACATGATGTAGAGGGATAAACTCGTGCAATATGATATAAACCCCATCTTTTTATCCTTGATGGCAACAATACAATACGTGCCTTGCTGCCCCTGCTGTCACTGGGAAAGGACACCACAAGATTGAACCCAAAGCTAAGCACTACTCCCATTGCAAGAAAGGTCAATCTAGTAGGCCAAACCAAACTAATAATTCAAAGGGACCTCCAAAGATAATTAAATCATGCATATAAGAATTCAGAGAAGAATCAAATATTGTTCATAGATAATCTAGATCATAAACCCACAATTCATCGGATCTCAACAAACACACCGCAAAAAAGTATTACATCGAATAGATCTCCAAGAAGATCGAGGAGAACTTTGTATTGAGATCCAAAGAGAGAGAATAAGCCATCTAGCTAATAACTATGGACCCGAAGGTCTATGGTAAACTACTCACAACTCATCGGAGAGGCTATGGTGTTGATGTAGAAGCCCTCCGTGATTGATTCCCCCTCCGGTGGAGCTCCGGAAAAGGCCCCAAGATGGGATCTCACGGGTACAGAAGGCTGCGGTGGTGGAAATAGGGTTTCGTGGTGCTCTCGGATGTTTTCAGGGTATATGAGTATATATAGGACGAATAAGTATGTTGGTGGAGCTACGAGCCGCCCACGAGGGTGGGGGCACGCCCTCCTGCCTCGTGGCTTCCCTGGCGTGTACTCCAAGTCTTCTCGGTTGTGTTTGTTCCAAAAATGATCCTCACAAAGGTTCATTCCATTTGGACTCCGTTTGATATTCCTTTTCTGCGAAACACTGAAATAGGCAAAAAAACATAAATTTGCACTAGGCCTTGGGTTAGTAGGTTAGTCCCAAAAATAATATAAAAGTTCATAATAAAGCCAATTAAACATCCAAAACAGATAATATAATAGTATGGGACAATAAAAAATAATAGATACGTTGGAGACGTATCAGATCACGAAGAAAATGATGACGGATCTGGATGTGCTTTGTCTTCGAGTGCTGGACTGGGTTGTGAACAATCTTGATGGCACTCTCATTGTCACAATAGAGTGGCACATTCTTCATGTTGACGCCATAGTCCTTGAGGGTTTGCTTCATCCACAATGGTTGAGCACAGCATGAACTAGCAGCTATGTACTCAGCTTCAGCAGTGAAGAGTGATACACGGTTCTGCTTCTTCGAGGACCAACATACTAAGGATTGTCCGAGGAAATGGCATGTGCCAGATGTAGACTTGCGATCCACTCGATCACCAGCATAGTCAGAGTTAGAATATCCAATAAGATCAAATTCATAGCCCTTGGGGTACCATAATCCAAGTGTTGGAGTGTGAGCTAGATATCGAAGAATATGCTTCACAGCCTGATGGTGTGATTCCTTAGGTGTAGCTTGAAATCGGGCACACATGCAAACACTAAGCATAATATCTGGCCTAGATGCACATATATACAATAAAGAGCCAATCATGGAGCGGTATACCTTTTGATTGAAGTCTTTACCATTTTCATCGGTGCACAGTTGGCCATTTGTGGGCATAGGGATTTTGACGCCTTTGCAATTTTGCATGCCGAATTTCCGCAGAACATCCTTGAGGTATTTCTCTTGAGATATGAAGATGACATTGCGTTGTTGACGAATTTGAAGGCCTAGGAAGAATTTCAGCTCTCCCATCATGTACATTTGATATTCTTCGCGCATCATGTAGCCAAATTCATCACTGTAACGTTCATCAGTACAACCAAAGATAATATCGTCCACATAGATTTGACGCACAAATAATTCATCATCATATGATTTAGTGAAAAGAGTTGGGTCAAGTGAACCGGGTTTGAAGCCTTTCTTCACGAGGAATTCCTTCAAAGTATCATACCACGCCCGAGGGGCCTACTTGAGGCCATAGAGGGCCTTGTTGAGTTTGAAGACTTTGTCAGGATGTTTAGGATCTTCAAAACCTGGGGGTTGAACAACATATACTTCTTCCTCAAGCTTACCATTGAGGAATGCACTTTTCACATCCATTTGATATAAGATGATATTATGATGGTTAGCATAAGCAAGTAATATGCGAATAGCTTCAAGTCTTGCAACAGGAGCAAATGTTTCATTGAATTCAATCCCTTCAACCTATGTGTAGCCTTGAGCTACGAGACGAGCCTTATTCCTCACCACAAGGCCATTTTCATCTTGCTTGTTTCGATAGATCCACTTGGTGCTGATGATATTGTGCTTCCGAGGATCTGGTCGCTTGACGAGTTCCCACACATGGTTGAGCTCGAATTGATACAATTCCTCTTGCATAGCTTGAATAAACTCAGGTTCCAGAAATGCATCATCAACTTTCGTGGGCTCTATGATAGAGACAAAAGCAAAGTGCCCACAAAAGTTAGACAAGTGTGAAGCTCTTGAGCACGTAAGAGGACCTGGTGCATTGATGTCGTCGATGATTTTCTCGATCTGCACTTCTTTTGCGACACGAGGATGAGCTGGTTGACGACTTTGGTCTGGCTGAGCATTTTCTTCAGCAGCAGTTTCTTCAGGAGCGCCAGAATGATTTTCTTCATTGTCAGGAATGACTTCTTCAGGTGATTCTTGAGTGGGGATGATATCTTCAGTAGCTTTGAACTTGATGGATTCCTTAGGAGGTATTTCACCTGACACAGAAGGCAGGTGCTCTCTTTGCAAGCCATTAGTTTCATCGAACCGCACATCTACAGTCTCAACAATCTTGTGGAGATGATTGATGAAGATTCTGTAGGTGTGCAAGTACTTTTCGTAACCAAGCATAAAACCTTCATGTGTTTTTGGTGCAAATTTGGAATTGTGATGAGGATCTCTAACCCAGCATTTAGCACGGAAGACTTTGAGATCACTCACATTGGGTTTCTTGTCAGTGAGTAGTTCATATGAGGTTTTCTTGAGGAGTTTGTGAAGATATACCATGTTGATGATGTGGCATGCAGTGTTGATAGCCTCAGGCCAGAACCGAAGAGGCGTCTTGTATTCATCAAGCATAGTGCGAGCCATCTCAACAAGAGTCCTATTCTTGCGCTCCATAATGTCGTTCTGCTATGGAGTGTATGGGGCTGATAGCTCATGAGTAATACCAAGTTCATCAAGATAGTCATCAAGACCAGTGTTCCTGAACTCGGTCCCATTGTCACTCCGGATATGCTTGATCTTCACACCAAAATTCGTTGAGGCCCTTGAGGAAAATCACTTGAAGATTTCCTGCACTTCATGCTTAAATGTGATGATATGCACCCATGTATACAAGAATAGTCATCAACAATGACGAAGCCATAAAGAGATGATGCATTTGTGAATGCAGAGTAATGTGTAGGGCCAAAGAGGTCCATGTGAAGCAATTCAAAAGGACGAGTGGCAGTCATGATAGTCTTCGGCGGATGCTTGGATTTGGTCATTGATACGTCCAAAACGTATCTATAATTTATGCTTGCTCCATGCTTCTTTTGTGTGATATTGCTATGATATTTATGCACTTCCATACACTTTTGATCATATTTGGACTAACCTATTAACTCAGTGCACCCTAGTGCCAGTTTCTGTTTTCTGCTGTTTTTGTATTTCAGGTTTTCCCATTACTTAAATTGCCAGAAAAATTCCGGGAAAAATATATAAAAAATCAGCGCTCCAGAAGCTTCCACACGCCAGAAGTGGGGCCAGAGGGGAGCCAGGGGCAGCCCAGGCGGCCTGCCCACGCGGCCCCCCTCCTGGCCGCGCCGGGGGGTGCCTGGGCCCCCCTCTCCGCCTCTGGTGACCCCCTTTGGCATATATTTACCACGCGTCGCGAAAACCCTGATACCAGAACCCTTTTCTCCAGAAGCAATTCCGATCTCCGCCGCCATCACCACCAAGTTTCGGGGGACCAGAATTCCTGTGCCGGCATCCTGCCGGGACGGGGAATTGCCCCCGGATTCATCTCCATCGACGTTGCTTCCTCCCTCCATGATGCGGGAGTAGTTCCTCCTCGGGGCTGAGGTTTCTACCAGTAGCTATGTGGTCAATTCTCTCTCCCATGATGTGATCTTCGTTGTGATCATAGGCTATATTAATCTAGGGTGATCCCATGATATTTCCCCTTCCTCTATGTATTGGATTGATGTACTCACTTGTCTTTATCTAGTATAATCCCCGAGACCAAGGTGACAGCGGTCTATTGGACATGGATTAGAAGAATATTTTCATGAGTGATTTCCTCTTTTGTGTGTTGATTGAAGATTGAGAGTCTCTTGGTGCTTGTCTTTGACTATCCTTGAGATATGTTGTGGTGATTGTGGTACTCTCTTTGGATGGCCGCGGTGACATTGGGAAATCCATAGATTGAGAACTACGAACTTTGAGGTGTGCTTTTGTAGCCCTACATAATTCTCGTCCTCTCTTGACCACAAAGGAATGACCTCCGAGTGCGTCCCCCTTGCATGTTTTATGGGAAATATCATGTGATTCGATTATGTTAATGTTGTTGGGAGTTGCCACTAGTGAAAGTATGATCCCTAGGCCTTGTTTTCACCATTGCAATACCATTTGTGCTCACGTTTACCACTTGTTTGCTTGCCGCACTTTTTATTACAGATTTATATTACTTTGCTTTGCCACTCCTATCATCCATATTTTACCATCTCTTCGCCGAACTAGTGCACCTATATATCTGACAAGTGTATTAGGTGTGTTGGGGACACAAGAGACTTCTTGTATCTTGATTGCAGGGTTGCTTGAAAGGGGTACGTTCAACCTCCACTTCCCTGAGTTCGATAAACCTTGGGTTACTCACTTAAGGGAAATTTGCTGCTGTCCTACAAACCTATGCTCTTGGAGGCCCAACACTGTCTACAGGAATAGAAGCGTGTAGTAGACATCAGTCATCTTTCCAGCTTCGCAAGCCCCACAAAGATGATCTTTGAGGAATTTGACACCCTCAATTCCAAGAATGTGCTTCTTCTTCACAAGTGTGCGCAGGTTCCTCATGCCAGCATGACCTAGTCGTCGATGCCATAGCCATCCTTCTGAAGCTTTTGCAAGTAGGCATGTGGCAGATTGTGGTCCTGTAGAGAAATCAAGAATATACAAGTCTCCTCTCCTAAAGCCTTCGAAGGCTTTGGAATTGTCAGATTCTAAAACTACAACACAGCGATATTTGCCAAAGACAACAACCATACCAAGATCACAAATCATTGAGACAGACATGAGGTTGAATCCAAGAGACTCGACAAGCATGAATTTGTCCATGTGTCGATCTTCTGAGATTGCAACCTTACCTAGACCCAATACCTTGCTTTTTCCTTTATCAGCGTAGGTGATATGCTTCAAGTGAGATGGAGATAAACCAGAGTCCATCAGTAGGTTCTTGTCACCAGTCATGTGGTTTGTGCATCCACTGTCGAGGACCCACTCAGTAGCTTTGAGGGAGTCATCCTGTAGAAGAATTAGTACATCTTACAACTCATATGCTTCATAGTGAAGAATATGACATCAATTTTCATTAGAATGAATTTCATTGATAAGAGCAATATATGAAGAATGAGGACGTGAGAAACGAATGAATCATTTCTCCATGATTAGCGTGCGTCCATTCAAGCATTTTCAGGTCTCCAGCAAATTCTTCAGATGTTTAAGTTCGTCTGGAGACCTAACCCTGCATAAGAGATTAGTTCTTTTTCTTCACCACCCATATCTGGATAGGTGGCAAAGAGTTCATCATTCGACGAGCACCAATTGAGAATGGTGGCATTGAAACTAGTACACTTCATTTCAAAGAAGAGGGTTAGATTATGAATAAGAGTAAGCAGAGAAATTCTTCGAGGACTTATTAACATAATGATTTGAAGAATAATGCACATATTCATAATCCTTCTTTCCCTGCGAAACATATGTGTTAGCTCGATGATGATCATATGAGGAATTTGATCCACTTGAGGAATTTGGTCCATATGAGGATTTGGATCCATATGAACCATATGAAGAATTTGATCTGGGGTTCCTGTTCTTCACAGGAGTTGTCATGAGGACATTCACTTGAAGATTTTCAAGGTGCCTCTTAGGGGCCCAGATTTTCTTCATAGGGGGACCATTCCTGCAGTTAGTTCCAACATATCTAACAAATACTTCACCATTCTGATTTTTGAACAGTTTATAGTTAGAGTCAAATGACTCATCAGAAGAATGTGAAGATTCACAAGTAAAGACAGATAAGGTAGATGGATCTACGGGAGGTCCTTTTGCAGCAACCCATGAGGTTTGGGATACTGCTCAGGTTTCCAGTAGGTCCCATCAACATTGAGTTTCCTCTCAAAGGCAATGCCCTCTTTCCTAGGGTTCTTGTACAGAATCTGCTTTTTAAACACATCACAAAGAGTCTGATGACCTTTGAGGCTTTTGTACATGCCTATCACATACAATTCCTTCAACCCTGCATTTTCGTCAGTAGCATCGGTGTTTTCCTCAGTTGAGGAAATTGTCACCACAGAAACAGTTGAAGAATTTGTAACAATAGAAGCATTTGAACTTTCAGGTGAAGAATTTACAGTTTCACGTTCAATGCATTTAGTACATGGTGGAATGAATTCCTCCCGAGCAGCGCTGATCTGTTGAGCAAGCAATGAATCATGTTCCTTCTGAATATCTTCATAACTCTCCCTTAGCTTCTCAAGATCTTGCTTTCTGTGAAGAAATTCGTAGGAAAGCTTCTCATGATCAAATAAGAGAGTGTTATGATTATCTTGAAGGTTATTAAACTTGGACTGAAGTCTCTGAAGATTTTCAGTCAAGATTTTAGATCGATCTATTTCTTCACCCAACATATCATTGCTCTCATTAAGCATATTGTGAACTTTCTCCAAAGCTTTTTGTTGTTTAGTGGTAAGGGAAGAAAGTTTTGTATAACTTGGTCCAAATTCATCACCAGATTCATCATCACTTGACTCAGATAGATAGCATTCAGTTACCTTGGCACCTTTTGCCATGAGGCATGGTGCAGAGGATGATGATTTCGGATCTAAAGTCATCGTCTTGAGAGATTCCTTGAAATCCTCAAACCAGGGATCTTGACGAGTTCGATGACCTTCATAAACCTCAGAGAGTCGGTCCCAGATAAGCTTCGCATGGCAGAGTGATGGCTTCTCGCCCCTCGTTGGTTACCCCAAGTGGAAGGTTTGAGATGCAGTGTAGCGGAAGTTTTCCCTTGGCAATACCAAGGATCGATTTCCCTTAGACTCCCAGTTTCAACAAGAAGGTGTCAGCTGCTAACGGCGCCAGATATTAGCAATCAACGTGGACCTGCACACAGATACAAATAACTTTGCTCCCAACGAGTACAGAGAGGTTGTCAATCCCTCCGGACTTGTCGTTTACAAAGGATCAAACGCAAATGATAGTAGTGATAGATATTGCTGCAATAGTAAGTAAAAGCGAAAAGTAAATAGCGGGTGTGATCAATGATGGTAATATGGACCGGAGTCTCATGATGTTCACTAGTGATGTCTCTCTCCCAAAAGACGATAAAACAGCTATGTGAGGTAAACGAATTACAGCTGGACAATTGACAGGACCACGAACGCAAACCAATGCTGACTAAGTTGCAAGAAAGGTAGAGGTTCAAAGCATGGGCGGTACGCCGAGGTAAGTAGACCGAAATCCATCTGCATCTACTACTAATCATCCACCTTGAGATATCTATCCAGAACATCTCGCTGGTATTAAGTTGCGAGTCCCACCCATAGTGTAAACTCAAAGCAACAGACAACTGCATTAAAAGAACTTTGCGTAAAGTAAACCATCCTTGCACCCGCGGGCACAAGCACCGTTGTTTTCCCCCTTGTGGCAACAGCACATCCCCTAGACTCATGTTTCTGTCACTCAAGCTAGTCATCTAGGGGCATGAACCCACAATCAAGCATAACGTTCCCTCTTGGAGTCACTACCTACTACTTGGCCAAAGCAATAAGTAACAACGGAGAACATGCAAGAATTACTTACGAACATAAATATAAAAGAGGTGAATCAAATATATTACTCAAACACAATCTGAACATAATCTCATAATCCATCGGATCCCAGCAAACTCATCATAGCAACAGCATAAGGATTACATATGTGCCTCGATCATGTAGGGCAGCTCACGAGGACTAATTAGTGAAGCACAAGAACGGGAGGAGAACATCACATAGCTACTGGTCATGGACCCATGGTCCAAGGGAGACTACTCACAACTCATCCGGGAGGCGTCCATGGTGGTGGAGAGGCTCCCAGTGGTGATCCTCCCCTCCGGCAGGGTGTCGGGAAGAGTTCTCCTGGTGCTCCCGATCTTGGAAGCGGCGGCGGCGGCGGTGGAACAGAGATGAGATCGCGAAAAAGAGTTCCCGTCTCGAGGGTTTCGGGAGACGCTTTAAATATATGCCAAAGGGGGGCATCAGCGGAGCCTCGGGGGGCCCAGGCGCCCCCCCGTCGCGACCCAGGGGGGGCGCGCCGCCATGGCGCCTGGAGCCCTGGTGCCCCCCCCCCCCACCGGCTGTACTTCAGGCGCCTGGTAGCTTCTGGAACGCTGATTTTTTATATGATTTTTCCGGATTTTTTCTGGCAGTTCTCGTAATGTGAAAACCTGAAATACAAAAACAGCCGAAAACAGAAACAGGCACTGGGGTGCACTGAGTTAATAGGTTAGTCCAAATATGATCAAAAGTGTATGTAAGTGTATAAATAACATAGCAATATCACCCAAAAGAGGCATGGAGCAAGAAGAAATTATAGATACGTTTTGGACGTATCAACATCCCCAAGCTTAATTCATGCTCGTCCTCGAGTAGGTAAATGATAACAAGAATAATTTCTGTGGTGACATTCTATTAACCATATAGGACTTATTCATAGTCATATGACAAAAGCTTACTGAGACAATGAATCTGTAGTAATTAAGTTGCCTCATGAGAAAATCACAAAGAACTGGAAGTTTTACAATATGATACTGAAACATCAAAAAGATTTGTAATGAATATGATGTGCAAATATGATAAAGTGATATCTAGCTTGCCCCCTTTAGTGAAGCAAAACATAAATGCAGGGGCACCTCCAAGGTTTAAGTGATGACTAGATACAATGATTTCAGAATAAACGATATCACAATCATGCAAAAGACAATGCTACTTTGGGACAATGCACATTACACTCAGAATGACAATCATGCTCTAAGTAGTTGGTGCTTTAAAAGAAGGTGGAGACTCTCGAACCGTGGCTTTTGCTGGCAAGGTTGAAAACCCGTAGTCGGAAACAAAGACAAGACATGTACCAAAGCTCTTGGTTTTAAAAAACAGAGGTAATAATATATTTTTGATTATGCATGTTCTAGCAGACAACTCAATCACTTCTTGAGATGGACAAGTTTCGAGGAACGGCTCCCGAATGAGGACGATCACATCCTCTTAGTCTCCTTTGTTTATCACTGCCAAAGTTTTCTGATTTCTCATGAACAAAGCGTGAAGGAGGGTTTGTTTGTTATATTATCTTTGAGCCGGGCGCACTCAATGCCAGTTCCTTCTCGTATTATGGGTTTGCACATTATACATGCAATCCTGGGGTGAAGCTTGTCCAACTTAAAAAGATCATGAATTAACTACTACTTCCTCATGAACTTAAAACAGAGGCACAAAACAGAAATGCATTTTTTTCTTTGAATAATTTCGAGATGGTACATGCAAGTCTCCGTTAGGAATGGCAGGTAAATACCATGTAGGAAGGTATGGTGGACTCATATGGCATAACTGGTTTAAAGGAATGTGGATGCACAAGCAGTCAGTCCGCTTAGTACAGGCGAAGGTTAGCAAAAGACTGGGAGGGACCAACTAAGAGAGCAATGACGGTCATAATCATGCAGAGCGACAAAGCAACATTGAATCACGCATGGTAGTTATATCGCTACTCAGAAACAAAAGATCATCAAGGCTTGACAGACTTTCTTTACAGTCTTAAATATGCGTGAGCATACGCCAAGTCAATCAAAATAAATTCTTTGACGGAAGATATTACTAAACCATACCACATCATAGGCAAACAAATCATGTTGGTACTCCAATAACACATTGGGAACCCCCCAGCTATTTGAGACTAACCATAAGAAAACATGAACTACTAAGCGCCATTATGCACGTAGCATCTTTATCATAGACATATCATACAATGCAACGGAAGCAAACTCTCTTAATAAGATAAGCATGATAACTAAAGAGAGTTCAAGCAACCAACTAAACAAAAGCTCTTTAAAAAGATAAGCATGAAAGTTAAGAGCTAAGCATGATAGTAGCTATTAAAAGACAAAGAACACACACAGCATAGATAGACATGAAAATTCTATGTTATGTTCTAGGTAGAAGTGGAGCGTGTTTCTCTCCCACATAAAGAAAGCTGAGTTCCGACTCGTTATGAAAAGCTAAAGAAAACTAAAAAGGAAAACTAAAAGCAAGACGCTCCAAGCATAGCACATAACACATGAAGTGATTAAAATATAGTGGAACGAAAGACGAACTGATAATGTTGATGGAGAAGGGGATGCACGGGGGCATCCCCAAGCTTAGACGCTTGAGTCTCCTTGAATATTTCTTGGGGGTGCACGGGGCATCCCCAAGCTTGAGCGTTTGACACTCCTGGATCTTTTTATCATCTTCGCTCGCACACTTGAAAACTCCCTTCATACATAACTCATCATAATCTGATTAGCGAGGTTAGTACCCTTAATAAAATAATTGTTCCTTGCTGGAAATAAATATATTCTTGAAGGTCTACTGTTTCTCAAGATTGCCAAAAGGTTTTTGCAAAGAAAAAGCAAGCTCTAGGTTTGCAAAATGAAGGAAAGGCAAAACAGGACAGAATCTGTGAAAAACAGAACAGCAGATAGTAAATGATTTGTTCGGGGCACTTGTGCAACTCTAATCAAAAAACTCAAAACAGACGCACGAAAGACAATTATATATAGCACGCTGTCGATAAACTTCAGACCAAAAAGATGATCTGGTGATTTTATACGAATTTTTCTATCCATGGACAGAATCTGTTTCCTGGACAGCACGTCACAACTTTTGAACTTTCTTGCAATCAGAGGCTACACTTGGCACAAAATTGAAAAGCAAAGATACAATGATGATGCTACTGTAGTTAACAACATCAAGACACAACTAAAGCAAAATAAAAATTTATTCATTGGGCTGCCTCCCAAAAGCGCTTTCTTTTATGCCTTTAAGCTAGGCATAATGCATATAGATCAAGTTTTATCAAGAGTAAAAGAATAGCTAGCCCGTATAACGGACTCAAAAGGTAACTTGATCTTCTTTCGAGGGAAGTGTTCCATACTTTTCTTGAGAGGAAACTGAAATTTTATATTCCCCTCTTTCATGTCAATGATAGCACCAACGGTGCGTAAAAAGGGACGTCCCAAAATAATTGGACACGAAGGATCACATTCAATATCCATAATAGTGAAATCAACGGGAACATAATTATCATTGACAACGATAAGAACATCGTCGATCCTCCCCAAAGGTTTCTTTATGGAAGAATCAACGAGACGAACAACAAAAGAACAAGAATCAAAAGGTTTCAATTTAAGCATATCATATATTCTTTTGGGCATAACAGAGTTACTAGCACCAACATCACATAAATCATAGCAAGAGAAGTTATTCAACTTAATTTTGATCATAGGATCCCAACCATCTTCTAGCTTTCTAGGTATGGAGGCTTCTACTCTAAGTTTCTCCTCCCTAGCTTTGATGAGAGCATTAGTGATATGCTCTGTGAAGGCAAGGTTAAGCGTGCTAGTGCGGGGGTCTCTAGACATCTTGTGAAGGAAATCAATAACTTCGGTAAGAGTGCAGTTATCAAAATCAAGGTCACTAGCATCAAGTAAAGTGGTAGTGGTGTCCTTTAGGTTCACTTGTTTGGTAGTTTCTATAGTCATAGCATCACCATTAATAGGTCCAATGGGACCAGGAGTGTATTGGGTGCTAAGAGTTTGGATATCCTCAACAACTTGGATAGTAGCAACAGTGTGGTGGGTAGGAAGGCTCTTAATTCTATCCTCTTCCTCCCTTTCTCTGGCCCATCTCTCTTTAAGTTTAGCCATCATCCTAATGTTTTCATTAATTTGCACTTGAATAGCATTCATAGGAGTAACCTTCCTCTCCTCAAGAGGAGAAGTTTTAATTTTAAGCAATTCTACCTCATTGGCTAAATGGTCTACCTTCAAAGAGAGATCATCTAGTTTGTTTAGTTTTTCTTCTACACTCTTATTAAAGGCTTTTTGGGTAGTGATGAAATCTTTAAGCATAATCTCTAGTTCAGTATTGGAGTTCTTGGTGCTAGGATAAGCATTGTTGTTCCCATAGGAATTAGAGGGGAACGCTCTAGGATTGTTACCAAAGTTACTCCTATAAGCATTGTTATTAAAACTGTTTCTAGAGATAAAGTTCACATCTACTTGTTCTTGAGCAATCAAAGAATTTAAAGGAACATCACGAGGATCAACAGAAGATTGCTTCGAAAGTAGAGACATGATCAAGTTAACTTTTTCATTAAGGGAGGAAATCTCCTCGACAGAGTTTACCTTCCTACCTGTTGGAGCGCGTTTGGTGTGCCATTGGGAATAGTTGGTCATCATCTCATCGAGAAGTTCGTGGCAGCACCAAGTGTAGTTGACATAAAGGTTCCTCCCGCGGCCGAATCTAACAAGTTTCGCGAGGTAAAGTTCAAGCCTGCATAAAAAGTTTGGATAACCATCCAAGTAGTCAAACCATGAGTAGGGCAGTTCTTGATAAGAGACTTCATACGTTCCCAAGCTTGGGCAACGTGTTCATTATCCAATTGTTTAAAATTCATTATGTTACTTCTTAGTTGGATAATTTTAGCAGGTGGATAGTATTTTCCAATAAAAGCATATTTGCACTTGTCCCATGAATCTATGCTATTTCTAGGCAAAGACTGAAACCAAATTTTAGCTCCTCCTCTCAAGGAGAAAGGAAAAGGCTTAAGCTTAACAATATCACCGTCTACTTCTCGGTACTTTTGCATATCACAAAGTTCAACAAAGTTGTTCAAGTGTAAAGCAGCATCATCTCCAGCACCGGAGAATTGATCTTTCATAACTAGGTTCAGTAAAGCAGGTTTAATTTCATACGAAGGTGCTGAAGTGGCAGGTGTAGTGATAGGTGTGCAGATAAAGTCATCGTTGTTGTGACTAGTGAAGTCACACAACTTGGTGTTCTCGGTGGAACCCATAGCAGCAAGCAAGCAAGATAACTATTTTTGTGATTTTCGATAAAAGATACTAAAGCAAAAAAACTGAAAGGTAAACTAACAAGACTAAAAGCAAAGGTAAAAGATAGCGTGCAACTCCCCTATCCTAAAGAGTGGAGTCCCCGGCAACGGCGCCAGAAAAATTTGCTTGATGGCTTCTCGCCCCTCGTTGGTTACCCCAAGTGGAAGGTTTGAGATGCAGTGTAGCGGAAGTTTTCCCTTGGCAATACCAATGATCGATTTCCCCGAGACTCCCAGTTTCAACAAGAAGGTGTCAACTGCTAACGGCGCCAGATATTAGCAATCAACGTGGACCTGCACACAGATACAAATAACTTTGCTCCCAACGAGTACAGAGAGGTTGTCAATCCCTCCGGCCTTGTCGTTTACAAAGGATCAAACGCAAATGATAGTAGTGATAGATATTGCTGCAATAGTAAGTAAAAGCGAAAAGTAAATAGCGGGTGTGATCAATGATGGTAATATGGACCGGAGTCTCATGATGTTCACTAGTGATGTCTCTCTCCCAAAAGACGATAAAACAGCTATGTGAGGTAAACGAATTACAGCTGGGCAATTGACAGGACCACAAACACAAACCAATGCTGACTAAGTTGCAAGAAAGGTAGAGGTTCAAAGCATGGGCGGTACGCCGAGGTAAGTAGACCGAAATCCATCTGCATCTACTACTAATCATCCACCTTGAGATATCTATCCAGAACATCTCGCTGGTATTAAGTTGCGAGTCCCACCCATAGTGTAAACTCAAAGCAACAGACAACTGCATTAAAAGAACTTTGTGTAAAGTAAACAATCCTTGCACCCGCGGGCACAAGCACCGTTGTTTTCCCCCTTGTGGCAACAGCACATCCCCTAGACTCATGTTTCTGTCACTCAAGCTAGTCATCTAGGGGCATGAACCCACAATCAAGCATAACGTTCCCTCTTGGAGTCACTACCTACTACTTGGCCAAAGCAATAAGTAACAACGGAGAACATGCAAGAATTACTTACGAACATAAATATAAAAGAGGTGAATCAAATATATTACTCAAACACAATCTGAACATAATCTCATAATCCATCGGATCCCAGCAAACTCATCATAGCAACAGCATAAGGATTACATATGTGCCTCGATCATGTAGGGCAGCTCACGAGGACTAATTAGTGAAGCACAAGAACGGGAGGAGAACATCACATAGCTACTGGTCATGGACCCATGGTCCAAGGGAGACTACTCACAACTCATCCGGGAGGCGTCCATGGTGGTGGAGAGGCTCCCGGTGGTGATCCTCCCCTCCGGCAGGGTGCCGGGAAGAGTTCTCCTGGTGCTCCCGATCTTGGAAGCGGCGGCGGCGGCGGAACAGAGATGAGATCGCGAAAAAGAGTTCCCGTCTCGAGGGTTTCGGGAGACGCTTTAAATATATGCCAAAGGGGGGCATCAGCGGATCCTCGGGGGGCCCAGGCGCCCCCCCGGCGCGGCCCGGGGGGGGCGCCGCCAGGGCGCCTGGAGCCCTGGTGCCCCCCCCCCCCGGCTATACTTCGGGCGCCTGGTAGCTTCTGGAACGCTGATTTTTTATATGATTTTTCCGGATTTTTTCTGGCAGTTCTCGTAATGTGAAAACCTGAAATACAAAAACAGCCGAAAATAGAAACTGGCACTGGGGTGCACTGAGTTAATAGGTTAGTCCAAATATGATCAAAAGTGTATGGAAGTGTATAAATAACATAGCAATATCACCCAAAAGAGGCATGGAGCAAGCAGAAATTATAGATACGTTTTGGACGTATCACAGAGATGCATAACGTTCCTGAATTTATTTTGGGACAGACATGAACAGATGATGTCCTTTGCTGTGAGGTTCAGGAGAGTGTACTTGCGAATATCATCAGCCTCCGCCATCTTGCATAGGTCGGTAAGACCAATACCAGTGATGATCCACAGCTCACTGTTCATCGCCAAGAGGCGCTTCTTCATCATAGCTTTCCACTTGGGATAATCATGACTGTCAAAGATGGGGCATGACACAGTCTTCATTCCTGCGGTCGACATAACTAAAACTACAGGAAGTTAAACCAAATCACACAGAACAAGAGAGTACCTTGCTCTAATACCAATTGAAAGTGTGTTATATCGACTAGAGGGGGTGAATAGGTGATTTTTACAAATTCGTCCCTGAGGAAATTCTAGCTGAGTTATTTCCTAAGCAACGAACTACTTAGCAGCGGAATAGATACTCAAGTGCAAGCATAACAAGACAGTAGCATGGTCATCATGATGAAATGAAAACAAGCACATAGTACAAGTAGTGTGTAAACAGGATAAGCAGGCTGAGGACTGAAGACTGAAGAAATTGGGTTGAGGAAATTGAGAAAGTCTTTAGTCAAAGTCTTCAAACAGTACAGATCAAGTTCATCAACACATGAATGAGTAAATGGAAGAGTTGAGGAAATAGAACCAGTAGGTTTGATGAAGACAATGATTTGTTAGACCAGTTCCAACTGCTGTGACAGTTGTACGTCTGGTTAGGGCGGCTAGGTATTTAAACCTGAGGACACATAGTCCCGGACACCCAGTCCTGGACACGTAGTCCAAGACACCAAGTCCTCACCGTATTCCCCTTGAGCTAAGGTCACACAGACCTTGCCCAATCACTCGTCGTAAGTCTTCACAGGTGACTTCCAAACCTTCACAGACTTGCTCACTCGGCGATCCACAATTCCTCTTGGATGCTCTAGACCATTGACACCTAACCGTCTGCAAGATCACAGTCTTCAAAGGTAACAAGCATCGGCTCCACACAGGAACACTCTCTTTAGTGATGCTCAATCACTTTTGGATTTTAGGTTTTTGGGTTTGGGGTTTTTCCTCACTTGATGATTTTCGCTCAAAGTCCTCGGAGGATGGGTTGCTCTTATGACAAGTGGTTGTAGGGGGGCGGCTATTTATAGCCTAGGGAGCAGCCCGACATGATAAGACATAAATGCCCTTAAATGATATGACCGTTAGGTGGATAAGATATTTTGGGTAGCTGGCGCATAGCATAGCAAGGTCGGAAATTTGAGCTCTCAAATTCCTCACGGCTATCATGTTCCTCACTAGTAGGCAATCCGCACTGCCGAATTCCTAACTCCTTAGTCAGAACAAATTCCTCAGAGACCAGAAGAACTTCGTCTCTGTCACTGAAGAAATTGACTGAACTGTATGAGATTTCCAATGGCTTCACTCGAAAGGATTGGGTAGTGTAGGCTTTGAGTTGAGCGTCACTTGGAAATATGTTTCCTTAGTTTTACCTCGAACCCCTTTAATAGTACGGTGTTTCCTATGACTCAAGAAAGAGTAAATTAAACTACAAAACCAAAAGTCTTCACGCTTCATAATCCTCGCATGATTATCCAAGTTTTCAAGATCACACCAATTTCCTCACTTTCAAAGTCTTCAAGAAAACCAAAGTCTTCAACTGAAGACATACATTTTTAGGGGTCGACTTTCATCGTAAATATAACACTCCTCGTAGACTTATAAGACATGTGTACACTCAAAAACACATTAGTCCCTAAACCTGTAATTTTTCAATACACCAAAATCACTAAGGGGCACTAGATGCACTTACACCAACTCTCCAAATATTGCCCGTTGAATTTTTTAAACCAGCAACTAATCTCTGCCAAGAATAAGATGAACCCTTCTCATGTCCAGCTTTCAACAGATCTCTGTTTGGATAATATTTTGCATGTCATACATTTGCACAAAAAGTTCCAGGTCAAGTATTAATCTTTAGCTTTGTTTTACCGGCATTGTTCATAGGTTAAAAGCATGCAAATCCATATCCCATACTCTCAGTCTTTATTGGGATGCCCATTTTCCACGAGGCAAATCAATGCAGCAATTTTTGTTCATCTATATCTTCCCACCAAATACATGTCTTGGCTTTTATGATACATTTGCATACCTTCTTTGGTAACTTAAAATAGACATGGAAAAGAATCGGATGACTTGAATGATAGCCTTCAATGAAATCTCCTTTTTTTCCCGTAGATAACAATTTTCCTTCCATCCTCTTAGGTGATTCATAGCTCTTTCCAATAGATGGACAATGTTGTTACTTCTATCAACACCAACCATAGCTGGAAGACCAAGATATACGTCAAAGACTAGCTTCTACCATAATGATTAGTTTGAACATACTTGGGTTTCACATCAATATTTCACTTCACTCACTAATTGCTAACTGTGAGTGAAGCAATCTTGACTCTCCATTTATTTTCTCTCTTTCAAAGAAGCTCTCAGTTACTTATTTTGTGTGTGTGCTTATACCCAAAAGAAATGGAATGACTTGATTCTTGTCCTTATTCCAAAGGTTAATTCAAAATGCACAAAACATGAAGGTGTACAAGACAATAAGCTTACGCAATATATTATACAAGGTGAGCTAAAAAATTGATAACTCATTGTCTCAAATATTTCCTTCATAATGATGTGGTCTCGCATGCGCGAAGTGCTTCTATTCCTGGTAGCCTGGTTACATATGGTATTCTATTTGCGTACGAGAGTTTACACACAACTAATAGTAATAAGAAAGGGAAGGCATGATACTATACAGTGAAACTTGACATGCATAAAGAATGTGATCGTGTGGAATGATGCTTCTTTTAGAGAGAGTGGGAATACAGTTGGGGTTTCACCAAAAATTTGTTGATCTCCTTATGACATGTGTAACATCTATGAAATATACAGTGAGACTTAATGGTCGAGAAATGGATTGCTTTATTCCATGTATGGGGCTCCTGCGGGGTAACCCCTCACCACCATATTTATTTCATATATGTGTTGAGGGTTTATCAAGTGCTCCGAGTCGTAGAGAGGAGGCCCATGGCACTGAAGGTATTCGGGGTGTGCAAAATTGCACCACCATTTTCCCATTTATCATTTGTCGAGGTTTCCTAATACTTATGAAGGAACATATGAATTATGCAACCTCATTGAGATAGGTACTAGATCATGGCAATTAGTTAGTGAAGCAAAGTGCACAATTTCACCGTGAAGTCTATGCATGTGGATCTTATGGATTTTGGTCCTATTTTTCCGCATAGTACATATTTGGAAAAATAGAGTTTCCTTCCAAGATCAATATTTCCACATGGTTTTTGCAGAGGGAGCTAATTCTTACCAAAGATAATGTTGCTAACCGTAACTGTCATGATAGAAAAAATGTGTTTTTTACCAGGAGGAGTATTTCATCATTTGTTTCGCCCATGTCCATTTACTACCTTGACCAGGCGCGCGATTCATGTCACATGCAATTTAGCATTGCGAAGGATTATTCCCAATTTATTTGGAAACTGGTTGGGTGTTATTCATCATAAGTTGTGGGACAAAATCGGTGTTGGATTTTGTGCCATTTCTCTAGGCAATATGGTACGTTGGAATGACTCCATTTTTAACATATCATCAACTCTTAATTTCTTGCAGGTTATCTACAAGGATGCGGCTTCAATCCGTATGTGTCATTACTGTAGCATGTGGACACATGGATGCTTATGGCCTCGTGGTGCACCCTGATGTGGATGGCAAGCGTAGAGTTTGTTTAACCACCTTGGCTGATGAGTCACTCGTAGATTACGTGGATGAGCTATGTAATCTTGGGTCTGGTCGATTGTGGTCGTGTTTCCTTTTTATTTGTATTAGTGTCCGGTATCGATGACTTCAACTTGATTCACGTTTAATAATATATACTTTCAAATCGGACGCAAAAGATTTGTCTCGTCCTAAGAAGTTTAGAATTGCTTTAAAGAAAAAAGAAATAAAATTACAAAGTTTTTACTCTCGAGGCATGATGTTTCTTAAGTGCTTTGCAATGGTGGTAGCCCAAAGTGTAGCCTCGTTTTTAATGTTGGAGATAATGATGGTTGGGAGCGTGGATTTCTGCTGTAACACCCTAGTATTTCGCTTACACCAAATTGTCCAACAAGTAAGCATGGTGAGGGACGCCAACACATTCCGGTTTGTCGTATTCTTCTCGGACATATTGATCCACAGACCCTTGATGGTACGCTCATCAATCCAACTAGAAGTGTCAATGCCGTCGGCCAAACCTTGATCATGCCCCCAAAGCCTCATGGTGAACTGACACTTGAAGAAGAAGTGGTCCATCAATTCCTCGGTTTGCGTAAATAAAGGACATAGCCCGCAATTTGGCCATCTGCGCCTTTGAAGTCTGTCCGCAGTCCAAATCCGATTTTGAGTTGCAAGCCAAACAAAAAAGAAACCCTGGGAGGCGCCCAAACCCTCCAAACCGCGTAGCTCATGGGTGGGCAGATTGTGCATAAGAATTGAACTTTATATGCCGAAGTGGCGGCCTAGTACAAGTGATGTTATCGTTAGTATTGTCCACAAAATAAATTGCACGAGAACGGGGCATATTGTCATGCGAAAAGGGTACTCCCCTTTTCAATAAATAAATAAACAACTAAGAAAAAAATAACAAGGCAATCCAAATAAAACATAGTCGCACACAATAAAAAGGTACAAATATAATCCGTTACAGTATTCAAATGATGAATTTAGCAGTCAGACTGACACTGTGAATGGAGTAATATATATGCACACTTTTTTGAGCTGGTGCTCGAACAGGACAGTTTAATGTTAAAACCCACTGGATAATCAAGTCGAAAGGAAAGTTGTTAGCTGGTACTAGCAGAATGGCCATGTCAGGTTGCTGGGTTGCCAGCGGTGCCATTGGCACCGGAGATGAAGACCCGACGGAGATGGTGCTTGCCGGCGTAGTGCTCCTGGACGTTGAGCTTACCTGAGATGAGCACGTCGCACATCTCGCACCGCACGTTTATCTCACCGGCGATGCCACTGGCGCCGGAGACGAAGACCCGATGAAGGTGGTGCTTGCCGGCGTAGTGCTCCTGGACGTTGAGCTTGCCTGAGAGGACCACGTCGCATATCTCGCACCGCACGTTTACCTCACCGGCGGCGTTGGCCACCTTGTTCCGGTGCTTCCTCCCCTCCTCGTGCTGCCTGAGGTTGAACGCCGTCATGCACCGCACGCCGCAGACGCGGCAAACAATGGAGGGCTTGTTGCCTGCCGCCGGGTTGGCTGGGGACCTTGGGTGAAGTGGCGGCTTGGAGCTGGTGTTCACCTGCGGAGGTGGCGTTCTGGCGGCCGCGTTTGCTGCGGCCGCTGGCGTAGCGTGCGGACGTTGCCTCTGCTTCTGGAGTGGGTGCGCCTGTGCTGGCGGCGCCCCCGGTTGCTGTGCATGCGCCGGAGCTGCCACGTACTGCATCTGCGGTTGCTGCTCCTGGTATTGCTGCCTCGGCGGTGCCAGCGCCTCGAACTGGTTCTGCGGCGGCTGTCGAACGCCGGAGACACCAGGAGGCGGCCAGGTTGCTTGCCTGTTTCTCGGAGGTGCAGCTGGAGGAGGTGATGATGGATTCTGTACCTGAAGAGGGAAAAGAAAACATGACCACTGGCATGCAACTGTACAACCGATGCACGTAAATAATGAGACCATTCATAGAAATCTTGAGAGCACAGACCAAGTGTAGCAGGAAATTTACAGGAGTAATTCTTCTTAAACTAAATTTATGTGGCAGGAAATGTGATGTACAAACAGGAGTTTCTACATGTCAAGTGTAGTAGTTTTCTGACTACACAAATTTTCCACCTACCATGTGTTTTATTGACGAACTTATCATGAAACATTACTCGATTTAAGAGGAAATTAACAGGATCTCAACTAAAGCCATCAATGGAACAGATGGAGTGGAATTAGGAACTGTGGCTTCTTTGAAATAAATAACAGAACTATACATCAGAAATAAACCGATGATTAGAGGTAGTTCTATCATTTCCTCTGAACTATGTCTCTGAAATGTGCACAAGTTTCCATTATTCAGAAATTTCTGTTCCAGTATTTCAAGGAATAAGTATAGCATTGCTGGAAAACTTGTTTTCTTCATACTGTTTGTGAGCACTTATGGGACAAAAACATCATGCAAAGACTAGGCTAACATCCATATCAATTATCTCGCAAAAAAAAAAACATCCATAACAATTGTTGATTTTGGGGATGAAAACACTAGGCTAAATTTGTGTACTTCCGGAGCTCAACAAATGCATTTTCCTGACAAACGCTGTACCATCCTAGAACGAGAGTCATTTTTCTATTTGACAAAGCAACAAACTATTTCTATGTGCAGCAGAGAAACAAGTAAGCAAAAAAAAAAACTTCTGAACAATCACCAAGCTGGCCTTCCTGACCGTGCAGACAACACAACGATACAAGCTAAAATTGTCATGTGTAGCTTGATACAGTGTGCCAGTTTCAAAGCATGTTAAAACACCTCTGATACAAAACATGCTAAAGCAGAAGAGATAGTGACGACGATTTGTGACTGACTGGTAGAGGAGGAACCTGGTGATCTGCGCCGCCGGAAGCGCGGCGAGCCCTGATCCGAAGCTTTTGGCGCTTGATAGCGTTGTCCAGGGTGATGTCCGCGGCCGTGCAGTCTTCTTCTTGGTCGCTGTGGACTTGGCATGGTCGAGCAACATCGACATTGTGTGCTTTGACGACCTGACGGATCGGCATTGCAGGAAACAAAGCATTTCAGTTCAGGAACTCAAAAAGGACGTGGAGCACTGGAGCACTGAGAAGGAGAGTTTGAAAGCAGAAAGGGATTATGATTTGACACTGCTACTCACTGTAGGAGCTTTGATCTGAAGCCTGCTGCTCTGGGTAGCGTTCATCCGGATGTCCATGCAGTCTTCTTGGTCGCCGTGAACCCGACGTGATGCAGCGACGTCGACGGCCGCCCTTCGTCTTCCCCCCTTGATGGCCTGATCGATCGGCAATGAAGGAACTAACTATGTCAGCGACTCAAAATGGACGTGGAGCTAGCAGCGATGGGAAGGTCGGTCCCAATGAAAATGGTTGAGTGGGAGCGAATGGATTGGAAAAATTAATAATGGAGAAAACGAAAGGGGATAATCGTGAGTTCGTTGGTTCACCTGGCCTTAATTACAAGATCCTCAAAAGATCTAAAAGATGAGATACCGTGTTAAGTACGTAATGGGTCTAATGGACCTGGTCTGTCGGTATAGCCCGTTAATCTTAGGGTTAATTAGAGATAAGGGTCGTTTGCTTAGGAGTCAAGTAAACATCTCTATATAAGAGGTGGAGATGTATCAATCTAATCAAGGAAGAATTAAGAAGGAAATCCCTTCCGTCTTACCCGGCCTTGGGCAAAAGGCCCCTGGGCGGCACTCTCGCGCCCTTCTTCTAGCAGCGCCGTAACATACCACACTTAGATCACGAGTAAAATTCGGTGACGGTCACTTTGGTCAATATATTCAAGAATACCCGATTTATGGTCCTTTCTTTGAGTGGGGGGGACCCGATCTATGGTCACTAAACTCACGTTAGTTTATATAGTGACGATCACTTGATACGTTTGTACATTGTATTCGGGAAAAAGTCCAAAACCAACTTTGAACTTGTAGACGGAAGGTAAATCAAACCCTGCACTTGTAATCCTGGAAATTAGCACACCGAACTCTTCAATCCCGGTCAATTTTGGACGAATTGGGCCGAGCCATTAGCACAATCGCTCACTTGCTCTACTATGTTTTTTTTGTTTTTTTTTCTTTTCTTTGTTTTTCCTTCTCATAAAGATAATAAATTCTATTTTACATTTTCGTAGTAAGAATACACTTTTTAGAACTACACATACCCACTTGTCTTCTCCTAAAAAATGTACCCACTTGTCTTAGGGGTGACCAAAAATACCAGGAGCCGCAAAAATAAGTTATGTGTAGGAGGACTTGAACGCGATACGCATGAGCAAAGACCACAGCTAACCAATGGCCCTGAGGGCTGTTTAGAGGAAAGACATCAGCCCGACTTTATAAATAAAGCCACAAGGCAGTATTCACCACCGGACAGACATACGACAAAAAAGTAGCAACGACACATAAAGAGTACTAGCGAAACAGGGAGTACATGGTGCCCAGGCCAATATACGATGCGCAGGCCAAGAGAAGGAGATCAAGTCAACAAAAGGGACCACCAAGTTCCTCTAGCCACCAGACTGGTATTGCGAGATTGAAGAAGTAGTAGCCCGAATCTTGTAAGTCATCAGATCAAAAGCCTCTCGGTCGGCCTTTTTAGTCAATAATCTCCACTGCTGCAAGAACATGCAAGTTTTAAATAAGCAGTCAACATGTTCAGCAGGAAAAGAGTGTTCAATAGTGAAATGGTTCCTAGTGGTCCACAACGACCAGCAAATGGCCACGAATCCCACCCAAAACACCCGTTTAGAGACCCCAGCTAAACCATCAGCCAAGATCCTGAGGTCCGAGAAGGAGGGGGGGCTCCAGGTCATATGAAGCCAGGATCTGATACAACACCAGCCGAACTTAGCCAGGACAGAAGTGAAAAAAATGTGATTCGTGTCTTCGAGGACCCCACAAAGTGCACACCTATCGATCCGAGGACCATTGCGTTTATGAATCTGATCAGCTACGGGCAACCTCCCTCTGTAGGCTTGCCACATAAAGATCTTGACCTTAGGAGGAATCCGGGCCCGCCAAATCATCTTAAACTTGGTAGTGGGGGTACGAGAGACGAGCTTAGCATATAAGGACTTGACTGGAAAAATGCTCGGAAGCAGAGTGGGGCCTGACCACCAAATCCTCCCCCTCCGAGAGCGTGGGCATGCAAGCGACAAGACGCTGCCAGTCATCCAACTCTTCAGGAGACAGAGAACGCCGAAGGGCCAGGTCCCAGTTATTATCGGAGAGCTTAGTGATGCAGATCTCTAAATCCGGGTAGTAAGAAAAAAGAACTGAAAAAGAAACCGCTAGGGGCGATCCCCACACCACTAGTCCAGCCAAAAACGGGTAGACTTGCCATTACGGACCACAAATTTAACCATGGACTGAAACACCGGGCGCTCTTTGACGAGATCTTTCCAGAATTGAGAGCCGCCCGTTGAGGAGGCAAACAAGGGGCTAGAGAAAGGAAAATATTTGGCTTTGATAATATTTAGCCACAATGGATTCTCAGATGAATTCGTGATCTTGCACCACCACTTGATGATAAGGCACTCGTTCATAATCAAGGTGTCAATAATGCCCAACCCCCCAAGGTTCCTGGGTCAGCAAATTTGTTTCCACTTCACCAGCCTATACTTGCGTTTGTTTTCCGACGAATTCCAATAGAACGCATACCTTTGCATATCAAGCCCCGCGTGCATCCCTCCAGAAAGGAGATAGAGGCCCATAAAGAACATGGGGAGGGAAGAGAGGCAAGCATTAATAAGGGCAATCTTGCCAGCTTGAGTGGTGTATATGTCCCTCCAAGGAATAACTCGATTACCCTCTTTTGTGACTACAGGAGCAAAATCTCTAGCCAGAAGTTTCTCAGCAGAAATAGGTAGGCCAAGATATTTTAAAGGGGGGGAGTCCAGGGAAAAGTTAAGAAGTTGGTAGACTCTAAGGGCCTCAGCATCCAACACCCCTGTGACAATAACTTCGCTTTTAGCAAAATTTGTCTTAAACCCAGACAAGGCTTCAAATCACAATAGTAGTAATATGAGATGGGCAAGACATTCCTCATTAAGTTCCACCATGATAATCATGTCGTCGGCGTACTGGCGGGTGGGTGATGCCCCGCAGAACAAGATGAGAGCTAACAGGGGAGATGTGCCCAGCCGTCGCCGCCCTCGACAGGATGTGGGATAAAGCATCATCAGCGAAGTCAAACATAAGAGGGGAGACTGGGTCCCCTTGCCTCAGGCCCCTGCCATTGGAGAAGAAAATACCGACCCTATTGAAAGATCTTGGATGTCGCCTAGAGGGGGTGAATAGGCGCATTAAAATAATTATGGTTTAGCCTTCAACATGCGCAATAAACCTAGCGGTTAATTTGACAAGCACAAAACCTATGACAACTAGGCTCACCTATGTGCACGAACAACTTATGCTAAGCAAGATAAACAACTAAGTGATAGCAAGAAATATAACACGAAATAATATGGCTATCACAAAGTAAAGTGCATAAGTAAAGGGCTCGGGTAAGAGATGACCAAGACACGCGGAGACGACGATGTATCCCAAAGTTCACACCCTTGCGGATGCTAATCTCCTTTTGGAGCGGTGTGGAGGCACAATGCTCCCCAAGAAGCCACTAGGGCCACCGTAATCTCCTCACACCCTCGCACAATGCAAGATGCCGTGATTCCACTAAGGGACCCTTGAGGGCGCTCACCGAACCCGTACAAATGGCAACCCTTGGGGCGGTCATCGAACTCGTACACTTTGGCAACCCCTGGGGACGGTCATCAGAACCCGTCAAATTGCTCGAGGCGATCTCCACAACCTAATTGGAGACCCCGACGCTTGCCCGAAGCTTTACACCACAATGATTGAGCTCCGAACACCACCAACCGTCTAGGGCACCAAGGCACCCAAGAGGAACAAGCTCAAGGGTACCAAGCACCCAAGAGGAATAAGCTTGTCAACTTCACTTCCACGTATCACCATGGAGAAATCAAATCGATGCACCAAATGCAATGGCAAGGGCACATAGAGTGCCCAGGTCCTTCTCTCCCAAATCCCACCAAAGCAACTAATGCTAGGGAGGAAAATGAGAGGAAGAACGAAGAAGAGAACATGAAGAACTCCAAGATCTAGATCCAGGGGGTTCCCCTCACATCAAGGAGAAATTGATTGGTGAAAATGTGGATCTAGATCTCCTCTCTTCCCCCCCCCCAAAAAAACTAGCAAGAATCCATGGAGGCATTGAGAGATAGCAAGCTCGAAGAAGGTCGATAATGGGGGAAGAACACGAGCTAAAGAGATAAGGTTCAACGGGGAAGAATACCCCTTTTATAGGTGGGGAATATCCAACCGTTATTGCTACTTCTTGAGCTTGCATTGATTTTTCCCTTGAAGAGGAAATGGTGATGCAGCAAAGTACATATAAGCATTTCCCTCAGTTGAGAACCAAGGTATCAATCCAGTGGGAGCTACAAGCAACTCTCCAATATGCATCTACACAAACTAACAAACACTTGCACACAACAAACAAAAGGGGTTGTCAATCCCTCAATGTCACGAAAAAGAGTGAGAACCGATAGAGATAGATTTAAAACTAAAGTAAAAAAAGCTAAATAAAGTAAACACAAAATAATTGCAGCAAGGTATTTTGAGTTTTTTTTTGTTTTATAGATCTGAAAATAATAGATGTAAAATAGACCTGGGAGGCATAGGTTTCACTAGAGGCTTCTGTCTTGAATAAAGCATAAAGTGGGTAAACAAATTACTGTCGAGCAATTGATAGAAAAGCGCAAAGTTATGACTATCTAAGGCAATGATCATGAATATAGGCATCACGTCCGTGACAAGTAGACTGACTCCTGCCTGCATCTACTATACTATTACTCCACACATCGACCGCTATCCAGCATGCATCTAGAGTATTAAGTTCATAAGAATCGAGTAACATCTTAAGCAAGGTGCCATGATGTAGAGGGATAAACTCAAGCAATATGCTATAAACCCCATCTTTTTATCCTTGATGGCAACAATACAATACGTGCCTCGCTAACCCTTCTGTCTCAAGGTGAGGACACCGCAAGATTGAACCCAAAACTAAGCACCTCTCTTGCAAGAACTACCAATCTAGTTGGCCAAATCAAACCAATAATTCGAAGAGAAATACAAAGATATCAAATCCTGCATATAAGAATACAGACAAGATTCAAATAATATTCATAGATAATCTAATCATGAATCCATAATTCATCGGATCTCGATAAACACACCGCAAAAGAAGATTACATCGAATAGATCTCCAAGAACATCGAGGAGAACATTGTATTGAAGATCAAAGAGAGTGAAGAAGCCATCTAGCTACTAGCTATGGAAGGGCATCATTGGAAGGGCAACAAGGTTGATTTAGAAGCCCTCCATGATCGAATCCCCCTCCGACAGAGTATCGGAAAAGGCCTCCAGATGGGATCTCACGAGATCAGAAACCTGCGGCGGTGGAAAAGTATTTTTGTGGACACTTTTGGGATTTTGGGAATACTTCTGAATTTATTAGCGAAGGTAGGGGTTAGGTGCTCTCCGAGGGGGTCACAAGCCCTAGGGGCGCCCCCTAGGGCGCGCCCCCTGGCTTGTCGTCTCCTCGGGGAATCTCTAACTTGGACTCCAAGTCCTACATGTTTCTTCTGGTCCAAGAAAAATCATCACAAAAGTTTTATTCCGTTTGAACTCCGTTTGATATTCCTTTTTTATGGAACTCAAAAACAAGGAAAAAACAGAAACTGTCTCTGAGCTCTGGGTTAATAAGTTAGTCCCCAAAATAATATAAAATAACATATTAATGCATATAAAATATCCCAAGTTGATAATATAATAGCATGGAACAATAAAAAATTATAGATATGTCGGATATGTATCAAGCATCCCCAAGCTTAATTCCTGCTCGTCCTCGACTAGGTAAATGATAAAAATAGAATTTTTGATGTGGAATGCTACCTAGCATATTTAGCAATGTAGTTCTTCTTTATTTGGCATGAATGTTCAGATCCATATGATTCAAAACAAAAGTTCATTAATATCAAAACAATAATACTTCAAGCATACTAGAAAGAAATTTATGAAGCTTCAAAAATGACATGGCTAAAGAAAGTTATCCCTACAAAATCATATAGTCTTGTTATGCTCCCTCTTCTTAGCACAAAATATAAATCATGCCCACACGATGTCAGCCAAGCAATTGTATTCCTACTTTTACATTCTTAAACTTTTTCAATTCTTCATGCAATACATGAGCGTGATCCATGGACATAGCACTATGGGTGGAATAGAAGGTGGTAGTAGGCAAAAGTAGGGAGAAAGTCAGACATCAACTAGGCAAATCAATGGACTATGGAGACATCCATCAATCGATAACAATGTGAGTGAGTAGGGATTGCCATGTAACGGTTGCACTAGAGCTATAAGTGTATGAAAGCTCAAAAGAAAACTAAGTGGGTGTGCATCCAACTTGCGTGCTCATGAAGACCTATGGCGTTTGAGAAAGCCCATCGTTGAATATACAAGCCAAATTATATAATGAAAAATTCCCACTAGTAATATATGAAAGTGTCAAAATAAGAGACTCTCTACAATGAAGCACATGGTGATACTTTGAAGCACAAGTGTGTAAAATGATAGTAACATTGTCCCTTCTCTCTTTTTATCTTTTTTTGGAGACTCTCAGAGACTCTTTTCTCTTCTTTTTTTCCTTTTTTATAAGCTCATAGGGGACAATGTTCTAATAATGATGATCATCACACTTTTATTTACTTACAACTCAAAATTACGACTCGATGGTAAACTCAACATGATGACGGAACGATGGAGTTACACGGCAATATATCTCGGAATGGCTATGAAAATGCCATAATAGGTAGTTATGGTGGCTGTTTTGAGGAAAGGTATAAGGTGGGTTTGATGCACCGGCGAAAGTTGCGCGATACTGGAGTAGCTAGGAATGGTGGAAGGGTGAGAGTGTGTATAATCCATGGACTCAACATTAGACATAAAGAACTCACATACTTATTACAAAAGGTTTATTATCCCTCGAAGCAAAGTACTACTAAGCATGCTCCTATGGGAGAGGTTGGTAGGAGCTAACTGATACGTCTCCAACATATCTATATTTTTTGATTGTTTCATGCTGTTATATTATCATTCTTGGATATTTTACAATCATTTTTTGGGACTAACCTATTGACATAGTACCAAGTGCCAGTTGTTGTTTTTTCCTTGTTTTTTACATCGCAAAAAATCAATACCAAACAAAGTCCAAATGCAGCGAAACTTTTTGGAGATTTTTCTGGGCCAGAAGACACAACATGGGCTGAAGAAGTACCAGAGGGGGGCTCCGAGGGGAGCACAACCCACCAGGATGCGTCAGGGCCCCCTGGCACGCCCAGGTGGGTTGTGCCCACCTCGGTGGCCTCCAGCACCGCCTCTCCGCTCTATAAATACTCCAATGTTCCAGAAACCCTAGGGGATTGGATGAAATTTTATTCCAGCCGCCGCAAGTTCTAGAACCACGAGATCCAATCTAGAGCCCTTTTTCTGGCACTCTGCCGGAGGGGAACACAATCACGGAGGAGTTCATCATCCTCATTGGTGTCTCTCTGATGATGCGTGAGTAGTTTACCACAGACCTACAGGTCCGTAGGCAGTAGCTAGATAGCTTCTTCTCTCTTTTTATCTCAATACAATGGTCTGTTGGAGATCTATTTGATGTAATGACTTTTTGCGGTGTGTTTGCTGAGATCCGATGAATTGTGAGTTTATGATCAGATTTACCTTGATTTAACATCCATTCTTGATTATTATAGCCTTGTATTTCTTCTCTGATATTTGGGTTTTGTTTGGCCAACTTGATATGTTTATCTTGCAATGTGAAGAGGTTCTTTTTAATGGGTTCGATCTTGCGGCGTCCTTTCCCAGTGACAGAAGGGGCCGCAAGACACACATGTATCGCTGCTATTAAGGATAAAAAGATGGGGTCTATTCCTACATGAATAGATCTTGTCTACATGATGTCATCGTTCTTATTGCATTACTCCGTTTTTCCATGAACTTAATACACTAGATGCATGCTGGATAGCGGTCGATGTGTGGAGTAATAGTAGTAGATGCAGGTAGGATTCAGTCTACTAATCTTGGACGTGATGCCTATGTACATGATCATTGACTTGGATATTGTCATAATTATTTGCTTTTCTATCAATTTCCCAACAGTAATTTGTCTACCCACCGCATGCTATTTTCTCGAGAGAAGCCACTAGTGAAATCTACGGCCCCCGCGTCTATTTTCCAATCATATAGTTTCAAATCTATATTGCCATTTGTGTTTTCCTTTATTTGCAACTTCTATCTTTAGATCTATATTATCAAAAACACAAAAATACCTTGTTGCGTTTTATTTGCTTTTATTTGCATCTTTCAATCTAGTACAATTTTACCCCGTCAACTCGTCAATTTCTGGCACGTTACCCGAAAGGGATTGACAACCCCTTTAACGCATTGGGTTGCAAGTATTTTTTATTTGTGTGCAGGTACCATTTACATAGTGTTGAATGATTCTCCTACTGGTTCGATAACCTTGGTTTCATAACTGAGGGAAATACTTACCGTCGTTGTGCTGCATCATCCCTTCCCCTTTGGGGAAATACCAACGCATCTCAAGCGCACGTCATTAACCATTGCGTGCCCCCGACTTTTACGCATACGAAGACAATCCGAATAAATCACGCTCCAACTTCATCACATAATTAGAAGATCATGCGTGCATGCTACGGGAATCACAAACCTTAATACAATTATTTCTTTAACCACACAACTTACTACTAGCATGACTCTAATATCACCATCTTAATATCTCAAAACAATTGCAAGGAGTCAAACTTCTCATAAATTCAATGCTCTTTATGAAAGTTTTTATTATACTCTCTTTGGATGCCTATCATATTAGGACTAAATTCATATCCCAAGAAAATTACCATGCTATTTAGAGACTCTCAAAATAATATAAGTGAAGCATGAGAGTTCATCAATTTCTTCAAAATAATCATCACCGTAGTGCTCAAAAAGATATAAGTTAAGTACTAGAGCAACTACCCTAGCTCAAAAGATATAAGTGGAGCACAAAGAGTATTCTAATAAATTCATGATTAATACGTGTCCCTCTCAAAAGGTGTGTACAGCAAGGATGATTGTGGCAAACTAAAAGTCAAAGACTCAAATCATACAAGACGCTCCAAGCAAAACACATATCATGCGGTGAATAAAAATATAGCCTCAAGTAAATTTACCGATGGATTGAAGGCAAAAGAGGGGATGCCAATCGGGGCATCCCCAAGCTTAGGTTCTTGGTTGTCCTTTAATATTACCTTGGGGTGCCTTGGGCATCCCCAAGATTAGGCTTTTGCCACTCCTTATTCCATAGTCCATCAAATCTTTATCCAAAACATGAAAACTTCACAACACAAAACTCAACAGAAAACTAGTGAGATCCGTTAGTAAAACAAATTCAATCCTTACTTGTATGTACTGTTGTGAACTCATTCTTATTTTATATTGGTGTAATATCTACTATATTCTAACTTCTCCACGGTTCATAGCCCCCGATACTAGCCATACATCCATCAAAATAAGCAAACAACACAAACAAAACAGAATCTGTCAAAAACAGAACCGTCTATAAAGATGCGGATTTATGTCAAACTTCTGCATCTCTAAAAATTCTAAAAAATTAGGACAACGTGGGAAATTTTTAGATAAGAAACATGTACACAATCCAGAGTATTTTCATGTTCCAGCACCCAGAAAAAATTATGATACTGGACGCAAAAGTTTCTGTTTTCTAGAAGAAAAAAATCTACCATCTTCCAAATCATCCCAAAGGTATTACTTGGCACAAACACTAAATTAAAATATGAAAACACATCTAACCAGAGACTAGATGATAGATTTATTCAAGAATATCAAGAAAAAAAGTAAAAACCAAAATAAAATTGGGCTGCCTCCCAACAAGCGCTATTTTAAACGCCCCTAGCTAGGCATAAAGCAACGATCTAGGTATTGTCATAATAGTAAGGGATGCCATCCATGCTCATCTCATACTCCCTTCTCTCAGCATGCTCATCTCATACTCCCTTCTCTCAGCAGAAATCTTCCTTTGTGGTAAACAAAAATAATCAAAAGGGCAAAATTTAATGGGATAAGGATCCCTCAGATGAAGTTTGGGAGGAATACATTCCTCCTTCGGCCCCCAATATTTTATAACCAACTCATCATTATAAGCGTTCCTTTGATGAAAAGTCATAAGCCTATCTCTCAAGGCGAACCCTAACCCGTTATTTTGTATAGCAAAATTGTCATTAAGTTCAGAAATCATATCAACCAAAACTTAGGTAGGAATCATTTTCCTTAAATTTTCATTATAGGCAACATAATTAGGAGATTGCAATCTCATTATTTCCTCTTGATTAAAAAGGATCTCCTCTACGGGAGGGCAACCACCATTTATCTTATAGTGAGCAAAAAATCGCTAGTTTCTTTCATGATAAATCTAAAATCGCGAGCTAGGAATATAGTAGCGGCGCACTTAACAGAAGAATGCTGGATATTAGAAAACTCCAGAAAAATCTTCTGTATACAAGGATGCATATGAACAAATTGTCTTTCAAGTTCGATAATGAGCAAAGCTATTGCATCTGCGAGGCTATTAGTTTTATTAAGAAAATATCATCCTAACGTAGGTTGTGCACCGGCACAAGTAAAGAAATCTTGAATAACACATTTTCCAATAATATTGCTACTACCCACACCATTTTTTTTGTTTTTATGATAGTAGGATCTTTTTCATGGAGATAATCATTAGCAAAATCATCAAACTTTCCTCTAAGATCATTACCATCCTTTCAATGACAAACTCCCTTGATTCAGACATGATAGCAAAGCGATCTAGCACACAAGCAAGCAAAAAAGACGAATCCAAAAAGGGCGAATAAAAAGGAAAATATTTTTGTGTGTGTTTGAAAAAGTTATAGAAGTTGGGGAGATGAAAACGAGAGGAAAATGGAAAATAATGTAAGTGCAAGAGATGAGAGTTTAGGACAAGTACTTGGTAGGCTTGATATAGACCTCCCCGGCAACGGCGCCAGAAATTCTTCCTGCTACTTCTTGAGCTTGCGTTGATTATTCCCTTGAAGAGGAAAGGGTGATGCAGCAAACTATAGATAAGTATTTCCCTCAGTTGAGAACCAATGTATCAATCCAGTAGGAGGTACAAGCAAGTCTCCAATATATGCACCTGCACAAACTAACAAACACTTGCACACAACGCTCAAAAGGGGTTGTCAATCCCTTCAACGCCACGAACAAGAGTGAGATCTGATAGAGATGGATTTAAAACTAAAGTAAAAAGTTAAATACAGTAAACACAAAATAATTGCAGCAAGGTATTTTTTACGCCCCCGATTTGTCCGTACACTAATCATGCACGCAAATGTGTATGACCAAGATCAGGGACTCACTGGTAGATATGACAACACAACTCTAAAAGCAAAATAAGTCATACAAGCTTCATATTACAAGCCAGGGGCCTCGAGGGCTCGAATATAAGTTCTCGATCATAGAGGAGTTAGCGGAAGCAACAAACATCTGAGCATAGACATAAAGTTAAACAAGTTGCCATAAGATGGCTAGCACAAACTGGGATACAGATCGAAAAAGGAGTAGGCCTCCTGCCTGGGATCCTCCTAAACTACTCCTGGTCGTCGTCGGCAGACTGCACGTAGTAGTAGGCGCCTCCGGTGTAGTAGGAGTCATCGTAGGTGGCATCTGGCTCCTGGGCTCCACCATCTGGTTGCATCATCCGAAAAGAAGGAACGGAAGGGGGGAAAAGGGGGAGCAAAGCAACCGTGAGTACTCAACCAAAGTACTCACAAGCAAAGATCAATACTACATATGCAATGGTAACAATGATATGGGTAATATCTATGGACTGAACTGCAGAAAGCCAGAATAAGAGGGGGATAGCTAATCCAATCGAAGACTACGCTTTTGGCAGCCTCCATCTTGCAGCAGTAGAAGAGAGTAGAAGGTAAGTTCACCAAGTAACATCGTATAGCATAATCCTACTCAGCGATCCTCCCGCATATCACCCTGTGAGAGAGCAACCACCAAGTTATATCTGGAACTCATCTAGGTGTGTTTTAACAAGTATCCGGTTCTAGTTGTCATGAGGTCAGAATACAACTCCGGGTCATCCTTTTACCGAGGGACACGACTATTCGAATAGATTAACTTCCCTATAGGGGTGAACCACATAACCCAGCACGCTCGATCCCATTTGGCCGGACACACTTTCCTGGGTCATGCCCGGCCTCAGAAGATCAACACGTCGCAGCCCTACCTAAGCATAGCAGAGAGGTCAGCACGCCGGTCTAAGCCCTAAGCACGCATGGGTCTGGGCCCATCGCCCAACACACACCTGCACATTGCGTACGCGGCCGGTAAGCAGACCTAGCCGCTCCTAATACCGGAGCGGCGTTCCAGTCCAATCCGGCGCGCGCCGCTAAGTCGCTGATGTCAAGAAGGCTTCGGCTGATACCACGACGTTGAGTGCCCATAACTATTCCCACGTAGCTGGTTAGTGCGTATAGGCCAACGGCCAGTCTCAGATCAAATATCCAAACTCGTTAAGCGTGTTATTATGAAATAACCGCGGACAACGACCAGGGCCAAGCCCACCTGTCTGCTAGGTGTCTCAACCTACCATGTCGCTCTACCACAAAGATCGACATATAGGGCCGTCGGGAAAGTATGTCCTTTCAGCCCCCAATCCGTGAATCAACCGCGGGTACTCAACGAGCCAAACCGACTTTAGTCACAACATGTATCATGTATAAAATGTATGTAGTATATACCCGTGATCGCACCCAAAGTGATCACGGCCCGCTAGAATAGCAGGGTAGATGGACAAGGGTGTAGGGCCACTGATGGAATACTAGCATCCTATACTAAGCATTTAGGATAGCAAGTCAAGGTATCAGTAGTTGTAGCAACAATGACAGGCTATGCAGCAGAATAGGATTATCGAAAGCAGTAACATGCTACACTACTCTAATGCATGCAGTAGAGAGAAGAATAGGCGATATCATGTTGATCAAGGGGTGGAGGGGCTAGCCTGGAAGCTTGGCAGTGAAGGTGGGGTTGTCAACACCGTAGTCGATCGGGGCAGCAACAGTGTCGGTCTCGTAGTCTACCGAGGAGAAGAGGG